>OY740717.1:96999810-98199810 GCA_963513945.1 Hydrotaea diabolus | reverse complement strand
AATATCACTGCAAAGTTGACACCGATAAGATCAATCTTAATTTAATTATTGCAGTATAAGCGCTACGTAGTATTCGCAACAGCAATGTTGAACGTCTCATAAACTCAAAGATGTACTAAATTCCAGCACCGTGGCATTCATAAATACACATGGCTATCGGCAAATTAAATTACTCTAACCAAAGCGATCATCTCATGATATGCAGAATGTTTTGAGGATGCTTAATGGATGTAAGAATAATATGGATGAAAACAATTGAAAATTATAAGAAAAACCTTACATGAAAAAAGTCAATGTATATCGCCTTAAAGTGCTTTCAGTCGCCCTGAAAGTTACAAATAATAGCTAGTTCGCGTACAAAATTTAATGTTACATCTGCTGTAACTAAATATTAAAACAACCTAGAAAGCAGAGAGGCGTTCCTCCGGGAGGGATGTATTTTTTATCAGTAGATAATATATACAGATACTGGATAATGATTGACAGGTCAAAGCACATTAATCAAGTTTAATGAGCTTTGGTATAGGGAATCCTATATAATTAATTTTTATTAGCTTTTGACATGAGTACGTGATGTGACCCTTTTTTTTATTTAGTAATAGGAAATCCTATGTGGTTTTCAGATAGTCCAAGATAATTAATTTTTATTACCTTGGGTATGAGTACGTGATGTGACCTTTTTTAATTTGGGTATAGGAAAATCCAATGTGGTTTTCAGATAGTCCAAGATAATTAATTTTTATTAGCTTGGATATGAGTACGTGATGTCGGGGAGATAGATAATAATTTTGTATTAGCTTGTGTATAGGGAACGTGATCGTGTTCATATGTTTTGCCGTCATTATTTTTTTTTTATGAACCCTATTTTTCTTTTTTGCTGTCTGATAGAAAATTTCTTATGCACATGTTGTGCGTGTGTGCTAGAGTTCTGTTGTGTTCGTCATAGTTCTGAGCCTTTCTTTCGAATATTTCCGTCAACACGGTGCTTGTGGATGTATGTGGTATCTTAGCGATCGTTCATTTCTCTTTGTTAAAATTCGTCAATTTTCTGAGTCTTTCTTTGAAATTATCATCGTCAACATGGTGCTTGAGTTTAGAAGTATTCAAGTTATTGTTTTTGAATTTTCGTTTTAGGGTTGTACGTGTTCGTATGTTTTATCGTCATTGTTTTTATGAACCCTGTCTTTGCTGTCTGACCCCTTTTGCCATGCTTTGTGTGTATTTTAGCGATCGACAATTTCTCTTTGCTCGATTTCGTCAGAGTTCTGAGCCTTTCTTTGGAATGTTTCGTCTACATGTTTTTGATTTTCTAGTGGGGATGTACTTGATTTTGAATGTATGTATGTACAAATTGTTGCTGTGAAAGGTTCAGTGCGTGCGTGTGTGCTATTCTGGTGTGGGGCAATTTCATTAGTAGTGTTGACGAAAATATCTAAGTCGTCAACCACATATTTACTCATCTAAATTATTCACATAATTATTATAATTTTAAGTCTTTCATATTGTTAAATTTAAGTGCTTTTAATATAAGTCCGAAGTCTACTGGTATAATCCGGCTGGACATCAAGGCCGCTTTTGATTCCGTGTGGCATGACGATCTTATTTATAAAATGATCAGGCTTAATTTCCCAAATGAAAACATATAATAATTCAAAGCTTTTTAAAAAATAGAACGTTTAAAGTCTTTATAAATACAAATTCCTCATCAGTTTGCCATATCACAGCTGGCTGCCCACATGCCTCTCGCCATTACTATACAATATGTATAAGTACATATCTGATATCCCGAGACTAAACCCAAGCTTAATATCAATTTTTACTGATAATACTGCGATTTTTGGCTCAGAAATCCTAGCTTGGAATATCATTAGCAACATTTAATCAGCGTTAACAGTGTTATTGGAATATTTTCAGAAACGAAAAATCTTGATGAATAGTGAAAAGAGCCAGGCAATTTACTTCACATGGAAACGTAATGGTTAATTCCACAAAATATCATTATTGTAAATAACATTGAAATAAAATGGGAACAAGTAGCTAAATATCTAGTAATAATGCTAGATACAAACATAAAATTGATTTGAATTGGCGAATACGTATCTCTTCTCAGAGTAAAAGTGACGTGAGTGCACTTTGTAGATTTTCCTTTATCTTTCATTTATCCTACCAACATTATGAGATGTGACTGCAATTGTTTGAATGCAACTTATGCATTGTATAAGTAATGCCAGCTCAAAAATGCGGTATCATCTACAAATGTGACACGCAAAATAGAAAGGGTTAAAAACCAGTTTTGTTCAGGAGAGCCATTTTAAAGATTAGGTCCCTTTCTATTTGCGCTTAGAAATGTCTTCACTTTCATAAAACGCACATATCTCTGGGGGAACACTTTTGAGGCTTGGGATCGGTCTCATTCGATGCTCAGATGTTGTCCACATCAAAAAAAAAATGAAAAGTTGATAAAAGCTTTTTTCAGGAGAGCCATTTTAAAGATTAAGCCCCTTTCTATTTGCGCTTAGAATCGTCGACTTCACTTTTATAAAACGCGCATATCTCTGGGAGGGATATGCGCGTTTGGGGCATGGGATCGGTCTCATTCGATGCTCAGATGTTGCCCACATCAAAAAAAGAAAAAAAATGAAAAGTGATTTTTTACCCTTAGTTCCCTTTCTCTATGCGCTGTCACAAATATAGAAGTGTGTGTATCAATACTTGTATGTATATCTGCTGTATACTTTGTGTAAAATACGAAGCCCCAGAGAGTTGCGTTTATTTGTTAAGAGCAAGAAAATATTTCGTTTGAACGTAGATTAAATTACCGATCAGTGATATAAGTGCTAAAAAGCTTATGTAGTTTTTGAAGTATTTATTACTTTTTTAAGGTATATAGTGCGTCCCAACGAACAGTACCAATTAAAACTATAAGTATTGTCCGACCACAAAATATTATGATACGTTAGGCCTGTAATCAAAAAGTGTACTTTTTACTAAGGAAACTTTAGTCCCATAAACGAAGAGTTTTTCCCCCTGTCGATTTCTCCCATTTAAAATTTCAAACAGCTTTTGACCTTAAACCATCATCATGTCAAATTTCAGGAACCTTGGATGATTCGTTTGACCGCTATCCTGTTATCAAGAAATACGCAGACGGACGGACATGGCTAGGCCGTCAATGAATTTAACAATGTTTCGCGGTGTTACAATCGGAATGAAAAATTTAGTATTTAGTATATCAGGGTATAAAAGATGGAACCGGTACGCTTAAAAGATATATTGCGGATTATATTATACACTTTTTTATATTAAATTGTATACGTATTTTTATTTTCTAAACTACATTTTTGCTATTAGGCTTACTTCACACAATTATGGAATTCATGTTTGTATAATTATCTTTAGTTCTTAAAATGTTTGATCCTCATATGCTTTCGAGTTTCACACATTGTATGTTCAGTTGTAGTTATCATAAACTGAATGTTTCTTTGGAAAGGTCGACCAACTAAAGAAATACACACAGATGTAATTGTTTTCTGTACGTTTCCCAAAACGAGATACATTAAAATGCAATCTATTTATGACCTTTTCTCTGTATTTCAGAATGAGCCTGTGTTAGGGTGCATGCAGTTATACTGGGGACTACGGCGATAAACCGTAGGGTACTTGGGATTTTGAGTGTATTATTTGTATGTGCTTGCCTTAAGTACTATTTGCATTTATTGTATGTATGCATTTTCCTTTAGTTTGTACATTAAGTTTAAGTAGAGTAAGATGGTTTTAAGTAATTGTTTTATATCCGCTCCAGAAGCAGACGTATGCTAAAACGAGCATTATAATCATTATCTGTAATATCACTGCAAAGTTGACACCGATAAGATCAATCTTAATTTAATTATTGCAGTATAAGCGCTACGTAGTATTCGCAACAGCAATGTTGAACGTCTCATAAACTCAAAGATGTACTAAATTCCAGCACCGTGGCATTCATAAATACACATGGCTATCGGCATATTAAATTACTCTAACCAAAGCGATCATCTCATGATATGCAGAATGTTTTGAGGATGCTTAATGGATGTAAGAATAATATGGATGAAAACAATTGAAAATTATAAGAAAAACCTTACATGAAAAAAGTCAATGTATATCGCCTTAAAGTGCTTTCAGTCGCCCTGAAAGTTACAAATAATAGCTAGTTCGCGTACAAAAATCAATGTTACATCTGCTGTAACTAAATATTAAAACAACCTAGAAAGCAGAGAGGCGTTCCTCCGGGAGGGATGTATTTTTTATCAGTAGATAATATATACAGATACTGGATAATGATTGACAGGTCAAAGCACATTAATCAAGTTTAATGAGCTTTGGTATAGGGAATCCTATATAATTAATTTTTATTAGCTTTTGACATGAGTACGTGATGTGACCCTTTTTTTATTTAGTAATAGGAAATCCTATGTGGTTTTCAGATAGTCCAAGATAATTAATTTTTATTACCTTGGGTATGAGTACGTGATGTGACTTTTTTTAATTTGGGTATAGGAAAATCCAATGTGGTTTTCAGATAGTCCAAGATAATTAATTTTTATTAGCTTGGATATGAGTACGTGATGTCGGGGAGATAGATAATAATTTTGTATTAGCTTGTGTATAGGGAACGTGATCGTGTTCATATGTTTTGCCGTCATTATTTTTTTTTTATGAACCCTATTTTTCTTTTTTGCTGTCTGATAGAAAATTTCTTATGCACATGTTGTGCGTGTGTGCTAGAGTTCTGTTGTGTTCGTCATAGTTCTGAGCCTTTCTTTCGAATATTTCCGTCAACACGGTGCTTGTGGATGTATGTGGTATCTTAGCGATCGTTCATTTCTCTTTGTTAAAATTCGTCAATTTTCTGAGTCTTTCTTTGAAATTATCATCGTCAACATGGTGCTTGAGTTTAGAAGTATTCAAGTTATTGTTTTTGAATTTTCGTTTTAGGGTTGTACGTGTTCGTATGTTTTGTCGTCATTGTTTTTATGAACCCTGTCTTTGCTGTCTGACCCCTTTTGCCATGCTTTGTGTGTATTTTAGCGATCGACAATTTCTCTTTCCTCGATTTCGTCAGAGTTCTGAGCCTTTCTTTGGAATGTTTTGTCTACATGTTTTTGATTTTCTAGTGGGGATGTACTTGATTTTGAATGTATGTATGTACAAATTGTTGCTGTGAAAGGTTCAGTGCGTGCGTGTGTGCTATTCTGGTGTGGGGCAATTTCATTAGTAGTGTTGACGAAAATATCTAAGTCGTCAACCACATATTTACTCATCTAAATTATTCACATAATTATTATAATTTTAAGTCTTTCATATTGTTAAATTTAAGTGCTTTTAATATAAGTCCGAAGTCTACTGGTATAATCCGGCTGGACATCAAGGCCGCTTTTGATTCAGTGTGGCATGACGATCTTATTTATAAAATGATCAGGCTTAATTTCCCAAATGAAAACATATAATAATTCAAAGCTTTTTAAAAAATAGAACGTTTAAAGTCTTTATAAATACAAATTCCTCATCAGTTTGCCATATCACAGCTGGCTGCCCACATGCCTCTCGCCATTACTATACAATATGTATAAGTACATATCTGATATCCCGAGACTAAACCCAAGCTTAATATCAATTTTTACTGATAATACTGCGATTTTTGGCTCAGAAATCCTAGCTTGGAATATCATTAGCAACATTTAATCAGCGTTAACAGTGTTATTGGAATATTTTCAGAAACGAAAAATCTTGATGAATAGTGAAAAGAGCCAGGCAATTTACTTCACATGGAAACGTAATGGTTAATTCCACAAAATATCATTATTGTAAATAACATTGAAATAAAATGGGAACAAGTAGCTAAATATCTAGTAATAATGCTAGATACAAACATAAAATTGATTTGAATTGGCGAATACGTATCTCTTCTCAGAGTAAAAGTGACGTGAGTGCACTTTGTAGATTTTCCTTTATCTTTCATTTATCCTACCAACATTATGAGATGTGACTGCAATTGTTTGAATGCAACTTATGCATTGTATAAGTAATGCCAGCTCAAAAATGCGGTATCATCTACAAATGTGACACGCAAAATAGAAAGGGTTAAAAACCAGTTTTGTTCAGGAGAGCCATTTTAAAGATTAGGTCCCTTTCTATTTGCGCTTAGAAATGTCTTCACTTTCATAAAACGCACATATCTCTGGGGGAACACTTTTGAGGCTTGGGATCGGTCTCATTCGATGCTCAGATGTTGTCCACATCAAAAAAAAAAAATGAAAAGTTGATAAAAGTTTTTTTCAGGAGAGCCATTTTAAAGATTAAGCCCCTTTCTATTTGCGCTTAGAATCGTCGACTTCACTTTTATAAAACGCGCATGTCTCTGGGAGGGATATGCGCGTTTGGGGCATGGGATCGGTCTCATTCGATGCTCAGATGTTGCCCACATCAAAAAAAGAAAAAAAATGAAAAGTGATTTTTTACCCTTAGTTCCCTTTCTCTATGCGCTGTCACAAATATAGAAGTGTGTGTATCAATACTTGTATGTATATCTGCTGTATACTTTGTGTAAAATACGAAGCCCCAGAGAGTTGCGTTTATTTGTTAAGAGCAAGAAAATATTTCGTTTGAACGTAGATTAAATTACCGATCAGTGATATAAGTGCCAAAAAGCTTATGTAGTTTTTGAAGTATTTATTACTTTTTTAAGGTATATAGTGCGTCCCAACGAACAGTACTAATTAAAACTATAAGTATTGTCCGACCACAAAATATTATGATACGTTAGGCCTGTAATCAAAAAGTGTACTTTTTACTAAGGAAACTTTAGTCCCATAAACGAAGAGTTTTTCCCCTGTCGATTTCTCCCATTTACAATTTCAAACAGCTTTTGACCTTAAACCATCATCATGTCAAATTTCAGGAACCTTGGATGATTCGTTTGACCGCTATCCTGTTATCAAGAAATACACAGACGGACGGACATGGCTAGGCCGTCAATGAATTTAACAATGTTTCGCGGTGTTACAATCGGAATGAAAAATTTAGTATTTAGTATATCAGGGTATAAAAGATGGAACCGGTACGCTTAAAAGATATATTGCGGATTATATTATACACTTTTTTATATTAAATTGTATACGTATTTTTATTTTCTAAACTACATTTTTGCTATTAGGCTTACTTCACACAATTATGGAATTCATGTTTGTATAATTATCTTTAGTTCTTAAAATGTTTGATCCTCATATGCTTTTGAGTTTCACACATTGTATGTTCAGTTGTAGTTATTATAAACTGAATGTTTCTTTGGAAAGGTCGACCAACTAAAGAAATACACACAGATGTAATTGTTTTCTGTACGTTTCCCAAAACGAGATACATTAAAACGCAATCTATTTATGACCTTTTCTCTGTATTTCAGAATGAGCCTGTGTTAGTGTGCATGCAGTTATTCTGGGGACTACGGCGATAAACCGTAGGGTACTTGGGATTTTGAGTGTATTATTTGTATGTGCTTGCCTTATGTACTATTTGCATTTATTGTATGTATGCATTTTCCTTTAGTTTGTACATTAAGTTTAAGTAGAGTAAGATGGTTTTAAGTAATTGTTTTATATCCGCTCCAGAAGCAGACGTATGCTAAAACGAGCATTATAATCATTATCTGTAATATCACTGCAAAGTTGACACCGATAAGATCAATCTTAATTTAATTATTGCAGTATAAGCGCTACGTAGTATTCGCAACAGCAATGTTGAACGTCGCATAAACTCAAAGATGTACTAAATTCCAGCACCGTGGCATTCATAAATACACATGGCTATCGGCATATTAAATTACTCTAACCAAAGCGATCATCTCATGATATGCAGAATGTTTTGAGGATGCTTAATGGATGTAAGAATAATATGGATGAAAACAATTGAAAATTATAAGAAAAACCTTACATGAAAAAAGTCAATGTATATCGCCTTAAAGTGCTTTCAGTCGCCCTGAAAGTTACAAATAATAGCTAGTTCGCGTACAAAAATCAATGTTACATCTGCTGTAACTAAATATTAAAACAACCTAGAAAGCAGAGAGGCGTTCCTCCGGGAGGGATGTATTTTTTATCAGTAGATAATATATACAGATACTGGATAACACTGAGCAACAAAAAAATTTTTTTTTTAAAAAGTCTAGGGTTTTCCAGCTGAATTAGACTAATTTAGATGCCCTGAGTCCGAAAATGACCTTGGTTTTGTTCTATCAGGTCAGGATTTTTTGCTACAGAAATTTTTAAAAATCGATTTTTCGTAAAAAAAACATTTCTTTGGATCATCTGCTGAGAAACCCCGGAAGATTTTTTCCGTTTTCCTCAAGAAATAAAAGTCAACGTATGCAAATTTATTAAGTTTTTATTTACTCCATCAAATTAAATAAGCATATTTATCATAATATTAGTATAACAATGAGCGTTACGTGACACAAAAGTTCAGAGTTCACGGCATAAATCGGCGTTTCTTCGATTCCCGTTTGTGAGCAGCTGCTGGGTTGTCTCTCTTCAGCATCCAGCAGTAGTCCGCCATCATGACTGCGTCCCACCTCCCCTGGTACCTATCCTCCATTTGGCGCATGTCCTGATGGAACCTTTCTCCCTGCTCGTCGCTCATCGCCCCAAGGTTTTCAGGAAACTTCTCCATGTGTGAGAACAGGAAGTGCATTTTTATACTCATCAAACACCAGAGCTTTTGAAAGGCCTCTATCATGCTGCTGATGAGTCTGGCGTGGTTTGCTGCCTTCGTGTTCCCCAGGAAGTTCTTCACCACCTGCACAAACGATTTCCACGCGGCGCACTCTAACGTGTTCATGGACTTTTCGAACTCTGTGTCCTTTATGAGCTGCCGTATCTGTGGCCCATCGAAAATGCCGGCCTTCAGCTTCTCAATGGTCAGTCGCGGAAAGGCTCTGAACTGTTTCATTAACCCAAGCTTCAAGTGTAGCGGTGGGATCAATATCTTCTCCCGGTCAACAAGAGGTTCGTTTATGATGTTTCCCGCACCAGGTACTAACTGCTCTCGTGGCGGCCACACTTTCTTTACATAGTGCTGGGCTCTGTCTCGACTGTCCCACATACATATAAAGCATGGGTATTTCGTGAACCCGGACTGCTGACCAAGTAGAAAGTTCACCATCTTGAGGTCGACGCAGATGAACCATTGGTGCTGCTCATATTGGATTTTGTCGAGCACGTACTTCACTGCTTCATATTTCTCTACGAGAGTTGTGGAGTGAGCAAGAGGGATTGAGGCGAACTCGTTCCCGTTGTGGAGGAGCACACATTTCAAAGAGCGCTTGCAGCTGTCAATAAAGAGTCGCCAATCTCTCGGATCGTATGTAGGAGCCCCGAGTTTAACAAGAAGACCGGCGACATCTCGGCAGTACACTAGGTCTTCCTCCTGGCAGAAGTAGCCCATGTAGTCCTCATGCCTTCTACGAAAGAAAGTGATACGCCAAGTAGATTTTTCTGTTTCAGTCTGGAGGCCAACAGCTCGGATGAAGTCTTCGACAAGCTGAGATCCCGAACAAGATCATTAAGCTCACATTGTGAAAAGGGCTGCCGACCATCTTGTGCTTCATACTCCTCGTCTGTTATATATCCTCCTTCGTCTGCAGTGGTGGCCTCGTCGTGGATGTCAGGAAGCTCTGTGAACGCTGGTACAGGAATTTCTTCGCAGTGAGCAACTGGACGGCGGCCAGATGGAAGGTCGGGGTACTGGAGGCTATGCCGATTCTTCCGGTTGATGCCAGTAGTATTGATAGCGCAGAAGTAACAATCCGATGCATGGTCTAAGGGCTCCCTCCAAACCATCGGAATCCCAAACTTCAGTGAAGTTTTCGTGCCCTTCGTCCACCGCCGGAGGTATTCCACGCAGTTCTTGCAGACCGTGTGCGGTGCCCAGGGCTTATCTTGGTCACCCAGCTTGACTTTAAAGTAAGCCTGGTAGGCGTTCTTCACAAATCCCGTGATGTTCTTCCTGTCCACTGAAAGCGTGTATTCTCCGCAGATGTAGCAGAAAACGTCAGGATTATTCATGCATGAACGTCGCGCAGAAGCCATATCAATCTGAAATAGATAGAAATATGCAGTGTACTGTCAGACAATAAAAATTAGAATAAATTTTATACAATAATAAGAATAAAAGGCACCTATTGGAATGATTAACTGTTACAATCTTAAAGGCTTCTTTTGTTTTTGTTATGTTTGTTCACTGTTTGTTAAATTTGTTTCTTGTGTGTGTGTATACTTATGTGTAGATAGAGATCGAACGAAGAGAAACACAAGTGTTGACGATTGAAGATGATAAGCAACTGAACTCTTTTATTGATTACATACTTAATAAGACTTACATACTACTATATATACAATGACAGAGTTGCCGGATAATGACGTTATCATTTAATAGCAAAAGATGAATTAGGGTTACTAAGTTAGCGTATTATTAAATTAGGAATTTATTTCAGGGTATATAACAGTTTTCATATGTCCTGAATAATCCCCTTAAAACCCCTAATATTAGCATATTGAAGCGTATAAAAAGGCTTACATTTCAGGGAAAAATGGTCATTTAGGCCTATGGCTGTATCTCAAAAAGTTGACCTGATACAGCAAAATCAATGTGATATTCGGACTCAGAACACCAAAATTAGTCTAAATCAGCTGAGAAACCCATGACTTTTTTTTGGTTGTTACCCAGTGTAATGATTGACAGGTCAAAGCACATTAATCAAGTTTAATGAGCTTTGGTATAGGGAATCCTATATAATTAATTTTTATTAGCCTTTGACATGAGTACGTGATGTGACCCTTTTTTTATTTGGTAATAGGAAATCCTATGTGGTTTTCAGATAGTCCAAGATAATTAATTTTTATTAGCTTGGATATGAGTACGTGGTGTCAGGGAGATAGATAATAATTTTGTATTAGCTTGTGTATAGGGAACGTGATCGTGTTCATATGTTTTGCCGTCATTATTTTTTTTTATGAACCCTATTTTTCTTTTTTGCTGTCTGATAGAAAATTTCTTATGCACATGTTGTGCGTGTGTGCTAGAGTTCTGTTGTGTTCGTCATAGTTCTGAGCCTTTCTTTCGAATATTTCCGTCAACACGGTGCTTGTGGATGTATGTGGTATCTTAGCGATCGTTCATTTCTCTTTGTTAAAATTCGTCAATTTTCTGAGTCTTTCTTTGAAATTATCATCGTCAACATGGTGCTTGAGTTTAGAAGTATTCAAGTTATTGTTTTTGAATTTTCGTTTTAGGGTTGTACGTGTTCGTATGTTTTGTCGTCATTGTTTTTATGAACCCTGTCTTTGCTGTCTGACCCCTTTTGCCATGCTTTGTGTGTATTTTAGCGATCGACAATTTCTCTTTGCTCGATTTCGTCAGAGTTCTGAGCCTTTCTTTGGAATGTTTCGTCTACATGTTTTTGATTTTCTAGTGGGGATGTACTTGATTTTGAATGTATGTATGTACAAATTGTTGCTGTGAAAGGTTCAGTGCGTGCTTGTGTGCTATTCTGGTGTGGGGCAATTTCATTAGTAGTGTTGACGAAAATATCTAAGTCGTCAACCACATATTTACTCATCTAAATTATTCACATAATTATTATAATTTTAAGTCTTTCATATTGTTAAATTTAAGTGCTTTTAATATAAGTCCGAAGTCTACTGGTATAATCCGGCTGGACATCAAGGCCGCTTTTGATTCCGTGTGGCATGACGATCTTATTTATAAAATGATCAGGCTTAATTTCCCAAATGAAAACATATAATAATTCAAAGCTTTTTAAAAAATAGAACGTTTAAAGTCTTTATAAATACAAATTCCTCATCAGTTTGCCATATCACAGCTGGCTGCCCACATGCCTCTCGCCATTACTATACAATATGTATAAGTACATATCTGATATCCCGAGACTAAACCCAAGCTTAATATCAATTTTTACTGATAATACTGCGATTTTTGGCTCAGAAATCCTAGCTTGGAATATCATTAGCAACATTTAATCAGCGTTAACAGTGTTATTGGAATATTTTCAGAAACGAAAAATCTTGATGAATAGTGAAAAGAGCCAGGCAATTTACTTCACATGGAAACGTAATGGTTAATTCCACAAAATATCATTATTGTAAATAACATTGAAATAAAATGGGAACAAGTAGCTAAATATCTAGAAATTGATTTGAATTGGCGAATACGTATCTCTTCTCAGAGTAAAAGTGACGTGAGTGCACTTTGTAGATTTTCCTTTATCTTTCATTTATCCTACCAACGTTATGAGATGTGACTGCAATTGTTTGAATGCAACTTATGCATTGTATAAGTAATGCCAGCTCAAAAATGCGGTATCATCTACAAATGTGACACGCAAAATAGAAAGGGTTAAAAACCAGTTTTGTTCAGGAGAGCCATTTTAAAGATTAGGTCCCTTTCTATTTGCGCTTAGAAATGTCTTCACTTTCATAAAACGCACATATCTCTGGGGGAACACTTTTGAGGCTTGGGATCGGTCTCATTCGATGCTCAGATGTTGTCCACATCAAAAAAAAATGAAAAGTTGATAAAAGTTTTTTTCAGGAGAGCCATTTTAAAGATTAAGCCCCTTTCTATTTGCGCTTAGAATCGTCGACTTCACTTTTATAAAACGCGCATATCTCTGGGAGGGATATGCGCGTTTGGGGCATGGGATCGGTCTCATTCGATGCTCAGATGTTGCCCACATCAAAAAAAGAAAAAAAATGAAAAGTGATTTTTTACCCTTAGTTCCCTTTCTCTATGCGCTGTCACAAATATAGAAGTGTGTGTATCAATACTTGTATGTATATCTGCTGTATACTTTGTGTAAAATACGAAGCCCCAGAGAGTTGCGTTTATTTGTTAAGAGCAAGAAAATATTTCGTTTGAACGTAGATTAAATTACCGATCAGTGATATAAGTGCTAAAAAGCTTATGTAGTTTTTCAAGTATTTATTACTTTTTTAAGGTATATAGTGCGTCCCAACGAACAGTACTAATTAAAACTATAAGTATTGTCCGACCACAAAATATTATGATACGTTAGGCCTGTAATCAAAAAGTGTACTTTTTACTAAGGAAACTTTAGTCCCATAAACGAAGAGTTTTTCCCCCTGTCGATTTCTCCCATTTACAATTTCAAACAGCTTTTGACCTTAAACCATCATCATGTCAAATTTCAGGAACCTTGGATGATTCGTTTGACCGCTATCCTGTTATCAAGAAATACACAGACGGACGGACATGGCTAGGCCGTCAATGAATTTAACAATGTTTCGCGGTGTTACAATCGGAATGAAAAATTTAGTATTTAGTATATCAGGGTATAAAAGATGGAACCGGTACGCTTAAAAGATATATTGCGGATTATATTATACACTTTTTTATATTAAATTGTATACGTATTTTTATTTTCTAAACTACATTTTTGCTATTAGGCTTACTTCACACAATTATGGAATTCATGTTTGTATAATTATCTTTAGTTCTTAAAATGTTTGATCCTCATATGCTTTCGAGTTTCACACATTGTATGTTCAGTTGTAGTTATCATAAACTGAATGTTTCTTTGGAAAGGTCGACCAACTAAAGAAATACACACAGATGTAATTGTTTTCTGTACGTTTCCCAAAACGAGATACATTAAAACGCAATCTATTTATGACCTTTTCTCTGTATTTCAGAATGAGCCTGTGTTAGGGTGCATGCAGTTATACTGGGGACTACGGCGATAAACCGTAGGGTACTTGGGATTTTGAGTGTATTATTTGTATGTGCTTGCCTTATGTACTATTTGCATTTATTGTATGTATGCATTTTCCTTTAGTTTGTACATTAAGTTTAAGTAGAGTAAGATGGTTTTAAGTAATTGTTTTATATCCGCTCCAGAAGCAGACGTATGCTAAAACGATCATTATAATCATTATCTGTAATATCACTGCAAAGTTGACACCGATAAGATCAATCTTAATTTAATTATTGCAGTATAAGCGCTACGTAGTATTCGCAACAGCAATGTTGAACGTCTCATAAACTCAAAGATGTACTAAATTCCAGCACCGTGGCATTCATAAATACACATGGCTATCGGCATATTAAATTACTCTAACCAAAGCGATCATCTCATGATATGCAGAATGTTTTGAGGATGCTTAATGGATGTAAGAATAATATGGATGAAAACAATTGAAAATTATAAGAAAAACCTTACATGAAAAAAGTCAATGTATATCGCCTTAAAGTGCTTTCAGTCGCCCTGAAAGTTACAAATAATAGCTAGTTCGCGTACAAAAATCAATGTTACATCTGCTGTAACTAAATATTAAAACAACCTAGAAAGCAGAGAGGCGTTCCTCCGGGAGGGATGTATTTTTTATCAGTAGATAATATATACAGATACTGGATAACACTGAGCAACAAAAAATTTTTTTTTTTAAAAAGTCTAGGGTTTTCCAGCTGAATTAGACTAATTTAGATGCCCTGAGTCCGAAAATGACCTTGGTTTTGTTCTATCAGGTCAGGATTTTTTGCTACAGAAATTTTTAAAAATCGATTTTTCGTAAAAAAAACATTTCTTTGGATCATCTGCTGAGAAACCCCGGAAGATTTTTTCCGTTTTCCTCAAGAAATAAAAGTCAACGTATGCAAATTTATTAAGTTTTTATTTACTCCATCAAATTAAATAAGCATATTTATCATAATATTAGTATAACAATGAGCGTTACGTGACACAAAAGTTCAGAGTTCACGGCATAAATCGGCGTTTCTTCGATTCCCGTTTGTGAGCAGCTGCTGGGTTGTCTCTCTTCAGCATCCAGCAGTAGTCCGCCATCATGACTGCGTCCCACCTCCCCTGGTACCTATCCTCCATTTGGCGCATGTCCTGATGGAACCTTTCTCCCTGCTCGTCGCTCATCGCCCCAAGGTTTTCAGGAAACTTCTCCATGTGTGAGAACAGGAAGTGCATTTTTATACTCATCAAACACCAGAGCTTTTGAAAGGCCTCTATCATGCTGCTGATGAGTCTGGCGTGGTTTGCTGCCTTCGTGTTCCCCAGGAAGTTCTTCACCACCTGCACAAACGATTTCCACGCGGCGCACTCTAACGTGTTCATGGACTTTTCGAACTCTGTGTCCTTTATGAGCTGCCGTATCTGTGGCCCATCGAAAATGCCGGCCTTCAGCTTCTCAATGGTCAGTCGCGGAAAGGCTCTGAACTGTTTCATTAACCCAAGCTTCAAGTGTAGCGGTGGGATCAATATCTTCTCCCGGTCAACAAGAGGTTCGTTTATGATGTTTCCCGCACCAGGTACTAACTGCTCTCGTGGCGGCCACACTTTCTTTACATAGTGCTGGGCTCTGTCTCGACTGTCCCACATACATATAAAGCATGGGTATTTCGTGAACCCGGACTGCTGACCAAGTAGAAAGTTCACCATCTTGAGGTCGACGCAGATGAACCATTGGTGCTGCTCATATTGGATTTTGTCGAGCACGTACTTCACTGCTTCATATTTCTCTACGAGAGTTGTGGAGTGAGCAAGAGGGATTGAGGCGAACTCGTTCCCGTTGTGGAGGAGCACACATTTCAAAGAGCGCTTGCAGCTGTCAATAAAGAGTCGCCAATCTCTCGGATCGTATGTAGGAGCCCCGAGTTTAACAAGAAGACCGGCGACATCTCGGCAGTACACTAGGTCTTCCTCCTGGCAGAAGTAGCCCATGCAGTCCTCATGCCTTCTACGAAAGAAAGTGATACGCCAAGTAGATTTTTCTGTTTCAGTCTGGAGGCCAACAGCTCGGATGAAGTCTTCGACAAGCTGAGATCCCGAACAAGATCATTAAGCTCACATTGTGAAAAGGGCTGCCGACCATCTTGTGCTTCATACTCCTCGTCTGTTATATATCCTCCTTCGTCTGCAGTGGTGGCCTCGTCGTGGATGTCAGGAAGCTCTGTGAACGCTGGTACAGGAATTTCTTCGCAGTGAGCAACTGGACGGCGGCCAGATGGAAGGTCGGGGTACTGGAGGCTATGCCGATTCTTCCGGTTGATGCCAGTAGTATTGATAGCGCAGAAGTAACAATCCGATGCATGGTCTAAGGGCTCCCTCCAAACCATCGGAATCCCAAACTTCAGTGAAGTTTTCGTGCCCTTCGTCCACCGCCGGAGGTATTCCACGCAGTTCTTGCAGACCGTGTGCGGTGCCCAGGGCTTATCTTGGTCACCCAGCTTGACTTTAAAGTAAGCCTGGTAGGCGTTCTTCACAAATCCCGTGATGTTCTTCCTGTCCACTGAAAGCGTGTATTCTCCGCAGATGTAGCAGAAAACGTCAGGATTATTCATGCATGAACGTCGCGCAGAAGCCATATCAATCTGAAATAGATAGAAATATGCAGTGTACTGTCAGACAATAAAAATTAGAATAAATTTTATACAATAATAAGAATAAAAGGCACCTATTGGAATGATTAACTGTTACAATCTTAAAGGCTTCTTTTGTTTTTGTTATGTTTGTTCACTGTTTGTTAAATTTGTTTCTTGTGTGTGTGTATACTTATGTGTAGATAGAGATCGAACGAAGAGAAACACAAGTGTTGACGATTGAAGATGATAAGCAACTGAACTCTTTTATTGATTACATACTTAATAAGACTTACATACTACTATATATACAATGACAGAGTTGCCGGATAATGACGTTATCATTTAATAGCAAAAGATGAATTAGGGTTACTAAGTTAGCGTATTATTAAATTAGGAATTTATTTCAGGGTATATAACAGTTTTCATATGTCCTGAATAATCCCCTTAAAACCCCTAATATTAGCATATTGAAGCGTATAAAAAGGCTTACATTTCAGGGAAAAATGGTCATTTAGGCCTATGGCTGTATCTCAAAAAGTTGACCTGATACAGCAAAATCAATGTGATATTCGGACTCAGAACACCAAAATTAGTCTAAATCAGCTGAGAAACCCATGACTTTTTTTTGGTTGTTACCCAGTGTAATGATTGACAGGTCAAAGCACATTAATCAAGTTTAATGAGCTTTGGTATAGGGAATCCTATATAATTAATTTTTATTAGCTTTTGACATGAGTACGTGATGTGACCCTTTTTTTATTTGGTAATAGGAAATCCTATGTGGTTTTCAGATAGTCCAAGATAATTAATTTTTATTAGCTTGGATATGAGTACGTGATGTCAGGGAGATAGATAATAATTTTGTATTAGCTTGTGTATAGGGAACGTGATCGTGTTCATATGTTTTGCCGTCATTATTTTTTTTTATGAACCCTATTTTTCTTTTTTGCTGTCTGATAGAAAATTTCTTATGCACATGTTGTGCGTGTGTGCTAGAGTTCTGTTGTGTTCGTCATAGTTCTGAGCCTTTCTTTCGAATATTTCCGTCAACACGGTGCTTGTGGATGTATGTGGTATCTTAGCGATCGTTCATTTCTCTTTGTTAAAATTCGTCAATTTTCTGAGTCTTTCTTTGAAATTATCATCGTCAATATGGTGCTTGAGTTTAGAAGTATTCAAGTTATTGTTTTTGAATTTTCGTTTTAGGGTTGTACGTGTTCGTATGTTTTGTCGTCATTGTTTTTATGAACCCTGTCTTTGCTGTCTGACCCCTTTTGCCATGCTTTGTGTGTATTTTAGCGATCGACAATTTCTCTTTTCTCGATTTCGTCAGAGTTCTGAGCCTTTCTTTGGAATGTTTCGTCTACATGTTTTTGATTTTCTAGTGGGGATGTACTTGATTTTGAATGTATGTATGTACAAATTGTTGCTGTGAAAGGTTCAGTGCGTGCGTGTGTGCTATTCTGGTGTGGGGCAATTTCATTAGTAGTGTTGACGAAAATATCTAAGTCGTCAACCACATATTTACTCATCTAAATTATTCACATAATTATTATAATTTTAAGTCTTTCATATTGTTAAATTTAAGTGCTTTTAATATAAGTCCGAGTACTGTAAGTTTACAACGCATATATTTGTGCGTGTACTTATTTGCTTGGCTTTGTTACATCGACGCACTTGTGCGTCCCTACCCTCCTCTCTGCTGCATAATCTTCATGCGTTACATCGATGCACTTGTGCGTCCCCCACTTCCCTCTTTACCATACGGTCAACACTATGTAAAACTGATCGAACCAAATGTGGGAGCAGAGAATGGGAAGAAAGCAGATAAGTGCACGCACAATCGTTCGAACATGCGTACGTTTGACCACCTGCACATCTAAGTCATGTTTGATCGATGCTGATGTTTGTCGTTTAGGTGGTCAGTGACATCGAACATGTTCGATTACTTGCAGCCGAAGCGAACTTATGTATAAATGTATTACACTATGTACATTATTTATTTGCACAATTTTAAGCTAAACTTCGGTTTGCTTGCTTAAATTCAAACTTAATTCGATTTCTCTTTTTTGAACTGTCAAGCAGGAAACATCTTAAGTATCCTACATATCTAATATTATAACCTTTATTACAGCTGTGATAAAATAAATTGTGAAACCTCAGTAAATAACTAAAACATTTTCTTTTCAATTTTCTAAATTCTTGAAATCTATTCAAACTGAATAATTTTCTTGAACATTTTGTTGGTGCCGAAACCCGGGAATTAAATCAAATAATTTCCTTTTAATTAAATTCCTCTTTTCTTATAATTTTTAAATTTCGTTTTAAACGAAAATATAGTGCAATAGTTGTGAAAGTGAAAGTGTGTGCAAACTAAACATGAGTGATCTGGACAATTTAATTAACGAACAACGTGATTTGTTCGAATTATTAACAAAATATCAACGCCGATTTGAAGCAAAAAATGATAGTGAAAAAACTCACGGTTATGTTAATGCATTAGCCCAAAGGGTTGATGACATTTTCAACCGTTTTGAGACACAAAATGATACGATCGTGCGTTTGATAAATGATATTTCCCTCAATGTCAATGATGTGCCGTATATGAACGAAGAAGTGTATTTTGAATTCTCTGAAATATATTTAACGTTCAAAAGCAAACTAATCGACTGTTTTCCAGATCACTCAATCAATCACTCTCCAATTACTAGCACTTTTGTGGCACACAATAATCGTGCAGACACAACTATTGTATCAGACTCTAAACTTCCGAAAATTTCAATACCACAGTTCTCCGGAGAATATATGGAGTGGATTTCTTTCCGCGACATATATTTCTCTCTTGTACATCAAAACGATTCTCTTAATAAAATTCAAAAATTTTATTATTTAAAAGGTACGCTTACTGGCGAAGCTGCCAATTTAATAAGGAATATTTCAGCTACAGAAGCTAATTATGACTCAGCGTGGAAGGTTTTGGAATCAAGGTACCATAACAAGCGAATGCTTGTTGGTAGTTTGATTTCCAAACTGTTCAATGTTCAGAAATCTGATGGTGATTTTCAATCCATTAAAACGTTACTTGACACAGCTCAAGAATGTATTTTTTCTTTACAAAATTTGGATATTAGCACCGATACATGGGATGCAATACTTGTACACCTGCTTGTCCAAAAACTAGATATTCAATCCCGTAGAGATTGGGAGCAGTCTTTAAAATCTTCGACTGAACTTCCTCTCATTTCTGAGCTATTTTTATTTCTAGAACGAACTTTTAGAGCGCTAGAGTCCTTGAGTGGTGAAACACCTACTAATTCTAAAACAAAATTCTTAAAAAATAACGATGTTTTTTTACAAACCAGAAAATCTAGTTGTAATTATGGAAACAAAGCATTTTTTGTGCATTTTGTGGAAAAAATCATACACTTTCAAAATGCTTTCAATTTCTGGCCTTGCCATTGTCTGCAAAATATAAAGTTCTATCTGACAAAAATGTCTGTCGTAATTGTCTGTTAATCGGACATGATTACAACAATTGCAACTCTCCCTTTCTATGCATTACGTGCAAAAAACCTCATCACACTATTCTTCACTCAGATGAACCAGGAAGTCTGATTCCAAATCCAGCTGGTTTATCAACCAAATCTAATTGTGACCAATCCAACCAAATCACTTCTCTCAGTGCTCAATCTTTTGATTCAGTTTTGCTCTACACGATAAGGCTTAACATCATTACAAATCGTGGCAAATTTCCTTTGCGGGCTCTATTAGACCCTGGATCTCAGGGCAGTTTGATTTCAGAATCAACTGTACAACTGTTAGGGCTCGAGAAGATTAGGTCTCATTGTAAAGTGATTGGCATTGGAAACAGTTGCGAAAATATATCCAAATATACTGTCAACCTTGACTTATGCTCTCGAAAAAATGAGCGAGTACTGTCATGTACAGCTCTTGTTCTTTCGAGTCTTTCTTCCTACACACCAAACCCTTCATCTAAACACATTGCAATGCCAAATATTAAAACTGATAGTTTGGCTGATCCTTTATACTACAAATCCGATTCCATAGATATAATTCTTGGATCGGATGTATGTTCAAAAATAAAAATCCCATCAGAGTCGTTTATTCATAACGACTTGTTCTTCCAAAATACATACTTTGGATGGGTATTTTCTGGACCTGCTAATTCCATTCCTGCAAGCAGAGTTTACATTAATAATGCAACACTCAGATCATATTGCGAACCACAAGATAAAGTCACAAACCAAAAGTTTTCTATGGAAAAGCAGATTTGTGAAAACTACTTCAAACCAACCACACAAACAACAGAATCAGGTCAACGTATGGCTAATTTACCATTTAAACCAACAACATGCATACAAGAGGAATCATTGCTTGATGTGAATATTAATGGTCTCACCCACTGGAAAAATGTAGAGAAACGTAAGCAACATTTTTGGAAGAGATGGCACGGCGAGTACCTCCTGAACCGTCTTCAAGCCCATCCGAAATGGCTTAAAGGCAGACCTGATGCAACCATTGGAGAGTTGGTTCTTACCGAAGACGAGCGATGTGGCCCAGGACAATGGATATTGGGTCGTATTCAGGACATTAATACAGGGCCTAACAGACGAAAAAGGTGGTATTGTTCTAACTAAAACAAAATAATAAAAAGGCATATTACTTAAATATCATTTCTTCCAGAAAACTCACCTCAGACCCTAATCAACCAAATTATGAACTACTAATTCGTTCAACCAAAAGGATGTATGAAGACGACGCTACTCGTGGATGCATATTCCGGATGGAGCCTACTGAACACGCTGTGAGTCGAAGCATAGTGGAGGTACACCCTCGACTAAAATTCTTCCAACGATAGGCCGTCCTCAACTGATATCCACACTCAAGAACATTCGTCCTTTTGGGGGGAGAATGTTGACGAAAATATCTAAGTCGTCAACCACATATTTACTCATCTAAATTATTCACATAATTATTATAATTTTAAGTCTGTCATATTGTTAAATTTAAGAGCTTTTAATATAAGTCCGAGTACTGTAAGTTTACAACGCATATATTTGTGCGTGTACTTATATGCTTGGCTTTGTTACATCGACGCACTTGTGCGTCCCTACCCTCCTCTCTGCTGCATAAGCTTCATGCGTTACATCGATGCACTTGTGCGTCCCCCACTTCCCTCTTTTCCATACGTTCAACACTATGTAAAACTGATCGAACCAAATGTGGGAGCAGAGAATGGGAAGAAAGCAGATAAGTGCACGCACAATCGTTCGAACATGCGTACGTTTGACCACCTGCACATCTAAGTCATGTTTGATCGATGCTGATGTTTGTCGTTTAGGTGGTCAGTGACATCGAACATGTTCGATTACTTGCAGCCGATGCGAACTTATGTATAAATGTATTACACTATGTACATTATTTATTTGCACAATTTTAAGCTAAACTTCGGTTTGCTTGCTTAAATTCAAACTTAATTCGATCTCTCTTTTTTGGACTGTCAAGCAAGAAACATCTTAAGTATCCTACATATCTAATATTATAACCTTTATTGCAGCTGTGATAAACTAAATAAATTGTGAAACCTCAGTAAATAACTAAAACATTTTCTTTTCAATTTTCTAAATTCTTGAAATCTATTCAAACTGAATAATTATAATAATCTTGAACAAGTAGTTTCCGTTAAAACGGCGATTGTTTAAAATTTCACTAGACTGCCGCATGTGAAGATATCTTGCGTTTTCATGTGGATAAGTACCATGAGAACCCATCTTTATTTTTTAATATAGGAATTCCCTTGGAGTTTATGGATTGTTCAAGGTAATTAATTTTTATTAGCTTTAACACGTGATGAAACCCCTTTTTATTTGATATGGTCTTATGTAAAGTTCGATATTGGGGGTGTGATTAAATATCGAGTAAGGTCATTGCCCATGAAGCTGTTGCTTTGTGTGTGGTATTTCAGCGATTGTAGTTATTTATTATTTTGGAATGAGGAATTGCTTTACAAGGTAAAAAGATCAGGTATGCTGTTGTTTGTTATAGAGGGAAGGAAAAGTCTGCGAATTTAAAGCAATTACATTACCATCTGGTAGACGCAAGTTTCTCCGTTGTTGTGGGCGGCTTATCGACACCAGAATGTGTGCCGACTAAGTCTCTGCTCGTTTAACGATCTATACAAAACATTGCTTTGATTTTGCATATGCGAAGTATTATTGTCGAAGAGTGCGGATACAAGCGACTCACTGACGCTATTCCTACCATATTGACAGACTGACGTTTTTTCAGTTGGTGATTTGAAGTTTCTATTTATAGAACAACGATGTTGTTGATGAAGGCAGGCTTTCCACTAACACCACAATCTTATAAGATCAGGTTTGTTAATGTAAGTCATAGAGGGAAGGAATTCATGCAATTTCGTCAGAGTTATTAACCTTTATTTATAGTTGTCCGTCCACATGGTAAACATTTTCGTTTATGCATTGTACGTGATCGTATGTATAATTGTCACTATTTTTATGAACCCTGTCTTTAGAATTGTGATATTTTAATTGTGACAATTTGTTGCAACGTTTTGATTTTCAAGTAGGGATGTATGTACTTGGTTTGAATGTATGTGAATAGTGTGTTTGTGACCTTGTGGAACGTTTTAAAGGTGCAGTGCGTTTGTGGTGTTGGATAATTTCATTTGAATTTTCCGCTAACCCGATGATTGTTTAGACTTTTTCTAGACGCTGGTGAAGAAATCTTGCTGTAGCTTTCATGTTTACCACAGGAAAATGATAATCTCTTTTTATTTTTGATGTAGGAAATCCAATGGAGGAAGTCGAAGATAATTCATTTGTATTGGCATTATTAAAGGAGGTGGTGAAATCCCTTACCGTAAGCGTGGCTAGGGGCTTCTCACACTCGGATGGCGAGGGAGCTCTCCCACTCGTTTCAATGATAGGGTTTTGTAAAGGTTTTGTTACTTGAAAACATTTGTCTCCCTATTTCTTATACAGTGAGAGAGTAATCCCTGTACACAGAGTGGGGTCCCCATTTTCAGTCACTCTGCTGTGTGGGGGTTTTGTTTTTTCTAATGTGTCTTAAAAAGGTCGTTACTATTTACAACATGCATTTCATAAGACTTGAGGAAGTACTGAGGGCCTTATCCCACTTGTTTCAATAATGGGGTCTTGTTAAGGTTTTGCGGTTTGGAGGCATTTCTCTCTCTCTCTTTTTGACTTTTGGCGCCTGATTTTCGGGGAGTAAATTGCTGTGTGAAAGTTTTTCTTTAATGTTCTTTAAAATAAAGTTTGTTGCTCAGTTGAATTTTAAGAATTTTACTTTTCGTTTATTAAATGTTATCTTTTACTCTTATCCATGAAGGTGTGATCACATTAATTGTTAAGAGTTCACCCTCCTTTTAGGGTGTGGGAGGTTTTGGGAATTTTGCGTGCTCGAGTGTTTCCAAATTTTCTGATCTCTAGCCTATTTAAATGCTAGAATTGTTCGACGATACCATACATTGTTTGGTAGACTAGATTATCGATCGATTGGTAAATATAAATTAACTATTTCCTATGTAAATTTCGTAGTAATAAACTTTATTTATTTTTTTTTTAATTGGTGTCCGCTTTTTCTTCTTGGTGGTTTAAATAAGGGTTTCGTGGTTGGGACATCAGTGGGAGGTGAGGTAAAAAAGAACCCTGTCATTCTCTAATCTGTAATAGCGTGATCGCGGAAATTGTTATGTGTCACTCCGTTTTTGGGAATGTACGATTACTGTGTGGTGTTGTTTTAGTTCTTAACAGGAGTTTACGAAACCATTGTCTCTTAAATTTTCCTTTGAAAACGTATCTGAAAAACACCTTGTTACCAATTTTTGGAGTTTACGACAAAAATAATTTTTTGGCACATCCAATGCCAACACTTTTAGTGGAAGGTCGATTGATTATAGACGTTGCTTGTTGGCTGTAACAATTATGAAAAGTAATTTTAAAGTTATAAAGCTCTTTATGTAAATTGATTGAAAACACTTTATAACTTATAAATAAGAACTTCAATTTATTAGCGGAATACAAACACTTCGATGTCAACAGAAAGATAATGTGATAAATTCCATAGAAAAATCTATAAAATTGCAGTGTGTTTGATAAATATCTGGCACATTGTACACAATAGAAGAACTATTTTTGGTTTCCCTGGAAAGTAATACACATGTATATTTTACAAACCCAGCATTTAGAGTAATTTTTGGGCTATTATTATTTTTACAGGAACGAACTTAGCGAAAGCCCTTAATTAAAAACCATCTGCTTAATGTATGTTTTGCTGATGTACTTCATTTATTTAAAAGAGAATGTACAATTTTAGATTATAAAAATTTCTTATGATTTACATCATGTCAAATTTCAGGAACCTTGGATGATTCGTTTGACCGCTATCCTGTTATCAAGAAATACACCGACGGACGGACATGGCTAGGCCGTCAATGAATTTAACAATGTTTCGCGGTGTTACAATCGGAATGAAAAATTTAGTATTTAGTATATCAGGGTATAAAAGATGGAACCGGTACGCTTAAAAGATATATTGCGGATTATATTATACACTTTTTTATATTAAATTGTATACGTATTTTTATTTTCTAAACTACATTTTTGCTATTAGGCTTACTTCACAAAATTATGGAATTCATGTTTGTATAATTATCTTTAGTTCTTAAAATGTTTGATCCTCATATGCTTTCGAGTTTCACACATTGTATGTTCAGTTGTAGTTATCATAAACTGAATGGTTCTTTGGAAAGGTCGACCAACTAAAGAAATACACACAGATGTAATTGTTTTCTGTGCGTTTCCCAAAACGAGATACATTAAAACGCAATCTATTTATGACCTTTTCTCTGTATTTCAGAATGAGCCTGGGTTAGGGTGCATGCAGTTATACTGGGGACTACGGCGATAAACCGTAGGGTACTTGGGATTTTGAGTGTATTATTTGTATGTGCTTGCCTTATGTACTATTTGCATTTATTGTATGTATGCATTTTCCTTTAGTTTGTACATTAAGTTTAAGTAGAGTAAGATGGTTTTAAGTAATTGTTTTATATCCGCTCCAGAAGCAGACGTATGCTAAAACGAGCATTATAATCATTATCTGCAAAGTTGACACCGATAAGATCAATCTTAATTTAATTATTGCAGTATAAGCGCTACGTAGTATTCGCAACAGCAATGTTGAACGTCTCATAAACTCAAAGATGTACTAAATTCCAGCACCGTGGCATTCATAAATACACATGGCTATCGGCATATTAAATTACTCTAACCAAAGCGATCATCTCATGATATGCAGAATGTTTTGAGGATGCTTAATGGATGTAAGAATAATATGGATGAAAACAATTGAAAATTATAAGAAAAACCTTACATGAAAAAAGTCAATGTATATCGCCTTAAAGTGCTTTCAGTCGCCCTGAAAGTTACAAATAATAGCTAGTTCGCGTACAAAATTTAATGTTACATCTGCTGTAACTAAATATTAAAACAACCTAGAAAGCAGAGAGGCGTTCCTCCGGGAGGGATGTATTTTTTATCAGTAGATAATATATACAGATACTGGATAATGATTGACAGGTCAAAGCACATTAATCAAGTTTAATGAGCTTTGGTATAGGGAATCCTATATAATTAATTTTTATTAGCTTTTGACATGAGTACGTGATGTGACCCTTTTTTATTTGGTAATAGGAAATCCTATGTAGTTTTCAGATAGTCCAAGATAATTAATTTTTATTAGCTTGGATATGAGTACGTGATGTCAGGGAGATAGATAATAATTTTTTATTAGCTTGTGTATATGGAACGTGATCGTGTTCATATGTTTTGCCGTCATTATTTTTTTTATGAACCCTATTTTTCTTTTTTGCTGTCTGATAGAAAATTTCTTATGCACATGTTGTGCGTGTGTGCTAGAGTTCTGTTGTGTTCGTCATAGTTCTGAGCCTTTCTTTCGAATATTTCCGTCAACACGGTGCTTGTGGATGTATGTGGTATCTTAGCGATCGTTCATTTCTCTTTGTTAAAATTCGTCAATTTTCTGAGTCTTTCTTTGAAATTATCATCGTCAACATGGTGCTTGAGTTTAGAAGTATTTATGTTATTGTTTTTGAATTTTCGTTTTAGGGTTGTACGTGTTCGTATGTTTTGTCGTCATTGTTTTTATGAACCCTGTCTTTGCTGTCTGACCCCTTTTGCCATGCTTTGTGTGTATTTTAGCGATCGACAATTTCTCTTTGCTCGATTTCGTCAGAGTTCTGAGCCTTTCTTTGGAATGTTTCGTCTACATGTTTTTGATTTTCTAGTGGGGATGTACTTGATTTTGAATGTATGTATGTACAAATTGTTGCTGTGAAAGGTTCAGTGCGTGCGTGTGTGCTATTCTGGTGTGGGGCAATTTCATTAGTAGTTTCCGTTAAAACGGTGATTGTTTAAAATTTCACTAGACTGCCGCATGTGAAGATATCTTGCGTTTTCATGTGGATAAGTACCATGAGAACCCATCTTTATTTTTTAATATAGGAATTCCCTTGGAGTTTACAGATTGTTCAAGGTAATTAATTTTTATTAGCTTTAACACGTGATGAAACCCCTTTTTATTTGATATGGTCTTATGTAAAGTTCGATATTGGGGGTGCGATTAAATATCGAGTAAGGTCATTGCCCATGAAGCTGTTGCTTTGTGTGTGGTATTTCAGCGATTGTAATTATTTATTATTTTGGAATGAGGAGTTGCTTTACAAGGTAAAAATATCAGGTTTGTTGTTTGTTATAGAGGGAAGGAAAAGTCTGCGAATTTAAAGCAATTACATTACCATCTGGTAGACGCAAGTTTCTCCGTTGTTGTGGGCGGCTTATCGACACCAGAATGTGTGCCGACTAAGTCTCTGCTCGTTTAACGATCTATACAAAACATTGCTTTGATTTTGCATATGCGAAGTATTATTGTCGAAGAGTGCGGATACAAGCGACTCACTGACGCTATTCCTACCATATTGACAGACTGACGTTTTTTCAGTTGGTGATTTGAAGTTTCTATTTATAGAACAACGATGTTGTTGATGAAGGCGGATGTTGAAGGCAGGCTTTCCACTAACACCACTATCTTATAAGATCAGGTTTGTTAATGTTAGTCATAGAGGGAAGGAATTCATGCAATTTCGTCAGATTTATTAACCTTTATTTATAGTTGTCCGTCCACATGGTAAACATTTTCGTTTATGCATTGTACGTGATCGTGTGTATAATTGTCACTATTTTTATGAACCCTGTCTTTAGAATTGTGATATTTTAATTGTGACAATTTGTTGCAACGTTTTGATTTTCAAGTAGGGATGTATGTACTTGGTTTGAATGTATGTGAATAGTGTGTTTGTGACCTTGTGGAACGTTTTAAAGGTGCAGTGCGTTTGTGGTGTTGGATAATTTCATTTGAATTTTCCGCTAACCCGATGATTGTTTAGACTTTTTCTAGACGCTGGTGAAGAAATCTTGCTGTAGCTTTCATGTTTACCACAGGAAAATGATAATCTCTTTTTATTTTTGATGTAGGAAATCCAATGGAGGAAGTCGAAGATAATTCATTTGTATTGGCATTATTAAAGGAGGTGGTGAAATCCCTTACCGTAAGCGTGGCTAGGGGCTTCTCACACTCGGATGGCGAGGGAGCTCTCCCACTCGTTTCAATGATAGGGTTTTGTAAAGGTTTTGTTACTTGAAAACATTTGTCTCCCTATTTCTTATACAGTGAGAGAGTAATCCCTGTACACAGAGTGGGGTCCCCATTTTCAGTCACTCTGCTGTGTGGGGGTTTTGTTTTTTCTAATGTGTCTTAAAAAGGTCGTTACTATTTACAACATGCATTTCATAAGACTTGAGGAAGTACTGAGGGCCTTATCCCACTTGTTTCAATAATGGGGTCTTGTTAAGGTTTTGCGGTTTGGAGGCATTTCTCTCTCTCTCTTTTTGACTTTTGGCGCCTGATTTTCGGGGAGTAAATTGCTGTGTGAAAGTTGTTCTTTAATGTTCTTTAAAATAAATTTTGTTGCTCAGTTGAATTTTAAGAATTTTACTTTTCGTTTATTAAATGATATCTTTTACTCGTATACATGAAGGTGTGATCGCATTAATTGTTAAGAGTTCACCCTCCTTTTAGGGTGTGGGAGGTTTTGGGAATTTTGCGTGCTCAAGTGTTTCCAAATTTTCTGATCTCTAGCCTATTTAAATGCTAGAATTGTTCGACGATACCATACATTGTTTGGTAGACTAGATTATCGATCGATTGGTAAATGTAAATTAACTATTTTCCTATGTAAATTTCGTAGTAATAAACTTTATTTATTTTTTTTTAATTGGTGTCCGCTTTTTCTTCTTGGTGGTTTAAATAAGGGTTTCGTGGTTTGGACATCAGTGGGAGGTGAGGTAAAAAAGAACCCTGTCATTCTCTTATCTGTAATAGCGTGATCGCGGAAATTGTTATGTGTCACTCCGTTTTTGGGAATGTACGATTACTGTGTGGTGTTGTTTTAGTTCTTAACAGGAGTTTACTAAACCATTGTCTCTTAAATTTTCCTTTGAAAACGTATCTGAAAAACACCTTGTTACCAAATTTTGGAGTTTACGACAAAAATAATTTTTTGGCACATCCAATGCCAACACTTTTTGTGGAAGGTCGATTGATTATAGACGTTGCTTGTTGGCTGTAACAATTATGAAAAGTAATTTTAAAGTTATAAAGCTCTTTATGTAAATTGATTGAAAACACTTTATAACTTATGAATAAGAACTACAATTTATTAGCGGAATACAAACACTTCGATGTCAACAGAAAGATAATGTGATAAATTCCATAGAAAAATCTGTAAAATTGCAGTGTGTTTGATGAATATCTGGCACATTGTACACAATAGAAGAACTATTTTTGGTTTCCCTGGAAAGTAATACACATGTATATTTTACAAACCCAGCATTTAGAGTAATTTTTGGGCTATTATTATTTTTGACAGGAACGAACTTAGCGAAAGCCCTTCATTAAAAACCATCTGCTTAATGTATGTTTTGCTGATGTACTTCATTTATTTAATAGAGAATGTACAATTTTAGATTATAAAAATTTCTTATGATAATTTAATAGTGAACATCAAATCTGGGTGATACAATGTGGCCTCCTTGGTGTGATGATTGGAGGCTCGATTATAATACATTTCTACCTACGGGTAAGAACATCAAACAAGTTTTTCAGCTCGTAAATACCGACGGCTTTATAAGTAACAGATTAATCATTAAGCCATCTTAATACTACTCTGTAAAATGTATTAGCCGCTTGGAGCCCTCGTTAAATAGCAGGTCCCGGTCAGCTCGTAAACGAATTATATCGTCCACAGCACTAGTTTGAGAGAATCTAATGGTATGCGCTCTGTACAATGATCAGGGACATAGCAATTAATAAAAATATCAGTTAATGACGTTCTAGCCGCATCTCCTTCTGAGTCTTGAAATTCTATACATTTCTCATGTTTTCCCAGTGTTGGCTAAAATTTCAAACGATACTTATTTCAAATATTGCAGTTCGAGCTCTTCATGTAACTGGATGTTTTAGGTAAATTAAATAACGTTTCTGACCATCACACAAGCTCTTGGAAGTAGTCGTTTTAATATTGAAGTCTTAAGCTGTAATTCCCAAAACTGTATTACATACACACTTTTCCAGAATACAGCCAGAGGAAAGTTTTATTTCCAAATTTATTAAATATGATTTATTAACGTATAACGTGTAACAGAAAAGTACATGACACAAACAACAAAAACAGAAACACCTAATTTTTCTTCAATAAGAACGAAATTAAAATTTAATTGGAATAAAATTCTATAATATTTACAGAAAAACTATTTTTATAAAGTAGTTAAAAAATATATGTATTATGTTAAAAATCTTACTATGTCGAAATTTAAAATAATTTCGAATTCGATTCTTCTCTAAATATTTCTGTATAGTTTTGTCTCCACCTTTCAACTCTAAAACTAAAGCCATTTACTTGTCGTTTTAAGAGTGGTATGAAAACCACAAAATTACAAATTTTCTCAATTTTAGGTTATGTTCTCTTTGCTTATATTTTCGTTTTTAGTCAACAAATTCTTGACATTCTCTTCAATTTAAAATACTAGTCGAAAAGAACATCTAATAATATTGTAAGACCACGGATTGGGATATTTATCTTTATGTTTTTAAAACGTACTCAGGAGAAGTACTCGGGATTTGCACTAATGTGGAATTTTAAGTAGAAATCAGATGTGATACTCATATTCGTTTTAATTTATTTAGTATCTTTAATGGTCGTATGTCAGGTTTAATTCCAATTTATTTTACAGCGTATTATTTAGCAATTTGACTTTCTTTTGATACTTTTCAGAAAGATGTTGCTTCTTTTGATAAAAACGTTATTTGTCTTTACTCGCTAGAGTAAAAAATTTCTTAAAAAAGTACAGTTCCATATTACTCAATATTATAAGAGCTCTCATTGTGGACCCTTCTTATTGTGGAAATACAAATGTTATGCTTTGTCTAAGTGAAAGTCCGAACGGATTGAAATTAAAAATATTTATCTGTAGGCAAAGTCGTTACATCAACCGAAATATGGGTATCAGCAACAGATTGTTGACCTATTAAAGAGATGGGATATTACACATTTATAAATGGAGATTTTATTGAACCTGAATATGCCAACTCTGATTCAATACTTATATTTGAGATATATTGCATGCGAAAAACAAAACTATTAAACGATTATACTTTTGTAAAGGTCAACTTCGCCATATATGTAGATTCATTCTTATAATATCAATCATATAACCATATTCCAAAACATTTAATTCGCGATAACGCTTATATTTAGTCGTGAGCGTTGGTGAAATAAACATGGATTAATTAATAAATAAAGAAGACGAAATTCGCTGTGGACGTTATAGAAAAGGTTTCGATTAGTGCATTCATATCTTGTAATAAATCAGCCTCTGATTCCAACAGACGTCAAAATGTTAAACATTCTAGTTTAAATATAAAGCCTACCAGTTGAAATAAACAACACCACCAGTTGAAATTAACATCCTACCAGTTGAAATAAACAGCCCACCAGTTAAAGTAAACCACCTACCAGTTGTAATAATCAGCCTACCAGTTGAAATTAACAGCCAACCAGTTGAAACAAGCAGCCCACCAGTTAAAATCAACAGCCCCACCACTTCAAACTATCAGCCTACCAGTTCAAACTAACAGCCTACCAGTTGAAACAAATAGCCTACCAGTTGAAATAAAAAGCCTACCTGTTGAATAAACTTTCCACCTGTTGAACAAATTAACCTTCAAGCTATAAACACGTCATAGAGGAAACCCTTCTACAAAAAAAATTAATAGTCCAGAAAATCTTAAAACAGATATATAATAGCATTAAATTAGGGGAAGCGGAAAAAAGTAATATAGAAATTTAATAGCATAAAATTAGCGGAAGCAAAAAATGTGATAGAGTATCTTAAACATTTATGCCAGTGATCGAACCATTAATCAAATATTCAACTTAACTTATTTAAGAGACCTACAGAGACCACCGAACAGAGTTTTAATAGTCCATAGCAGCTTTTCGATAAAGAAATTTAAAGAAGACAATGTTGAAACCGCTATTGTAAAAAAACGGTTTGGTAGGATCATTGGAATTCTGAAGATGAAACAAATGACAAGAATTTTTTTCTGAATCAAATAAAAACGACTCGGACGTTATCGATTTATCATCACTTCGTAGCGACATAAAACTTGATACAACATATGGTCTACATAAGGACGAGAAAGGTGTCCAGAAAATCTTAAAGCAAAAATTGAATAGCATAAAATTAGGGAAAGCGGAAAAAAGTCATAGAGAATTTGAATAGCTTAATATTTTGGGAAGCAAAAAATATTGATAGATTATCTTAAACCTTTATGCCGGCGAATCGAACCATTTAATCCTGTATTAAAATTTGAAGATGAAACAAACGAGAATAGTTTCTGTTTTCAATCAGATGAAAATCATTATCGCAAATAATTCGTTGGCGTATACACTAGGTTAATTTGAACTTATTTTTCGTTAAACCCATAAAAAATATGAGAAATTCGAGGGATGCCATTTCGATTCGTCTATGAACTTTCCATTATAAGTCTCCACCAACTTTTTTTAGTCTTGGTAGGTGAACCTTAATTTTTTCCACACCCTTTGACGCTGTACGTTTTTTTGACTATATGTGTATTCATAAGTATACAAAACTGTTTATTAAAAAATTCTTGTACATCATCAGTCTGTTAATTGTTGGCTTAACGTGCTTAGTTTAATAGTCTTTAAAATACTGCAGTCACACCAGTAGCATTTTTTGATTTAGTTGCTTCCACCCGACTAAATTTCCTGACCTCTATTTAGTGTTTAATAATTTGGACAAACTTTCCATTTTTGATGTTATTATAAATTAAATAAATTTATTATCGTTGGATGTATATCGTTATAATATCATTAAGGTTCTGGTTTACAGCCTTAACCACGATGTCGATAACGTTCGCACGCATTCTAAGCGACAAACAGCTGATTTCGTAAGCACTAACAAGCATCAGAACGAGAAGTCGAAAAAAAAGTTAGTGCGTGAGAAACGACGTAATCATTTCAATACAAAATTGGTAGTCACTAATTATTTTCGTTCGCTTGTGTTTTGTCTTTCATTTGATAACAGAAACACATAAAGCACATATACAAGCCGAAATTAAACGAAGGAAATGCAATAGAAATGTTGTTTTTTAATTCTATGCATTCCGTTTCTGCACATTTTTCATTTTTAAATTATTTAGAAAAAATTTAAAAAAAATTTCGACTTCTCGTTCTGATGCTTGTTAGTGCTTACGAAATCAGCTGTTTGTCGCTTAGAATGCGTGCGAACGTTATCGACATCTTGGTTAAGGCTGTAAACCAGAACCTTAATGATATTATAACGATATACATCCAACGATAATAAATTTATTTAATTTATAATAACATTAAAAATGGAAAGATGGTCCAAATTATTAAACACTAAATAGAGGTCAGGGAATTTAGTCGGGTGGAAGCAACTAAATCAAAAAATACTACTGGTGTAACTGCAGTATTTTAAAGACTATTAAACTAAGCACGTTAAGCCAACAATTTACAGACTGATGATGTACAAGATTTTTTTAATAAACAGTTTTGTATACTTATGAATACACATATAGTCAAAAAAACGTACAGCGTCAAAGGGTGTGGAAAGAATTAAGGTTCACCTACCAAGACTATAAAAAATTGGTGGAGACTTATAACGGAAAGTTCATAGACGAATCGAAATGGCACCCCTCGAATTTCTCATATTTTTTATGGGTTTAATGAAAAATAAGTTCAAATAAACCTAGTGTATACGCCAACGAATTATTTGCGATAATGATTTTCATCTGATTGAAAACAGAAATTATTCTCATTTGTTTCACCTTCAAATTTTAATATAGGATTAAATGGTTCGATTCGCCGGCATAAAGGTTTAAGATAATCTATCAATTTTTTTTAAATCGATAACGTCCGAGTCGTTTTTATTTGATTCAGAAAAAAATTCTTGTCATTTGTTTCATCTTCAGAATTCCAATGATCCTACCAAACCGTTTTTTTACAATAGCGGTTTCAACATTGTCTTCTTTAAATTTCTTTATCGAAAAGCTGCTATGGACTTTTAAAACTCTGTTCGGTGGTCTCTGTAGGTCTCTTAAATAAGTTAAGTTGAATATTTGATTAAATGGTTCGATCACTGGCATAAAGGTTTAAGATACTCTATCACATTTTTTGCTTCCGCTAATTTTATGCTATTAAATTTCTATATTACTTTTTTCCGCTCCCCTAATTTAATGCTATTATATATCTGTTTTAAGATTTTCTAGACTATTAATTTTTCTTGTACAAGGGTTTCCTCTATGACGTGTTTATAGCTTAAAGGTTAATTTGTTCAACTGGTGGAAAGTTTATTCAACAGGTAGGCTTTTTATTTCAACTGGTAGGCTATTTGTTTCAACTGGTAGGCTGTTAGTTTGAACTGGTAGGCTGTTAGTTTGAACTGGTGGGGCTGGTGATTTTAACTGGTGGGCTGCTTGTATCAACTGGTTGGCTGTTAATTTCAACTGGTAGGCTGATTATTACAACTGGTAGGTGGTTTACTTTAACTGGTGGGCTGTTTATTTCAACTGGTAGGATGTTAATTTCAACTGGTGGAGTTGTTTATTTCAACTGGTAGGCTTTATATTTAAACTAGAGTGTTTAAGACTTTGACGTCTGTTGGAATCAGAGGCTGATTTATTACAAGGTATGAATGTACTAATCGAAACCTTTTCTATAACGTCCACAGCGATTTTCGTCTTCTTTATTTATTAATTAATCCATGTTTATTTCACCAACGCTCACGACTAAATATAAGCGTTATCGCGAATTAAATGTTTTGGAATATGGTTATATGCTTGATATAATAAGAATGAATCTATATGGCGATGTCGACCTTTACAAAAGTATAATCTTTTAATAGTTTTGTTTTTCGCATGCAATATATCTCAAATATAAGTATTGAATCAGAGTTGGCATATTCAGGTTCGATAAAATCTTCTCCATTTATAAATGTGTAATATCCCATCCCTTTTATAGGTCAACAATCTGTTTCTGATACTCATATTTCGGTTGATGTAACGACTTTGCCTACAGATAAATATTTTTAATTTCAATCCGTTCGGACTTTCACTTAGACAAAGCATAACATTTGTATTTCCACAATAAGAAGGGTCCACAATGAGAGCTCTTATGATATTGAGTAATATGGAACTGTACTTTTTTAAGAAATTTTTTACTCTAGCGAGTAAAGACAAATAACGTTTTTATCAAAAGAAGCAACATCTTTCTGAAAAGTATCAAATGAAAGTCAAATTGCTAAATAATACGCTGTAAAATATATTGGTATTAAACTTGACATACGACCAATAAAGATACTAAATACATTAAAACGAATATGAGTATCACATCTGATTTCTACTTTAAATTCCACATTAGTGCAAATCCCGAGTACTTCTCCCGAGTACGTTTTAAAAACATTAAGATAAATATCCCAATCCATGGTCTTACAATATTAGTAGATGTTCTTTTCGACTAGTATTTTAAATTGAAGAGAATGTCAAGAATTGGTTGACTAAAAACGAAAATATAAGCAATAGTGAACATAACCTAAAATTGAGAAAATTTGTAATTTTGTGGTTTTCATACCACTCTTAAAACGACAAGTAAATGGATTTGGTTTTAGAGTCGAAAGGTGGAGACAAAACTATACAGAAATATTTAGAGAAGAATCGAATTCGAAATTATTTTAAATTTCGACATAGTAAGATTTTTAACATAATACATATATTTTTTAACTACTTTATTAAAATAGTTTTTCAGTAAGTTTTATAGAATTTTATTCCAATTAAATTTTAATTTGGTTCTTATTGAAGAAAAATTAGGTGTTTCTCTTTTTGTTGTTTGTTTCATGTATTTTTCTGTTACACGTTATACGTTAATAAATCATATTTAATAAATTTGGAAATAAAACTTTTCTCTGGCTGTCTTCTGGAAAAGTGTGTATGTAATACAGTTTTGGGAATTTCAATATTAAAACGACTACTTCCAAGAGCTTGTGTGATGGTCAGAAAAGTTATTTAATTTACCCAAAACATCCAGTTACATGAAGAACTCGAACTGCAATATTTGAAATAAGTATCGTTTGAAATTTTAGCCAACACTGGGAAAACATGAGAAATGTATAGATTTTCAAGACTCAGAAGGAGATGCGGCTAGAACGTCATTAACTGATATTTTTATTAATTGCTATGTCCCTGATCATTGTACAGAGCGCATACCATTAGATTCTCTCAAACTAGTGCTGTGAACGATATAATTCGTTTACGAGCTGACCGGGACCTGCTATTTAACGAGGGCTCCAAGCGGCTAATACATTTTACAGAGTAGTATTAAGATGGCTTAATGATTAATCTGTTACTTATAAATCCGTCGGTATTTACGAGCTGAAAAACTTGTTTGATGTTCTTACCCGTAGGTAGAAATGTATGATAATCGAGCCTCCAATCATCACACCAAGGAGGCCACATTGTATCACCCAGATTTGATGTTCACTATTAAATTATCATAAGAAATTTTTATAATCTAAAATTGTATATTTTCTATTAAATAAATAAAGTACATCAGCAAAAGATACATTAAGCAGATGGTTTTTAATTAAGGGCTGGGTTTGTAACGATTTTTCGGTTTTAAAATAGACATGTGTATTACTTTCCAGGGAAACCAAAAATAGTTCTTCTATTGTGTACAATGTGCCAGATATTCATCAAACACACTGCAATTTTACAGATTTTTCTATGGAATTTATCACATTATCTTTCTGTTGACATCGAAGTGTTTGTATTCCGCTAATAAATTGTAGTTCTTATTCATAAGTTATAAAGTGTTTTCAATCAATTTACATAAAGAGCTTTATAACTTTAAAATTACTTTTCATAATTGTTACAGCCAACAAGCAACGTCTATAATCAATCGGCCTGCCACAAAAAGTGTTGGGATTGGATGTGCCAAAAAATTATTTTTGTCGTAAACTCCAAAAATTGGTAACAAGGTGTTTTTCAGATACGTTTTCGAAAGAAAATTTAAGAGACAATGGTTTAGTAAACTCCTGTTAAGAACTAAAACAACACCACACAGTAATCGTACATTCCCAAAAACGGAGTGACACATAACAATTTCCGCGATCACACTATTACAGATAAGAGAATGACAGGGTTCTTTTTTACCTCACCTCCCACTGATGTCCCAACCACGAAACCCTTATTTAAACCACCAGGAAGAAAAAGCGGACACCAATTAAAAAAAAAAAAATAAAGTTTATTACTACGAAATTTACATAGGAAAATAGTTAATTTACATTTACCAATCGATCGATAATCTAGTCTACCAAACAATGTATGGTATCGTCGAACAATTCTAGCATTTAAATAGGCTAGAGATCAGAAAATTTGGAAACACTTGAGCACGCAAAATTCCCAAAACCTCCCACACCCTAAAAGGAGGGTGAACTCTTAACAATTAATGCGATCACACCTTCATGTATACGAGTAAAAGATATCATTTAATAAACGAAAAATAAAATTCTTAAAATTCAACTGAGCAAGAAACTTTATTTTAAAGAACATTAAAGAAAAACTTTCACACAGCAATTTACTCCCCGAAAATCAGGCGCTAAAAGTCAAAAAGAGAGAGAAATGCCTCCAAACCGCAAAACCTTAACAAGACCCCATTATTGAAACAAGTGGAATAAGGCCCTCACTACTTCCTCAAGTCTTATGAAATAGTAACGACCTTTTTAAGACACATTAGAAAAAACAAAACCACCACACAGCAGAGTGACTGAAAATGGGGACCCCACTCTGTGTACAGGGATTACTCTCTCACTGTATAAGAAATAGGGAGACAAATGTTTTCAAGCAACAAAACCTTTACAAAACCCTATCATTGAAACAAGTGGGAGAGCTCCCTCGCCACCCGAGTGTGAGAAGCCCCTAGCTACCGCTTACGGTAAGGGATTTCATCACCTCCTTTAACAATGCCAATACAAATGAATTATCTTCGACTTTCTCCATTGGATTTCCTACATCAAAAATAAAAAGAGATTATCATTTTCCTTTACCACATGAAAGCTACAGCAAGATTTCTTCACCAGCGTCTAGAAAAAGTCTAAACAATCATCGGGTTAGCGGAAAATTCAAATGAAATTATCCAACACCTGAATACAACACAAACGCACTGCACCTTTAAAACGGTCCACAAGGTCACAAACACACTATTCACATACATTCAAACCAAGTACATCCCTACTTGAAAATCAAAACGTTGCAACAAATTGTCACAATTAAAATATCACAATTCTAAAGACAGGGTTCATAAAAATAGTGACAATTATACACACGATCACGTACAATGCATAAACGAAAATGTTTACCATGTGGACGGACAACTATAAATAAAGGTTAATAACTCTGACGAAATTGCATGAATTCCTTCCCTCTATGACTAACATTAACAAACCTGATCTTATAAGATAGTGGGGTTAGTGGAAAGCCTGCCTTCAACATCCGCCTTCATCAACAACATCGTTGTTCTATAAATAGAAACTTCAAATCACCAACTGAAAAAACGTCAGTCAGTCTGTCAATATGGTAGGAATAGCGTCAGTGAGTCGCTTGTATCCGCACTCTTCGACAATAATACTTCGCATATGCAAAATCGAAGCAATGTTTTGTATAGATCGTTAAACGAGCAGAGACTTAGTCGGCACACATAATGGTGTCGATAAGCCGCCCACAACAACGGAGAAACTTGCGTCTACCAGATAATAATGTAATTGCTTTAAATTCGCAGACTTTCCTTCCCTCTATAACAAACAACAACAAACCTGATCTTTTTACCTTGTAAAGCAATTCCTCATTCCAAAATAATAAATAATTACAATCGCTGAAATACCACAAACAAAGCAACAGCTTCATGGGCAATGACCTTACGCGATATTTAATCACACCCCCAATATCGAACTTTACATAAGACCATATCAAATAAAAAGGGGTTTCATCACGTGTTAAAGCTAATAAAAATTAATTACCTTGAACAATCTGTAAACTCCAAGGGAATTCCTATATTAAAAAATAAAGATGGGTTCTCATGGTACTTATCCACATGAAAACGCAAGATATCTTGCGGCAGTCTAGTGAAATTTTAAACAATCACCGTTTTAGCGGAAACTACTAATGAAATTGCCCCACACCAGAATAGCACACACGCACGCACTGAACCTTTCACAGCAACAATTTGTACATACATACATTCAAAATCAAGTACATCCCCACTAGAAAATCAAAAACATGTAGACGAAACATTCCAAAGAAAGGCTCAGAACTCTGACGAAATCGTGCAAAGAGAAATTGTCGATCGCTAAAATACACACAAAGCATGGTAAAAGGGGTCAGACAGCAAAGACAGGGTTCATAAAAACAATGACGACAAAACATACGAACACGTACAACCCTAAAACGAAAATTCAAAAACAAAAACTTGAATACTTCTAAACTCAAGCACCATGTTGACGATGATAATTTCAAAGAAAGACTCAGAAAATTGACGAATTTTAACAAAGAGAAATGAACGATCGCTAAGATACCACATACATCCACAAGCACCGTCTTGACGGAAATATTCGAAAGAAAGGCTCAGAACTATGACGAACACAACAGAACTCTAGCACACACACACAACATGTGCATAAGAAATTTTCTATCAGACAGCAAAAAAGAAAAATAGGGTTCATAAAAAAATAATGACGGCAAAACATATGAACACGATCACGTTCCCTATACACAAGCTAATAAAAAATTATTATCTATCTCCCTGTATCTCCAAATAAAAAGGGGGTGACATCACGTACTCATATCCAAGCTAATAAAAATTAATTATCTTGGACTATCTGAAAACCACATTGGATTTTCCTATACCCAAATTAAAAAAAGTCACATCACGTACTCAAACCCAAGGTAATAAAAATTAATTATCTTGGACTATCTGAAAACCACATAGGATTTCCTATTACCAAATAAAAAAAGGGTCACATCACGTACTCATGTCAAAAGCTAATAAAAATTAATTATATAGGATTCCCTATACCAAAGCTCATTAAACTTGATTAATGTGCTTTGACCTGGGAATCATTATCCAGTATCTGTATATATTATCTGCTTTTATCTTCGGCCTTGTGTTAGTTGTACTTATATATACTGAAAATATCAGATATAGTGAAATATTTATTGCACTTTTTAAAAAATAAAATACACTTTAGTGCTTCTTTCGGCACTTCAAACACAACGAGCGTTCTCAGAAACCTCAGACTTTAACAAATGGCTTTAAACCACAATAGATGTACAAGACCACGATGCACTCTCCACAAGAGAAGAAGTAGTTGCTGCTATGTGCGAGTATGATGCAACGTAAACAGCAGAACATGATATTACCACCCACGTAACTATTTTTTTGTTATTCTTTTTGCTTAATATCAATTTTTGCTGATGATACTACGATTTTAAGCTCAGAAATCCTAGCTTCGAATATCATTAGGAACATTCAATCAGCATAAACAGTGCTATTGGAATATTTTAAGAAACGAAAAATCTTGATGAATAGTGAAAAGAGCCAGTCAATTACTTCACAAGGAAACTTAAAGAATGGTTAATTCCACAAACTATCATTATTGTAAATAACACTGAAATAAAATGGGAACAAGTAGTTAAATATCTAATAATAATGCTAGATACAAACATAAAATTGATTTGAATTTGCGGGCAAGTATCTCTTCTCAGAGTAAAAGTGACGTGAGTGTTCTTTGTAGATTTTCCTTTATCTTTCATTTATCGTACCATTTTCAACATTATGACGTGTGACTGCAATTGTTTGAACGTAACTTATGCATTGTATAAGTAATGCCAACTCAAAAATGCGGTATCATCTACAAATATAGAAGTGTGTGTATCAATACTTGTAGGCATATCTGCTGTATACTTTGTGTAAAATATGAAGCCCCCAAAGAACTACCTTGTGAGAGCTGCGGTTGTTTGTTTAGAGCTAGAAAATATTCCGTTTGAACGTAGATTAAATTACCGATCAGTGATATAAGTGCTAAGGAGCTTATGTATTTTTTGGCAGCAGTTTTGTAAGCATGTCGTGACAGACAGTCAAATGCCTGAGAAATATTGCTGAAAATGTCACTATACCTACAGTATTATCTATTACTTTTTTGAGGTATACAGTGCGTCCCAACAAACAGTACCCATTGAAACTATAAGTATTGTCCGACCACAAAATATTATGATACGTTAGGCATATAATCAAAAAGTGTACTTTTTACTGAGGAAGCTTTAGTCCCATAAAGGGAAAGTTTTTCCCCCTATCGATTTTTCCCATTTACAATTTCACACAGCTTATGACCTTAAGCAAACATCATGTCATGGAACCTTGATGATTTGACCGCTATCCTGTTATCAAGAGATACACAGAGACGGACATGGCTAGGTCGTTAAAGAATTTAACGATCCATAATATATATACTTTAAATGGGCTGCGATCAATGTTTCGCGGTGTTACAATCGGAATGAAAATTTAGTATTTAGTATATCAGGGTATAAAAGATGGAACCGGTACTCTTAAAAGATATTTTGCGGATTATATAATACACTTTTTTTTATTAAATTGTATACGTATTTTTCTTTTTTAAACTACATTTCAGCTATTAGGCTTACTTCACAAAATTATGGAATTCATGTTTGTATAATTATCTTTAGTTCTTAAAATGTTTGATCCACATATGCTTTCCAGTTCCACACATTGTATGTTCAGTTGTAGTTATCATACACTGATTGATTCTTTGGAACGGTCGACTAACTAAAGAAATTCACACAGAGGTAATTGTTTTCTGCGCGTTTCCCCAAACGAGATACAGTAAAACGGAATCTATGACCTTTTCTCTGTATTTCAGAATGAGCCTGTGTTAGGGTGCATGCAGTTATTCTGGGGACTACGGCGATAAACCGTAGGGTACTTAGGATTTTGAGTGTATTACGAGGGCGACCGCAAAACTAACTGGCCTGGCACATTTTCTGTTTTACTAGCAACTTTTTGTTTTTTAAAAGCAATCTTTTATAAGCCATCTGTCAAAATTTTTTAAATATTTAATGATTATTTTCTTTGTTACAGGTGATTGAAGTAAACAAGTTTTATAATTTTTGAAAAATGGAATATAAAGAGTTTCGTGTGGTTATTAAACAATTTAATATGAAAGGTTATACGCCACAATTAATCAATGATGAATTGGATTCTGTTCATAGTGATAATTCACCATCATACTCCACCGTGAAATCCTGGGTTCAACAATTTAAAATGGGTCGTCAAGTACGGAAGATGAAAAACGCTCTGGAAGACCGAAAACTGCTACTACTATAGAAAACATTAGAAAAATATTTAATGAAGTGACTAAAGATAGACGAATAAAGCTCAGAGAACTTGCTGATATTGTTAAAATACACGAAAAACAAGTTTGGAGTATTTTACATGATGAACTCCACATGAAAAAGCTATCCGCAAGATGTTTGCCGCGTTTGTTGACTTTGCCCCAAAAAATCGTCCGTTGGACCCATTCCGAGGAGCTTTTAGCGATTTATCAGCGTAATCCAATAGAGTTCTTGCGCCGATTCATAACTGTTGATGCAACATGGATCCATCACTACATCCCAGAATGCAAATAACAGTCAAAACAATGGGCTGGTAAAAGTGGTCCCAAGAAGGCGAAAACTGTTAAGTCAGCAGGAAAAGTAATGGCCACAGTATTTTGGGATGCAAGGGGTATAATATTTATTGATTATCTTGAGAAAGGGAAAACTATAAATAGTGAATATTATTGTGCATTATTGGATCGGTGAGTAAAGAAATCAAGATAAAACGACCACATTTAGAAAAAAAAGTTCTTCATCAAGATAATGCTCCTTCACATACTGCATTTTTAACTCAACAAAAAATGACCGAATTATGATTTGAAATTGCTCCGCATCCACCATATAGTCCAGACTTAGCGCTTTCTGATTATTTCTTGTTTCCAAATTTAAAACAATTTCTCGGTGGCAAAAAATGTTCGTCAAATAGCGAGGTTGTTGCTGAAACTGGGGCATATTTTGAAGGTATTGAAAAATCTTATTTTTCGGATGGAATTAAAATACTTGAAAAACGTTTGATGAAGTGTATTGAGTTGGAAGGAGATTATGTTGAAAAATAAATAATAATAATTCAAAAAAAACGGTTCTTTTTACGTTAGGTCAGTTACTTTTGCGGTCGCTTTCGTATATGTATGTGCTTGCCTTATGTACTATTTGCATTTATTGTATGTATGCATTTTCCTTTAGTTTGTACATTAAGTTTAAGTAGAGTAAGATGGTTTTAAGTAATTGTTTGATATCCGCTCCAGAAGCAGACGTATGCTAAAACGAACATTAAAATCATTATCTGTAATATCACTGCAAAGTTGTCACCGATAAGATCAATCTTAATTTAATTATTGCAGTATAAGCGCTACGTAGTATTCGCAACAGCAATGTTGAACGACTCATAAACTCAAAGATGTACTAAATTCCAGCACCGTGTCATTCATAAATACACATGGCTATCGGCATATTGAATTACTCTAACCAGAGCGATCATCACATGATATGCAGAATGTCTTAAGGATGCTTAATGGATGTAAGAATAATATGGATGAAAACAATGGAAAACTATAAGAAAAAACTTGACATGAAAAAAGTCAATGTGTATCGTCTTAAAGTGCTTTCAGTCCCCAAGATTTCTACGCCGCCTATGCGATGAGTTGGAAGCACAACAATATGTCACGAGAGAACCGATGCTTGTACCAGAACAATACAAATATACTACAATATACTATACAATACAATATACTAAATACTAAATTTTCATTCCGATTGTAACACGGCGAAAAATTGATCACAGCCCATTTAAAGTATATATATTATGGATCGGATCTTGGAACAACTTTGACTTAATAAATGTATTTGTAGTAAAGTCGGAAGCATTCCTTCTATAGTAAAAAAATTGAACAATAAGCTTAATTTTAAAATCAAAATTAAAGCCGGACGTTTTACTGTATCTCGTTTGGGGAAACGCACAAAAAACAATTACCTCTGTGCGTATTTCTTTAGTTAGTCGAACATTCCAAAGAATCAATCAGTGTATGATAACTACAACTGAACATACAGTGTGTGGAACTGGAAAGCATATGTGGATCAAACATTTTAAGAACTAAAGATAATTATACAAACATGAATTCCATAATTTTGTGAAGTAAGCCTAATAGCTGAAATGTAGCTTAAAAAGAAAAATACGTATACAATTTAATAAAAAAAAGTGTATAATATAATCCGCAAAATATCTTTTAAGCGTACCGGTTCCATCTTTTATACCCTGATATACTAAATACTAAATTTTCATTCCGATTGTAACACCGCGAAACATTGATCGCAGCCCATTTAAAGTATATATATTATGGATCGTTAAATTCTTTAACGACCTAGCCATGTCCGTCTCTGTGTATCTCTTGATAACAGGATAGCGGTCAAATCATCAAGGTTCCATGACATGATGTTTGCTTAAGGTCATAAGCTGTGTGAAATTGTAAATGGGAGAAATCGACAGGAAGAAAAACTTTCCCTTTATGGGACTAAAGCTTCCTCAGTAAAAAGTACACTTTTTGATTATATGCCTAACGTATCATAATATTTTGTGGTCGGACAATACTTATAGTTTCAATGGGTACTGTTTTTTGGGACGCACTGTATACCTCAAAAAAGTAATAGATAATACTGTAGGTATAGTGACATTTTCAGCAATATTTCTCAGGCATTTGACTGTCTGTCACGACATGCTTACAAAACTGCTGCCAAAAAATACATAAGCTCCTTAGCACTTATATCACTGATCGGTAATTTAATCTACGTTCAAACGGAATATTTTCTAGCTCTAAACAAACAACCGCAGCTCTCACAAGGTAGTTCTTTGGGGGCTTCATATTTTACACAAAGTATACAGCAGATATGCCTACAAGTATTGATACACACACTTCTATATTTGTAGATGATACCGCATTTTTGAGTTGGCATTACTTATACAATGCATAAGTTACGTTCAAACAATTGCAGTCACACGTCATAATGTTGAAAATGGTACGATAAATGAAAGATAAAGGAAAATCTACAAAGAACACTCACGTCACTTTTACTCTGAGAAGAGATACTTGCCCGCAAATTCAAATCAATTTTATGTTTGTATCTAGCATTATTATTAGATATTTAACTACTTGTTCCCATTTTATTTCAGTGTTATTTACAATAATGATAGTTTGTGGAATTAACCATTCTTTAAGTTTCCTTGTGAAGTAATTGACTGGCTCTTTTCACTATTCATCAAGATTTTTCGTTTCTTAAAATATTCCAATAGCACTGTTTATGCTGATTGAATGTTCCTAATGATATCCGAAGCTAGGATTTCTGAGCTTAAAATCGTAGTATCATCAGCAAAAATTGATATTAAGCAAAAAGAATAACAAAAAAATAGTTACGTGGGTGGTAATATCATGTTCTGCTGTTTTCGTTGCATCATACTCGCACATAGCAGCAACTACTTCTTCTCTTGTGGAGAGTGCATCGTGGTCTTGTACATCTATTGTGGTTTAAAGTCATTTGTTAAAGTCTAAGGTTTCTGGGAACGCTCGTTGTGTTTGAAGTGCCGAAAGAAGAACTCAAGTGTATTTTACTTTTAAAACAGTGCAAAAAATATTTCACTATATCTGATATTTTCAGTACCTATAAGTATATAAGTACAACTAACACAAGGCCGAAGATAAAAAATACATCCCTCCCGGAGGAACGCCTCTCTGCTTTCTGGGTTGTTTTAATATTTAGTTACAGCAGATGTAACATTAAATTTTGTACGCGAACTAGCTATTCTTTGTAACTAGTCCAGAATCTCACATTATGTGGACTTCTGAAAGCTTTCTGAAAAATTCTAATTTGGAATTTTCGGTCTCACATCTGTTGCTTCCAGTTTTTCAGACCTAATTAAAGGCCCGGGCACACTGACGCTTTTTTCCTACACTGCGTATCTTTGAACGTCCGGCTTCAATTTTGATTTTTAAATGAAGCTTATTGTTAAATTATTTTAATATAGAAGAAATGGTTCCGACTTTACAACAAATACATTTATTAAGTCAAAGTTGTTCCAAGATCCGATATCGTTCCAAACACCCGGGGCCGGAGCCCTTTGTTTGACTTTATAAGTTTCACGTGTGAAACATAGAGCAGCTGCATATTCGTCCACGCTAGCTGTATTGATCTGGTTCAAGCATCGGTTCTCTCGTGACATATTGTTGTGCTTCCAGCTCATCGCATAGGCGGCGTAGAAATCTTGGGCGACTGAAAGCACTTTAAGACGATACACATTGACTTTTTTCATGTCAAGTTTTTTCTTAAAATTTTCCATTGTTTTCATCCATATTATTCTTACATCCATTAAGCATCCTTAAAACATTCTGCATATCATGTGATGATCGCTCTGGTTAGAGTAATTCAATATGCCGATAGCCATGTGTAGCGTTTATACTACAATAATTAAGTTAAGATTTATCTTATCGGTTACAGCTTTGCACTGATATTACAGATAATGATTTGAATGTTCGTTTTAGCATACGCCTGGTTCTGGAGCGGAGATCAAACAATTACTTAAAACCATCTTACTCTACTTAAACTTAATGTACAAACTAAAGGAAAATGCATACATACAATAAATGCAAATAGTACATAAGGCAAGCACATACATATAATACACTCATAATCCCAAGTACCCTACGGTTTATCGCCGTAGTCCCCAGAATAACTGCATGCACACTAACACAGGCTCATTCTGAAATACAGAGAAAAGGTCATAAATAGATTGCGTTTTAATGTATCTCGTTTTGGGAAACGCACAGAAAACAATTACATCTGTGTGTATTTCTTTAGTTGGTCGACCTTTCCAAAGAACCATTCAGTTTATGATAACTACAACTGAACATACAATGTGTGAAACTCGAAAGCATATGTGGATCAAACATTTTAAGAACTTAAGATAGTTATACACATGAATTCCATAATTTTGTGAAGTAAGCCTAATAGCAAAAATGTAGTTTAGAAAATAAAAATACATATACAATTTAATATAAAAAAGTGTATAATATAATCCGCAATATATCTTTTAAGCGTACCGGTTCCATCTTTTATACCCTGATATACTAAATACTAAATTTATCATTCCGATTTGTATATATATATATATATATATATATATATATATATATATATATATATATATATATATATATATATATATATATATATATATATATATATATATATATATATATATATATATATATATATATATATTTTTTTTTTTTTTTTTTCTTCTTTAAGGATCTTGCTATTTATAATTTGAAAATATTCAAAATATAAATAGACTAAACTTTACTTATTGTTAGTATTATTTATGGGAAAGTGGGTGTATAAAAAATATTAAATAAAATATAGGTAGAATCTGGGTAAACTCTAATCGCCATAGTGGATGATCATAGTCCTCAGTTAATAGTATCTTTGCTATGGAGAAGGATGTATCGTTTAAATGTTGAATTGCGTCATCTACCAGAGAGTTAAATCTTTTTGGGGAGATATAAAATGCTAAGAACTTTTTTAAAATTCAGAAAACTGGACGATGAAATTAATTCTGTATTTAACTCATCATGGGAAACTTTATTCAAAACTATATAGTGTCTCCATATTTAACTCACTTTTTATATTATCAATTTAACCGACAAATCAGTAAATATTAAGCGAAAGGGTGAATGAAATGGATATAGTTTCATGAACAAATTATAGTGAGAGAAGTAAATTAATTCTTTTTAAGTTTTTTCGAAAACAGTCACTCACTCACACACTTACAATGATTTAACAAAGACTAACTGAGAATCAAAGACTCAGAACTCTAACGGTATCGCGGAAAGAGAAATTGATCGCTGAAATAAATACACACAAAGTAACAGTTTAGTGGGCAATAACCTTACTCGATATTCAATAACATCCCTTCGAAATGTACTCGTAAATTGAAATAGTAATGACATCAACTTCCACAACAAATATTTAATTTCCATACAGCAATATCGGACCTCACCTAAGACTATATGAAATAAAATGGACTATCAGAAAACTACATAGGATTTCCTAAATTAAAAAAAATAAAGAAAAGTTTTCTTATGGTACTTTTTCACAAGAAAACGCAAGATATCTTCACATGCGTCTGTCTAGAGAACATCTAAACAACCATATATGTATTTATCATACACCATATCACATAAAGTCCCCACACCCAAGCTAATAAAACATTATTATCTTAGACTATCTAAGAACTTAAAAGGATTTTTCCTATAACGAATTAAAAGGAGGTCGCATCATGTCCTCATATCCAAGCTAATAAAAATTAATTATCTTGAACTATCTAAAAACCACATTGGATTTTCTAAAAACCAAAAAAAGGGTCACATCACGTACTCATATCCAAGCTAATAAAAATTCATTACATTGGATTTTCTAATAACCAAATAAAAAAGGGTCACATCACGCCCCATATCTAAGCTAATAAAACTTTATTATCTAAGACTATCTAAAAACTAAAAAGGATTTTTCCTATACCGAATTAAAACGGGGGTCACATCACGTTCATATACCGAAGCTAATAAAAATTAATTATCTTGGACTATCTGAAAACCGCATTCGATCTTCTAATAACCAAATAAAAAAGGGTCACATCACGTACTCATATCCAAGCTAATAAAAATTTATTACATAGGATCTCCTATAACCAAATAAAAAATGGCCACATCACGTACTCATATCCCAATAAAAATTAATTACATAGGGTTTCATATATCGAAGCTCATTAAACTTGATTAATGTGATTTGACATGTCAATTATTATCTGGTATCTGTAATCCCCTACTACTATTTTTTTCGAAAACAGACACTCACTTACAACGATTCAACAAAGACAACAAAGACGATTCAACAAAGACAACAAAGGCTCAGAACTCTGACGACATCGAGCAAAGAGAAATGGATCAGTAAAATACCATACACACAAAGTAACAGTTTAATGGCCTCACTCGATATTTTATCCCACCCCTTCGAAATGTAAACTGAAATAGTAATGACATCAACTTCCACAACAAATATTGAATTTCCATACAGCAATATCTCACCTCACATAAGACCATATCAAATATAAGGGGGTTCATCACGTGTCAAAGCTAATAAATATTAATTATCTTGGACTATCTTAAAACTACATAGGATTTCCTATATTAAAAAATAAATAGGTGTTCTTATGATACTCTCCACATGAAAACGCAAGATATCTCCACATGCGTCATTCTAGAGAAAATATAAACAATCAGACAGCAAAGATAGGGTTCATAAAAATAATGACTACAAAAACTACAAAAACGCACAACCCCAAAACGCAAATTCTAAAACTATGACATGAATACTTCTAAACACAAGCATCTTGTTGACAAAAAAAATCCAAAGAAAGGCTCAGAACTCTGACGATCGCTGAAGCAGTGACCTCACTCGATATTTAATCACACACCATATCAAATAAAAAAAGGTCACATCACGTCCACCATACCCAAGCTAATAAAACTTTATTATCTAAGACTATCTGAAAACTTAAAAGTATTTTTCCTATACCGAATAAAAATGGGGGTCGCATCACGTACTCATATCCAAATTAATAAAAATTAATTATCTTGAACTATCTAAAAATTGGATTTTCCTATAACCAACTAAAAAAAAGTAAGGTAAATAATAAATGAAAAAAAATGTTTTGTAATAGTTGTTTTATTTATTTTTATTAATAAATACTTTGAAAATATTGATATGCTTATATTGTACGAGTATTATTACATGTAATACAAATATAGGCATACATATTTCCTAAACTATTTGAATATTCCTAAATTTGCATATAAAGGTTTACCTAATTTTCCTTTAAACATATTAAAAATCTAAGAAAAGAACTTAAAATCTGTGATAATATATCTTACTTGCTGTAATATCTTTTGATAAAAACTCAAACCTGTACATATGTAAAAACAAACCCATGTAAATAAAGATGAATTAATAAATAAAAAAAAATATTTTTATTTAGATTTTTTAAAACTACAATATTTCATTTTTGTTTATCCATGAATTATGATGATTCGAAAAGCCCAACCATTTAACATATAGCCTATCACCTTTTGATTTCAATACTTTTTCTACTAGATAGGTGTTTGGAAAATGAATACGTAGAAGCTCTTCCTTGCAGAATCCACCTGTTAAAACGTTCAACAATGGAAGCCTTCAATAATGCGTAGTGATTGATAGAATGTGTTTTAATAAGTTGTCCGAAATGTTTATTAAAAAAGTCTTTCCCATCAGTCTGTATACCGTTGGATAAACATCCTTAGTTTAATGTTCTTTGAGATGCTGCAATCACATCAGTAGCATTTTCTAATTAAGTTGCTTCAATCCGAGCAAATTTTGAAAAAGTCTCAATAACAGTTAACATATATTTATATCCCCTATTAAGTGTTAAATAATTTCCCATTTCAACCAGGTCAGCTTGCCATAAGTCATCAATCCCCTTCATTATCACTCTTCGCCGTTGAAAATGTTTTCTTGCTTGGGCATGTAGTTCGTTTACTATGGAACTTCTTTCCATTTTAGATGTTGTTATAAAAAATTAATTATTCATGTTTGCTATTTCTTCTCTCGACAGTGCCAAATTTTTATATTTTTATTTTGGATATCGATGTTATAATTCCAATCCATCGTAATTCTAAATTCTTCCGTAACATTAGTCCTTTACAAAACAGAACTATTATTAAAAGTGACCAAATTGTCGACGCTCATGTTGCGATTAATTGATTTTACGGTTATATCAGTAAATTATATCAGTTCCTTAATTATGGATACTATTTCATTATTATGATTCGAATTGCTAGCGCTTTGTGATGCTACAAAAGTTTCCTTAAATTTGGTCGTTTGTGTCATAATTTCCTCTGTGCCTTAGTATTCATCACAATTCTTCTACAGATATCAAGTTCGAATTTCTTAGTGGTTTTATGAAAAATAAGGTCAAAAAAACCTGGTGTATACGCCTTCGTTGATGTTTAAGTGAAGGTCGTTATTAGCGAATTTCCAGTCACCTTTCTCATCTTTATGAAGACCATATGTTGTATCAAGTTTTTTCTCGCTATAAAGTAATGATAAATCGATAGCATCCGATTCATTTTTTTGTGATTGAGAAATGAAATCATTCTCATTGGTTTCATCTTCAGAATTGCAATGATCCCTTTTAACATTTTTTATAATAGAGGTTTCAACATTGTCTTTTTTAAATTTCTTTATCAGTGTTCTGGTATCAGTTCGATCAGCCAGTGATGGATGAAGTTTTACGATAATTTATAACTTTTTTCCGCATCCCCTAATTTTATGCAATTAAATTTCTGTTTTAAGATTTTTCTCGACTTAATTAATTCCTTTAGAAGGGGTTCCTTATGACGTGTTTATATCTTATAGGTTAATTATATCAACTGATGAAAAAATTTTTTACACCGGTAGACTCTTAATTTCAACTGATAGGCTGTTTATTTAAAATGGACTATTTAGAGGTTGATTTATTATTAAATATGAATGTACTTGTTGCAACCTTTTCTATAACGTCCACGCGAATTTCTTCTTCTTCATTTATAATTTTAAAGCCATGTTTATTTTTCCAACACTCTCGGCATATAGCACGAAAGATATGAATGAAACGTCATATCGCTTCCAACATGATCATTATATGGGACCTAAGGGTAAAAAAATCAATTTTCATTTTTTTTCTTTTTTTGATGTGGACAACATCTGAGCATCGAATGAGACCGATCCCATGCCCCAAAAGTGTTCCCTCCCAGAGATATGCGCGTTTTATGAAAGTGAAGTCGACGATTCTAAGCGCGAATAGAAAGGGACCTAATCTTTAAAATGGCTCTCCTGAACAAAACTTTTCATCAACTTTTCACTTTTTTTTGATGTGGACAACATCTGAGCATCGAAAGAGACCGATCCCATGTACCAAAAGTGTTCCCTCCCAGAGATATGCGCGTTTTATGAAAGTGAAGTCGACAATTCTAAGCGCAAATAGAAAGGGACCTAATCTTTAAATTGGCTTTCCTGAACAAAACTGGGTTTTAACCTTAGGTCCCTTTCTATTTTGCGCGTCACATATACTTATATATGTTTCATATTCGTTTCATCTTGTTTAAACATGTTTATAATATTTACGCTATCGCGAATCAAATGTTTTGGATTATAGGTATATGTTTGACATAAATAGAATGAATCTATGTTGCGATGTCGATTGTTTTGTTTTTCACATGCAAAATCATCAAATATAAATATATAATTAGGATTGACATGTTCAGGTTCAATAAAATTTTCTCCATTTGTATATGTATAATATCCTACCTCTTTTATAGGTGTAACAAGCTGTTTAAGATACTAATATTTCGGTTGATATATCGACTTTGAATATTGATAAATATTTTTAAATTTCAATTCGTTTGGACTTTCAATAAGACTAAGCATAACATTTCTCTTTCCACTATTAGAAAGGCCCACAATGGGAGTTCTTATGGAATTAGGTAAAATAGAACTGTGCTTTGTTTGAGGCGTATTTTGATGTACGAAATCTAAATTTCTCACGTAAATATTCGTATCATGCATTAGTAGAGACTACTACTGATTGTAAACTTATTATCTCATTTCAGTTGATTTCGAATCATTTCAGAAAAGATATAAAATGATTGAAAAGATATCACAAAAAGGTTGCTAAAAGCAAAAGTGTAGTTAGAGAAAATGGGTTGATGAATAACGTGATTGAGAATTTAATATCAATATCAAATTTTGCGGATATCAATTTTGCGGCCCCCGAACGAAGTTAGAAAAAAGACTTGAAAGGGGTAATAAGGGTATAAATATTTCGGAAACGGCATGTAAAGCTCATAATATTGCATATACACAAAACAAAGATACATATAAAAAAACGACATCAAGCTGGCATAGAACTAGCGGAAAGAGCTTGGGAAAATGTAAAGGCTTAATATAGCAGAATTGGAGAACGGGTAAACGCATTTTTAGTTACGAACGCTTTGAAGACTACAGTAAAACTTGGTATGGAAATAGAGAAGAGAAAACCTAAAACAAAATGTCGGAAAAATATATTTAATACTGCAGGTAAAAGTGCAGCTGTAGTCCTAAAGAAAGAAAACCCACATGATATCAACAGTGCCATTCGCCTTGTTGAAATCTATATGTCAGTATACCTAGAGTAATTCGTGTGCAAAAAGTTGGTGGATTTCTACTTCTTATACCTATTATGCCAACTATTGGTGCATTGGGAGCTTTAACTTCACGTGCATCTTCCATCGCAAAAGCAATTAAGACCTCTAATAATGTTAAACAACAAATTTGAAGAAAATGTGCGACACAATAAGCGAATGGAGAGGATAGCAATGGGATAATGAATATATCTTTAATCATACAAAACGGGAATGGGAATCACATACAACAATAAATCATCAAAAAAGTAATAAAGCATCTACCCAAAGGACCTTTCACTGACATAGATATAAGAGAATTTGAAAAAAACATATACCATGTTTTAGAGGAGTTTATATGGGGGACAAACTTCTGAAAACACCTTGACACAGAGAATGCAGTTATGGTACTTATTGTTAGCACGCAACAAAAATAACAACAACATTGAGTAATATGATAGTTATTGAAACCTTCAACCGCCTTTGAAATTTTACTATATTAAGAAGATAATATTAAATATAATTACAAGAGGGAGCAAAATTTTCAATCATTTAATTGTGGACATTTATGTTTAAAATGTCTATGTAATATTTAATAAATAAACACAAATATAATTTTAAAATGTATTTTTAGTTTTTTTTAATATCATATTCAATATTTTTTTTCATTCTTTCCCCTAGCTCAAAATTTAATTTCGTCGAATCTACTTCAAAATCCTTCTCATAAAATCCTTTGATATCGTTAACTTGAATGTACGTCTTATTTAAAGCGACAGAAGTGGGAATATAAAGGTTGTTATAAAAGTATATGATTTGCTTTTGCAGTATGTTGTTCCAACAATTAAAAGTAGTTAAAAATATGCCAATACGTGTTATTTTTCGCCATTCTTCACAATTTATCATAATTTTATGATTGTTTTGCTTCATCACAAGGTGAATTTCATTCTTTTGTCGAAATCCAAACGAAATGTCTTCAATCGGTGGATCATTCAGCAAGTTGAAGGAATCGAAAAACTCGTATTGATCTAGTCGAATTTGAATGAATTCCTTGTACATCATTAAATGGAACCATATTTCAGTTGAGATTCCTATATAATTCATTTTCTTATCCTGAAACCATATGAAAGGTGTGACTCTCAGCGTTGTTGAAAATCCACACTTATTTTCAATTTTAAATTTATAAAAAATTCAAATTCGAAGACGACTTCATGGTTTTGATAATATTTCTCCTTCTTCTTAACAGTTGGCTCAGTTTAACTTTGATGAGTAAAAAAGTACTGATGGGTTTCGAGAGATTTATTAGCTATATATAGAGGGAAGACTTTCTTTACTCTATACTTTAGCTCTTCATAAAACTTCATCGTAAAATGTTTAAAGTTGAGAGATCTGAAATCGCATTGGTTGATTTCCAAGTTTGTCATGGCAATCAGAACGACATTTATATTAAGGAGTTGGCATTCATATGTGGGGGAAGCGTTGCAACCAACTTTTTCCATTTCAGTCCCCCCTTTGAAGGCAGAAAACTTACTGGAAAGGGGCGGAAGAAGAATGCTTACTGTCGAAATCATGTAAAGAGGTTAGAGAGACAGAGTGGAAACATAAGTTCTGTTAATGGGGCGGCGTAATTTCAACAAAACAACTGTTATAAACCTGGAAAATACTTAATAGGGACATAAATACTGTTACACACGTTTTATGCTGTAAAATAAAAAGTACTGAATGTTTTTGGACCAAATATTTTTTAATATATTTATTGATGTATATTGTATCCAAAAAGAATTTACTTATTTGAAATTTCCGCCTTTTCCCTTTACACACGCCTTAAGTCGCACTGGCCAATCTTCAACAGCTGCACGAACCTCGTCCATTGGAAAATTGGCCACAGCTCGAACCAAAGCAGTCTTAAGAGATCCAATGTTCGGTTATTTTTTGTGACAAACCTTGTTCCCTAAAACCGTCCACAATTTGTAATCCAATGGGTTCAAACCTGGACTGCCTGAGGGCCATTCTTCAGAGGAAATTAACGCTGGCAAATTGTTTCGAAGCCAGGCCTGGGGCGTTTTAGCTTATGGGCAGGTGCAGAATCCTGCTGGAAAGTCCATGACTGGTTTTAGAACAGTGAATTGTTAAGAGGCTTCACAACAGCTTCCAAAACGGGTTCTTGGTAAACTTTGGCCGATGTTTTGACTCCTTGTTCGTAGAAACGCAGAACAGTGACCCCATCGTAAGAGACACGCCACCAAACCATGACTGAAGCTTGGTGATGACTATTTTTCACCCTTGGGATCAGTTCAGATGCTTCCTTAGATGACCGCGCATACACTCTATCATTTTGCTTGTTAAATTTTTTTCAGCGTGTCACCAAAAGACGTTTGCATTTTCCAATCCTATTTTTTTTAAAACTGCAGTCAATAAAATAATCCGGGCCATGATTTTCTGTTTTCAGAGCGGATTTCTGTGAATTCTTGATTTAACGTCTTTGATGACATGTATAAATATTCAAAATATAAATTAGCCTAAACTTTACTTGTTGTTAGTATTATTTAGGGGACATATATATATATATATATATATCAGACAGCAATGATAGGGTTCACAAAAATAATGACGACAAAACATACTAAAACGTACAACACTAAAACGACAATTCTAAAACAATGTCTTAAATACTTCTAAACACAAGCATCTTGTTGACAAAAAATTTCCAAAGAGGGACTCAGAACTCTGATGATCGCTGATGCAATGATCTCACTCGATATTTACTCATACACCATATTAAATAAAAAAGGGTCACATCACTTCCCCTATACCCAAGCTAATAAAACTTTATTATCTAAGACTATATAAAAACTAAATAGGATTTTTCATCTACCGAATTAAAGTTTTCTTAAATTTGATCGTCTTTGTCATAATTTCTTTTGTGCCTTAGTATTCATCAGAATTCTTCTACAGATATCAAATTCGAATTTGTCACATTTCTTAGGGGTTTTATAAAAAATAAGTTCAAAAAACCTGGTGTATACGCCTTATTTGATGTTTAAGTGAAGGTCGTTATTAGCGAATTTTCCGTCACCTTTCTCATCTTTATGAAGACCATATGTTGTATCAAGTTTTTTCTCGCTATAAAGTAATGATAAATCGATTGCATCCGATTCATTTTTTTCTGAAAAGAAAAGAAATCTTTCTCATTGGTTTCATCTTCAGAATTGCAATGATCCCTTTTAACTTTTTTTACAATAGAGTTTTAACATTATCTTTTTAAAATTTCTTTATCGGTGTTCTGCTATTGAATTTGGAACTCTGTTGAATTGTACCTGCAGGTCTTTTAACATTAGTTAATTTTAATATTTGATTTAATGGTTCGATCAGCCAGTGATGGATAAAGTTTTTCGATAATTTATCACTTTTTTCCGCTTCCCCTATTTTTATGCAATTAAATTTCCTCTCTACGCCAGATCGTTGTTTGTGCTCAATTGATTTTCTTATCGGCCGGGGTGTCGGTGTTGTTCAAGTTTGACCGGGACGCTAATGCAGACCGGCCGGGACGCCGGGACAGGGGTCTCAAACCGGGACCATCCCGGTCAAATCGGGACGTATGGTAAGCCTACTCATACATCATATTAAATAAAAAAGGGTCACATCACTTCCCCCATATCCAAGCTAATAAAACTTTATTATCTAAGACTATATAAAAACTAAATAGGATTTTTCATCTACCGAATTAAAGTTTTCTTAAATTTGATCGTCTTTGTCATAATTTCTTTTGTGCCTTAGTATTCATCAGAATTCTTCTACAGATATCAAATTCGAATTTGTCACATTTCTTAGGGGTTTTATAAAAAATAAGTTCAAAAACCTGGTGTATACGCCTTATTTGATGTTTAAGTGAAGGTCGTTATTAGCGAATTTTCAGTCACCTTTCTCATCTTTATGAAGACCATATGTTGTATCAAGTTTTTTTCTCGCTATAAAGTAATGATAAATCGATTGCATCCGATTCATTTTTTTCTGAATAGAAAAGAAATCTTTCTCATTGGTTTCATCTTCAGAATTGCAATGATCCCTTTTAACATTTTTTACAATAGAGGTTTTAACATTATCTTTTTAAAATTTCTTTATCGGTGTTCTGCTATTGAATTTGGAACTCTGTTGAGTTGTACCTGCAGGTCTTTTAACATTAGTTAATTTTAATATTTGATTTAATGGTTCGATCAGCCAGTGATGGATAAAGTTTTTCGATAATTTATCACTTTTTTCCGCTTCCCCTATTTGTATGCAATTAAATTTCTGTTTTAAGATTTTTCTCGACATAATTAATTCCTTTAGAAGGGGTTCTTCCATGACGTGTTTATAGCTTATAGGTTGATTATATCAACTGATGAACAGTTTTTTTAAACCGGTAGACTCTTAATTTTAACTGATAGGCATTAACTGCATCGACGTCTTTTGGAATCAGAGGTTGATTTATTATTAATTATGAAGGTACTTGTTGCAACCTTTTCTATAACGTCCACAGCGATTTTCGTCTTCTTTATTTGTAATTTTAAAGCCATGATTATTTTTCCAACACTCTCGGCATATAGCACGAAAGATATGAATGAAACGTTATATCGCTTCCAACATGATCATTATATACTTAATTATGTTTCATATTCGTTTCATCTTGTTTAAACATGTTTATAATATTAACGCTATCGCGAATCAAATGTTATGGGTTATGGGTATATGTTTGACATAAATAGAATGAATCTATGTCGCGATGTCGATTGTTTTGTTTTCCACATGCAAAATCATCAAATATAAATATAGAATTAGGTGTGCAAAAAAATGGTGGACTTCTACCTATTATTCCTATTAAGCCAGCTATTGGTGCTTTGGGAGCTTTAACTTCGGGTACATCTTCCATCGCAAAAGCAATTAAGACCACTAAAAATGTTAAACAACAAATTTGAAGAAATGGGCGACACAATAAGCGAATGGAGGGGGTAGAAATGGGAAAATGATATATCTTTAATCATACAAAACGGGAATGGGAATCACATACAACAAGAAATCATCAAAAAAGTAATAAAGCATCTACCCAAAGAACCTCTCACTGACATCGATATAAGAGAATTTGAAAAAAAACATATACCATGTTTTAGAGGAGTTTATATGGGGGACAAACTTCTGAAAACACCTTGACACAGAGAATGCGGTTATGGTACATATTGGGTAGCATACAACAAAAATAACAACAATATTGAGTACTATGATAGTTTTTGAAACCTTCAACCGCCTTTGAAATTTTACTATATTAAGAAGATACTATTTAATATAATTACAAGAGGGAGCAAAATTTTTAATCATTTAATTGTGGACATTTATGTTTAAAATTTCTATGTAATATTTAATAAATAAAAACAAATATAATTTTAAATAGTATTTTTAGGTTTTGTTATTTATTTTCGAGTTTAGCTTATAAATTTTAATATCATGTTCAATATTTTTTTTCATTTTTTGACGTAGCTCAAAGCTTAATTTCGTCAAATCTACTTTAACATCCTTCGTGTACGTCTTATTTAAAGCGACATAAGTGGGAATATAATGTTTGTTATAAAAGTATAGGATTTGCTTTTGCAGTATGTTGTTCCAACAATTAAAAGTAGTTAAAAATATGCCAATACGTGTAATTTTTCGCCATTCTTCACAATTTATCATAATTTTATGATTATTTTGCTTCATCATTAGGTAAATTTCATTCTTTACTCGAAATCCAAACGAAATGTCTTCAATCGGTGGATCATTTAGCAAGTTGAAGGAATCGAAAAACTCGTATTGATCTAGTCGAATTTGAATGAATTCCTTGTACATCATTAAATGGAGCCATATTTCAGTTGAGATTCCTATATAATTCATCTTCTTATCCTGAAACCATATGAGAGGTGTGAATCTCAGCGTTGTTGAAAATCCACACTTATTTTCAATTTTAAATTTATAAAAAATTCAAATTCGAAGACGACTTCATGGTTTTGATAATATTTCTCCTTCTTCTTAACAGTTGGCTCAGTTTAACTTTGATGATTAAAAAAGTACTGATGGGTTTCGAGAGATTTATTCGCTATATATATAGGGAAGACTTTCTTTACTCTTCATAAAACTTCATCGTAAAATGTTTAAAGTTGAGAGATCTGAAATCGCATTGGTTGATTTCCAAGTTTGTCATGGCAATCAGAGCGACATTTATATTAAGGAGTTGGCATTCATGTGTGGGGGAAGCGTTGCACCCAACTTTTTCCATTTCAGTCCCCCCTTTGAAGGCAGAAAACTTACTGGTAAGGGGCGGAAGAAGAATGCTTACTGTAGAAATCATGTAAATAGGTTAGAGTGACAGAGTGGAAACATAAGTTCTGTTAATAGGGCGGCGTAATTTCAACAAAACAACTGTTATAAATCAGGAAAATACTTAATAGGGACATAAATACTGGTACACACGTTTTATGCTGTAAAATAAAAAGTACTGAATGTTTTTGGACCAAATATTTTTTAATATATTTATTGATGTATATTGTATCCAAAAAGAATTAACTTATTTGAAATTTCCGCCTTTTGCCTTTACACACGACTTAAGTCGCACTGGCCAATCATCAATAGCTGCACGAACCTCGTCCATTGGAAAAGTGGGCACAGCTCGAACCAAAGCAGTCTTAAGAGATCCAATGTTCGGTTATCTGTTGTGACAAACCTTGTCCCCTAAAACCGTCCACAATTTGTATGGGTTCAAACCTGCACTGCCTGAGGGCCATTCTTCAGAAATGAACGCTAGCAAATTGTTTCGAAGCCAGGCCTGGGACGTTTTAGCCTTATGGGCCGGTACAGAATCCTGCTGGAAAGTCCATGGCTGGTTTTGAAACAGTGAATTGTTAAGAGGCTTTACAACAGCTTCCAAAACGGGTTCTTGGTAATCTTTGGCAGATGTTTTGACTCCTTGTTCGCAGAAACGCAGAACAGTGACCCCATCGTAAGAGACACGCCACCAAACCATGAATGAAGCTTGGTGATGACTCTTTTTTACCTTTGGGATCATTTCACATGCTTCCTTAGATGACCGCAAATACACTCTATCATTTTGCTTGTTAAACTTTTCCTGAATGGTAAACATTTTTTCATCGGTGAACAAAATTTTTTCAGCGTGTCACCAAAAGACTTTTGCATTTTCCAATCCTATTTTTTTTTAAAACTGCTGTCAATAAAATAATCCGGTTCGTCGTTTAAAAGCCCCAAGTCTTTTTAATGATTCGACTAATGGACTTTTGCGTGATATTTATCTAAAGGGCCATGCTTTTCTGTTTTCAGAGCGGATTTCTGTGAATTCTTGATTTAACGTCTTTGATGACATGTATAAATAATCAAAATATAAATTAGCCTAAACTTTACTTGTTGTTAGTACTATTTAGGGGACATATATATATATATATATATATATATATATATATATATATATATATATATATATATATATATATATATATATATATATATATATATATATATATATATATATATATATATATATATATATATATATATATATATATATATATATATATATACATCAGACAGCAATGATAGGGTTCACAAAAATAATGACGACAAAACATACTAAAACGTACAACACTAAAACGACAATTCTAAAACAATGTCTTAAATACTTCTAAACACAAGCATCTTGTTGACAAAAAATATCCAAAGAGGGACTCAGAACTCTGATGATCGCTGATGCAATGATCTCACTCGATATTTACTCATACACCATTTTAAATAAAAAAGGGTCACATCACTTTCCCCATACCCAAGCTAATAAAACTTTATTATCTAAGACTATATAAAAACTAAATAGGATTTTTCATCTACCGAATAAAAAGTGCGTCGCATCACGAACTCATATCCAAGCTAATAAAAATTAATTATCTTGGACTATCTTTCTTATAACCAAGTAAAAAAACGGTCACATCACGTACTCATATTCAATCTAATAAAAGTTAATTACATAGGATTTCCTATAACCAAATAAAAAAAGAATTACTGAGTATCAATGTCTCAGAACTCTAAGGACATCGAGCAAAGAGAAATTGATCGCTGAAAAACCATACACACAAAGTAACAGTTTCATGGGCAATGACCTCACTCGATTTTTAATCATTCATCATATCAAATAAAAAAGGGTCACATCACGTCCAAGCTAATAAAACTTTATTATCTAAGACTATCTAAAAACTAAAAAAATTTTTTCCTATACCGAATTAAAAGGGGGGTCGCATCACGTTCTTATATACAGGCTTATAAAAATTAACTATCTTGGACTGTCTGAACACCACATTGGATTATTTTATAACCAAATAAAAAAGGATCACATCACGTACTCATATCCAAGCTAATAACAATTAATTATATAGGGTTTCATATATCAAAGCTCTTTTTTTTTTTTTTTTAATTAGCCAACACTCTGGGGTTTTCTCCTATACATGCAATGCATTGCGTTGGTCATTGGAAAGCGAGGGATCGTAGGGGGAAAGAGGGAGTAATGTTTATTGACATTCGCCTTGAATTTCTGGATGTCGTAATTGGTGGGAAATACATTTGCCGGAAGTCGATTCCACATACGGACAGTACGGGCAAAAAACGAATTCGATCTGTAGTGTATAGTGCGGTCAACCGGCCAATCGATAACAAATGGGTGTCAATTTCTGGAAAGTCGTTTATCCCTGCCGAACATCCTCACGTCAGGAATAAGGCCACGAATGTCTGAAGAACACACACCATGGAAGTAGCGATAGAACAGCGACACACAACCCACATTCCGACGATGCTCCAGGGAAACAATAGAGTTGGATACCCTACTGTTTCCTATCAGCACCATCGCTCTCCTTTGAACACGGTCCAGCAGCTCCAAGGATGATTTTGGAGCACCTGCACATATATGGGAGTTGTATTCCATCTTTGGCCTGATGTAGGTTGTATAGATATCGAAAAGATCAGAAGAAGTGAAATATTTTTTGCACCGCTTTAGAAACCCTATACACTTGAGTGCTTCTTTCGACACTTCGAATACATGTCTCGCCCAACGAGCGTCACATTGTTTTTTCATGCCCAGAACATCAAGAGCATCTGATTGTTCGACATCCATACCATAGATAGATAATGACGACACTGTTGGGTCAGCGAATCGCTTGTGAGCAACAAGCAGCACTGTGTCTTACGCGCATTAAAATCTTCTCTATTCACTCGACCCCAGTCGGAAATGGCCAGTAAATCCCGGCCAAGTGCCTCTTTCATTATTTGCCTTTTGTCTTCAATACCTTGAAGACTCGGCCTACGGTCGAATGAATATGAATGACATATGTTGCTGTCATCCGCGAAAGAGTAGATTGGATTCACGGTCTGACCCAAAATATCATCAATGTAAATGAGATATAATGAGCGAGAAAGGACAGAGCCTTGTGGCACACCTGCGGTCAGCCTATGTTTATCGGATGAGAACCCATTTACAACAACTCGTATAGTGCGATCTCTAAGAAAACTCGATATAAATCGAGCAAATGTTTTACCGGCACCAAAAGCGATCAGCTTTGATAAGAGTGCACCGTGCCAGACTCTATCAAATGCCTTGGATATATCCAGAGCCACGACCTTACTCTCACCAAACTGGTGGATAGACCGACTCCATTTTTCCGATAGGAAAGCCGTCAGGCCACCCGTAGAGCGATTTCTACGGAAGCCGTACTGTCTGTCGCTAAGCAGGTCGTTGGACTCTAGATACCCTACAAGATGGTGGTTAACCATGCTCTCCATTACCTTGGAGACCGCAGAGCAGATCGCGATTGGTCGATTATTCGCAGGATTATTGGCTTCACCCTTTTCAGGGATCGGCTGGACGTTCGCAACCTTCCAACACGCTGGGAAGACACCTGCACGATAAGCAAGGTTGAAAAGGTTGCGCATTGCACGGGCTAGCGTCGAGGAGCACTTACATAGGACTAGTGCCGAGATACCATCCGGGCCCGGGGACTTACTAACATTGAGATTCGCAAGAACCCTTTTAACTCCACGAGTTCGAAAAAATATCTTAGGTAGTTCCATGCCTAAGATACGTTTTCGATCTCGGGGAGTGGTTGATTTAAACTTGATTAATGTGCTTTGACCTGTCAATTATTATCTTATTATCTCCACTACTAATAATTTTTTTCGAAAACACACACTCACTTACAATGATTCAGCAAGGACTAACTGAGTATGAAAGGCTCAGAACTCTAACGATATCGAGCAAAGAGAAATTGATCGCTGAAATACATACACACAAAGTAACAGTTTAATGGGCAATGACCTCACTCGATATTTAATCACACCCCTTCCAAATGTAAATTGAAATAGTAATGACATCAACTTTCACAACAAATATTTAATTTCCATAGAGCAATATCGGACCACACTTAAGACCATATCAAAAAAGGGGGTTCATCACGTGTCAAAGCTAAAAAATATTAACTATCTTGGACTATCTTAAAACTACATAGGATTTCCTAAATTAAAAAATAAAGAAGGGTTCTTATGGTACTTTGCCACATGAAAACGCAAGATATCTTCACATGCGTCAGTCTAGAGAAAATCTAAACAATCAGACTGCAAAGATAGGGTTCATAAAAATAATGACGACAAAACATACGAAAACGTACAACCCTAAAACGAAAATTCTAAGACAATGACATGAATACTGCTAAACACAATCATCTTGTTGACAAACATTTTCCAAAGAAAGGCTCAGTACTCTGACGATCGCTGAAGCAATGGCCTCACTCGATATTTAATAACACACAATATAAAATAAAAAATGGTTACATCGCGTCCACCATGAAAACTAAAAAGGATTTTTCCTTCACCGAATAAAAAGGGGGTCGCATCACGTCCTCCATACCCAAGCTAATAAAAATTTATTACCTAAGACTATCTGAAAACTACATAGGATTTTTTCTATACCGAATAAAAAAATGTCGCATCACGTACTCATATCCAAGTTGATAAAAATTAATTATCTTGGACTATCCAAAAACAACATTGGATTTTCCTATAACCAACTAAAAGAGGTTAAATATCATAAAGTTAATAATAAATAAGTTAAATAATAAATGAAAATAATTATTTTGAATTAGTTGTTTTATTTATTTTTAATTAGATTATTAAAAATAATAATATTTTTTTGTTTATCTATAAATTATGATGATTCAAAAAGCCCAACCATTTAACATATACTCTAGCACCTTTTGATTTCAATACTTTTTCTACAAGATAGGTGTTTGGAAAATGAGTACGTAGAAGATCTTTCTAGTAGAATCCACCTTTGATTGGGTTACCTAAATATTTCCGTAGTCTAATTAGGTGTTTATCCTTTTTCTAAAATGTGTTTGTACTTACTAATACGCAGATAATTCCCCACATGAAGTTAAGAAGGTATATATATATATATATATATATATATATATATATATATATATATATATATATATATATATATATATATATATATATATATATATATATATATATATATATATATTTTAAATGATCGTATACGATATTCAGCAATTTTGTTTGCAAATCTAACATCGATTGAAGTCATTTGATTGTTCTATGTACTATGCTGTTATAAGTCTCCACCAACTTTTCATAGTCATTATACCAATGGTCATTATACCGTTGAAGATAAATTCTTTCCACATCATACCCTTTATCGTTCTGTTAAAACGTTCAACAATTGAAGCCTTCAATACGCTGTACGTTAAGTATTGATTGATTGAATGTGTTTTCATAAGTTGTCCATAATGTTTATTAAAGAAATCTTTCCCATCATCAGTCAGTATACTGTTGGGTAAACATCCTTAGTTTAATATTCTTTGAAATGCTGCAGTCACATCAGTAGCATTTTTTGATTAAGTTGCTTCAACCCGAGCATATTTTGAAAAGGTCCCAATAACAGTTAACATATATTTATAGCCCCTATTAAGTATTGAATAATTTCCAATTTCAACCAGGTCAGCTTGCCATAAGTCATCAATTCATTATCACTCTTCGTCGTTGAAAATGTTTTCTTGCTTGGGCATGTAGTTCGTTTACTATTGATCTTCTCTGCATTTTAGATGTTGTTATAAATAAATAAATTCTTAATCGTGAGATAGTTGGATGTATATCGTTATAATATCTTCAAGATTCTTATTGAAATTTGTTATTTCTTCTCTAACGTTATTAATTTTCTTGTTAAATTCGCTTTTTAATATTTCTTGGAAATTGAGGATATGTGTGTCAGTAAGCTTCTGCTGACGGCGGTGCACAATTTTTATTTTTTATTTTGGATATCGATGTTATTATTCCAATCCATCGTAATTCTAAATTCTTCCGTAACATTAGTCCTCTACAAAACAGAACTACACGCAGAAAAAAAGTATGGTTGTGGTTACAATATTCGAAAAGGATAATACTATTGTTGGGTATATGGCTGTGGTACAACAATATTATGATCCTCACAACAATAGTATGATTCACACATAACCATACTATGATCCCCACAACCATAGTATGATTCACACTCAGCCATAACCATTGTATAATCCTCACAACCATAGTATGTTTCACATACAACCATAATATGATCCTCACAACCATAGTATGATTCACACGCAACCACGTTATGATCCCTACAACCATAGTATGGTCACACACAATTATACTATGATTCCCAATATAATTTATTAGAATTTGTTTAAGTTGTCGACAATAGATTTGAATTATGAAAATTATTCAAAAATACATTAAATTCAAAATAATATGAGTGATTTATTTCACAGTAGAAAAAATAAGTTTAAATAAACTTCAGCGTTTTTATTTAAAATATTTCAGTTAAACAAAACCAAAGTAGCTGGTTTAAAAAATTTTAATTTCGATAAAAAAGTACTTTCATTGCGTTAGATCCGTACCAATAACATTTGTTCCTAAAAGCATATTTAAATGAAGAAAAATTACAATAATACAGTATGATTGCCGTTATCATATTATTGTTAACATAAAACGCAGCAACCATATATTTGTCGCACCAACCATATTAATTATGTTGCTTAAACCATATATTCATTTTTAAATTTGCAATAATACTATTGTTATATTTCAACAATATTAATATTGCAGCAATTATATTTTTGTCAAAATTAAATTCAGTTAACAATGCTATGGTTGCAACGAACATACTTTTATTGCGGATAGCATTTTATTATTGCCGTGACCATGTAGTAACCATGTTTTTTCTCTGCGTGTATTATTCAAAGTGACCAAACTTGTCGACGCTCATGTGGGTATTAATTTATGTTTCTGCTATATCAGTAAATTATATCAGCTTCCTTCAGTTCCTCAATTATGGTACTATTTCATTATTATGATTCGTATTGCCTGCGTTTTGTGATTATATCAGCTTCCTTCAGTTCCTCAATTATGGTACTATTTCATTATTATGATTCGTATTGCCTGCGTTTTGTGATTCTATTAAAAGTTTCCTTAAATTTGGTCGTTTGTGTCATAACTTCTTCTATGTGCATATATATATATATATATATATATATATATATATATATATATATATATATATATATATATATATATATATATATATATATATATATATATAATGATCATGTTGGATGCGATATGACGTTTCATAACTTTTATGCTATATGCCGACAGTGTTGAAAAATAAACACGGATCGGATAAAGAAGACGAAATTCGCAGTGGACGTTAGAGAAAAGGTTTCAACGAGTACATTCATATTTAATAATAAATCAACCTCTGATTCCAACAGACGTCGATAAAGTTAAATAGTCCAGCTGAAATTAACATCTTATCATTTTAAATTAATAGCCCAACCAGTTGAAATAAACAGCCTACCAGTTCAAATAAACAGCCAATCAGTTGAAATTATCTAGTTTAAATAATCTGTTCATCAGTTGAAGAATCCCTTCTAAAGGAATTAATTAAGTCGAGAAAAATTTTAAAACAGAAATTTATTAGCATAAAATTAGGGGAAGCGGAAAAAGTGATAGGTTATTGAAAACCTTTATCCATCACTGTTTGATCGAACCATTAAATCAAATATTTAAATTCACTAATGTTAAAAGGCCTGCAGGTACAACCCAACAGAGTTTCAATTTCAATAGCAGAACACCGATAAAGAAATTTAAGGAAGACAATCTTGAAACCTCAATTGTAAAAACTGTTAAAAAGTATCATTGCAATTCTGAATATGAAACAAATGAGAAATTTTTTTTTCTCAATCAGAAGAAAATGAATCGGAAGCTATGGATTTATCATTACTTTATAGCGAGAAAAAACTTGATACAACATATGGTCTTCATAAAGATGAGAAAGGTGACTGGAAATCCACTAATAACGACCTTCACTTAAACGAAGAAAAACCATCAGAAATAATTCGTGGTCGTATACTCCAGGTTTTTTGAACTTATTTTTCATAAAACCCCTAAGATATATGACAAATTTGAACTTGATATCTATAAAAGAAATCTGATGAATGCTAATGCACATAGAAGAAGTTATGACACAAACGACCAAATTTAAGGAAACTTTTAATAGAATCACAAACGAAATAGTATCCATAATTGAGGAACTGGAGGAAGCTGATATAATTTACTGATATAGCAGAAACATAAATTAATCGCAACATGAGCGTCGACAAGTTTGGTCACTTTGAATAATACACGCAGAGAAAAAACATGGTTACTACATGGTCACGGCAATAATAAAATGCTATCCGCAATAAAAGTATGTTCGTTGCAACCATAGCATTGTTAACTGAATTTAATTTTGACAAAAATATAATTGCTGCAATATTAATATTGTTGAAATATAACAATAGTATTATTGCAAATTTAAAAATGAATATATGGTTTAAGCAACAATATTAATATGGTTGGTGCGACAAAAATATGGTTGCTGCGTTTTATGTTAACAATAATATGATAACGGCAATCATACTGTATTATTGTAATTTTTCTTCATTTAAATATGCTTTTAGGAACAAATGTTATTGGTACGGATCTAATGCAATGAAAGTACTTTTTTATCGAAATTAAAATTTTTTAAACCAGCTACTTTGGTTTTGTTTAACTGAAATATTTTAAATAAAAACGCTGAAGTTTATTTAAACTTATTTTTTCTACTGTGAAATAAATCACTCATATTATTTTGAATTTAATGTATTTTTGAATAATTTTCATAATTCAAATCTATTGTCGACAACTTAAACATATTCTAATAAATTATATATATAATTATATTAATTATATTGTGTGTGACCATACTATGGTTGTAGGGATCATAACGTGGTTGCGTGTGAATCATACTATGGTTGTGAGGATCATATTATGGTTGTATGTGAAACATACTATGGTTGTGAGGATTATACAATGGTTGTGGAGATCATATTATGGCTGAGTGTGAAACATACTATGGTTGTGGGGATCATAGTATGGTTATGTGTGAATCATACTATTGTTGTGAGGATCATAATATTGTTGTACCACAACCATATACCCAACAATAGTATTATCCTTTTCGAATATTGTAACCACAACCATACTTTTTTTCTGCGTGTAGTTCTGTTTTGTAGAGGACTAATGTTACGGAAGAATTTAGAATTACGATGGATTGGAATAATAACATCGATATCCAAAATAAAAAATAAAAATTGTGCACCGCCGCACACTGGGGTATTGGGTATCAAAACTGTGGATTAATTAAAAAAATTATTTTGAAATAACAGTCGATTACTTAATAACCCTAGAAACTAGACATAATTCTGCGTCACTAACCGAAAAAATAACGGCTCTAAGTTGTATAGTGCAGCGGCATTGTGTTTTAGAATTTACACTTTCATTCTCTGTTCGCTTGCGATCGTTGTAAAATTGATATTTCAAGTTTATTAAAGTGTTTTTTCAATAAAAAATCTTCAAGTAAAATTTAAATCTGAGTATGGAGCCTTCAACTTCAAGTATTGAACTATTTTTCAGACACAAGTATTGCAGCAAAAAAGTGATTTAATATTTTAAATTATTTTTTTTGGTTGAAAGTCCCCAAAATGTGCATATTTGGAGTATATAGTTGGACATATAGTTAATTATCTGACTAGATCGCGCTCTGATTTTTTTTTTTTTTAATTTTGCGGACTGTAGACGATGTTTCTGCAAAAAATTGAGGTGCGCTTTTGTGGCACTTTTGATTAATTATACTTTTTGTTCATAATGTCAGTGGAGAAAAATGATCAATTTCCACGCATGTTCTGTGTTGCTGGCGTTTTGTGTTTCTGTTTTGTTATTGATATTTATTATTTGTTTTGTGTTGTTGTTGTACTACTGATTTGTGATGGTTTAATATTTGTTGTGTGTTGTTGTTGTTGTACAAGTGATTTGTGATGGTTTATTATTTGTTTTGTGTTCTTGTTTCCGAGTGTTTGCCTTTCAGTTTTAGAGTATTACTTTAATTTGTCCGATAGACAATGTTAGTTTCATTCCAGTGAATGTCAATATAAATGTGAAAAGCTGAATGGCAAATTATTTCCACTTCAAAAGTTAATAAATGTTTAATCTTTTTTGTTAGGGATAAGTTCATGCACACTTTCCTTCACTCGTCAACATCTATACGACTTAATGCAAAACTCAGGATTCCAGCATTTTGAAGATAAGTTCAATTTTTTAAAGGAAGAAATAAAGAAGCGTACTGGACCATCAGAGGAAGATATTCCTGTTTTCAATGTCACAATGAATCGCTTCATCTCCGAATTTAAAACCCGATGGGCAAGATGTCATAGAAAAGAAGAACGTTTATTTAAAACACATCGGAATTGGTTAGACTCTTCTATTTCTTTCTGTACTAAAAAGTTAAAACGAGGGCGCAAAGAAATTGCTTTCGAAGAATGCGGCCCAAATACAAAGTATAAAAAAACCAAAGATTTGAGAGACAACACATCGTTGTCAATGCTAGCTTTTGCAACTCAAGTGAAGTTACGGGAGTCTGGTAATATTGGGGCATCTAAGTTAGTAAATGACGTAGCTTCTTCGTCACCAACGAGAGCGGAAAAATACAGAAAATGTTTAATTCAGTCGGCGGAGTCCAACAAAATGAGTAGTGAAGATGCATTATCTGTTTTGGTTGAAGCTAAACTATCGCGGCATCAATATAACATTGTGAAATCGTCTGCTCCACAAAGGTTTCCCTCGTACACTGCTGTCCAGTTAGCAAAAAAAAAATGTTATCCAAAAAGCGATAGTATGAGAGTATGTGAATCCTCAGTCGAAGTTGATTTACAGGCGCTTCTTAATCACACTGTTGAACGCCTAGTACTGCTGCAAAACTGTGTGATTGATTCCTTAAACAAAGAAGAACTGTCCGAATTTTGTTTATACACAAAATGGGGCTTCGATGGGAGTTCTGGCCATAGCTCATATAAACAAGCATTTCATGGCACAGAAGCTACTGATTCCTCTGTGTTTATAACATCAATTGTGCCATTGAGGTTGGTATGCGGGGAAAAAATTGTATGGCAGAATCCTCGCCCTTCTTCTACCAGATTCTGTAGACCATTGAGAATGGAGTTTATCAAAGAAACATCAACAATTTCAAAGCTAGAGCATCATAGAGTCAGTGAAGAAATTAAACATCTAACTAATTCAACTGTGGCACTTGGTGAGAAACTTGTAGTAGTGAGACATAGTTTAATATTATCGATGATAGATGGAAAAGTTTGTAACGCTCTCACTGAAACTACATCTACACAAAAGTGTTACTTATGCGGATCCACCAGCAAAGATTTTAACCAAATTGATAAAATGATAGAAAAGGAAATTAATAGCGATAATTTACAATTTGGGTTATCGATTTTGCATGGATGGATAAGATTTTTTGAGTGCCTTCTTCATTTGTCATATAAACTGCCAATCAAAAAATGGCAAGCTAGATCAGATTCCGAAAAGCAAATTGTGGAAAAAACTAAAGCAGAAATTCAAAAGCAATTTAAAGAGAGGACTGGTTTAATTGTTGATCGTCCAAAACCCGGATTCGGTAACTCTAATGACGGCAACACAGCCAGGCGTTTTTTTCACAATGCGGAACTATCAGCGGAAATTACGAAAATTAACGTTAATTTAATAATCAGAATGCATAATATACTGATTGTTGTTTCTTGTGGTCATGAAGTAAATTTCGATAAGTTCCGGGAATATGCACATGAAACTGCTAGGATCTTTGTAGAAAATTATCCGTGGTACTATATGCCTCCAACATTGCATAAATTTCTAATTCATGGACCTGAAATAATAGCATACGCATTGTTACCGATTGGCCAATTATCGGAAGAAGCGCAGGAAGCTAGAAACAAAGATTTCAAAAAATATAGAGAGTTTTATTCTAGAAAAATGGATCGAGAAAAGTCAAATCAAGACGTTTTTAACATGATGCTGATTACTTCTGATCCAATAATATCAAGCCTTCGAAAATTCCCGGAAAAAAAATTACGCAGCCTACCAAAAATGGTTGTGAATATGTTACAATCTCCATCCTTAAATTTGGCAACTCTACCCGAAGAAGGCGACAATGATGATGATGATGATGACGATGATGATGATGATGATGTTGATGATGTTGATGATGATGATGTTGATGATGATGATGTTGATGTTGTTGTTTATCACAATAATACCTAAAATAGGTTCAATAATTTTCAATATTTCAATAATTTTTTTTCTTATTTTTAAAATAAAAAAATTTTTTCTACCAATATTTTTTCAAAAACAATTTTTTTTTACTAAATAATGTATAGTTATTCCAAAAAAATATTAATATCAATAATAATGGGCTTCCCTGAATTAATCCACAGTTTACCTATGTTTTAACCCACTGTGCGCCGTCAGCAGAAGCTTACTGACACACATATCCTCAATTTACAAGAAATATTAAAAAGCGAATTTAACAAGAAAATTAATAACGTTAGAGAAGAAATAACAAATTTCAATAAGAATCTTGAAGATATTATAACGATATACATCCAACTATCTCACGATTAAGAATTTATTTATTTATAACAACATCTAAAATGCAGAGAAGATCAATAGTAAACGAACTACAGTGATAATGAAGGGAATTGATGACTTATAGGCAAGCTGACCTGGTTGAAATGGGAAATTATTCAACACTTAATAGGGGATATAAATATATGTTAACTGTTATTGGGACTTTTTCAAAATATGCTCGGGTTGAAGCAACTTAATCAAAAAATGCTACTGATGTGACTGCAGCATTTCAAAGAATATTAAACTAAGGATGTTTACCCAACAGTTTACTGACTGATGATGGGAAAGATTTCTTTAATAAACATTATGGACAACTTATGAAAACACATTCAATCAATCACTACTTAACGTACAGCGTATTGAAGGCTTCAATTGTTGAACGTTTTAACAGAACGATAAAGGGCATGATGTGGAAAGAATTTATCTTCAACGGTATAAAGACCATTGGTATAATGACTATAATATATATATATATATATATATATATATATATATATATATATATATATATATATATATATATATATATATATATATATATATATATATATATATATATATATATATATATATTATATATATATATATATATATATATATATATATATATATATATATATATATATATATACATATATATATATATATATATATATATATATATATATATATATATATATATATATATATATATATATATATATATATATATATATATATATATATATATATATATATATATATATATATATATATATATATATATATATATACATATATATGTTTCATATTCGTTTCACTTTGTTTAAATATTGTTTTGGATTATGGGTATATGTTTGACATAAATACTTATAGACTGATCTATGTCGACCCATACATAAGTATTATCTTATATTGTTTTGTTTTTCACATGCAATATCATCAAATATAAATATATAATTAGGGTTGACATGTTCAGGTTCAATAAAATTTTCTCCATTTGTATATGTATAATATCCTACCTCTTTTATAGGTGTAACAAACTGTTTAAGATACTCATATTTCGGTTGATATAACGACTTTGAGTATTGATAAATGTTTTGATATTTCAATATGTTCGGACTTTCAATAAGACTAAACATCACATTTGTCTTTCCACAAGCATAAGGACTCACAATGAAAGCTCTTACGGAATTAAGTAAAATAGAACTGTACTTTGTTTAAGGCTTATTTTGATGCGTAAATTCTAAATTTCTCACGTTAATATTAGTATCTTACATTACTAGAGACATTTTAACTACTGATTGTAAACTTATTATCTCATTTCAATTTATATAGAATCATTTCAGAATAGTTATAAAATGATTGAAAAGATATCATAAAAAGGTTGCTAATAGCAAAAGTGTAGTTAGAGGGAATGGGTTGATGAATAACGTAATTGAGAATTTACCTTTTGAATGACATTTACCTGGATATTAATTTTGAGGCCCCCGAACAAAGTTAGAAAATAGAATTGAAAGGGGTGATAAGGGTATATATATATATATATTTTGGAAGCGGCATGTAAAGCTCATGATGTTGCATATACACAAAACAAAGATATAAACAAACGACATCAAGCTGGCAAAGAACTAGCGGAAAGAGCTTGGGAAGGAGTAAAGGCTTAATATAACAGAATTGGAGAACGGGTAAACGCATTTTTAGTTACGAACGCTATGAAGACTGAAGTAAAACTTGGTATGGAAATAGAAAAGAGAAAACCTAAAACAAAATGTTAAAAGTGCAACTGTAGTCCTAAAGAAAGAAAACCCACATGATATCAACAGTGCCATTCGCCTTGCTCAAATCTATAAGTCAGTATACCTAGAGTAATTCGTGTGCAAAAAGTTGGAGGATTTCTACCTCTTATACCTATTATGCCAGCTATTGGTGCATTGGGAGCATTAACTTCGGGTGCATCTTCCATCGCAAAAGCAATAAAGACCACTAAAAATGTTAAACAACAATTTGAAGAAAATGCGCGACGCACTAAGCGAATGGAGGGGATAGAAATGGGAAAATGACTATATCTTTAATCATACAAAACGGGAATCACATACAACAAGAAATCATCAAAAAAGTAATAAAGCAGATATTCCATTGACATCAATATAAAAGAATTTAAAAAAAACATACCATGTTTTAGAGGAGTTTATATGGGGGACAAACTTCTGAAAACACCTTGACACAGAGAATGCGGTTATGGTACATATTGGGTATCATACAACAAAAATAACAACAATATTGAGTACTATGATAGTATTTGAAACCTTCAACCGCCTTTGAAATTTTACTATCGTATATAAAAAAGATAATTTTAAATATAATTACAAGAGGGAGCAAAATTTTCAATCATTTAATTATGGACATTTATGTTTAAAATTTCTATGTAATATTTAATAAATAAACACAAATATAATTTTAAATAGTATTTTTAGGTTTTATTATTTATTTTCGAGTTTAGCTTATAAATTTTAATATCATGTTCAATATTTTTTTTCATTTTTTGACGTAGCTCAAAGCTTAATTTCTGCAAATCTACTTCAACATCCTTCGTGTACGTCTTATTTAAAGCGACACAAGTGGGAATATAATGGTTGTTATAAAAGTATAGGATTTGCTTTTGCAGTATGTTGTTCCAACAATTAGAAGTAGTTAAAAATATGCCAATACGTGTAATTTTTTGCCATTCTTCACAATTTATCATAAGTTTATGATTATTTTGCTTCATCATTAGGTAAATTTCATTCTTTACTCGAAATCCAAACGAAATGTCTTCAATCGGTGGATCATTTAGCAAGTTGAAGGAATCGAAAAACGTATTGATCTAGTCGAATTTGAATGAATTCCTTGTACATCATTAAATGGAGCCATATTTCAGTTGAGATTCCTATATAATTCATCTTCTTATCCTGAAACCATATGAGAGGTGTGAATCTCAGCGTTGTTGAAAATCCACACTTATTTTCAATTTTAAATTTATAAAAAATTCAAATTCGAAGACGACTTCATGGTTTTGATAATATTTCTCCTTCTTCTTAACAGTTGGCTCAGTTTAACTTTGATGATTAAAAAAGTACTGATTGGTTTCGAGAGATTTATTCGCTATATATATAGGGAAGACTTTCTTTACTCTATACTTTAGCTCTTCATAAAACTTCATCGTAAAATGTTTAAAGTTGAGAGATCTGAAATCGCATTGGTTGATTTCCAAGTTTGTCATGGCAATCAGAGCGACATTTATATTAAGGAGTTGGCATTCATGTGTGGGGGAAGCGTTGCACCCAACTTTTTCCATTTCAGTCCCCCCTTTGAAGGCAGAAAACTTACTGGCAAGGGGCGGAAGAAGAATGCTTACTGTAGAAATCATGTAAATAGGTTAGAGTGACAGAGTGGAAACATAAGTTCTGTTAATGGGGCGGCGTAATTTCAACAAAACAACTGTTATAAACCTGGAAAATACTTAATAGGGACATAAATACTGGTACACACGTTTTATGCTGTAAAATAAAAAGTACTGCATGTTTTTGGACCAAATATTTTTTAATATATTTATTGATGTATATTGTATCCAAAAAGAATTTACTTATTTGAAATTTCCACCTTTTGCCTTTACACACGCCTTAAGTCGCACTGGCCAATCTTCAATAGCTGCACGAACCTCGTCCATTGGAAAATTAGCCACAGCTTGATCCAAAGCAGTCTTAAGAGATCCAATGTTCGGTTATCTTTTCTGTCCCCTAAAACCGTCCACAATTTGTATGGGTTTAAACCTGGACTGCCTGAGGGCCATTCTTCAGAGGAAATGAACGCTGGCAAATTGTTTCGAAGCCAGGCCTGGGACGTTTTAGCCTTATGGGCCGGTGCAGAATCCTGCTGATATATATATATATATATATATATATATATATATATATATATATATATATATATATATATATATATATATATATATATATATATATATATATATATATATATATATATATATTTATATATATATATATATATATATATATATATATATATATATATATATATATATATATATATATATATATATATATATATATATATATATATATATATATATATATATATATATATATATATATATATATATATATATATATATATATATATATATATATATATATATATATATATATATATATATATATATATATATATATATATATATATATATATATATATATATATATATATATATATATATATATATATATATATATATATATATATATATATATATATATATATATATATATATATATATATATATATATATATATATATATATATATATATAGATATAGATATATATATAGCGACTCCAACGCGATATATTTGACATTATGCTAAAATGGCGTCTGTGGAAATATGTTGTAACAGCTGACGTGGACAAGATGTATCTGCAGATTAGAGTGCAGCAAAAAGATCAAGAATACCAGTACATTCTTTGGAGAGAGGACAAAGCGAAATCAGTACAACAGTATCACCTAATAACGGTCACATCGGTGGCTCCATTCTGGTCGGTATTCATAATCGGTGAAAAAAGCAGCTATAAACATTTGACAGAAATAATAAAACAAGATTTTTACATGGAAGAGCTTATGGCGGGTGCTGACAGTATACAGATGATTCAATACATTCTACGTGACATGGCGCAACAGCTAGAAAGGTACACCTTTCACTTGAGAATGTAGCTTTCAAATGGACCAACAAATACAGAAAATGTAGCAAATGGAGAACGCAATGAAGTAATATCAATAAAAGATGACGTGTCAATAAATACGATAGGAGTAGAATGTGATCCCAGCATCGATGAATTTCGGTTTAAAGTCAGCTTCAGTCAGTCAACAGAAATCACGATGAGGAATGCGTTATCAATGATTTCTGATCCAATGGGCTGGCTATCACCAATAACTGTTGTGGCAAAATTAATTATCCAGAAGCTGTGGTTGCTAAACACCAATTGGAATGAAACATTGCCCGATGATGTATTGCCTAGCTGGCAACAATTCACATCGAATATAGCATCACTTTCAGCTATACGTGTTCCTTGATGGCTCGGTACGACTACAACCAAGATGTTCAAGCTACATGGATTTGCAGACGCTTCTGAAAAAGCATATGCGTATGAAGGTGACTTGACTTACAGCAAAAAGTAAGGTCAAGCCAATCAAAAACAGAAAGACGTTACCAAAATTGGAGTTGTATGCTGCATGTTTGCTGGCAAGATTACTGAAGAAGGCGTCCAGCATTATCAATCGAGAAGGTAATATCTTCGCATGAAATGATTTAGCGATTAGAGAAAGATAAATTCATCAGGAATAAAGTGCAGGATATAAAAGCGCTCATACCAACAGTACAATAGAGATTTTGTAATACTTCGCTATTACGCCCGATGAAAATGTTCATGGAACATGTATTTTTTGAATGAGTGAATATCAATTGCACAAACTGTATATACATAGACATTCTTGGTAAATGTAATAAAAATCTAATTGTAGATAAAGGAAATGTAATGAAATTTCCCATGATGCGTTTTTGTGACATTTTTTATGGTGTAAACTATCACCACACTGATGGTCGTTCTAGTCTTTTCAATAAGATATGAACGCTGCCTATCAGTTGTTTATTTAGGACTGCATGGGTTCGTCAAAACGTGTCACCCTCTGTTTGGTTGGTTTAGTTATTAAGATTATTGTTAAAGTGAATAAGATAGAGTAAATTGTATAGTTGTCTCTGTTGATATATGATAAGGAAAAATTGTCTAGCCGATCGTAAGAAGAAAGATTTGGAAAATAAATAAGTATGAAAACAGTACTCAACGAGATTGGTTTTACAACCGTATCTAGGTTCTACAAATGATTCAACGCCTTTTAAGATTATCGCAATACCCTTATTACTTTTTAGACTATACGTGTAAAAAATGTTATATCTATCGTAAAAATAACTACAAATAGCGCGAAAGCCCTTCTCGGTGTATGCCTAAATTTTTTTCTCGTTAATATTCTCTTTTTTATTGGCACAATGACACTTATCAGCTTATTTGAGCTACTATCACGTAGGTATATTGAGTGAGAGTTTTTTGTCTTTGAGAGTTTTTTGTCATTCCATTGTTTGCATTTATCGCGAAGTATGCATTACACTGCAGAAATAGTGTCTGCGTTGTTCTAACTCTTGAGTGAGACAATGGTTCATCAAGTTGTGAGTTTGTTTAGTTGTGTGTGTGCCTTCTTTATTTTGGTTGTTTTGTTTCACTTTTCTTACACAATGGGCTTTGTTGTTTAACATTAATTTTATTTTGTCAGAAACGGCTTGAATTCCTTACAAGTTAATAATTATAATGAATTCAAACAATTTTAAATAATTATTTTCCCGACAGTTAAGTTCCTGTTTGCACTATCCCTGCTTTTTTATTTTAGTTGAAATTATTTCCGAGAAGAATTCTTTTTTACAATCGTTCTCTTCGCGAGCGGATAGAAATTTATAATTCATTGCCGACATACGAGGGTCGCGTGCGAATTTCGAAGAGTTATCCGGACAAAGAAATTGTCATTGCTGGGTATTTTTTGGTATTTCCGACCATTGTATTGTTTCATGTCGCTTCGATACCACCCCCAAAGCGTACAGTTTTTTTTTACAAAACGCACGTTTGACTGAGCTCAACTCAACTTTTTCCAGCAGCTGAAATAGAGGTGGATACCCTACTCTCATCTATCAGCACCATCGCTCTCCTTTGAACACGGTCAAGTAGCTCCAAGGATGATTTTGGAGCACCTGCCCATATATGGGAGTTGTATTATCAGAAGGAATGAAATGTTTCTTGCACCGCTTAAAAAAGCCTATGCACTTGAGTGCTTCTTTCGACACTTCGAATACATGTCTCGCCCAACGAGCGTCATATTGAATTTTCATGCCCAGAACATCAAGAGCTTCTGATTGTTCAATATCCGTACCATCGATAGAAATTGACGATATTGTTGGGACATCGAATGGCTGTGAGACATCAAGCAGCACTGTGTCTTACGTGCATTACGTAATTCTCCTTTTGTCTTCAATATCTTGAAGATTCGGCCTGCCGTCGAGTGAATACGAATGACAGAGGTTGCTTTCATTTGCGAAAGAGTAGATTGGATTCACGGTCTGACCCAAAACATCGTCAATGAAAATAAGAAATAACGAGGGAGAAAGGACAGAGCCTTGTGGTACACCTGCGGTCAGCCTATGTGTGTTGGATGAGAACCCATCTACAACAACTCTAATAGTGCGATCTCTAAGAAAGCTCAATATAAAACGAGCAAACGTATTACCGACACCAAAAGCGATCAGCTTTAATAGAGTCTGGCACCGTGTCAGACTCCATCAAAGGCCTTGGAGATATCCAGATCCACGACCATACTCTAACCAAACTGGTGGATAGACCACGCCAACAGGTCTCCGGTAGAGCGATTTCTACGGAAGCGAACTGTCGATCACTTAGCAGGTCGTTGGTCTCTAAATACCTCACAAGATGGTGGTTTGCCATGGTCTCCATTACCTTGGAGAGCGCAGAGAAAATCGCAATTGGCCGATAGTTCGCAGGATTATTGGCTTCACCTATTTTATGGATCGGCTGGACATTCGCAAACCTTCCAACACGCTCTAACTCGGTAAGCAAGGTTGAAAAGGTTGTGTAATGGACGGGCTATCGTCGATGAGCACATACTCGGCACATACAAGTGCCGAGATACCACCCGGGCACGGGGATTTAGTTACATCGAGGTTCGCCAGAACCCTTTTAACTCCACGCGTTCGAAGAAATATCTGAGGCATGGAACTTGATACGTTTTCGATCGCGGGGAGTGGTTGATTGCTTTCCGGCAAGGAAGAATTTCCTGCAAATATTTCAGCCAAAATGAATGTCTGGTCGTATTTATCAAGAGTTGGGATAGATGAAGAACAATCCTTTACTTTTCTTACAGACGACCAAAAGCTCTTACTACCCCTGGGAGAAGTTAGAACCTTTCTACGTAGACGTTGTTCATGCAGAAATTTTTCACGCCTAAGCACTCTAGCACACGAAGCTCTTGCCTGTTTTCGCAGCAGTTCAGTAATGGAGTTTTTGTTCAAACGCCAATTTCTGAACGCTTCCTTCTTTGAACTGACACATCCCTGCTAGCCTGGTTAAACCAACTGTTTTTGGCTGGTTTAGCCGACATAATTTTATTTGGAACAAAAGTCATTATTCCAGATAAAATTATATTTAGTATCATTTCAGCCGCAGCATTTACGTCGTTATCAAGAGAGCAAAGTTTCCTATTGAAATGCTGGAAAAAGTGGTTGAGCTCTTCCCAACGTGCCCTTTCGTAGAAAAAAATTGTCCGCTTTGGGGCTGGTATCGAAGCGACACGATGAGCGGAATACGGAAAGGATGCTGAAACAATGCAGTGATCGGAGTTACCAAGAGGTGCAAGTACATTAACTTCGTACTTTTCAGTGTGCGAAGTTAATTAAAGGTCAATGTTATGTTGGTGTCCTTCTACACACGGAATATGAGGCCGGTTCATTCACTAGTTGCGTCAAATCATTTTGCGCAACTAGCTAGGCGTTTTGGCCCTCCGGAGTTGTATGGTTTGAATGTGAAAGCCAGGCGGAATTATGGACATTGAAATCTCCAGCAACGACAATTTTACTGTCTGGATAACTCTCCAAAACTTTCGATATTGAATCGGAAAGGGAGTCAAAGCCGTAAGGAAAGCCTCCCTTTCCGAGTTTGGACTTCTATAAATAACCCCAAAATGTAGTACTTGTGTTCCAATCCTGAATTTAACCCAAAGGGAGTTAAACTCTGGATCTTGTGAGTTCAAGTGCTGCTGGCTCTGAAACACTATGTCATTACGTACATATACCACAAGACCACTGTGGGAAATAAAAAGAGATAGGGTGTGGTACCCTGGAACGTGAAAATCCTGTGGATCGGAATCCTCAGTTTCACTTAGAGCTAGAACATCAGGCCCAAGAAAATGAATATGAGAAAACACAGCGAAAAACTTAGCACTCAACCCTCGTATGTTGGCAAAATGGATTTTAAATTTATTCACCATTACGCCAGCCAGAGAACAAAAATAAGTGTCTGTGTACAAATGCAGTTGTCTTTCTTTCCCCTTTTGCCGCTGTTGATCCCATCCAATGCTTAGTGCTATGCCTTAAGCATTGTACGAACAGCGACAAAGAAAGAAGAGAGCCAACTGCACTACACGAAATGGAAGGGAGAATAGAGGGGGAGAAGGAAAACGAATGCACGACGATTAATGAACACTAATATATGTTGTGTTTGTTGAGAAATTGCCTGTTTCTGTTTTTGTTGATTTCATGTGTTTTCGTTTTTTTCTGTTATTGTTGTTGTTTATGGCTAATGGTGTGATATTGTATTTGTTGGTTTGCGCGCTGTGGTTTAGTTGTTTTTTCGCTGGTTTGCGTTTTTTTTTTGTTTGTTTATCTTTTTGTTTTAACGCGGAAGACATAGAAATCGCGTGCGGATTGGACGACAGACTTGTACCTTTTTTTGAGCTTATCTCAGATAGCTGTAGTATAGTTTACGACCCAACATTTCAAACTAGGCGGAAGGGACGTTTCTTCAATGTCCTCGAACAGAGTAGCATGTATGACGTGTCGGAGGCTTTTGTTGGTCAAGAGCCACGAGGACCGTCCTGTCTGTTGGCTTGTTTTGGTTAAGACCGCGACTTAAACGTGTGGTGATGGCGTGTAAAATAGCTGTTGTGTTAGTGGAACCACTCTGCCCTATTTCCAGGCATCGGGAACTAAGTCAGTGGCTAGCGACAGATTGAGCACTTTGGTCAAGTACTCTACTCCCGGGGTATGCAAGTGATTAAACATCAGCATTGAGATTCCGTCCGGAACCAGAGCCTTTAATGACTTTGCGCTGCGGATGACATGGGCAACATCACCAACGGTAAATTGTGGTGGTGCTTCTTCTACTCGGAGAGCGTGGATACGACGCAATACTCTTCTTCTCACCTTATCACTCTCGGAGTGCTCAATAAAATAACACACGCACCTCTTCGGATCTGTCTCTCTTCTATCGCCGAACGTGGCGGCTGTTAAATCATCCTTTCTTCCAGGGTTAGAGAGCGATTTGACCGTTGTCAAAAACTTAACAATTCCGGAACTTAAGTTGCACTGCTTCAAGTGATCTAGCCAATTGTTCCGTTTATATTCGTTGACCAACCTACTGATCACAGAGTTGAGATCCCTAATTCTAGGGTTGGAGCGTCGAGTGTCATTAAGCTCGTCCTCGTATTCCGCTGCCGGAATATGGCGAGCAGATACTGCGTTGATAATGGCTGGAACTTATTAACGGCTACCCGAACATCCGACGGAGTTATAGATCATTAAAGCTGCGGTTGGTGGCTTCTCTGAAGGCCTCCCAATTAGCCTTTTTTGATTGAGATACGTACGGCGTTCAGAGGTTATAAAGTCGGATGGTCTATTTATGGAGAGAATTATGATAAAATGGTTCGAACCTAGTGAGATGACGGGTTGTCAGGTGACGTCGTTGATCAGGGCAGGCGATGCCATTGTAATGTCTGGCAAGCTATGACAATCGCCCATAATCAGCGTGGGGACATCCTTATTCACTGTGCAACCGTAGAGCTATCAATTTGCTCTGCCAAGGCTATGTCCATATGGCCACAGTTCGTGGTGAGCATTTAAGTCTCCTAGGACCAAGCGGTTATTGCCTTGTAGCAGATTGCTAATGTCAGGCAAATAACGCGGGGCACAGCTACCAACCGGCTGGATGTATACGTTGTTCAGCTCTACATCGGCAGTTCCAGACTTGACTGATACCCCCATACATTCCATACATAGGTCTCTAGAGTCAAGCTCAGGCGAAATAGCTCAGTACTGCACAGAATGGCTTAATAGGAAAGCAAGCCCCCACCTCCATTTCTGGTGCGATCCTTACATAGCACGTTGTATCCGTCACAACTGTACAGGCTGCAGGTGGCATTAAGCTTAATTTCTTGGATCGCAGCGACCTGATGTTTCTACGACTCATAAATTCTGTTACCTTACTGATTATGTTGTGTAGGCCATCGCAATACCCTTATTACTTTTTAGACTATACGTGTAAAAAATGTTATATCTATCGTAAAAATAATTACAAATAGCGCGAAAGCCCTTCTCGGTGTATGCCTGAATTTTTTTTCTCGTTAATATTCTCTTTTTTATTGGCACAATGACACTTATCAGCTTATTTGAGCTACTATCACGTAGGTATATTGAGTGAGAGTTTTTTGTCTTTGAGAGTTTTTTGTCATTCCATTGTTTGCATTTATCGCGAAGTATGCATTTCGCGACATTACACTGCAGAAATAGTGTCTGCGTTGTTCTAACTCTTGAGTGAGACAATGGTTCATCAAGTTGTGAGTTTGTTTTGTTGTGTGTGTGCCTTTTTTATTTTGGTTGTTTTGTTTCACTATTTCTTACACAATGGGCTTTGTTGTTTAACATTAATTTTATTTTGTCAGAAACGGCTTGAATTCCTTACAAGTTAATAATTATAATGAATTCAAACAATTTTAAATAATTATTTTCCCGACAGTTAAGTTCCTGTTTGCACTATCCCTGCTTTTTTATTTTAGTTGAAATTATTTCCGAGAAGAATTCTTTTTTACAATCGTTCTCTTCGCGAGCGGATAGAAATTTATAATTCATTGCCGACATACGAGGGTCGCGTGCGAATTTCGAAGAGTTATCCGGACAAAGAAATTGTCATTGCTGGGTATTTTTTGGTATTTCCGACCATTGTATTGTTTCATGTCGCTTCGATACCACCCCCAAAGCGTACAGTTTTTTTTTACAAAACGCACGTTTGACTGAGCTCAACTCAACTTTTTCCAGCAGCTGAAATAGAGGTGGATACCCTACTCTCATCTATCAGCACCATCGCTCTCCTTTGAACACGGTCAAGTAGCTCCAAGGATGATTTTGGAGCACCTGCCCATATATGGGAGTTGTATTCCATCTTTGGCCTGATGTAAGTTGTATACTTAGATATTGAATTTATCAGAAGGAATGAAATGTTTCTTGCACCGCTTAAAAAAGCCTATGCACTTGAGTGCTTCTTTCGACACTTCGAATACATGTCTCGCCCAACGAGCGTCATATTGAATTTTCATGCCCAGAACATCAAGAGCTTCTGATTGTTCAATATCCGTACCATCGATAGAAATTGACGATATTGTTGGGACATCCAATGGCTGTGAGACATCAAGCAGCACTGTGTCTTACGTGCATTAAAATCTACTCTATTCTCATCCATAATTCTCCTTTTGTCTTCAATATCTTGAAGATTCGGCCTGCCGTCGAGTGAATACGAATGACAGAGGTTGCTTTCATTTGCGAAAGAGTAGATTGGATTCACGGTCTGACCCAAAACATCGTCAATGAAAATAAGAAATAACGAGGGAGAAAGGACAGAGCCTTGTGGTACACCTGCGGTCAGCCTATGTGTGTTGGATGAGAACCCATCTACAACAACTCTAATAGTGCGATCTCTAAGAAAGCTCAATATAAAACGAGCAAACGTATTACCGACACCAAAAGCGATCAGCTTTAATAGCGTCTGGCACCGTGTCAGACTCCATCAAAGGCCTTGGAGATATCCAGATCCACGACCATACTCTAACCAAACTGGTGGATAGACCGACTCCAACGTTCCGACAAGAACGCCAACAGGTCTCCGGTAGAGCGATTTCTACGGAAGCTAACTGTCGATCACTTAGCAGGTCGTTGGTCTCTAAATACCTCACAAGATGGTAGTTTGCCATGGTCTCCATTACCTTGGAGAGCGCAGAGAAAATCGCAATTGGCCGATAGTTCGCAGGATTATTGGCTTCACCTATTTTATGGATCGGCTCTACATTCGCAAACCTTCCAATACGCTCTAACTCGGTAAGCAAGGTTGAAAAGGTTGTGTTATGGACGGGCTTTCGTCGATGAGCACATACTCGGCACATACAAGTGCCGAGATACCATCCGGGCCCGGGATTTAGTTACATCGAGGTTTGCAAGAACCTTTTAACTCCACGCGTTCGAAGAAATATCTGAGGCATGGAACTTGATACGTTTTCGATCGCGGGGAGTGGTTGATTGCTTTCCGGCAAGGAAGAATTTCCTGCAAATATTTCAGCCAAAATGAATGTCTGGTCGTATTTATCAAGAGTTGGGATAGATGAAGAACAATCCTTTACTTTTCTTACAGACGACCAAAAGCTCTTACTACCCCTGGGAGAAGTTAGAACCTTTGTACGTAGACGTTGTTCATGCAGAAATTTTTCACGCCTAAGCACTCTAGCACACGAAGCTCTTGCCTGTTTTCGCAGCAGTTCAGTAATGGAGTTTTTGTTCAAACGCCAATTTCTGAACGCTTCCTTCTTTGATCTGACACATCCCTGCTAGCCTGGTTAAACCAACTGTTTTTGGCTGGTTTAGCCGACATAATTTTATTTGGAACAAAAGTCATTATTCCAGATAAAATTATATTTAGTATCATTTCAGCCGCAGCATTTACGTCGATATCAAGAGAGCAAAGATTCCTATTGAAATACTGGAAAAAGTGGTTGAGCTCTTCCCAACGTGCCCTTTCGTAGAAAAAAATTGTCCGCTTTGGGGCTGGTATCGAAGCGAAACGATGAGCGGAATACGGAAAGGATGCTGAAACAATGCAGTGATCGGAGTTACCAAGAGGTGCAGGTACATTAACTTCGTACTTTTCAGGGTGCGAAGTTAATTAATGGTCAATGTTATGTTGGTGTCCTTCTACACACGGAATATGTGCCGGTTCATTCACTAGTTGCGTCAAATCATTTTGCGCAACTAGCTAGGCGTTTTGGCCCCCCGGAGTTGTATGGTTTGAATGTGAAAGCCAGGCGGAATTATGGACATTGAAATCTCCAGCAACGACAATTTTACTGTCTGGATAACTCTCCAAAACTTTCGATATTGAATCGGAAAGGGAGTCAAAGCCGTAAGGAAAGCCTCCCTTTCCGAGTTTGGACTCCTACAAATAAACCCAAAATGTAGTACTTGTGTTCCAATCCTGAATTTAACCCAAAGGGAGTTAAATTCTGGATCTTGTGAGTACAAGTGCTGCTGGCTCTGAAACACTATGTCATTACGTACATATACCACAAGACCACTGTGGGAAATAAAAAGAGATAGGGTGTGGTACCCTGGAACGTGAAAATCCTGTGGATCGGAATCCTCAGTTTCACTTAGAGCTAGAACATCAGGCCCAAGAAAATGAATATGAGAAAACACAGCGAAAAAATTAGCACGCAACCCTCGTATGTTGGCAAAATGGATTTGAAATTTATTCACCATTACGCCAGCCAGAGAACAAAAATAAGTGTCTGTGTACAAATGCAGTTGTCTATCTTTCCCCTTTTGCCGCTGTTGATCCCATCCAATGCTTAGTGCTATGCCTTAAGCATTGTACGGACAGCGACAAAGAAAGAAGAGAGCCAACTGCACTACACGAAATGGAAGGGAGAATAGAGGGGGAGAAGGAAAACGAATGCACGACGATTAATGAACACTAATATATGTTGTGTATGTTGAGAAATTGCCTGTTTCTGTTTTTGTTGATTTCATGAGTTTTCGTTTTTTTTTCTGTTATTGTTGTTGTTTTTGGCTAATGGTGTGGTATTGTATTTGTTGGTTTGCGCGCTGTGGTTTAGTTGTTTTTTCGCTGGTTTGTGTTTTGTTTGTTTGTTTATCTTTTTGTTTTAACGCGGAAGACATATAAAACGCGTGCGGATTGGAGGACAGACTTGTACCTACTTTTGAGCTTATCTTAGATATCTGTAGTATAGTTTACGACCCAACATTTCAAACTAGGCGGAAGGGACGTTTCTTCAATGTCCTCGAACAGAGTAGCATGAATGACGTGTCGGTGGCTTTTGTTGGTCAAGAGCCACGAGGACCGTCCTGTCTGTTGGCTTGTTTTGGTTAAGACCGCGACTTATACGTGTGATGATGGCGTGTAAAATAGCTGTTGTGTTAGTGGAACCACTCTGCCCAATTTCCAGGCATCGGGAACTAAGTCAGTGGCTAGCGACAGATTGAGCACTTTGGTCAAGTACTCTACTTCCGGGGTATGCAAGTGATTAAACATCAGCATTGAGATTCCGTCCGGAACCAGAGCCTTTAATGACTTTGCGCTGCGGATGACATGGGCAACATCACCAACGGTAAATTGTGGTTTCTACTCGGAGAGCGTGGATACGACGCAATACTCTTCTTCTCACCTTATCACTCTCGGAGTGCTCAATAAAATAACACACGCACCTCTTCGGATCTGTCTCTCTTCTATCGCCGAACGTGGCGGCTGTGAAATCATCCTTTCTTCCAGGGTTAGAGAGCGATTTGACCGTTGTCCAAAACTTAACAATTCCGGAACTTAAGTTGCATTGCTTCAAGTGATCTAGCCAATTGTTCCGTTTATATTCGTTGACCAACCTACTGATCACAGAGTTGAGATCCCTAATTCTAGGGTTGGAGCGTCGAGTGTCATTAAGCTCGTCCTGGTATTCCGCTGCCGGAATATGGCGAGCAGATACTGCGTTGATAATGGCTGGAACTTATTAACGGCTACCCGAACATCCGACGGAATTATAGATATGGTGGCTTCTCTGAAGGCCTCCCAATTAGCCTTTTTTGATTGAGATACGTACGGCGTTCAGAGGTTATAAAGCCAGATGGTCTATTTGTGGAGAGAATTATGAGAAAGTGGTTCGATCCTAGTGAGAAGACGGGTTGTCAGGTGACGTCGTTGATCAGGGCAGGCGATGCCATTGTAATGTCTGGCAAGCTATGACAATCGCCCATAATCAGCGTGGGGACATCCTCATTCACTGTGCAACCGTAGAGCTATCAATTTGCTCTGCCAAGGCTATGTCCATATGGCCACAGTTCGTGTTGAGCATTTAAGTCTCATAGGACCAAGCGGTTATTGCCTTGTAGCAGATTGCTAATGTCAGGCAAATAACGCGGGGCACAGCTACCAACCGGCTGGATGTATACGTTGTTCAGCTCTACATCGGCAGTTCCAAACTTGACTGATACCCTTATACATTCCATACATAGGTCTCTAGAGTCAAGCTCAGGCGATATAGCTCAGTACTGCACAGAATGACGTAATAGGAAAGCAAGCCCCCACCTCCATTTCTGGTGCGATCCTTACATAGCACGTTGTATCCGTCACAACTGTACAGGCTGCAGGTGGCATTAAGCTTAGTTTCTTGGATCGCAGCGACCTGATGTTTTTACGACTCATAAATTCTGTTACCTCACTGATTATGTTGTGTAGGCCATCGCAATACCCTTATTACTTTTTAGACTATACGTGTAAAAAATGTTATATCTATCGTAAAAATAACTACAAATAGCGCGAAAGCCCTTTTCGGTGTATGCCTGAATTTTTTTCTCGTTAATATTCTCTTTTTTATTGGCACAATGACACTTATCAGCTTATTTGAGCTACTATCACGTAGGTATATTGAGTGAGAGTTTTTTGTCTTTGAGAGTTTTTTGTCATTCCATTGTTTGCATTTATCGCGAAGTATGCATTTCGCGACATTACACTGCAGAAATAGTGTCTGCGTTGTTCTAACTCTTGAGTGAGACAATGGTTCATCAAGTTGTGAGTTTGTTTTGTTGTGTGTGTGCCTTCTTTATTTTGGTTGTTTTGTTTCACTATTTCTTACACAATGGGCTTTGTTGTTTAACATTAATTTTATTTTGTCAGAAACGGCTTGAATTCCTTACAAGTTAATAATTATAATGAATTCAAACAATTTTAAATAATTATTTTCCCGACAGTTAAGTTCCTGTTTGCACTATCCCTGCTTTTTTATTTTAGTTGAAATTATTTCCGAAAAGAATTCTTTTTTACAATCGTTCTCTTCGCGAGCGGATAGAAATTTATAATTCATTGCCGACATACGAGGGTCGCGTGCGAATTTCGAAGAGTTATCCGGACAAAGAAATTGTCATTGCTGGGTATTTTTTGGTATTTCCGACCATTGTATTGTTTCATGTCGCTTCGATACCACCCCCAAAGCGTACAGTTTTTTTTTACAAAACGCACGTTTGACTGAGCTCAACTCAACTTTTTCCAGCAGCTGAAATAGAGGTGGATACCCTACTCTCATCTATCAGCACCATCGCTCTCCTTTGAACACGGTCAAGTAGCTCCAAGGATGATTTTGGAGCACCTGCCCATATATGGGAGTTGTATTCCATCTTTGGCCTGATGTAAGTTGTATACTTAGATATTGAATTTATCAGAAGGAATGAAATGTTTCTTGCACCGCTTAAAAAAGCCTATGCACTTGAGTGCTTCTTTCGACACTTCGAATACATGTCTCGCCCAACGAACGTCATATTGAATTTTCATGCCCAGAACATCAAGAGCTTCTGATTGTTCAATATCCGTACCATCGATAGAAATTGACGATATTGTTGGGACATCCAATGGCTGTGAGACATCAAGCAGCACTGTGTCTTACGTGCATTAAAATCTACTCTATTCTCATCCATAATTCTCCTTTTGTCTTCAATATCTTGAAGATTCGGCCTGCCGTCGAGTGAATACGAATGACAGAGGTTGCTTTCATTTGCGAAAGAGTAGATTGGATTCACGGTCTGACCCAAAACATCGTCAATGAAAATAAGAAATAACGAGGGAGAAAGGACAGAGCCTTGTGGTACACCTGCGGTCAGCCTATGTGTGTTGGATGAGAACCCATCTACAACAACTCTAATAGTGCGATCTCTAAGAAAGCTCAATATAAAACGAGCAAACGTATTACCGACACCAAAAGCGATCAGCTTTAATAGCGTCTGGCACCGTGTCAGACTCCATCAAAGGCCTTGGAGATATCCAGATCCACGACCATACTCTAACCAAACTGGTGGATAGACCGACTCCAACGTTCCGACAAGAACGCCAACAGGTCTCCGGTAGAGCGATTTCTACGGAAGCTAACTGTCGATCACTTAGCAGGTCGTTGGTCTCTAAATACCTCACAAGATGGTGGTTTGCCATGGTCTCCATTACCTTGGAGAGCGCAGAGAAAATCGCAATTGGCCGATAGTTCGCAGGATTATTGGCTTCACCTATTTTATGGATTGGCTGGACATTCGCAAACCTTCCAATACGCTCTAACTCGGTAAACAAGGTTGAAAAGGTTGTGTAATGGACGGGCTTTCGTCGATGAGCACATACTCGGCACATACAAGTGCCGAGATACCATCCGGGCCCGGGGATTTAGTTACATCGAGGTTTGCAAGAACCCTTTTAACTCCACGCGTTCGAAGAAATATCTGAGGCATGGAACTTGATACGTTTTCGATCGCGGGGAGTGGTTGATTGCTTTCCGGCAAGGAAGAATTTCCTGCAAATATTTCAGCCGAAATGAATGTCTGGTCGTATTTATCAAGAGTTGGGATAGATGAAGAACAATCCTTTACTTTTCTTACAGACGACCAAAAGCTCTTACTACCCCTGGGAGAAGTTAGAACCTTTGTACGTAGACGTTGTTCATGCAGAAATTTTTCACGCCTAAGCACTCTAGCACACGAAGCTCTTGCCTGTTTTCGCAGCAGTTCAGTAATGGAGTTTTTGTTCAAACGCCAATTTCTGAACGCTTCCTTCTTTGATCTGACACATCCCTGCTAGCCTGGTTAAACCAACTGTTTTTGGCTGGTTTAGCCGACATAATTTTATATGGAACAAAGTCATTATTCCAGATAAAATTATATTTAGGATCATTTAAGCCGCAGCATTTACGTCGTTATCAAGAGAGCAAAGTTTCCTATTGAAATGCTGGAAAAAGTGGTTGAGCTCTTCCCAACGTGTCCTTTCGTAGAAAAACAATTGTCCGCTTTGGGGCTGGTATCGAAGCGACACGATGAGCGGAATACGGAAAGGATGCTGAAACAATGCAGTGATCGGAGTTACCAAGAGGTGCAGGTACATTAACTTCGTACTTTTCAGGGTGCGAAGTTAATTAATGGTCAATGTTATGTTGGTGTCCTTCTACACACGGAATATGTGCCGGTTCATTCACTAGTTGCGTCAAATCATTTTGCGCAACGAAGAGCTAGGCGTTTTGGCCCTCCGGAGTTGTATGGTTTGAATGTGAAAGCCAGGCGGAATTATGGACATTGAAATCTCCAGCAACGACAATTTTACTGTCTAGATAACTCTCCAAAACTTTCGATATTGAATCGGAAAGGGAGTCAAAGCCGTAAGGAAAGCCTCCCTTTCCGAATTTGGACTTCTGTAAATAAACCCAAAATGTAGTACTTGTGTTCCAATCGTGAATATAACCCAAAGGGAGTTAAATTCTGGATCTTGTGAGTACAAGTGCTGCTGGCTCTGAAACACTATGTCATTACGTACATATACCACAAGACCACTGTGGGAAATAAAAAGAGATAGGGTGTGGTACCCTGGAACGTGAAAATCCTGTGGATCAGAATCCTCAGTTATTTTAGAGCTAGAACATCAGGCCTAAGAAAATGAATATGAGAAAACACAGCGAAAAAATTAGCACGCAACCCTCGTATGTTGGCAAAATGGATTTTAAATTTATTCACCAATTATGGACATTGAAATCTCCAGCAACGACAATTTTACTGTCTAGATAACTCTCCAAAACTTTCGATATTGAATCGGAAAGGGAGTCAAAGCCGTAAGGAAAGCCTCCCTTTCCGAGTTTGTCCAAAACTTAACAATTCCGGAACTTAAGTTGCATTGCTTCAAGTGATCTAGCCAATTGTTCCGTTTATATTCGTTGACCAACCTACTGATCACAGAGTTGAGATCCCTAATTCTAGGGTTGGAGCGTCGAGTGTCATTAAGCTCGTCCTGGTATTCCGCTGCCGGAATATGGCGAGCAGATACTGCGTTGATAATGGCTGGAACTTATTAACGGCTACCCGAACATCCGACGGAATTATAGATATGGTGGCTTCTCTGAAGGCCTCCCAATTAGCCTTTTTTGATTGAGATACGTACGGCGTTCAGAGGTTATAAAGCCAGATGGTCTATTTGTGGAGAGAATTATGAGAAAGTGGTTCGATCCTAGTGAGAAGACGGGTTGTCAGGTGACGTCGTTGATCAGGGCAGGCGATGCCATTGTAATGTCTGGCAAGCTATGACAATCGCCCATAATCAGCGTGGGGACATCCTCATTCACTGTGCAACCGTAGAGCTATCAATTTGCTCTGCCAAGGCTATGTCCATATGGCCACAGTTCGTGTTGAGCATTTAAGTCTCATAGGACCAAGCGGTTATTGCCTTGTAGCAGATTGCTAATGTCAGGCAAATAACGCGGGGCACAGCTACCAACCGGCTGGATGTATACGTTGTTCAGCTCTACATCGGCAGTTCCAAACTTGACTGATACCCTTATACATTCCATACATAGGTCTCTAGAGTCAAGCTCAGGCGATATAGCTCAGTACTGCACAGAATGACGTAATAGGAAAGCAAGCCCCCACCTCCATTTCGGGTGCGATCCTTACATAGCACGTTGTATCCGTCACAACTGTACAGGCTGCAGGTGGCATTAAGCTTAGTTTCTTGGATCGCAGCGACCTGATGTTTTTACGACTCATAAATTCTGTTACCTCACTGATTATGTTGTGTAGGCCATCGCAATACCCTTATTACTTTTTAGACTATACGTGTAAAAAATGTTATATCTATCGTAAAAATAACTACAAATAGCGCGAAAGCCCTTTTCGGTGTATGCCTGAATTTTTTTCTCGTTAATATTCTCTTTTTTATTGGCACAATGACACTTATCAGCTTATTTGAGCTACTATCACGTAGGTATATTGAGTGAGAGTTTTTTGTCTTTGAGAGTTTTTTGTCATTCCATTGTTTGCATTTATCGCGAAGTATGCATTTCGCGACATTACACTGCAGAAATAGTGTCTGCGTTGTTCTAACTCTTGAGTGAGACAATGGTTCATCAAGTTGTGAGTTTGTTTTGTTGTGTGTGTGCCTTCTTTATTTTGGTTGTTTTGTTTCACTATTTCTTACACAATGGGCTTTGTTGTTTAACATTAATTTTATTTTGTCAGAAACGGCTTGAATTCCTTACAAGTTAATAATTATAATGAATTCAAACAATTTTAAATAATTATTTTCCCGACAGTTAAGTTCCTGTTTGCACTATCCCTGCTTTTTTATTTTAGTTGAAATTATTTCCGAAAAGAATTCTTTTTTACAATCGTTCTCTTCGCGAGCGGATAGAAATTTATAATTCATTGCCGACATACGAGGGTCGCGTGCGAATTTCGAAGAGTTATCCGGACAAAGAAATTGTCATTGCTGGGTATTTTTTGGTATTTCCGACCATTGTATTGTTTCATGTCGCTTCGATACCACCCCCAAAGCGTACAGTTTTTTTTTACAAAACGCACGTTTGACTGAGCTCAACTCAACTTTTTCCAGCAGCTGAAATAGAGGTGGATACCCTACTCTCATCTATCAGCACCATCGCTCTCCTTTGAACACGGTCAAGTAGCTCCAAGGATGATTTTGGAGCACCTGCCCATATATGGGAGTTGTATTCCATCTTTGGCCTGATGTAAGTTGTATACTTAGATATTGAATTTATCAGAAGGAATGAAATGTTTCTTGCACCGCTTAAAAAAGCCTATGCACTTGAGTGCTTCTTTCGACACTTCGAATACATGTCTCGCCCAACGAACGTCATATTGAATTTTCATGCCCAGAACATCAAGAGCTTCTGATTGTTCAATATCCGTACCATCGATAGAAATTGACGATATTGTTGGGACATCCAATGGCTGTGAGACATCAAGCAGCACTGTGTCTTACGTGCATTAAAATCTACTCTATTCTCATCCATAATTCTCCTTTTGTCTTCAATATCTTGAAGATTCGGCCTGCCGTCGAGTGAATACGAATGACAGAGGTTGCTTTCATTTGCGAAAGAGTAGATTGGATTCACGGTCTGACCCAAAACATCGTCAATGAAAATAAGAAATAACGAGGGAGAAAGGACAGAGCCTTGTGGTACACCTGCGGTCAGCCTATGTGTGTTGGATGAGAACCCATCTACAACAACTCTAATAGTGCGATCTCTAAGAAAGCTCAATATAAAACGAGCAAACGTATTACCGACACCAAAAGCGATCAGCTTTAATAGCGTCTGGCACCGTGTCAGACTCCATCAAAGGCCTTGGAGATATCCAGATCCACGACCATACTCTAACCAAACTGGTGGATAGACCGACTCCAACGTTCCGACAAGAACGTCAACAGGTCTCCGGTAGAGCGATTTCTACGGAAGCTAACTGTCGATCACTTAGCAGGTCGTTGGTCTCTAAATACCTCACAAGATGGTGGTTTGCCATGGTCTCCATTACCTTGGAGAGCGCAGAGAAAATCGCAATTGGCCGATAGTTCGCAGGATTATTGGCTTCACCTATTTTATGGATTGGCTGGACATTCGCAAACCTTCCAATACGCTCTAACTCGGTAAACAAGGTTGAAAAGGTTGTGTAATGGACGGGCTTTCGTCGATGAGCACATACTCGGCACATACAAGTGCCGAGATACCATCCGGGCCCGGGGATTTAGTTACATCGAGGTTTGCAAGAACCCTTTTAACTCCACGCGTTCGAAGAAATATCTGAGGCATGGAACTTGATACGTTTTCGATCGCGGGGAGTGGTTGATTGCTTTCCGGCAAGGAAGAATTTCCTGCAAATATTTCAGCCGAAATGAATGTCTGGTCGTATTTATCAAGAGTTGGGATAGATGAAGAACAATCCTTTACTTTTCTTACAGACGACCAAAAGCTCTTACTACCCCTGGGAGAAGTTAGAACCTTTGTACGTAGACGTTGTTCATGCAGAAATTTTTCACGCCTAAGCACTCTAGCACACGAAGCTCTTGCCTGTTTTCGCAGCAGTTCAGTAATGGAGTTTTTGTTCAAACGCCAATTTCTGAACGCTTCCTTCTTTGATCTGACACATCCCTGCTAGCCTGGTTAAACCAACTGTTTTTGGCTGGTTTAGCCGACATAATTTTATATGGAACAAAGTCATTATTCCAGATAAAATTATATTTAGGATCATTTAAGCCGCAGCATTTACGTCGTTATCAAGAGAGCAAAGTTTCCTATTGAAATGCTGGAAAAAGTGGTTGAGCTCTTCCCAACGTGTCCTTTCGTAGAAAAACAATTGTCCGCTTTGGGGCTGGTATCGAAGCGACACGATGAGCGGAATACGGAAAGGATGCTGAAACAATGCAGTGATCGGAGTTACCAAGAGGTGCAGGTACATTAACTTCGTACTTTTCAGGGTGCGAAGTTAATTAATGGTCAATGTTATGTTGGTGTCCTTCTACACACGGAATATGTGCCGGTTCATTCACTAGTTGCGTCAAATCATTTTGCGCAACGAAGAGCTAGGCGTTTTGGCCCTCCGGAGTTGTATGGTTTGAATGTGAAAGCCAGGCGGAATTATGGACATTGAAATCTCCAGCAACGACAATTTTACTGTCTAGATAACTCTCCAAAACTTTCGATATTGAATCGGAAAGGGAGTCAAAGCCGTAAGGAAAGCCTCCCTTTCCGAATTTGGACTTCTGTAAATAAACCCAAAATGTAGTACTTGTGTTCCAATCGTGAATATAACCCAAAGGGAGTTAAATTCTGGATCTTGTGAGTACAAGTGCTGCTGGCTCTGAAACACTATGTCATTACGTACATATACCACAAGACCACTGTGGGAAATAAAAAGAGATAGGGTGTGGTACCCTGGAACGTGAAAATCCTGTGGATCAGAATCCTCAGTTATTTTAGAGCTAGAACATCAGGCCTAAGAAAATGAATATGAGAAAACACAGCGAAAAAATTAGCACGCAACCCTCGTATGTTGGCAAAATGGATTTTAAATTTATTCACCAATTATGGACATTGAAATCTCCAGCAACGACAATTTTACTGTCTAGATAACTCTCCAAAACTTTCGATATTGAATCGGAAAGGGAGTCAAAGCCGTAAGGAAAGCCTCCCTTTCCGAGTTTGTACTTCTATAAATAAACCCAAAATGTAGTACTTGTGTTCCAATCCTGAATATAACCCAAAGGGAGTTAAATTCTGGATCTTGTGAGTACAAGTGCTGCTGGCTCTGAAACACTATGTCATTACGTACATATACCACAAGACCACTGTGGGAAATAAAAAGAGATAGGGTGTGGTACCCTGGAACGTGAAAATCCTGTGGATCAGAATCCTCAGTTTCACTTAGAGCTAGAACATCAGGCCTAAGAAAATTAATATGAGAAAACACAGCGAAAAAATTAGCACGCAACCCTCGTATGTTGGCAAAATGGATTTTAAATTTTTTCACCATTACGCCAACCAGAGAACAAAAATAAGTGTCTGTGTACAAATGCAGTTGTCTATCTTTCCCCTTTTGCCGCTGTTGATCCCATCCAATGCTTAATGCTATGCCTTAAGCATTGTACGGACAGCGACAAAGAAAGAAGAGAGCCAACTGCACTACACGAAATGGAAGGGAGAATAGAGGGGGAGAGAAGGAAAACGAATGCACGACGATTAATGAACACTAATATATGTTGTGTTTGTTGAGAAATTGCCTGTTTCTTTTTTTGTTGATTTCATGTGTTTTCGTTTTTTTCTGTTATTTGTAGTTATTGTTGATGTTTTTAGCTTATGGTGTGATATTGTATTTGTTGGTTTGCGCGCTGTGGTTTAGTTGTTTTTTTCGCGGGTTTGTGTATTTTCTGTTGGTTTATTTTTTTGTTTTAACGCGGAAGACATAGAACACGCGTGCGGATTGGACGACAGACTTGTACCTACTTTTGAGCTTATCTCAGATAGCTGTAGTATAGTTTACGACCCAACATTTCAAACTAGGCGGAAGGGACGTTTCTTCAATGTCCTCGAACAGAGTAGCATGAATGACGTGTCGGAGGCTTTTGTTGGTGCAGTGCCACGAGGACCGTCCTGTCTGTTGGCTTGTTTTGGTTAAGACAGCGACTTATACGTGTGGTGATGGCGTGTAAAATAGCTGTTGTGTTAGTGGAACCACTCTGCCCAATTTCCAGGCATCGGGAACTAAGTCAGTGGCTAGCGACAGATTGAGCACTTTGGTCAAGTACTCTACTCCTGGGGTATGCAAGTGATTAAACATCAGCATTGAGATTCCGTCCGGAACCAGAGCCTTTAATGACTTTGCGCTGCGGATGACATGGGCAACATCACCAACGGTAAATTGTGGTGGTGCTTCTTCTACTCGGAGAGCGTGGATACGACGCAATACTCTTCTTCTCACCTTATCACTCTCGGAGTGCTCAATAAAATAACACACGCACCTCTTCGGATCTGTCTCTCTTCTATCGCCGAACGTGGCGGCTGTCAAATCATCCTTTCTTCCAGGGTTAGAGAGCGATTTGACCGTTGTCCAAAACTTAACAATTCCGGAACTTAAGTTGCATTGCTTCAAGTGATCTAGCTAATTGTTCCGTTTATATTCGTTGACCAACCAACTGAGATCCCTAATTCTAGGGTTGGAGCGTCGAGGGTCATTAAGCTCGTCCTCGTATTCCGCTGCCGGAATATGGCGAGCAGATACTGCGTTGATAATGGCTGGAACTTATTAACGGCTACCCGAACATCCGACGGAGTTATAGATCATTATAGCTGCGGTTGGTGGCTTCTCTGAAGGCCTCCCAATTAGCCTTTTTTGATTGAGATACGTACGGCGTTCAGAGGTTATAAAGTCGGATGGTCTATTTATGGAGAGAATTATGAGAAAGTGGTTCGATCCTAGTGAGATGACGGGTTGTCAGGTGACGTCGTTGATCAGGGCAGGCGATGCCATTGTAATGTCTGGCAAGCTATGACAATCGCCCATAATCAGCGTGGGGACATCCTCATTCACTGTGCAACCGTAGAGCTATCAATTTGCTCTACCAAGGCTATGTCCATATGGCCACAGTTCGTGGTGAGCATTTAAGTCTCATAGGACCAAGCGGTTATTGCCTTGTAGCAGATTGCTAATGTCAGGCAAATAACGCGGGGCACAGCTACCAACCGGCTGGATGTATACGTTGTTCAGCTCTACATCGGCAGTTCCAGACTTGACTGATACCCCCATACATTCCATACATAGGTCTCTAGAGTCAAGCTCAGGCGATATAGCTCAGTACTGCATAGAATGGCGTAATAGGAAAGCGAACCCCCACCTCCATTTCTGGTGCGATCCTTACATAGCACGTTGTATCCGTCACAACTGTACAGGCTGCAGGTGGCATTAAGCTTAGTTTCTTGGATCGCAGCGACCTGATGTTTCTACTACTCATAAATTCTGTTACCTCACTGATTATGTTGTGTAGGCCATCGCAATACCCTTATTACTTTTTAGACTATACGTGTAAAAAATGTTATATCTATCGTAAAAATAATTACAAATAGCGCGAAAACCCTTCTCGGTGTATGCCTGAATTTTTTTCTCGTTAATATTCTCTTTTTTATTGGCACAATGACACTTATCAGCTTATTTGAGCTACTATCACGTAGGTATATTGAGTGAGAGTTTTTTGTCTTTGAGAGTTTTTTGTCATTCCATTGTTTGCATTTATCGCGAAGTATGCATTTCGCGACATTACACTGCAGAAATAGTGTCTGCGTTGTTCTAACTCTTGAGTGAGACAATGGTTCATCAAGTTGTGAGTTTGTTTTGTTGTGTGTGTGCCTTCTTTATTTTGGTTGTTTTGTTTCACTATTTCTTACACAATGGGCTTTGTTGTTTAACATTAATTTTATTTTGTCAGAAACGGCTTGAATTCCTTACAAGTTAATAATTATAATGAATTCAAACAATTTTAAATAATTATTTTCCCGACAGTTAAGTTCCTGTTTGCACTATCCCTGCGAGCGGATAGAAATTTATAATTCATTGCCGACATACGAGGGTCGCGTGCGAATTTCGAAGAGTTATCCGGACAAAGAAATTGTCATTGCTGGGTATTTTTTGGTATTTCCGACCATTGTATTGTTTCATGTCGCTTCGATACCACCCCCAAAGCGTACAGTTTTTTTTTACAAAACGCACGTTTGACTGAGCTCAACTCAACTTTTTCCAGCAGCTGAAATAGAGGTGGATACCCTACTCTCATCTATCAGCACCATCGCTCTCCTTTGAACACGGTCAAGTAGCTCCAAGGATGATTTTGGAGCACCTGCCCATATATGGGAGTTGTATTCCATCTTTGGCCTGATGTAAGTTGTATACTTAGATATTGAATTTATCAGAAGGAATGAAATGTTTCTTGCACCGCTTAAAAAAGCCTATGCACTTGAGTGCTTCTTTCGACACTTCGAATACATGTCTCGCCCAACGAGCGTCATATTGAATTTTCATGCCCAGAACATCAAGAGCTTCTGATTGTTCAATATCCGTACCATCGATAGAAATTGACGATATTGTTGGGACATCCAATGGCTGTGAGACATCAAGCTGCACTGTGTCTTACGTGCATTAAAATCTACTCTATTCTCATCCATCAGTTTATCTCTGACCGTGTTACGGAAAAGACGTGCGAAATAAACTGTGCTTAAAACTACTAAAACATTTGTATAGATTACAAAAACAAAAACACAAAAATTTGGTTCTTTGCAACCTATGTATAAAATAATACAACAATTTCTAATCCACTTGTTTGTTTGCAAGCAAAGCATTCATTTCACAACAATAAAGTGCAACATATCCCCCCCTACTCCACTGCTGTCATTGCAGTATGGATAGTGGAAACGTAGGAAATAGCGAAAAGGAAGACGACAGTGATGGTAGCGCAAGTACACCATGGCAGGTAGTAAAAACCTCTGCAAGAAAACGTCGCATAGAATCGCCAAAAATTTACAAAAACAAACGTTCAACAATTGATAGCAGTGCAACAACAAGTAAGAACATATTTGCATTGTTGAGCAACAACAATGCTGATGATGACAACGACGACGAAATGGAGAATGCAGACAGCAATGAGACAACGGAGCCGAAACCCCCACCCATTATTATACCAAACGTTTCTGATATTAGGATAATGATAAACTCGTTTTCAAAAATAATTAAGCCTAACGATTTCACATATAAATCAATGAGAGACGGAAACGTTAGAGTTATGGTCAAATCTGTTCCTCAATATAGAGTATTGGTTAAACACTTAGATGATAAAGAGATCAACTTTCATACCTATCAGCTTAAACAGGAACGAGCATATCGAGTTGTTGTCAAAAATTTACATTTTTCTACACCCACTGTACTGATAAAAGATGCAATTGAGGCCGCAGGCCATAAAGTTAGGAACGTATCTAACATTAAAAGTAAATTTTCGAACAATCCTATGTCAATGTTTTATGTGGATCTCGAGCCTGACGTAAAGAATACGGATATATATAATATCAAACATTTATACAACGCTGTGGTCAAAATTGAAGCCCCTATTAAAAAAGACGATATTGTTCAATGCTACAGGTGTCAACAATACGGTCATTCAAAGACATACTGTAGAAACAATTACAAGTGCGTTAAATGTGGGCTTAACCATTCCACACTCATATGTACTAAACCTACGAACATACCCCCCCAGTGCTCGAATTGCTTGGAAAACCACACAGCTAATTATAAAGGCTGCATGATATACAAACAGATATTGGAAAGGAAGAACTTAGTTAGAAGACCAGCAATAGGTAACTACGCCCAAAAAGAGTTTAACATTCATAACTCAAATTTTCCTAATTTGCAACACAATTCAAATTCCCCCAATACTAATCTACATTTTAACCATCAATCCTACTCCGAAGCCGTAAGAAGTAATAATTATCAAGATAAGCCAAATAATTTTCAAAAAATTGAAGAACTTCTGCAGAGACAGATTGAACTCACCAATACCCTACTCAATATGATGTCAACTTTACTGACAAAATTATGCAATTAGATTTACGTATTGCTATATGGAATGCCAATGGGCTCTCCAACCATATCCGGGAAGTAGAAGCTTTTCTAAGTGAAAAACATATTGATATTCTGTTGGTATCAGAAACCCACTTCACAAGTAGGTCTTTCTTTAAAATCAGAGCCTATGATTTAATTTCCACGAATCACCCCAGCGATAATGCCCGTGCTGGCTCAGCAATTTTAATACGAAAATCAATTCCCTACAGCATTCGGTCTGCCGTTCAGGAACCGTACCTTCAAGCAACGACTATTAAACTTAAATGTAATAATAACGAATTGGCGGTGTCGTCAATATATTTCCCTCCCCGCCATTCGGTCCAATATCCACAATACTTACGATTTTTTAAATCTCTGGGTAATAAGTTCTTGGTTGGTGGAGACTTCAATGCTAAGCATCCGTGGTGGGGCTCTAGATTAGTGAACCCTAAAGGAAGAGAACTTTATAAATGTGTTTCCAACAGCAATTATCAGACTCTGTCATCAGGAACACCTACCTACTGGCCGTCAGATGCTAATAAAATACCTGACGTTTTAGACTTTGCTGTATATTACGGATTATCAACACATCATTTAGAAATTCAAAGTTACAATGATCTAAGCTCAGACCACATTCCACTAATCGTTAACTACAGATGCTGCATTGATATATCAAGTTCCAATAACATATTATCTCCTCGATCAAATATAGAGGTATTCCAATCTTGGCTAGACCAAAACATTAATTTAAATATTAGTCTAAAAACCAATGATGAGCTAGACAATGCTGTCGAAAAATTCACTCGCCTTATTCATGAAGCTGCATCTCTCTCAAGGCCAGTAGATCAATTAAATAAAACAAGCTACTTAAACATTTCGGCTGAAATCAGAAATTTTATTAAACTGAAGAGACGACTGAGAAGAAAATGGCAACTAATATTATTTATTTCATATATGTATATAATACTAATTCATAAAACACAAAATAATTAAGGTCTTGTAGCTCGATGGAACTACTTGACTACTGTCATCTTAAACTTATTATCAAATTTACTGAATGTCGAAAGATAGATTGTAAATAAAGAAATATATAAAAAAAAAAAAAAAAAAAAAAAAAAAAAATTCTCATCCATAATTCTCCTTTTGTCTTCAATATCTTGAAGATTCGGCCTGCCGTCGAGTGAATACGAATGACAGAGGTTGCTTTCATTTGCGAAAGAGTATATTGGATTCACGGTCTGACCCAAAACATCGTCAATGAAAATAAGAAATAACGAGGGAGAAAGGACAGAGCCTTGTGGTACACCTGCGGTCAGCCTATGTGTGTTGGATGAGAACCCATCTACAACAACTCTAATTGTGCGATCTCTAAGAAAGCTCAATATAAAACGAGCAAACGTATTACCGACACCAAAAGCGATCAGCTTTAATAGAGTCTGGCACCGTGTCAGACTCCATCAAAGGCCTTGGAGATATCCAGATCCACGACCATACTCTAACCAAACTGGTGGATAGACCGACTCCAACGTTCCGACAAGAACGCCAACAGGTCTCCGGTAGAGCGATTTCTACGGAAGCTAACTGTCGATCACTTAGCAGGTCGTTGGTCTCTAAATACCTCACAAGATGGTGGTTTGCCATGGTCTCCATTACCTTGGAGAGCGCAGAGAAAATCGCAATTGGCCGATAGTTCGCAGGATTATTGGCTTCACCTATTTTATGGATCGGCTGGACATTCGCAAACCTTCCAACACGCTCTAACTCGGTAAGCAAGGTTGAAAAGGTTGTGTAATGGACGGGCTTTCGTCGATGAGCACATACTCGGCACATACAAGTGCCGAGATACCATCCGGGCCCGGGGATTTAGTTACATCGAGGTTTGCAAGAACCATTTGAACTCCACGCGTTCGAAGAAATATCTGAGGCATGGAACTTGATACGTTTTCGATCGCGGGGAGTGGTTGATTGCTTTCCGGCAAGGAAGAATTTCCTGCAAATATTTCAGCCAAAATGAATGTCTGGTCGTATTTATCAAGAGTTGGGATAGATGAAGAACAATCCTTTACTTTTCTTACAGACGACCAAAAGCTCTTACTACCCCTGGGAGAAGTTAGAACCTTTGTACGTAGACGTTGTTCATGCAGAAATTTTTCACGCCTAAGCACTCTAGCACACGAAGCTCTTGCCTGTTTTCGCAGCAGTTCAGTAATGGAGTTTTTGTTCAAACGCCAATTTCTGAACGCTTCCTTCTTTGATCTGACACATCCCTGCTAGCCTGGTTAAACCAACTGTTTTTGGCTGGTTTAGCCGACATAATTTTATTTGGAACAAAAGTCATTATTCCAGATAAAATTATATTTAGTATCATTTCAGCCGCAGCATTTACGTCGATATCAAGAGAGCAAAGTTTCCTATTGAAATGCTGGAAAAAGTGGTTGAGCTCTTCCCAACGTGCCCTTTCGTAGAAAAAAATTGTCCGCTTTGGGGCTGGTATCGAAGCGAAACGATGAGCGGAATACGGAAAGGATGCTGAAACAATGCAGTGATCGGAGTTACCAAGAGGTGCAGGTACATTAACTTCGTACTTTTCAGGGTGCGAAGTTAATTAATGGTCAATGTTATGTTGGTGTCCTTCTACACACGGAATATGTGCCGGTTCATTCACTAGTTGCGTCAAATCATTTTGCGCAACGAAGAGCTAGGCGTTTTGGCCCTCCGGAGTTGTATGGTTTGAATGTGAAAGCCAGGCGGAATTATGGACATTGAAATCTCCAGCAACGACAATTTTACTGTCTAGATAACTCTCCAAAACTTTCGATATTGAATCGGAAAGGGAGTCAAAGCCGTAAGGAAAGCCTCCCTTTCCGAGTTTGGACTTCTATAAATAAACCCAAAATGTAGTACTTGTGTTCCAATCCTGAATATAACCCAAAGGGAGTTAAATTCTGGATCTTGTGAGTACAAGTGCTGCTGGCTCTGAAACACTATGTCATTACGTACATATACCACAAGACCACTGTGGGAAATAAAAAGAGATAGGGTGTGGTACCCTGGAACGTAAAAATCCTGTGGATCAGAATCCTCAGTTTCACTTAGAGCTAGAACATCAGGCCTAAGAAAATGAATATGAGAAAACACAGCGAAAAAATTAGCACGCAACCCTCGTATGTTGGCAAAATGGATTTTAAATTTATTCACTATTACGCCAACCAGAGAACAAAAATAAGTGTCTGTGTACAAATGCAGTTGTCTATCTTTCCCCTTATGCCGCTGTTGATCCCATCCAATGCTTAGTGCTATGCCTTAAGCATTGTACGGACAGCGACAAAGAAAGAAGAGAGCCAACTGCACTACACGAAATGGAAGGGAGAATGGAGGGGGAGAGAAGGAAAACGAATGCACGACGATTAATGAACACTAATATATGTTGTGTTTGTTGAGAAATTGCCTGTTTCTTTTTTTGTTGATTTCATGTGTTTTCGTTTTTTTCTGTTATTTGTAGTTATTGTTTTTGGCTTATGGTGTGATATTGTATTTGTTGGTTTGCGCGCTGTGGTTTAGTTGTTTTTTCGGGGGTTTGTGTATTTTCTGTTGGTTTATTTTTTTGTTTTAACGCGGAAGACATAGAAAACGCGTGCGGATTGGACGACAGACTTGTACCTACTTTTGAGCTTATCTCAGATAGCTGTAGTATAGTTTACGACCCAACATTTCAAACTAGGTGGAAGGGACGTTTCTTCAATGTCCTCGAACAGAGTAGCATGAATGTCGTGTCGGAGGCTTTTGTTGGTCAAGAGCCACGAGGACCGTCCTGTCTGTTGGCTTGTTTTGGTTAAAACCGCGAATTATACGTGTGGTGATGGCGTGTAAAATAGCTGTTGTGTTAGTGGAACCACTCTGCCCAATTTCCAGGCATCGAGAACTAAGTCAGTGGCTAGCGACAGATTGAGCACTTTGGTCAAGTACTCTACTCCCGGGGTATGCAAGTGATTAAACATCAGCATTGAGATTCCGTCCGGAACCAGAGCCTTTAATGACTTTGCGCTGCGGATGACATGGGCAACATCACCAACGGTAAATTGTGGTGGTGCTTCTTCTACTCGGAGAGCGTGGATACGACGCAATACTCTTCTTCTCACCTTATCACTCTCGGAGTGCTCAATAAAATAACACACGCACCTCTTCGGATCTGTCTCTCTTCTATCGCCGAACGTGGCGGCTGTCAAATCATCCTTTCTTCCAGGGTTAGAGAGCGAATTGACCGTTGTCCAAAACTTAACAATTCCGGAACTTAAGTTGCATTGCTTCAAGTGATCTAGCCAATTGTTCCGTTTATATTCGTTGACCAACCTACTGATCACAGAGTTGAGATCCCTAATTCTAGGGTTGGAGCGTCGAGTGTCATTAAGCTCGTCCTCGTATTCCGCTGCCGGAATATGGCGAGCAGATACTGCGTTGATAATGGCTGGAACTTATTAACGGCTACCCGAACATCCGACGGAATTATAGATCATTAAAGCTGCGGTTGGTGGCTTCTCTGAAGGCCTCCCAATTAGCCTTTTTTGATTGAGATACGTAAGGCGTTCAGAGGTTATAAAGTCGGATGGTCTATTTATGGAGAGAATTATGAGAAAGTGGTTCGATCCTAGTGAGATGACGGGTTGTCAGGTGACGTCGTTGATCAGGGCAGGCGATGCCATTGTAATGTCTGGCAAGCTATGACAATCGCCCATAATCAGCGTGGGGACATCCTCATTCACTGTGCAACCGTAGAGCTATCAATTTGCTCTGCCAAGGCTATGTCCATATGGCCACAGTTCGTGGTGAGCATTTAAGTCTCCTAGGACCAAGCGGTTATTGCCTTGTAGCAGATTGCTAATGTCAGGCAAATAACGCGGGGCACAGCTACCAACCGGCTGGATGTATACGTTGTTCAGCTCTACATCGGCAGTTCCAGACTTGACTGATACCCCCATACATTCCATACATAGGTCTCTAGAGTCAAGCTCAGGCGAAATAGCTCAGTACTGCACAGAATGACGTAATAGGAAAGCAAGCCCCTACCTCCATTTCTGGTGCGATCCTTACATAGCATCCGTCCGTGTATCCGTCACAACTGTACAGGCTGCAGGTGGCATTAAGCTTAGTTTCTTGTATCGCAGCGACCTGATGTTTCTACGACTCATAAATTCTGTTACCTCACTGATTATGTTGTGTAGACCATTGCAATTAAATTGCATAATTGATGCACTGTCAGGAGTAGCAACAGCAATTTTTGGTGTAAGATGATATACATGTTGATGCTGGTGCGAGGACGATCCATAGACCCACTGCTTCGTTGATACTGCACGAGGCAACAAAGTCCGCTTCGCTATACTCCCTGATGTGGTTCAGACCTGGAAAGCTCCTGAAGTGCACCCAGTCCATGCAACGATTACACTTTACAGACGTAGATCGATGGTGTATACGGTTCTGGCAAGCTGAGTAGATCCAAGGTCCTGGGTTTTGTTCAATCTCGGCTCGGACCAGTAGTATACGGAGCAGGCATTTCATGAAGTGCTGCTCCCACGACGAAAAAAATGGACGAACAAAAAACACATATATTACTGGCCGAAGAGTGTTGTTTCGGGTCAATCCGGAACATAGAACCGGCAGTCGTGGGATTGATTGTAGATGGTACCTTGGGCCTCGGTTGTAGACGGTGTTGGAATGTGTCCTCCTATGTCATGTTGGATCCAGTCCAAGTTGTATTACCAGAAGAGCGTTACACCAGATATCTTCACTTTCACTACTATTTGGATGCCATATTATATTAAACTGGTATTCTCGTTGCATAGCGTTATCGTTAACTCTATCGACGAAATTAACTGCATAAGGTTGCCTTTCCACAAAGTTTTCAGTCTTCTGAATTGTTCCAATAAATCTCTTGGTGAAATAAGTCTCTAGGTAAATCTCTAAATATTGATTTTGTGGAAGTTCTTGTAGCCGTTGTTGTATTTATTGTTCCTGTTGAACAAAGACGTATTCGAGTTACAATAATCTATCTTGTAAATTAGTGAGATTTTCTTTCTCATTAATTTATCTGTTTAATTCAAACCGTTTTTTGTATCAAAATTTTTATATTCAGATTTTCATCTTCAGGCTAAAATAAATTGTATTGTTTAAACGTAGATTTGCGAAACCAGCAGCGCAGCAGCCCGATCCGAATGAAACTCGCACCAAGGTTAGTTCTATTAAATATTAGTTTAGACACAAACAAGGACACTTCGAGTTGGAGGCGGTGAAATTTTGACATTTTGGCCTTACAGATGTTTTTTCGCAGCCATGTAACTTATTAGCTATTGTTCCAGCAAAGTTTGCCCCGACTATTTTAGACAGATTTTTACTCAATCTTTTTAGAAAAAATAAATATTCAAAATCAAACATTTTGTTTTACTTTTTCAAAAAGGGCCCTTTTTGCTCAAAAGAAAGCTTAGGTCTGTTCCGTTAATAGCTTTATGGTCTCATAGTGAGATGCGAACTTTTTATCCATCAAAAAAATGTTTTGTAACTCAAAACAACGTTTCTTTAATTTTTAGCATATGCTCTATTTTTACAATTTGTCTTATTTTGAGTAAGTGTTTCTATAGCCTTAAGAACAAATCTTATACTGAGAGACTAGACAAATTAACCTTTCCAACGGTGCGAGTGTAACATGCCTACATAAAATTGCATGCCCTCGATAATTATCGATTAATTTAGTATATTATTATTATTATACATTATTACACTGTATAATATAATACCCACAGTATTTCCACTTCAGGAATAAATAACTCTTTTTATTTAGAATTATAGAAAATGTTTAGCTCGTTTGTTTTATTTCGGTCTGTTGCTTTTACACATTAAACAGGGATGAAACCGGCTCAAGACCTCTTGCTTCTATATTTAAATAGAAGACAAGTTTTTAACAAAATGGCAAAGTGACATTGATTTTCGTGGCTGCACACTACTTTTATCATGATTTCGGGTCCGTGACAACCCTCTTCAGAAAGCCTTGCTGCAATTGTTGAAAGTAAAACCGAACTCTAACTCTAACTATAGAAAATAATTTTGTGAGAATTATTAAGTTAATAAATAATTAAATTAGTAAACAATTCAACAAACTTTAATCTTAATCACATTAGATCCATTTATATCATAACTATTTTTACACTTAATTTATTGTAGATGATGAAATGTTTAAGTTTGGTAAATTTTCAACGCATACTGGATGAGTTCCGCTGCTTCCTCCCAAAACGGAATGTTTTGGCCTCAGTTAGGTATATTTTGTGAATAATTTTGACTTCACCGTGTTGATGTATTTTCATTGATGATACATTTTGTACATGTGTGTTTTTAAGCAGACAAAATGCGTTATATATCCAATTCTACCGTAGTCCTTCCGCTATACAGAAAGCATTTTAAATTCAAATCATAGATCGTATAGTGCGACTTATAACTTCTTGGTATATATTTGATATAACTTCAACGAAATATGTATCTCCCGCTGAAGAAATATAAAGTCCGTACTTGGTTTATCTTCTGACAGACTGCGCAAATCTTCGAAATAACAGAGTAGCGTCGGGATCGCACGACTTTACATTTTTTACTTTGTTTTATAAACTGGTCATGAATGTTTGGTTTTGTCACCGTCGGAATGGAAAATGTACATTTTCAGAAATCAGATAGCACAAAATGAAATCCCCACTTTACATCACTGGTTTAACTTCATTCCATGGTGACAAGCAAAGCGATAGTTTTTAACAAAGCGGTAAAAGTTGAAAACAACAAATCGTTTAAAAATAATAGTATTTAAAAATGCTAAACAGTCGACTATATTATAGCCCGCCCTCTTGGATGTTAAGAAAAGCCGATTGAAAACAGATTGTTGAGCCCTTTAAGAAGGGCTCTGATTTTACTCAAATTTAATCACAATTGAATTTGTGAGAAAATGGCATTGTCAGAGGTCTGTGAACCAAATTTTTGTCAAATTGGAAAAAATACATTTATTTGTGGCTTCGTGAGAAAATGTTATAGTTACACAGTGCAAAATCCAAAATGCGAATGGGATGAAACCAATTGCAAACGAAAATTGACATTATTAATAACAAATGCGGATTTTAGAAGGGTGTCTAACAAGTAAATATTATTGAAAATTTCATAAAAATAATGCTTATTTATTTGTGTTATCATGGAAAGTTGCGGTATCTTACTGTGTTTAGGGTCGAGGAATTAATTTTTGATATTTATTTTTACCTAAAACTCACACAAATGGTGCTATTTCTTGTAGATTTTCATATTTTTAAACATATTTCTAATATCACGAAGTACATTTCATTATTCTCAGTACGTGACTATTACAAAAGTGCAATTTTTATGGATTTTTTTTTTTATTTGAAAAAACTATTTTTTTTATTACAAAAAAAACTTTTTTATTTAAAAGTACTATATTTTTTTGGATCCGCTTAGTTATCATCACTATCACTGTCAATTTGCATGTTTGAAGTAACAAAAGCTCAAGCGGTGGATCTCTGTATGTTTCTGGTACTTGCTATTTGTCAGTATCCTCTGCATCGGTTGTACTCTTTAACCACTAGCATAAATCACCTAATTTAGACTCGTTTCTTTCGTCTGTACCTAGTTTTCGTGGTTAAAGCTACTTGGTGAAAACACCTTGTTTATCAGGTTCGAAGGAAAGTTGGATTTCAAATTAATCCATATGGTTATGGAGAAAAATTAATTTTCGTGACATATTCACACAAAGTTCCTCAAAGGCTTTCAAGAGACGTTTAACTCTTTGTGCACTATCTGATTCTCGTTTTTACCAAGAACATCTTCAATTATGTAGTTTATTGCATTCCATGCAATTAATTGATTTTGATCCAAAGAATTATGAAAATCAATATTTTTCAATAATCTTCTAATGTCTGGACCATTAAACATACCTGTAAAATTAGAAATAAATATTGTAAATTCATTTTTTAAAATCATATATTTTATTTGTATACAATACCTACTTTAACTTTGGTAGCACTGAGTCGTGGAAATGTAGATCTTAAAATATTAAATGCTGGTCCGTCTACAGAAAAACTCTTACAAAGTTTTTAAAAAGGTCCAATTTAATATGAAGCGGCGGTAGCAATATATTATCTGCTGTTACAAGAGGTTTATGGATAACATTAGCTGTTTCAACACGAAAAGCGAAATGTTGACAACATTTATTTATCGTGTAACTGGTCATTTTCTTGTGATTTTTTTTTTATATAAGCTTTATTTGAATTATTGAATCTGCTCCAAAGGAGCCTAACAATAAGTATACGAATCTTAAGTATAATTCAATAATGAATCCTAGTATGGATTTCTTGTAATGTGGGTCTCTGCTAATTGGCAGGAATTTTAATTAATTTGGTCAAAATAGTATATAACTGGTATGGATCACACGTGAGGATTTTAAACCTGGTTTGGCTTAAACCTCGTGATAAAGGTCCAGAGGACCCTTACAGTCATTTGCAGAGTGTTCGCGATATTATGTAGAGTGAAGAACTCTAGTTATGTATGTATAACGGATAACTCTAGAATAGCAGAGTGGACGACGTAATTTGGGTTTTGTAGGTTTTTCGCGTTGACTGTTTTAAGGATCACGTATGAGAGCATTTAAGCCACGTGACGTAGAATGAAGGATTCTACACAGTCTTTTTTGAGTGTTCGTCCGCGATTGATATTGACTGTTTTAAAGATCACGTATAAGAGCGTTTAAGCCACGTGACGTAGAAAAGGATTCTACACAGTCTTTCGGGCGCGTGTGTTCGCGATTACTGTTACGGATGAAGATCAGAAAACACGGCGTTCGTTTCTCCGAAGTCTTAAAGATCTGGGACTGCACAATAATTGTCTAGCAAGTATGTTATCATGACGTTCGAGCTTCTCTTTGTGCTTTATATTGATTTTTTGAATTGCCTCTTTAACGAGAGGTATTTTCAAGTCTCGGTGGATATTTTCATTCCTCATATACCAAGGGGCACCGGTAATAAGCCGCAATGTCTTCGATTGGACTCTTTGGATTTTGTCGAGATTGCTCGAGCTTGCTTTGCCCCATAGCTGGGCACCGTATAACCAGATAGGTTTGATTGCACTGTTGTATAGCAGGACCTTATATTCAAAGCTTAGTTTTGAGTTCGCGTTTAGGAGCCAGTGAAGTTGATGGACCTTATGTTTCAGTTGAGTTTTCTTGGCTTCGATATGACTTCTCCAGGTGAGTCGGCGATCCAGGTGGATTCCAAGGTATGAAACATGATCAGATTGAGAAAAAGGGATATTGTTTAATTTCAATGTCGGACAAGTGCTAAAATTCAGTGTGAAAGTTACCTGTGTGCATTTAGCCTCATTGACTTTTATTCTCCAGTCAGAGAGCCAAGATTCTACTCGTCTGAGATGTACACCTAGATTCATAGATGCAATATCCTGCTTTTTATGTGTGGCCATTATAGCGGTATCATCGGCAAAAGTGGATGTTAGCACGTTTGGGCTGGTAGGAATAAACCAAACTGATGGTCTGGTATTATGTTATTTGACACGAGAAACGGTTTTATTTTCGATAAAAGAACTTTTTCAAATAGTTTGGATAAGCAGGGAAGCAAACTGATCGGCCTGTACGAGGAAGGTATTGATTTGTCCTTTCCTGGCTTTAAAATCATTTGAATCAGAGAAATTTTCCACACTTTAGGAAAGTACCCATGTCTCAAAATAGAGTTAAATAATTTTGCCAGGAACTTCACAGCAATATAGGGAAGTTCCAAGATCATTTTAGGCGTGATAAGATCATATCCAGGTGCTTTACCTGGATTCACGGTTTCTTTAATGACATTCAGAACTTCATTTGCGTTAGTAAACAATGGAATTACGGCAGACATTTTATCAACAGGTGGAAGGATGTCGCTACTTGCAGGATTTGGGCGAAATACCTGTGATAGATGGTTTGCAAAAACGTTGGCCTTTTCCTCTTCTGATATTGCCCACTTGCCATTTGCGTCGCGTATTGGAAATTGCGTTTCGGTGGGCATACTAGTATTTCTTAATGTTTTCCATAATGAGAATTTGGTTGAAGCAGTCGGAGTTAAACTTGCAATGAAACTAGCCTGCTGTCTACTGTCTTCTTTTCTAAGTGCGCTTTGCAACCTTTTAGTAGCTTCAGTCAGTCTTAGTCGTGCCGCTGGTGACCTATTTCGCTGCCATTCGCGACGGAACCTCCTTTTTTCACTTACAAGGTGCTCTATTTCCCGGTTAGTGTAAGTATTCAAACTATTTGTCACTTTTATTTGTCTGTGTGTAGCGTGAATGGCCGCCTGTTCCAGGATTACGTTCAAGTTGGATACGTTGTTATCGATCTCATCCGCGTTAGAAATTAGATGATTCGAATCTAAATGACTACTAATGTACTTCCTGTATTTTAACCAGTTAGTTTTGTATGAAGTAAGCCTTAGTGGGTCATCTACAAGTACTGTCTTCCCGTGAAGAAGAAATATAACTGGCGAGTGGTCTGACGATAAGTCAGTACAGGTACTAGCAGATAAGTTAGATTTACTAACTCCTCTTATTATACCGAAGTCTATCAAGTCAGGCTTTTTGTTAATATCAGAAGGCCAATATGTAGGTTGACTGGGAGATATAAAGTCCAATTTATTTTGACGTCGCATTAGACATTTATACAGCTGGTTTCCCCTAGGGTTTGCTAAACGGGATCCCCAGTGCGTATGTTTGGCATTGTAGTCACCAGCAGCAATAAAGTTGTGTCCGAGACCATTGAAGAAGTTCAGAAGTATATCTTCTGATATCGCGAACCGCGGGGGGAAATATATTGCTGAAATGGTAAGAAAACTACCTTGAATCTGGATACGAATTGTTGTCGCTTGGAGGTAGTTTTGTGAGACTCCTTCAGCGACTTCATGTTTCATTCGTTTACGTATTAGGATACCAGTGCCCCCATGAGCCTTACCGTCGGGGTGATGAGTACCATAAAATCTAAAATTAGGTATCTGAAAATTGTATTTGTCTGTGAGATGAGTTTCTGATAGTAGCATTATATCAATATTCTGCCGATCTAGGTACTCGGTCAGTTCGTGTCTATGTTGGTTCACACCGTTTGCGTTCCATGTACATATCTTAAGAGGGCCTATTTTTTGGTAAGTAGAGTTTGAATTAACTGATTCTGGTTTCGCATGAATTCTTGCATCATTGATTGCATAGTTGACATGAACATGTTTATACTCTGTACCAGTTGTTGAATCATTGATTCAGAGTTACCATGTTGTTGCACTGGGGCATTAGGTGTATGCGCCCTTAGAACATTCGCGTATGTTATACCGTTTGTAATGCCGTTTCCGTTGCTAGAGTAAACTGGAGTCTGTTGGATGTCGATTATAGGATTCGGCGCGTTTCGGTTAGAAATGAGTTTACGCTTCTCTTCTAGTTTACGCTTAAGTTCTTTGTAAACCCTACAACCTCTGTAATTTGCGGTATGTTGTTCCCCGCAATTACTGCACTTTTTCTGTTCCTGCGATTTAACTTTGCAGGCGGACGATTGGTGTAGATCACCACATACAACACAAACGGTTGGCAAAGTGCAGTATGATTTTGTGTGTCCATACTCTTGACAATTTTGGCATTGAACGGGACCATTTCTTTTGTGGGGTTCTTCGACCGTGATTCTTCTATATAACAAATATTGAAGTTTGTATATAGGATGAACTTCATTTTTCTTTAGTTTCCGCGAGTCAGGTTGAAGTTCGACCTTGAACATTGGTTGGGGAACCTTTTTATTGTTAAGAACGTTCACCACGGAGTGAACGTTAAAATTCTCTTTTTCCAGTGCTCGTTTTACTTCATCTGGTCCTACAAATGATTCAATGCCTTTTAAGATTACCGCGATACCCTTACTACTCTTAAGACGATACGTGTAAAAATTTTTATTTCTATCGTTAAAATAACTAGAAATAGCGCGAAAGCCGTTTTCGGTGTATGCCTGAATTTTAGTCTCGTTAATGTTCCCTTTCTTTATTGGCACTATGTGAAAGCCACCACAACCAACAACTTGGGCAATAATATTTACTAGCTCATTTGAGCTACTCTCACGTAGGTATATTGGGGGCGGCCTTGGAGTTGCGGCATTTGCCGAGGTAGAAGATTGAGGTTCTTCTTCGATCAGCAATGCAAACCGGTTCTTACCCGTGACGGACGTTGTTGGTTCTTCACCGTTCACAGTTTTGCAACTTTTTTTGTTAGAGTTGCCTTTGGCTGGGCTGGATTTACGCTTTATAGTAATGTAGCGATCCATGCCTGTCTGTACCGCCTTTAATGGTTTGTCGTTGTTTTCGTGTGTTATTTCTGTGTTCGCTGTGTTTCCACCTTCTTTGTTATTACTGTTGTTGCTAGCACTGCCTGGTGAGAGAGTTTGTCTTAGTGGCGCTACCTCTCTCACTCCATTGTTTACATCTGCATTTATCGCGAAGTATGCATTCCGCGAACTTACACTGCAGAAAGAGTGTCTGCGTTGTTCCAACTCTTGAGTGAGACGATGGCTCATCAAGCTGTGGGTTTGTTTAGCTGTGTGTGTGCCTTTTTTAATTTTGGTTGTTTTGTTACACTGATTCTTACACAACTGGGTTTGTTGTTCAACTTAAAATTTTTATTTTGTCAAAAAACTGTTTAAATTCCTTACAAGTTAATACTTATAATGAATTCAAACAATTTTAGATAATTATTTTCCCGACAATTGAGTTTATTTTTTGCACTTTCCCTGCTTATTTTATTTTATTAGAATTAATTTCCGAGAGGAGTTCTTTTAACGACCGTTCTCTTCGAGCGCGGTGATTATTTCTTGTGATTATCAGATCGATTTCGGCTTGCGTCATTTTCAGTGATTGGTTTCTTACTAAATCGTTTGGTTCGTTGTTGTCAGTATATTAAAATTGTGGTGGTTCTTAGAGTTGTGGAACGCAGGTAGCCAGATTGCCAGATTTCGGGTGTGTAAAATCTGTTATTGTGCGCTTGTGTATCTTCATGATCTTGTTTTGAATCTGAATTTTATTGCCTTAGTGTCTTGTTTTTTGTAGAAATTCTGTTTATTTATTACTCGTATCCTACCGTCGAATGTCTTTTGTTTGTATATTTTCATGTTCTCCAATAGGCCCTTTTTTGAAGCCGAGTGACTTTTACTGCTCTTTCTAAAAAATCAAAATTTTTAAATATATGAATACCTTTGATATAACATAAGTTAAAGTTCTTTGTTGCAGATAGGTAATTTCTTAAAAATAATTTTAATGAAGAATCGCTGGTAGGGGTTGAAAATGTGTCTTTTCGAATGAGTTGAAAACCATGTCTTGGATCTTGAGCGAGGAGTTATGATTTTTAAGCAGATAAGTAACGTTAAAGCCCTGTGGTTCACCATTAATACAGATGGTTCCATTGAATTGGTTTAGAAAAATTACATCAGATGCAATTTCTTCAATTGTTGGTACGTGTCTGTTATTCATAACGGTGCAGTTTGAAATTTTGCCTTTAATTACATTTGTCACTGCCCAAATTGGTCAAACTATTTTTATTACAAATTGTTATGTTATTACAGTTATTTTTCGAAATTTTACCGGTTTAATTAAAATTTTGTTACACGAAATTTCGGTAATAGGGATGGTTATAATATAAATGATAGAGTTGTTATTACAGGCTATTTTAGCTTCGAAAAATTCAAAATTTGCTCTAAGTTTACAAAGGGTATATTTTTTTTGATAAAAAACATCTTTTATTATTATTATCTCTTTAGGAGTCAAAATGAATGAATTTACAATTCCTACTGTTGCCCAATGTATGGCGTATTGAATGTTTATTATTTCCTCCTTCAGAATGTCTAACTTATATTTCAAGTGTTTAACTAAATTGTTTTTAGAATTGTCATTATAATTTTTAACAATTTCATTTGTCATTAGAGTTAACTCATTTCATTTTTCTACTAATAATTTATTAATTATGACTTGCTTGTTGTATTGACCAAAACATTGTTGATTTTATTTGAAATAATTCGGAAATCTTCATGGTCCGGATTACCCGCAATCCATTTCCATGCGGATCCAGTAAAGTTTAAAGATTTTCTTATTCTTGGTTTTAATCTATCCAGGCTTTCAATGTAATTTAATTCGTGAGAAAGGAGGGGATATAGGGTATGGGTTTGGTTTATGTTCTGTTGGATAATGCGTCATTAACAAGTACCAATCTGAATGCTCCCGTCTGTAACGTTGCTAGTACATCATTAATAGTAACAATCTGTAAGTCGAGAATTCTCACCTCTGCTGTCGCTGAAGCTATACTGAATCTGTAAGATAAAGAAAAACTCAGCTTTCGATGTTGTCTTTATGAACCGTCAGTCCTGTCTCTGTCAGTACTGTCGTTCTTCTATTGTCTTTTACAATCTCCTTTCGATAGCATTTACTCAATTTGGAACCCAGTCGTTTGTTAACCTTGACGTAGATTGTTTCTCCTACTTTATACTCCTTTGGGGGTATTTTACGTCTGTTAAACTCCAGGTCTCGTGCCTGCTTCTCTTTCAACCTCTCTACAATCTTTAATCTATCTTTTACTAATTCCTGGTGGTCTGAAAAATTTCTTTTCCCAAAGAGAGCTTCCACTGGTTTTCTGAGAATTGTAGAATGGATAGAATTATTATACTCGTATAAATATCTATCTAATAGTTCTGAGAAGGTGCAGTGTACATTCTCCGATTTGAGGCAGCGCACGATTTCTGTTAATGTAGAATGGAACCTTTCTAGCCATTAATAGTACTAGCGTAAGGAGGAATTTTGAATATACGAATGTTATACTGATTCTCGAGCATGAATGTTATTGCCGTGGAATTAAAAGATTTTTCATTGTGTATTACAACTACCTCAGGTGTACCGTATGCGGAAAGGGTTTCCCTTAATGGTTGTTAGTTGTCTGCAGCCGATCTAGATGGTAGCAATCTTGCCTGAGCGTATTTTGAAAATTTGTCTATTGCCGGTAGAATAGGTTTCTTCTCAGTTATGTAGATATCTATGTGGACGATTTTTCCCGAAAATTTGGGAATGGGAGTCTCATTTATCGTGATTTTGTTGGGGTGACGGTCGTATTTGTTCTACATGCAAATTTTGCACAATTTTGTGAATCGTTTGATTTTAGAGTGCATTCGAGAAAAAAATTTTGTGAGTAACTAGATTTTGTTCTCTGAACTGTTTCTATGAGCCCTATTATGCTCCTTGATGATTTCCCCTTCCTGATCTTCTTCATTCTGCAGATCCATTACTTTTGTCCGAGAGTACTTTAATCTATATTGGGAAAAATGGTATAGAAAAATCTCCTGCATGCTCCCTATAATGTTATCAGAATTCTTAACGCTGTTGGTAACGGATGGATTTAGGTACTTCTCGAAAATCTCAATTATAGATTCAGTGGTCGGATTTGGGAACATTGATCGTGTGCCTGTAGTAGTTCGGGAATACTAATTCGGAATTGTAAGAAGGATTGTCATCCTCAGTATTCACGATAATTTGATTCCTACAAACATTTATAGAGGCATCTGTAAATTGAATCAGATTCCGGAAAGAACTGTCATTACTATGCTGTGTTGCAGTTATCGAATTTATCTGAGTCTTCGATAGGAGGTCTTGATAAAACGTCGGCCACAACATTGGCACTGCCTGGCTTATATCGTAACTCAAAATTGAAGTCTTCCAGGAATGCCTTCCATCTTTTCAATTTGAAGTTTGAATTTTTGTTATTAACTGCATACGTTAATTGATGAAGATCGGTATAAATATTCAGCTTCGCGGAACCATACAGATAGTTTCGGAGCGACTTGAGTGTCCAAACAATCGCTAGCATTTCTTTCTCATTCGTGGCATAATGCTCCTCTGCTTTACTAAGGGTTTTGGAAGGAAATACAAAAGGTTTGTTGTTGCGATAAAACCGCAACCATGGCGTAGTTAGAAGCATCCGTTGTCAAGTCGAATTCCTGGTCGAAATTTGGATAAGCCAACATCACATCCTCTGAGGTCAGTGTCGATTTCAATTTATGAAAAGCATCCACTGCATAATTAATTACATTTATCACTGCCCAAATTGGTCAAACTATTTTTATTACAAATTGTTATGTTATTACAGTTATTTTTCGAAATTTTACCGGTTTAATTAAAATTTTGTTACACGAAATTTCGGTAATAGGGATGGTTATAATATAAATGATAGAGTTGTTATTACAGGCTATTTTAGCTTCGAAAAATTCAAAATTTGCTCTAAGTTTACAAAGGGTATATTGTTTTTGATAAAAAACATCTTTTATTATTATTATCTCTTTAGGAGTCAAAATGAATGAATTTACAATTCCTACTGTTGCCCAATGTATGGCGTATTGAATGTTTATTATTTCCTCCTTCAGAATGTCTAACTTATATTTCAAGTGTTTAACTAAATTGTTTTTAGAATTGTCATTATAATTTTTAACAATTTCATTTGTCATTAGAGTTAACTCATTTCATTTTTCTACTAATAATTTATTAATTATGACTTGCTTGTTGTATTGACCAAAACATTGTTGATTTTATTTGAAATAATTCGGAAATCTTCATGGTCCGGATTACCCGCAATCCATTTCCATGCGGATCCAGTAAAGTTTAAAGATTTTCTTATTCTTGGTTTTAATCTATCCAGGCTTTCAATGTAATTTAATTCGTGAGAAAGGAGGGGATATAGGGTATGGGTTTGGTTTATGTTCTGTTGGATAATGCGTCATTAACAAGTACCAATCTGAATGCTCCCGTCTGTAACGTTGCTAGTACATCATTAATAGTAACAATCTGTGAGTCGAGAATTCTCACCTCTGCTGTCGCTGAAGCTATACTGAATCTGTAAGATAAAGAAAAAATCAGCTTTCGATGTTGTCTTTATGAACCGTCAGTCCTGTCTCTGTCAGTACTGTCGTTCTTCTATTGTCTTTTACAATCTCCTTTCGATAGCATTTACTCAATTTGGAACCCAGTCGTTTGTTAACCTTGACGTAGATTGTTTCTCCTACTTTATACTCCTTTGGTGGTATTTTACGTCTGTTAAACTCCAGGTCTCGTGCCTGCTTCTCTTTCAACCTCTCTACAATCTTTAATCTATCTTTTACTAATTCCTGGTGGTCTGAAAAATTCCTTTTCCCAAAGAGAGCTTCCACTGGTTTTCTGAGAATTGTAGAATGGATAGAATTATTATACTCGTATAAATATCTATCTAATAGTTCTGAGAAGGTGCAGTGTACATTCTCCGATTTGAGGCAGCGCACGATTTCTGTTAATGTAGAATGGAACCTTTCTAGCCATTAATAGTACTAGCGTAAGGAGGAATTTTGAATATACGAATGTTATACTGATTCTCGAGCATGAATGTTATTGCCGTGGAATTAAAAGATTTTTCATTGTGTATTACAACTACCTCAGGTGTACCGTATGCGGAAAGGGTTTCCCTTAATGGTTGTTAGTTGTCTGCAGCCGATCTAGATGGTAGCAATCTTGCCTGAGCGTATTTTGAAAATTTGTCTATTGCCGGTAGAATAGGTTTCTTCTCAGTTATGTAGATATCTATGTGGACGATTTTTCCCGAAAATTTGGGAATGGGAGTCTCATTTATCGTGATTTTGTTGGGGTGACGGTCGTATTTGTTCTACATGCAAATTTTGCACAATTTTGTGAATCGTTTGATTTTAGAGTGCATTCGAGAAAAAAATTTTGTGAGTAACTAGATTTTGTTCTCTGAACTGTTTCTATGAGCCCTATTATGCTCCTTGATGATTTCCCCTTCCTGATCTTCTTCATTCTGCAGATCCATTACTTTTGTCCGAGAGTACTTTAATCTATATTGGGAAAAATGGTATAGAAAAATCTCCTGCATGCTCCCTATAATGTTATCAGAATTCTTAACGCTGTTGGTAACGGATGGATTTAGGTACTTCTCGAAAATCTCAATTATAGATTCAGTGGTCGGATTTGGGAACATTGATCGTGTGCCTGTAGTAGTTCGGGAATACTAATTCGGAATTGTAAGAAGGATTGTCATCCTCAGTATTCACGATAATTTGATTCCTACAAACATTTATAGAGGCATCTGTAAATTGAATCAGATTCCGGAAAGAACTGTCATTACTATGCTGTGTTGCAGTTATCGAATTTATCTGAGTCTTCGATAGGAGGTCTTGATAAAACGTCGGCCACAACATTGGCACTGCCTGGCTTATATCGTAACTCAAAATTGAAGTCTTCCAGGAATGCCTTCCATCTTTTCAATTTGAAGTTTGAATTTTTGTTATTAACTGCATACGTTAATTGATGAAGATCGGTATAAATATTCAGCTTCGCGGAACCATACAGATAGTTTCGGAGCGACTTGAGTGTCCAAACAATCGCTAGCATTTCTTTCTCATTCGTGGCATAATGCTCCTCTGCTTTACTAAGGGTTTTGGAAGGAAATACAAAAGGTTTGTTGTTGCGATAAAACCGCAACCATGGCGTAGTTAGAAGCATCCGTTGTCAAGTCGAATTCCTGGTCGAAATTTGGATAAGCCAACATCACATCCTCTGAGGTCAGTGTCGATTTCAATTTATGAAAAGCATCCACTGCATAATTAATTACATTTATCACTGCCCAAATTGGTCAAACTATTTTTATTACAAATTGTTATGTTATTACAGTTATTTTTCGAAATTTTACCGGTTTAATTAAAATTTTGTTACACGAAATTTCGGTAATAGGGATGGTTATAATATAAATGATAGAGTTGTTATTACAGGCTATTTTAGCTTCGAAAAATTCAAAATTTGCTCTAAGTTTACAAAGGGTATATTGTTTTTGATAAAAAACATCTTTTATTATTATTATCTCTTTAGGAGTCAAAATGAATGAATTTACAATTCCTACTGTTGCCCAATGTATGGCGTATTGAATGTTTATTATTTCCTCCTTCAGAATGTCTAACTTATATTTCAAGTGTTTAACTAAATTGTTTTTAGAATTGTCATTATAATTTTTAACAATTTCATTTGTCATTAGAGTTAACTCATTTCATTTTTCTACTAATAATTTATAATTTATGACTTGCTTGTTGTTATTGACCAAAACATTGTTGATTTTATTTGAAATAATTCGGAAATCTTCATGGTCCGGATTACCCGCAATCCATTTCCATGCGGATCCAGTAAAGTTTAAAGATTTTCTTATTCTTGGTTTTAATCTATCCAGGCTTTCAATGTAATTTAATTCGTGAGAAAGGAGGGGATATAGGGTATGGGTTTGGTTTATGTTCTGTTGGATAATGCGTCATTAACAAGTACCAATCTGAATGCTCCCGTCTGTAACGTTGCTAGTACATCATTAATAGTAACAATCTGTGAGTCGAGAATTCTCACCTCTGCTGTCGCTGAAGCTATACTGAATCTGTAAGATAAAGAAAAAATCAGCTTTCGATGTTGTCTTTATGAACCGTCAGTCCTGTCTCTGTCAATACTGTCGTTCTTCTATTGTCTTTTACAATCTCCTTTCGATAGCATTTACTCAATTTGGAACCCAGTCGTTTGTTAACCTTGACGTAGATTGTTTCTCCTACTTTATACTCCTTTGGGTGTATTTTACGTCTGTTAAACTCCAGGTCTCGTGCCTGCTTCTCTTTCAACCTCTCTACAATCTTCAATCTATCTTTTACTAATTCCTGGTGGTCTGAAAAATTCCTTTTCCCAAAGAGAGCTTCCACTGGTTTTCTGAGAATTGTAGAATGGATAGAATTATTATACTCGTATAAATATCTATCTAATAGTTCTGAGAAGGTGCAGTGTACATTCTCCGATTTGAGGCAGCGCACGATTTCTGTTAATGTAGAATGGAACCTTTCTAGCCATTAATAGTACTAGCGTAAGGAGGAATTTTGAATGTACGAATGTTATACTGATTCTCGAGCATGAATGTTACTGCCGTGGAATTAAAAGATTTTTCATTGTGTATTACAACTACCTCAGGTGTACCGTATGCGGAAAGGGTTTCCCTTAATGGTTGTTAGTTGTCTGCAGCCGATCTAGATGGTAGCAATCTTGCCTGAGCGTATTTTGAAAATTTGTCTATTGCCGGTAGAATAGGTTTCTTCTCAGTTATGTAGATATCTATGTGGACGATTTTTCCCGGAAATTTGGGAATGGGAGTCTCATTTATCGTGATTTTGTTGGGGTGACGGTCGTATTTGTTCTACATGCAAATTTTGCACAATTTCGTGGATCGTTTGATTTTAGAGTGCATTCGAGAAAAAATTTTTGTAAGTAACTAGGTTTTGTTCTCTGAACTGTTTCTATGAGCCCTATTATGCTCCTTGATGATTTCCCCTTCCTGATCTTCTTCATTCTGCAGTTCCATTACTTTTGTCCGAGAGTACTTTAATCTATATTGGGAAAAATGGTATAGAAAAATCTCCTGCATGCTCCCTATAATGTTATCAGAAGTCTTAACGCTGTTGGTAACGGATGGATTTAGGTACTTATCGAAAATCTCAATTATAGATTCAGTTGTCGGATTTGAGAACATTGATCGTGTGCCTGTAGTAGTTCGGGAATACTAATTCGGAATTGTAAGAAGGATTGTCATCCTCAGTATTCACGATAATTTGATTCCTACAAACATTTATAGAGGCATCTGTAAATTGAATCAGATTCCGGAAAGAACTGTCATTACTATGCTGTGTTGCAGTTATCGAATTTATCTGAGTCTTCGATAGGAGGTCTTGATAAAACGTCGGCCACAACATTGGCACTGCCTGGCTTATATCGTAACTCAAAATTGAAGTCTTCCAGGAATGCCTTCCATCTTTTCAATTTGAAGTTTGAATTTTTGTTATTAACTGCATACGTTAAGTGATGAAGATCGGTATAAATATTCAGCTTCGCGGAACCATACAGATAGTTTCGGAGCGACTTGATTGTCCAAACAATCGCTAGCATTTCTTTCTCATTCGTGGCATAATGCTCCTCTGCTTTACTAAGGGTCTTGGAAGGAAATACAAAAGGTTTGTTGTTGCGATAAAACCGCAACCATGGCGTTGTTAGAAGCATCCGTTGTCAAGTCGAATTCCTGGTCGAAATTTGGATAAGCCAACATCACATCCTCTGAGGTCAGTGTCGATTTCAATTTATGAAAAGCATCCACTGCATCTTGATTAAGACGATACTCATCTTGTTGGATGCGTGTTTGGACAAGCGTCTCGCCTCCCTTCTCAAAAGCACTGTCAGGGGCTTAGCTGTTTTAGCGTAATCCATGATAAAGCGTCTGTAAAAATTCAACAGCCCTAAGAATGATCTTTAGCCCTTTAATGTTCTCGGCAAGGGGAAGTTCATTATGGCCTCCACCTTCTTAGGATTGGTCTTGATACCAAATTCCAAAAATAAAAATCCCAAAAATTTTACTTCCGCTTTCATAAACTCGCATTTCCAATTGGACTTTCATGTTTGCAAGTTCTAGGGTCTTAAAGACGGTTTCCATGTTCTTAGAATGAGTCTCCTCGTCTTTGGCGATCGTCAATATAGACGAAACATATTTTGCCAATATGTTCCCTTAGGATGTCATCAAGGGTCCTCTGAAATATGGAGGGAGCGTTTCTCAGTCCGAATGACAATCTGTTAAATTCATATTTACCATTATTCACAGAAAACGCGGTGTTTTTTGTCCTACTCTCTAAGTGGAATTTGGTGAAATCCACCCTTTAAGTCTAAGACTGAAAAATATTTGTTCTGACCTAGCTGTTGAAGGACGTCGTTTTCTCTAGGATTAATTATTTTTCTGGTATGGTCTCGTTATTCAGTTTACGGTAATCTATTACCATTCTATATTTCCTTTGCCCTGAAGCATCAGATTTCTTTGGGACGATCCAAATTTGTAAATTGTATGGAGATCTAGAGGGTGTAATGATCCCTTGATAAAGCAATTCCCTTATCTGTTTTTCCACCTCATCCTTCAGATGCACAGGATAGGGGTAATAACTAGGGTACACAGGGTTATCATTCTCCGTATCTCTACTACCACTGTCGTAGTGTACGTCAATTTCTCGTTCGGTTCACTGAACAATGACCCATACTTTCCTATCAAAATTTTCAGTTCATCCTTCTGTTTCTCTGTTAAGTGATCCGTCCTAATATCTATAATATTCACCAACTGTGAGGCTTTCTGTTTAATTTTGATCAATCTGTCATGAACAAGTATGTAGCCCTTCGCAGTGTAAATGATTGCAGACAGTTGTATGAGGCAGTCGTTTCCTAATATACCGCGAAAGGATCTCAAAGTCGGTAGTAGGAAAAATGTTATGTTTCGCGAAGAGTCTTTAAATAGATTGATAAAAGTATGTATGAGTTTGCGAAAAATATGTTTACGTTCGGTAAAGGATTTTTTACTAGAGAAGGTTGAATATAATTTTTATTAGAGTGTCAATCAAAATCCTCAAAATCTGTCATGTTTTCATCCTACACTCAACATAAGGTAAGGACGAATCCGCTAGTCTAAAAAATGAATATCTAAGAATTCCTGCGAAGTAATCTCATCTTCATTTTGAAGGACGTCATACTGGTCCTTAAAATAATCATAGAAAGGTTTTGGTTGTTTTTCATCCTCATTATCCTCTATTTCATTTTGATATTCCTGTAGGTTGGAATTATTGCCTTCTTTTGTGTCTACTTATAAATGAAAGTTCCGCTGCCTTTTTTGAGGCTTACGTAACTTACGAAACTGACTATACTGGGCCGGTCAATTTATGTAATTCACTGCCGTTGTTCTCATAGACTAATCAATGTCCATCGATTCGGGACGAGGTTGGGGTTTAGGTGCAAAAGGCCTTGGAGGCTGAAAGTTTGTGGCCGGGGTATATTGCCGTTAAAAAACCGGATTATAGAAGTATTGTTGTTGCGGATGACTTGGCATGTGTATTTTTCTGAGCAGATTGTGGCATAAATGTCAATTGAGGGTAAAAGGGGACAGCGGCCTGATTATTCCTACGCGGAGGCAATGGTTGTGGTAACGGTGCCAGTTTAAATTGCCTACTGACACTTTGGCGTGCATTTGCATACTGAGCTCGATATTTTTGGTACTCGAACTTCAGACACAATTGTAATGCCTGGGGCAGATCCGTTGGTTCCTAATATAAAGAATCCTAAGCAAGTCTCCCCTCAGACCTCTAATGAACGTATCCAGCGCCTTATCCCTATATGTCTGGGTTAGTAGGTCCATGGACTTGCGTCCCACGTCTAGACAGGAAAGTTTTTTAGTAATTAGAGATAGATGAGAGTAAACAGCCTGATAGAATTCCTGAATCGTGCTGTTTCCCTGTACCAAAGTTGTCATCTGATATTCTAATGTCGTTAGGTCACGTCAGCATTGCCAACTTTTTTGTTTCTAATTACGTTTAGAATACCAAAATACTTGGGAGTGCCTTTACTGGATCCGTACAATCCAAATATCCTCTCAACGCTCTTCTTCCAAGATCTATATTCCGAAGCATTCCCAGAAAATTCCCGTAGACATCGAATAACATTTGTTTTGTCTAGTTCCGTTATATTTTCCCTGAATCTCACTTCTATTACCTGGTCGACGCCGGAAAAGTCGGCGTTCGGATTCAATATCTGTCGAACCGCTATTTGGCATTGCCGGTCGCACAATCTGGTAATTTCTTTCTTATATGGGATATTCACATTTCTATCAACATGTGGTGTTGGAGGGTTTTTAGGAGTCAGATTTGGGAAGTTGGAGGACGAATTAAACTATTCTGAGTAGTCATACTATTTTTTCTTTTTACGAAACTCTATAAGTAGCTTCTTAAAATATTCTGTTGAAAATTTATTAGAATGTGTTTATTCTTAGTTTAACAAATTATATCGTCTTCACCTATCTGTTATACTGTTTTTTGTGTTTTTACTATTGGAGGGTCCCGTAGGAATCACAACAGTTTTAATATTTTTTGTTTTACTTAACTTATTTTACTAGTTACTTCACTTTTGTTTAAGTAGTTTTTAATATTTTTGATTTTGCTTGATTTACTTATTTCACTTTCTTAATTATATTTATGAACTTACAGAAATACCAGCATTGCAGAATTTTGAAGTTTGGATTTCACCTTTTTCCTTAATCGGTACTTTTTTTTTATTTATTAGTATTAAAAATACTTTGAATATTCAAAAAACAAAATATTACATAGTTTCTTAGCACATTTGTTGTAAGCTCTATATAAATATATGGTATCTTATAAAGTTTGTACATTTTTTTCTAAATACATTGTAGTTTCTTTCAATTTTCATATTGTTTGGTAATTCATTAAATAGTTTAAAACCCTTGTAGAAAAGAGATTTCTGCATGTGTGTTGTCTTGACTCTTTGTATTCGAAAGTCTTCAGTATTCCTTAATCCATACGGTTGTACTTCTCCAACATATTTTATTTGGTCGCATAGATATTCAGGAGCATCCCCTTGTTTCATTTTCTTAATAAAAATTATAGTGTTGAATTTCAGTCTTTGATTTATATTCATCCATTTTAGTTCTCTAAGCATTTCATTGATGTGTGTATATCGATTGCATTTAATTATAACCCTCATTGCTTTGTTTTGGAGTTTTTGCATTCTATCCACCTGACTGTCATTGCAGCATGTATATATTATCGTCGATCCATATTCAAAATGCGGTTTAATTATCGTGTTATAAATGTTTATTGCAGTTGTTCTTGATATTTTATTTCTTATTCTTTTAAAAAATCCGATTTTATTTTGCCAATTTTTTTACATGTGTAGTCTATATGTTCTTTAAATTTTAATTCTTTATCTATTATAAAACCCAGATATTTTATGTGTTCAACCTTTTCTATTATTTTATCATTAATTTTAAATATTGCTTCAGTACTCATATTTATTTCAATTATTTTTGTTTTGTTTTCGTTTAGTTTTAATTTATTCATTTTTAACCAAGTGTTAATTTTATTGATGTCGTGGTTCATATTTTCTCTGCAGCTTACATCATCTTCCCCTTCCGTGTATATTAACGTATTATCTGCGTATAGCACCATTTCACTTCTATCTAATACTTTTGGCATATCATTAATATATATAATAAATATAAGAGCTCCCAAAATTGACCCTTGAGGTACACCGAAATCATTTTCAATTTCATTTGACAGTACATTATTAACTTTTGTTATTTGCTTTCTATTTTTCAAATATGACTCAAACCAATTTAATTCTGTACCTTGTATTCCATACATATAATTTTATCACCATTATTTATCTGTCGATTGTTTCAAATGCTCGTTTAAAATCTAGAAATATTGCCATCACTTTTTTTGTTTTTTCTATATTTTTCCATTTACTTATTACATAATTAACCGTCGTTTCACATGAGTATTTTTTACGGAATCCTGATTGGTACTTTGACAGTATAGCATTATTTTCCATATACTTTTCTAATTGTTCTTTTACAACCTTTTCCAGAAATTTTTCACATGTTTCTAACGTATTTATCGGCCGGTATTCTTCTCATTTATTTGTTTTTGGTACTTTTTCAATTGGTGTTAAAATAGTTTTTTTTCCAGTTTTCGGGAAATACGCCTGTCTCTAATGATTTATTTATAATTTTTAATAATGTTTCTCCTGTTATGTTCCAGTTATCAAGAATAATATTATTGGATATTTTATCACAGTCTGTTTAATTTTTCATTTGTATAATTATATTCTTAAGTTCTAAGATGCTTATCTCACGGAATTTGAATTTAGAGTTTATCACAGTTATTTGGTTTTCATATTGCACATTTTCAATTGAGTCTCTTATTGATTTAATACTATTTACAAAGTAGTTATTGAATTGATTAGCGATTTCCATATTATCTTCATATTCTACTTGGTTGAATATCACACTTTTTATCTCGTTATGTGTTTTTTTAAGTACTAGATCTTTAATCTCTCTCCACATTTGTTTTTGATCGTGTGCATTGTTAATTTTATTATTAATGAATTTATTTTTTTCGTTTTCGATTTTTACTTTGTATGTATTTCTTCTTGTCTTGTAATTGGCCCATGCCTGATTTGTGTTTTTTAATTTTGCTATTTGATATTTAACTATTTTATCCTTCTTCATTAAATCCACTTCATTATTAAACCACCGATTTAAATTGTTTTTTTTGTATAATTTTCTTGCTAGTAAATTTTTTTATAGTTTCTTTAAAACCATTATCAAATTCAATTACATTTTCATTAATGTTTTTACTTTCATTATATGCCACATTTTTACTTAATTCTGTGTTGAATGTCTCTTTGATGTACTTAAAAATTTCCACTTCTTTATTGTCTATGTTGTTGTGATTATTATTTTCACTTCTAATTAAAATATTGATCATTTCGTGATCTGATATTTTATTTGTAATACTGTTGTTTACTGATATATCATAGTTATTTGTTATTACAAAGTCTATTTAGTACTTAAACTTTTTGTTACTCTTGTATATTCATTAACTAATTGTCTGAGACCATTATCATTTAGTATGCATTCCATTTGATTCTTATATTGTGAATTTTTGGACCAGTCTATATTAAAATCTCCCGTTATTAAAATATTACAGTTATAATCACATATTTCTTCTAACACTTCTTCAAAATTTTTACAAAAATCCGACTCTCCATAACTAGGTGATCTGTATATTGCTGCAATTATCATTTGATTGTCTTGATACGTGGCTTTACATACTAAAATCCAAAATTTAACACCGTCTATCTTTTCAATAATTTTAGTTACTTTCCATATTTTTTTAAAATAAATAACGACTCCACCCGTTCTTTTAGATGTAGAAAGCGACACAATATGATCATAATCTTGTAATGTAATTTCATTTTCTTCGACTTCTTTAGTTATATGGGTTTCCGTAAGTATAAATATGTCCGGGCTTTCCATTGATGCAATAACTTCCACTTGATTATAATTATTTACTAAGCCCTGCACATTTGTGTATAGAGCACGTATATTTTTTGATTGTTAAATTGATAAACCAATTCTTCGCATTTTTAAATTCAATTTATTTTGATAAACGGGGCATTCTCTATTGTTTGTAAAATGATTTTCATCTAAATCCATATTAAGTTTATTATTCATTTTCACGCAATATATACATTTCATTATTTGTTCCACATTCTTGCATTCTTTTGTTTTGTGTTGTCCATGACATCTTAGGCATATTTCTTGATTTCTGCATTCTTTGGCGATATGGTTATATCCTCTACATTTAAGGCACTGCGTTACAACTGTTCCATCGAACACTCTACATCTTTCCCAACCTATATTTACTTTTCTTGCATCCATCATTTTTGTATATGTTTCGTTATCAACTGCCATTTTTACATTGTAGATTGTTTTATTATTTCGTTTGATTTCGTGTTTTTCAATTACTTTAAGTTCTGCGTTAGAAATATTTGGGTTCTGCTTTTTTAATTTCTCAATTATTTCTTTCTCTTCGTGTACAAAAGTCATATCTGTAATTTTAACTCTAAGTTCTATTGGTTTGAGCACCTTAATTTCATAGCTATCATTTAATTCATTTTCTATTGCATTTTTTATTTTCTCCCTTTCCTCACTATTTTCACTTTGGATTACCACCGTTCCATTTCTTCTATTTTCCACACCAGTAATTTTTAAATTAACTGGATCAACTTTATTATTTAGTGCTTCCCTTGTTTTTTCTACCCCTTGCTTTTCTTTTGGTTTCACAATTAAAGGCACCTGTTTGTTCACATCTGGTAGCATTGTTTTTTTTACCGTCTCTGCATATGACATTTTTGTTTGGTTTTTGTTGGTTTCTTTTAATACCTTCTTTATTTCGTTACACATATTTATGTTCTTTTCTTCTATCGACTTGCAAATTTCTTTGTTGTTGTTTTGGAATTCATTTACATTAACATATAATTTTTTAACTTCTTCAACATGATTTTTGAACATTATCCATTTTTTTCAATCTTTCGTCATACCGTTTTTCTATCGCCTCCAACAGTTGTTTTATTTCATTTTCATTTTGTTTAATTGATGATGAGAATTCCTGTTTATAGTCTACCAAGTGTTGTTTATTTCTATGCACTTCTTCTTGTATATCCCTTAGGACCATATCAACATTGTGTATGTACTGGATGCAATCATCACAAACAAAACGTATGAAATTTTCTCCCTACTCGGGAACCTTAGCATTTGATTGATCCTTTACAAAAGCCTGCTGCCTATTTTTGTTGTGTTTTGCGAGGGGTGCGTAGCCAGAGGGTACGTCTTGTTTGGTTGTAGTAGTAGCCGGAAGGGTACGTCTTGGTTGGTTGTAGTAGTAGCCAAAGTGTACTTTTTTACTTCTAGTAGTAGCCGGAGGGTACTTTTTTTTCGTTGGGCGCCAATTAATCCATTCGGAGAAAATACAAATCAACTTGTTGATTTATAGCCAACAATTAGACTGTCTTATTTCATTTATTTCTTCAAGATTGAAACTTAATTGTTCTGTCCGTTTAGTCGTTTTGTTCTGTCCATTTTGTGGTCAGTCAGCAATTCAAACATGCGAGTGTACTACTGCCTACTCAGCAGTTCGCACGCTTTCCGTAATGTGTCATCATTGCGGGGTGATCATATTGCAGTACGTTTACCTGTGGAGTTTTAAGTTTCAATGCAATTGATGCTCATGCTGTAGTATTTAGGGTATTCATAATTTGTTGGTGTTAACATGTGTTGACATTACCACCCAGCACTGCCGTCTCTATGCTACAAAAGTGCAAATAAAAATAGGTCTGTTTTTGCGTAATTTCGCTGCATGCTACCGTCCATATTTTAGTCAAAACTTCAAAACTACTCTATTTTTGGAATGCTCTATATTTAGGTTTTGCAAAATTTGAGTACCCAAATGTCTACTTGAATATTAACCGCATAAAATGAGTGTTTTTGTGCTGTTGTATGTAAAATCAGGTGGGTTGTAGGACAATATCAAAATGTGGACCGATAGCACCCATTTGTATCTGCGCTGGTTACTTATCGATCGTTAAACCCTGTACCGAATTTCATCATATTTGAATGCTTAATTTGGCTTCGAAAGCTAAAGACATCAAATTGATTGAACATTTGCATATTTAGCAGTGCAGCGTATACTAAAGTTGGTCACGCTCAACTTCCAATTTTTACTAGTTTTTCCTACTAATTTTCGTAATTAACGTAATTAACATGTAAACTACGTTTTGTTCCGTTTCGTTAAAATTTTAATTTTTACAGATATGAATATGATGGTATTTATCGATTATAAGAAATCGAAATTTGCACGAATTTCAGTGCTTATAAGCGGGAAATTCATTTATAAAACTTTATATAAAGTCTTGATGGTGGACGGTTGACGACAGACAATCAGCTATTTCAGTTGAGAGTTGCATTTTGCATGTGTTGGAGGGAGATAAATACAATTTGACGGTTGACGACGGTAGACTTTTGCAGGTTTGAGGATCAACCTCCATCGTCAAGACTAATTGGACCTTAAAACCAAATTTAAATTGTTTAAGTAAAGCTGCGTATAAGCGATAAATGCTTATAACCGGCATGCATATAAGCGATAAATATTGTATATGAAAGGAAGCCGACAAATTAGCCACTATCGGTTAATCTCATGTTAAACCGCCGCCGACCCATTTTCGGTCCAGGCGCCGCCGATAATTATCATACGAGAAATTCATTACATAAACTTTATAATTTTGGAAGGTGCAGAATGTTAGGATCAATCTGCTCACGACCTACGGTTTAATTCTATTTAGTTTGGTACCTTTGGTTTTTCACACTCGCGTATTGTTCGAACGTATCTTGTTATTCACTGAACACATCTCACATCTGTAAGAATGACGTAAATGGCGTTTGTCCACTGTCGTCCAGTCTCGAAAAATTCAGTGATACAATTGTAGTCATTAAATTGTTAGAAATCAATATTACAGAATATACGAAACCAAAAAAACCCGAGTGTATATTTGACATACATAGGAGTGTATAGTACCTTTATATAAATAAATACAAAACATCTGTGTTATCATCAAAGTGATATTTGCGAATAAATATGTATGTATGTGCCTAGATACGAACTATATATAATTTACATCTATTATATTTCGTCAAATAAAATTAAAACGGATGTAACTGAAAAACTCGATACATACATTATTTGCAACAATGTATAATTAACAAATTTTAGAATACGGCATATACATTCGTGTACCAAATTTGATGGAAAACAGTTAAGACGTTTCATTTACATTTTTGTATTGTTTGCGTAAAAATTTATAACAAAAACCCATTTATAACAAAAATGTGCTTCCAATTTTTATGTCGGGCTTTATAGTTCGGTATGTGCGCCAAAAAGTTATCCTTGATCATACATTGACTGGACAATACACTTAACTAAAGTATCAAACAACATACATACATAGGCAAAGGGAAATATTCAACAAACGACCTTCGGTTTTGGATCTTTGAAAATTGGTAAGTAATCACAAATTATGTTATACGATTATTTGTAGGCCAACAATAATAGGAATTTAATCAGAAAACATCCATCCACCATCCTTCTACATGTATTTCATTTTCAGATACCTTGGCTCAATCACCGCATCCTATTGGTGATTCTCTCAGGTTCTGCATTAAACGTTGCATTTTCGTAGTATATTTTGCTATTATCAGTTGATGTCTGCAGTCCTGATGCTGAATTTGATTTTGCATTCAAAAATGTTATGATATATTAATTGAATTTGTTCCTTAAATAGTGCTTAAGGAACTTCTTGCTGTAGATAGTGTTATCCCTTGGACTGTAGAATAAAAGACATGAATAGGAAGTTATTTAAATAGCTCAAATGAACAAGTCTGTCTGACTGCCAACCTTGGTGGGCATTCCTTGGCGAGGCAAAAGTACAATATCAAGTCTAATCGATGCTAAATGTCGGTTTTTAAAAGATAGTAAGTACTTAAAAAATAACCTAAATCATTCTGCTGGTTCAATAATTTAAAGCGACGATCATCTTTTAAGTCACGAAGATTAAGATTAAATAGTATTGAGTTTTCAAGCAATCTGTTAATTACAACCTGTTTTGCCGACTTATTCGGAAACACATTCTTTACGGTCGTTTAATCACCAACGTTTTGTAAAATAATCCGATATCAAATAGACTCTCCTATTATAGATTCTTCATTTAATGAATTAAATGTGCAACGTCTTTATTCCACTAGGTGCTGAGTACCAGATGGTATTTAAATATTGTTATTGAGAGACTGTTGTGAGTCTTTTGTCATACCCTCATCGATATTATTTAGTTCACCATAGCAATTGGGGTACTTTCCTGATTAATTAAAAAGATCTTACTTGTTTCCACTTGTCTGATAGTCTGCTAAATGTATCGAACTACAGAGGAATTGCTAAATTAGGCGCAATACTAAGTTAATCAAAAAAAAAAATTGTTTCACATAATGTGACCCCTATACTAACACGGATTTCTTAATAATTTTATAAACTGTCTTTCCTTCTATATAATTAGGAGGGAACACGTAGAAATTTTGGTGAAAAGTCTTTCTAGGACAATTCTTATTTCCCTTTGATGTACCACAGGGCACCTTGGACCTATTTTATTTTTACTAGTCATTGATGACGTCCAATTCTATTCGTAACATTAATTTCTAATGTTTGCAGACGACGTAACACTTTTTTCTTATGCAAGCTTCGCAGACTGTCGCATTCTGCAGTATGACATGGACAGATTTAGTAACTGGTGTGAATTTAATTTTATGTAATTGAACATAAAAAAGTATAAGCAAATGTGTTTCTCTAGAATGTCGGATAATAAATTTAAATTATCTGGCTCCGAACTAGCGTTTCATATCGTATTAAACCCACAATTTTGGAATTTTAGCATTCCCAAAAAAATATTTCAGTTAGGATATACAGTTACCAAAAATGTATCTTCGGAAATTTGCGAATGTTTGAAAGTTTTGCTCATAGAGAAACTAAATAGTTAACCCAAAGGCAGTCAAAAAGTGGTTTAGTAGCAAGCAGAGATGACTGCAGTTCCAGCAATACTCTTAAGCGCACGCCCATTTCAATTCAATGAGAAAGTGCCGACAATTTTCCACTGAACTAAACAAACAATAAAAATCCCCATCCCACAACTGCCGGTTTAATGTACCGGATTGACCTCAAAAAAGCACTCTCCGGCCAACGGCAGTCACCTCAACAATATATATACCAATCCCACGACAGCCGTTTCTATGGACCGGATTGACCCGAAGCAACAATTCTTCGGTTAAGGACTGTCACCCCGACACACAGTTGCCGCTACAACAATAATAATATATATATACAGTGGTCGACATTTGTTTGAGCGAACCTTTAATATGTTTAAACATTGTTTATTTTTCTGTGGCTACCAGATACCGACTTGAATTGATTACTTTCTTTATTACAACACTATTTAACCGTTACATGGCGAACATTTTTTGTGCAACATTCGTTTGAACGCATCAAAGCAAGATATTATCAACTGAAAAATTGCAAGTGAAAATATTTTTTTGTTAAGAAAATACTAATTAATTAAGTACAAAATATTTTTGCAGAAATGGGCTTGGGCGAGCGTTTAAATGACTACGAATAAAATTTCATAGATTCCCTTAAAAAAAATGTGCAGTCCAATAGAAAAATTGCGAAATTATTAAACCATTCCGAATATGTAATAAGAAATACTTTGCGAAAAGACAAAAAATTTGGTATCAAAACTCGAACCATAGGCAACTCAAAACTAACATGGACGGATAAAGGACGAATTCGTGAGGAAGCTAAAAAAAATCGGATAGCCTGCTGCAAAATAAAAGAAAAACTAGACTTATCTATTACCTCTAAAACAATTGCACGGTATTTAAAGTCTACTCGTACACCATCCATAAAATGAACAAAATTACAAAATAAATCTTGCTTAACAAATGCCCATAAACTAAAACGGCTAGAGTTGGCCAAAATGCATATGGCTTGGACAAATGATAGGAAAAATGTCATCTTTACCGACGAAAAAAATATTTCAGTTAGGATATACAGTTACCAAAAATGTTTTTTGGCCTGTATCTTTGGAGATTTGCGAATGTTTGAAAGTTTTGCTCATAGAGAAACTAAATAGTTAACCCAAAGGCAGTCAAAAAGTGGTTTAGTAGCAAGCAGAGGTGACTGCAGTTCCAGCAATACTCTTAAGCGCACGCCCATTTCAATTCAATGAGAAAGTGCCGACAATTTTCCACTGAACTAAACAAACAATAAAAATCCCCATCCCACAACTGCCGGTTTAATGTACCGGATTGACCGCAAAAAAGCACTCTCCGGCCAACGGCAGTCACCTCAACAATATATATACCAATCCCACGACAGCCGTTTCTATGGACCGGATTGACCCGAAGCAACAATTCTTCGGTTAAGGACTGTCACCCCGACACACAGTTGCCGCTACAACAATAATAATATATATATACAGTGGTCGACATTTGTTTGAGCGAACCTTTAATATGTTTAAACATTGTTTATTTTTCTGTGGCTACCAGATACCGACTTGAATTGATTACTTTCTTTATTACAACACTATTTAACCGTTACATGGCGAACATTTTTTGTGCAACATTCGTTTGAACGCATCAAAGCAAGATATTATCAACTGAAAAATTGCAAGTGAAAATATTTTTTTGTTAAGAAAATACTAATTAATTAAGTACAAAATATTTTTGCAGAAATGGGCTTGGGCGAGCGTTTAAATGACTACGAATAAAATTTCATAGATTCCCTTAAAAAAAATGTGCAGTCCAATAGAAAAATTGCGAAATTATTAAACCATTCCGAATATGTAATAAGAAATACTTTGCGAAAAGACAAAAAATTTGGTATCAAAACTCGAACCATAGGCAACTCAAAACTAACATGGACGGATAAAGGACGAATTCGTGAGGAAGCTAAAAAAAATCGGATAGCCTGCTGCAAAATAAAAGAAAAACTAGACTTATCTATTACCTCTAAAACAATTGCACGGTATTTAAAGTCTACTCGTACACCATCCATAAAATGAACAAAATTACAAAATAAATCTTGCTTAACAAATGCCCATAAACTAAAACGGCTAGAGTTGGCCAAAATGCATATGGCTTGGACAAATGATAGGAAAAATGTCATCTTTACCGACGAAAAAAATATTTCAGTTAGGATATACAGTTACCAAAAATGTTTTTTGGCCTGTATCTTTGGAGATTTGCGAATGTTTGAAAGTTTTGCTCATAGAGAAACTAAATAGTTAACCCAAAGGCAGTCAAAAAGTGGTTTAGTAGCAAGCAGAGGTGACTGCAGTTCCAGCAATACTCTTAAGCGCACGCCCATTTCAATTCAATGAGAAAGTGCCGACAGTTTTCCACTGAACTAAGCAAACAATAAAAATCCCCATCCCACAACTGCCGGTTTAATGTACCGGATTGTCCGCAAAAAAGCACTCTCCGGCCAACGGCAGTCACCTCAACAATATACATACCAATCCCACGACAGCCATTTCTATGGACCGGATTGACCCGAAGCAACAATTCTTCGGTTAAGGGCTGTCACCCCGACACACAGTTGCCGCTTCAACAATAATAATATATATACAGTGGTCGACATTTGTTTGAGCGAACCTTAAATATGTTTAAACATTGTTTATTTTTCTGTGGCTACCAGATACCGACTTGAATTGATTACTTTCTTTATTACAACACTATTTAACCGTTACATGGCGAACATTTTTTGTGCAACATTCGTTTGAACGCATCAAAGCAAGATATTATCAACTGAAAAATTGCAAGTGAAAATATTTTTTTGTTAAGAAAATACTAATTAATTAAGTACAAAATATTTTTGCAGAAATGGGCTTGGGCGAGCGTTTAAATGACTACGAATAAAATTTCATAGATTCCCTTAAAAAAAATGTACAGTCCAATAGAAAAATTGCGAAATAATTAAACCATTCCGAATATGTAATAAGAAATAATTTGCGAAAAGACAAAAAATTTGGTATCAAAACTCGAACCAAAGGCAACTCGAAACTAACATGGACGGATAAAGGACGAATTCGTGAGGAAGCTAAAAAAAAATCGGGTAGCCTGCTGCAAAATAAAAGAAAAACTAGACTTATCTATTACCTCTAAAACAATTGCACGGTATTTAAAGTCTACTCGTACACCATCGATAAAATGAACAAAATTACAAAATAAATCTTGCTTAACAAATGCCCATAAACTAAAACGGCTAGATTTGTCCAAAATGCATATGGCTTGGACAAATGATTGGAAAAATGTCATCTTTACCGACGAGAAAAAGTTCAATTTAGATGGCCCAGACAGCAATAGCTGCTACTTGCACTATTAAAGTAAAATCAATGTAGCTAGATCCAAGCGTAGTTTTGGTGGCGGAAGCCGTATGGTGTTGGGTGACTTTTCCTATGAGAATAAGCTACCGATTTGTTTCATATCAACAAACATGAATTCAGAAAATTATATTGAATTGTTGGAGGACGTTTTTATGTCACATTTTGATAAAAATGTGGACGACGAAAAAGCGTTTTAAGTCAGTCGATACGATTAGGTGTGTTGGTCCGACATTAGCTTCAACACAATTCAAAATTTGATAGAATCTCGCCAAATCAAACTTTTTCCCTCATACAGAATAATGAAGGACATACTTTATATTAATTAAATATAAAAGTTGGCTTGAATTTTGTGTTAACTTTCTATTTTGAAATTTAAGTAGAGTGCGCCCAAACGAGTTTCTCGCCTTTTTTTAGCTTTTGATTAAATTTCCCACAGTGTAATTAAATATTTGTTTTTTTTTACTTCCTTTTTTTAAATAATAAATAAACGACTGTTTCGTAAAAAATAAATATTCACCCCTATACTGCGTTTCGATTACGCTCGGATTTTCTCCGTTTTGACAACTCTGGTATTCTGCGTTCCGTTCCGCTTACGTTTTTCTTTCTATTGTGCTTATTCTACATTACGAACGTAGTTACGTTTTTCTAAGTTATTTAGCTGACGGAGTTTGTGCCTTGACTCTGCGTAATGGTCCACGATGCCATACCCTTCCAACAAAAACGCCACTGCTATCAATTCCTTTTCTTTAAAAATATAACCTAAATTTTATTTTTCAGCTGCAATGTTGTAAATAAAAGAAAAGATAACTCGCACTGCTTTAGTTTGGCCACAGACATCTTTCTTACGCTCAGGTTTTTTTTAGTGTTTTGGTACTCACTGATGTCTTTAATTCCAAGAATATTTACTTCTTATTCGTTTTAACTATTAAATCACTGTTTTGTTTGCACTAAACTTCACATTTTATTCCAATGTTTACACCATTGCTTATTTGTTCTGTTTCGTTATCTTACGTTCCACAGCCAAACAGCTTATTGTGAAAGACACTTGTCTTCTTATCCTTACGATTACGTTTTTTGCTGGAATACGAATTTGCGATCCGTGCGTAGCGGAATGCGGGGACGTAATCGAAACGCAGAATAGGTGTGATTAAAAAAAATGTTATATCACCAAAATTGTTAAAAATCAGCTTCGCTCAAACGATTGTCTACCACTGTATATGTATATATAAATGCTGTCTCCCTCGCAACAGCATCAATATATACAGCACCTTACAACACAGATTGCTGTTGCCACCTCTGACAGTTCATCAATTTTGCAATTAATTTGCAATGGCCTACGCAACAAAATCAGTGAGGTAATATAATTTTTGAGTCGGAGATATGTCATGGTCGCTGCGACCCATGAAACTAAACTGAATGCCACCTGCACATTTGTGACGGAAAAAACGTGCTACGCAAGGATCGTACGAGAAGTCTAGGTGGTGGACTTGCCTGAGCTTGATTCTAGAGACCCATAAATGGACTGGATGGTGTTAGTATTCAATTCTAGGACTGTCGAGATAAAGCTGTACAACGTTACATCCAGCCGGTTAGTAGCTGTGCCACGCGTTGTTTTCAAGATTTTAGCAACCTGCTACAAGGCAATAACTTGTTTCTTGGAGACTTCAGTACCCACCATGAACTGCGGCGTTCTCTCCTAGGCAACGACCACAGGGGCATAGCTTTGACAGAGAAAATTAATAGGTCTACGTTCTTTACAGTGAATGAGGACACCCCCACGCGGATTATAGATATAACTATGGCCCCGCCTGGCCTGATCAACGACGTCACCTGGAAACCCACTATCTCGTAAGGATCGAAACGCTTTCTCCTCTACATCCCACTTCATAATCTCTGAACGCCGTACGTAACTCAATCAATAAAAGACTGATCGAATACCCTAGATACGACCAATTTTCCCAGCAGATGCAGCGGGACTCGCAGATGAGCGTAATAACATCGTCGCTTTAACCTCGTTGAACCTAGAATTAGGTATCTCAACTCTGAGATCAGTAGGTTGGCTAACGAATATAAGCGGAACAAATGGCTATATCACTTCAAGCGGTTCAACTTAAGTTTCGGAATTTGTAAATTGTGGACAACGGTCAAATCGCTCTCTAACCTTGGAAGTAAGGATGATCGGACAGCCGTCACGTTCGGTGACAGAACAGGGACAGATCCGAGACGGTTCACGAGTGGTTTTAATCAACTTTTATCTCTTTAAAAATTCCTGCACGGCGTTGACATTGTGTCGTACGCTGATGATTGCACAGTTCTTGCGTCAGAACCTGAAGTGGATGACATATGCGAGAAAATCAACTGACTGACTTAACACGCTTCTTCACTGCGAGGAATATGAAAATATCCGCCTCCAAATCATCAGCCACATTACTTACTGTATGGACCGCAGAGGTGCGGTTGTCACTTAGTGTGCAAGTCGATGACGTCAACATCCCGACTACCAACTACCCCAAAATCCTTGGGGTCACATTGGACAGCCTTTTTCGATCCTCTGCACATGCTACGTCTATCTGCGATAAGCTTAAAAGTAGGAACATGGTCATGTCGCTAGCCGCAGAACTTGGGGAGCCGCCAAAGAAACTTTGTTGACATCTTACAAAGCGATAGGTCGGTCTGTAGCGAGCTACGCAGCGCCTTGCCAGAATGCCGCCCTGAGAATATCAACAGTGTGTCTCCTTTTGTCTTCTGAGCACCATCTACATGTGGAGACGAAGGACCTTACCGTGCGAAAGCACAATCTCTTGCAGTCTAAGTAGCTTCGTTGTCTTCGCGGTAGTCATCCCAATCACCATCTCATGAACAGGATGCCTTCGCCCAGACCGATCAGGTACGATCTTCATGATCTAAAGAGAGAGGTCCAGCGGTAAAAGAGAGAGCCTTCAGATGATCGAAACTATAAGGCAGCTCTGAACGACATTCACGCAATAGACGAACAGGACTTTAAAACAAAATATAAGTATATTGTTGTCACAAAAACAATAAAAAAATCCCTCGCACCGTCTGCTGACTGCCTTTTGAATAACTTTTTTGTTTCTCTTTGAACAAAATGTTTAAAAGAACCATGGTCTCATATCTAACATAGCACAACTTTTCAAAAATAAAAACCTAAATCGAAATCACTATACGAAAATAATGTTCATCTCTTTTATTTTATACAAAAAATTTTCAACATCAAAAACTGATTATTTTTAAAAGTGTGAGTTATTTCACAAGCTAATTAGATCAAGTTACTGGAAGGAAAAGTAAGTCAGCAAAGTTGAAGAAAACACATCATCGTCTGGTAGACGCACGTTTCGACGTTTGTGTAGGACGGCTTCTTAATACCGTATCTGTGCTGCCAACAAGGTCTCTTCTCATTTACGATCTGTATATACGAAACATTGCAAGTTGTTCTAAATCGAAATCACTATATGAAAATAATGTTCATCTCTTTTATTTTATACAAAAAAAATTCAAAATCAAAAAATGATTATTCTTAAAAGTCTGAGTTATTTAACAAGCTAATTAGATCAAGTTACTGGAAATAAAGTTAGTTGTTGTTGTAGCGGCACACACAGTGTCGAGGTGACAGCCCTTGGCCGAAGAATTACTGCTTCGGGTCAATCCGGTGCGTAGAACCGACTGTCGTAGGATTGAATAAAGGATTTGAATAAAGTTAGTCAGAAAAGTTGAAGAAAACACATTATCGTCTGGTAGACGCACGTTTCGCCGTTGGTGTAGGACGGCTTCTCAATACCTTATCGGTGCTGCCAACAAGGTCGCTATCGCTAAACCCATTCTCGTTACATCCCTACTCTGAACTAACACCGGTTGATTCACCTATGGATCTTGGTTTTATGATGGACAGAAAGTTCCATTTTCATAATTTGGTAAATAAAGCGTATGGTGTATATTTTTATGAAACCCTGGACAGAAGTGTTTACTGACCTATACTTAGTAGCGACATAAATACTGTTACAACATTGAGCACACCCATTTCCATAGTAGAACTGAACATACCCCGTTAATGTCATATGGTTTTGAAAGCTAACCTCAATAGCGTTAGTCTGTAACGGGATTTTAAAATTGTTTCAACTTTCATCATGGAGTGGTCAAATAATGATAACCATGTCGCTGTAACAGAGCTTTTTAATGAAAAAAGCGATATTTTCAAAACGCTCCGGCCACTAGGGATTAGCCGCATGTTCGTCTACCGATGCATAAAACTGTTTGAGGAGACTGGAGATGTAAAAGACCGCCACCGGTCGGGCCGCCCACGCTCTGTTCGAACACCGCATGTCATCAAAGCCGTTAAATCAAGAATTCACAGAAATCCGCTCCGAAAACAGAAAATCATGGCCCGTGATTAAAAAAGACTTGGGACTTGGGGATTTCAAACGACGCACCGGACATTTATTGATTGCAGCTTTAAAAAAAATAATATTAAAAAATGCAAACGTATTTTTGTGAAGCACGCTGATAACTTGCAAAGACAAATTTTGTTCACCGATGAAAAAAATTTTACCGTTGAGAAAAAATTTACCAAGCAAAATGATTGAGGCTATGCGCGGTCATCCAATTAAGCATCTGAACTGATCCCAAGGGTGAAAAAGGTTCATCACCCAGCATAAGTCATGGTGTCTCTTACGATGGGGAACAAGGAGTCAAAACATCGGCCAAAGTTTACCAAAAAACCGTTTTGGAAGCTGTTGTCAAGCCTCTTAACAATTCCCTGTTCCAAAACCAGCCATGGCCTTTCCAGCAGGATTCTGCGCCGGCCCACAAGGCTAAAACGTCCCAGGCCTGGCTTCGAAACAATTTGCCAGCGTTCATTTCCTCTGAAGAAAGGCCCTCAGGCAGTCCACATTTGAACCCATTTGATTACAAGTTGTGGACGGTTTTAGAGGACAAGATTTGTCACAAAAGACACCCCAACATTGGATCTGTTAAGACTGCTTTGGTTCAAGCTGTGGCCAATTTTCCAATGGACGAGGTTCGTGCAGCTATTGACGATTGGCCAGTGCGACTTAAGGCGTGTGTAAAGGCAAAAAGCGGACATTTCGAATAAGAAGATTCATTTTGGATACAATATACATCAATAAATATATTAAAAAATATTTGGTCCAAAAACATTCAGTACTTTTTATTTTACAGCATAAAACTTGTGTAACAGTATTTATGTCCCTACTAAGTATACTACGAAATAGCTTTATATTTCTCTAGTCAGTCCAATTTAAGAATATACTTTGGGATCCCAATGTGATTACTGTTTTAACAAAATTGAGTCCTTGAGTCCACGACAGCCGGTTCTATGGACCGGATTGACCCGAGAACAATTCTTCGGCCAAGGGCTGTCAACACGGCGCACAGTGTCCTCTTTAACAACAAGAACTATTCTGCTTAAGAAATCTTCATTGAAATACTTGTTATGAACATTTGTTAAATGTTTCTCATTAAAGAGTTGGCAAACTATGAAGAATATGAAGATGGTATATATTCCTTTATCCGTGGGGATGTGACTTCTGAATTTTTAAAGAATCAAGAATTGGTATTAACGTCCCATATATTCTTTCTTCTGGTTGTGTTTGGTGTGCAAATCGTTTGAAAGGTCGCTGATGCGATAACTTCATTACATAACATAAAAGTGTGAAAATGATTTTGTTTACCAAAACTATTTTTATTTTGCAGATTGATTTTTAGAGAAAATGCATTTACTTAAGTAAAGTTAAGATGAAATCAATACATTGATGAGAGCATAACGCGAAGATATACATCTTCTTTTTGCAATTTTTTCTTTAACGAGCTGGAATCCAGATAGAGCGTGCAGTCTTTGAGTAGAGTAATGCCGCGGAAGGTTGAATATCATTTTTAGAAGATTATTCTGTGAAACTTGTAATTTGTAGATATGGCAATAAGCCGAAGACATCCATAGCGGTGCACAATAAAAAATTAAAGGCAAAAATATTGCTTTTAATACCAATTTCTTATTTTCCTTGTTCATAGTGGATCTTCTGTTGATTAATGGATACATTATTCTAGTGGTTATATTTACTTTATTAACAATATACGAAACATGATCGCCAAAATTTAGTTTCTTATCCAGAATAACACCTAGATATTTCACATTTGTTTCCCAGTCTACATTGTGGTTGGTAAAACATAAGGGCGATTGAGGCAGGTAACAGGACTTCCGTTTTCTAGTAAAGTATATAGCCTTCGTCTTTTGAGGGTTAACCAGTATATTCCATTTGCAGAAATAAGCATGCAATTTCGACAGTGCTACTTGTAGATTGCTTATAATATTTCCAGCATATAGATCTGAACTTATTATTGAAGTATCATCAGCGAATATCGATGTTACACAATTGTTAAGCACTGGAATGTCAGCAGAAAAATATTGTAAAGGATTGGTGACAGGCAAGATCCTTGTGGACAGCCGCTTGGAATGCTCATTTGTCGGGAATTTGTATTTCCCAGATATACACTGAATGTCCTCTCTTGTAGAAAACTCTGAATGGTTTTTATGATTTCTAAAGGGAATCCGAACTTCTTTAATTTGAAAACCAACCCGTTGTGCCATACACTGTCAAAAGCCGCCTTTATGTCGAGTAAGACCATACCAGTTGACATTGATTTTTTGAAATTGTCGTGAACCAATTTTTTGATCTTCACTAGAGGTTGACAAGTATTGTGCTCCCTTCTGAACCCAAATTGTTGATGGGGCAATATGTTATTTGCCTCTATAAATGCGATCAGTCGTTCCTGGACTACTCTCTCTCCAAAATTTTGCTTAGTGATGAGAGTAAACTTATTGGTCGGTATGAAAGTGGATCATTATGAGGTTTATTAGTTTTGCAAACTGGAATGGTTTTAGAACTTTTCCATACACGAGGAAAGTAGCACAATTTTAAGCACAAATTTATTAATTTTGTTAGTGCAATTAAGCCGATTTTGGGCAACATTTTTAAACATTTATTGTTTATCCCATCGATTCCAGGGGCTTTTCTGTTCTTCAATTTTTTAATTATATGCGATATTTTTCCAGTTGGTACTTCTTCTACATTGGCGGGGTTATGTATTGTCGAGTATATAAGGTTTGCACTGTTATTTACCTCAGCAACAGTAGTTTGATCACTGAGATGAGAAGAAACGGAATGGTTGGAAAGAAAGTTGCGTGCTAAAATATCACATTTTTCTTCCTGAGTATAGTACAAGTTGTTGTTTTGCTTTAAAGTCGGCAAGACTCTAGATTTACTTTTAAGCATTTTTGAAATATTTCAAAATCAAGAGGACGCTTTGTCTAGACTAGACATCATGTTGCTCCAGTTTTTGTTGCGAAAAAGAGAGAGTTCATTCGAAATGCGTTTGTTGAGCAAATTCATTTGTAGCCTGTCGTTAATATTCCTGTATCGCTTCCAATTCCGTTTGTAAATGTTTCGAAATTGAATGAGCACCTTAATGCTTGACGGAATTGACATGATCTTTGTCGTATATCTGCGTTTCGGAACACTTATGTCTATTGCGGCATTTATTGCTTGCACAAAGTTATCAATCATCCTATTAGTGTTTTCTTCGGTCAAGATATCCTTGTGATGCATCCTTAAATTTCTTGTAATGAAGCGTTTGTATGTGTTCCAATTAGCCCTGTTGAAATTATAGTACAACTTATCTGTTACGTCAACCCTTAGATTTACTTCAGTATATACTGGAAGGTGATCAGATGATAGATTGTTTAGAGCTTTTGTAAGCCGTAAATGTTGAGGAATATTTGACACGAAAAAATCTAATGTTGAAGCTTGTCTTCTAGGATCCGAAGGAATATACGTGCTTTCGTTTGAAAATACTACTTGCCATCGAGATGTTTGCAATTTATTAAACATAAGATTTCCCCAGACGTTGCTCCGATGACATCCCCAATGGTTATGTCTACTATTAAAATCGCCACCGAGAATAAATTTTTCAGACATACAAAGCTTTCGAAGATCTGATAGGTAGTCTTGCTTTAGTTGGGAATCGTTTTTACAATTACCACCAAGGAAGTAGCATGCGTATATATCGATAGCATCATCGTTTATGAACCTCCTCTTCTTTCATGACGATCGTAACGATAACAATAGAATCTGTCATTTTTTATTGAAACACAGTCATTTAGCCATGTTTCACATAGGAGACAAATGTCAACTTTATGTGCTTCTAAGAAATGAAACAGTTCATCTGTTTTATTACGAATGCCTCTGGCGTTCCAGGAAAAGATTTTCATTGATTCGTTCAATGTAAAAATTTAAAGGAAAGTCCTGTAATGACTTCAAATTGATCAAATCTGCTTTTGCAGCTTCTTAGTTTGAAGATTAATTCAAACGTAAGATTTTTTAATTCATCAATTGAAAATAAATTATTGTTGGGATCACTTTGTTGTATATTTGACCAACTGTTTGTCTGAGGTGCTTTTTGGTTCAGGTGGTTTGGGAAGTTTATGTTGTAGCTTGGGTTTTCGGTTGTTGCATTACTAACATAATTTTGGGCGATTCTTTTAGGTTTTGCACGCTCTCTGATTTGTATATAAGTGATCCTACTAGGGCACTGTTCAGATTGAGCTTTATGTGAACATTCCGACGTTTTGTGGTTTCCAGAACAATTGGCGCAGAAGGTTTTAACCTTACATCTACTGGAACCATGACCAAACATTTGGCAGTTATGGCATTGAGTCAGTTTATTTCGATTGGGTTTTTGATATTCCCATTTTACCTTTATGTAATTTATTGCAGAGTATTTTTTTCTTAATTCTTTAATTGTGATTGATTTACGCTCAAAATAGACCACGTTTATAACCAGTTCCTCATTATTGTCTGATTTCCGGGTAATAATCTTAACATCAGTGCATTTCAAACCTTTGTCTGCCAATTGTTTTTTTTTATTATGGATGGGTCTGTTTTGTCTAATCCAAGAAGAATGGCTTTGTAGGGTTTTTCGAATTTCGTAGCATACGTAAAGCATTCATATTCGAATTGCTTTGTTAGTTTATCATAAACTAAGTCAAAGTCTATCTTGTTGGTACAGAACAACTTCAGTCCAATTGATATTTTGTGTATTGAGTAGTCTTTTATACTCAAAATCCTGCATACTTCATGAAGTTGCTCAATTTTGCACTTCAGTATGGTTATCGGTGGCACCTTAATTTTCGATACATTTTCCAAGTTATCGATTATTATTTCATCATCATTTTCATCATTGATCGTTTGAAAGTAATTATGGTTCTCAGCTCTGTGAGAACATATTGGTTTGTTTTTCTTACTCATGTTGCGGCCATGAGAAACGGCTTCCTCCTCACGAGAGCGTTTAATTTTGTTGTTGATTTTTAAAGAATTTAGAATTTTTTGGATAACTGTTACCATAGATTTTGTTGGTATGTTTTTTCAATAAATAGTTTCGTATGACTTTTGAACAAGAAAACACGTCTTCACTTGCTAAGTACAAGAAAAACAATGATTAATTCATTTAAATTCCATTATTTTTAAAACTAATTAAGCAATATTTAAGAAAATTGAATGAGCTTCAACATTAATGAAATAAAAATGAATTTCATACACTGAAAGAAAAGTAATTTTAGTTTCTTAATGTAGCAATATTCATCTTTTCTAGAAAAACCAAATATTCAAGTCAAACGGTTTATGGTGTACTAAGTTAATCAGTTTTTGTATACAAACATATTTCCAATATGATTCCAATATGAAAGGCTATAAAGTTATAGTGTAATCGACTATTTATTCGTTGAATAACCGAGTTGCAATCGTATACTCCTACCATCAGTTTTTACACTTGGATTTCCAAAGGTACAACTATGAATGGCGTGATCCATTCCGTAAAATGTGTGCCGATTTTAGCTCGTTATATAATTAATTTCACTTTTTCCTATGTTTTGATGTATTAAAATCTTTAATTATTTATTTTTTAATTCATTGTCTTCATAAGAATTCAAACCACTTGTCATTTACTTATTGTATACATAAAGTTTTTCTTATTTTTGTAAAGTGTGTTGATTTCTTATATTTATCGTTTATTTATTGGCAATAAAAGTATATTTATACTATAAGTATAATAAACACTGGTTAACAGTAACAATTCAATACTTATATAAGTACAATGTCTCATAATCGAGCACTCTAATATTCATTATATAATATTCTTTGTTTTTTTTGCAACTTATTAAAAAAAATTTTCATTCAAAATAAAAATTATGTACATATTTTTGCAATGAAAAGTATTTCAAAAAACAGTGCTTAGACATTTTGAAGTGTAAAAGTGTAGTGTGTCAGGGGTGTAAAAGTAATAGTGTTGATTTTTTATATTAAAGGGCATGGGCGGTGTATATGTATTTAAGTTAGTTTATATTTTCTAGTAATTATTAAATTTTTTATTTGTACCGACTAGCTGTCGATAATTATCTGCACTAATTTACATATTTGATATTTTTTGTCATCTCTATTACGGATCGGTCCATAATGCATACGTCGTCGTAGGGAGAGGCGTTGGGAACGTTTATTAACTGTCTTAAGTGGAAAAAGTAGATGTGTCTTAAATTACGTACATGGCAAGTAATACAATTTATCTATTTTGTTGCTTCAAATTTCCCAAAGTTACATACCATTGCGTATTACTACTTTAGGCAGTCTAATTTAGTGCAAGACAGTCACAACTACCAATTTTTTTTAAAAATTAGACCGAATTGGCGAAACGTTTAAATTAGGGCAACATGAAAACATGGCCGACCCACAATTTTTTTTGGTTAGCCACATGTGCATACAATATTTACAATCTAAATGTGAAGTTCGATTTCAGTCATATGACCACCACGAGTGTACAGCGAACTATTATTTGGACCCAAATTTCCACTACTCTAGCATACATTTTGACCGGAACTTTGGCAGTTTCGCATTGAATGTTGTCGCTGAGCTAGTCTAAATTTGTTGGCTTATTGACATAACCCAATGACTTGATGTGGCTCCATAAAGGAAAATCCAAAGGCGTTAAATCGCATGAACGAGGTGGCCATTCGACCGGACTATTTGTCTAGATGACACGTTTACTGAATTTGCCTTTCACTAAATCGATTGTAACGCGTGCTGTGTGGCTAGTAGCACCGTCTTGTTGAGACCACATAACGGTGATGTCAGTCTACGAATCTGAAAAAAACAACATTTGGATTAATTCTACCTTCTTATCACCAATCGGAATTCTAAACGAAACTTTGGATACTAACCTTTCTTCCTATACCACACCAGCTTTCTTCGATAAAACTTCACCAGGCTCCCATAGGGGCTAGATTCCATCTGTGATATTTACAATTTAGTCTATAAGTTTTTAGCATACTTTAATTAAATTTAAGATAATCACACTTACCCTACTCAGTTTATAGACTGACAAACCCAGCTGTTTTCAGCCTGTTTTGTCAGCCTTCAAACTGTGTGCAACGAAACAAAAATTGCTTTATTAATTTGTATACTATACATCCTCACTCAGAGGAATCTATTTACATTTGTGTGTGTGTTCGTTGCTGTCCACGCATATTTTGTTTATTAACAAAACCACTCAGCCAGAAATGAGCTTCATCGCTGAAGATGATTATTACGACCGAAAATTGGAGTACGTGCTCTTAAAGTTACGACCACTGACTCAGAATTTCGGTAGTAATTTTTAATGATTTTCAAACGTTGCTCGTAAGTGAATTTTACCATTATGAAAATGTTGACTTCAATTAACGTTTTTTAACTGAAAGATCATTTAAAATATTTGAGAGTGTTTTGACATAAAGATACGATATTGTTATGCTATTGGAAAACCCTGTATTTGTAACTGGGCCAGAATATTTAATTCGTACCTACAAATGTTTTTTTGCTCGATATGTTTATAAAACTCTTCATTTCTTCTTCATTACTCTTCATATATTCGAGCTAAACCAACCTTTAAGCATATCGATGAATAAACAACAGCTGATTTCATTTAACCACGTCAAACTAGAGGTTATAATTGTCCGTTATTCATGAAATTTGGCAGTAGTACGTTTTTTGGACCAAGGACGGATAAAAAACCGGTGCAGATTTAGATAAAGCTACCACACATATGCTCATCCGATTGCACAAGTATGTTTTTTAGCTGCTACATATGACATCCAATCTTAATGAAATTTGGTACACGTTAGTTTTTTGGATCAAGAAAGGGCATTATTGAAATTCAAGAAAATCGGTTCATATTTAGATATAGCTCCCACACATATGTTTATTCGATTCTTATGTTTGTACCTCTTGAAGCCAAATCTTTAATCCAATCTTTATGAAATAAAGCGTGACAAAATTTTTGCACCATGGAAGACGTTATTAAAAATTTTGATTATCGGCCATGGAAGACGTTATTAAAAATTTTGATTATCGGCTCAGGTTAAGATATACTTATAGCTCCATCACATATTTATGTTTATTCGTTTTTCTGTTTATAGCTCTAGAAGCCACATATTACATTCCATATTGATGAATCTAGGCATGAAAATCGGTTATTTTTAAAATGTTTAAATAGACAAAAATGAATTTTTGGGTTTTTCTAAAAATCTGGGCCGATTTTGTGATTTGGGTGATATGAACATTACAATCTACATCATGTAATCAAATTTGAGTTTATTATTTTTGTTAATGTTATATTTTTTTTTTAAAATATTATATTTCTTTTGACATTTCGTCGTCGTTTATTTTTTTAATTTTCCACATATCATTTTCTTATAGGTCTAACAAATACAAACAGTAATTAGATTTTTGGGTCCCATGTAATATGTTGCTTTTGCGCTAAAAACATAAAATCCGATAAACATATGTGTGGGAGCTATATCTAAAGCTAAACCGATTTCGTTCAATTTCCATAACATGTTTCTATATAAACGTAAAGTCGATGTGGTTAAAAATGATGTGAGTGTTAATAAAAATGAGCTTAACTTTAAGCGCCGCAAAAAATCCGCGGTCTCCAATTGGTAAAAAAGATAAATTCGAATTTTAAACGATGAAACAGCAGTGAGAGCCTATTTAATTAATTTCAAATTTAAAAATTATTTACACAACAAAGCTGGCTTATTAAAAAGTCACTCTAGTACCCTTGACCTACGGATCAAAAAAAAAGACCGCTTTTCGAATCGTAGAATTAATGATATTTTCGGATTTGTGAAGAAGATTTTTGTTGTTTCTTAACTCCTGTATGCCTCTACTTGCAGGACTGCGATTTTTGGACCCCTAAGTGCGTTAGAGGGGAAAATTGCCCCAAATCTTAAATCTAGCTACGTATCGTTACCTTAATATAAAAAAACCCCAACTCATATTTTTGTCTGTTTACAAATTTACAAAAATTAGAGTTTTTTTTTAAAAATGTATAACTCTGAATTACACACTTCACTTTAGTAAAATGTGCATTTACAAAGTTTTTGTGCCCATATTATTACCAGATTTAATACGTTTTTTTCTTCTACTGCAAAACTATTTTTTTATGAGTTATGGCCTTTTTATATTAAGGTAACGATCTTTGGATTAGTGAGAACATGTCATTGTTGCTGGATACCTATATGTGACGCGCAACATAGAAAGGGACCTAAGGTTAAAAACCAGTTTTGTTCAGGAAAGCCATTTTAAAGATTAGGTCCCTTTCTATTTGCGCTTAGAATCGTCGACTTCACTTTCATAAAACGCGCATATCTCTGGGAGGGAACACTTTTGGGGCATGGGATCGGTCTCAATCTCAGGTGTTGTCCACATCAAAAAGAAAAAAAGAAAATTGATTTTTTAACCCTTAGGTCCCTTTCTCTATGCGCTGTCACATATGTATCTAAGCATAACAGGACGGTTTTGGACCACACGCCCATTGGGCAAGGGCTTTAATCCAACCAAATCGTAAAATTATTCTCATAAAATTAATACGATATTTGGATTCGTAACGAAATTTAAACGTGTTTAATACACATATGTTCACAGTTCAAGGATGTTCGAAAGGACCAATTTTTCGACACCTTAATGACCTTCGACCCATGGGTTTAAAAGAAAATTTGTCGAATCGTAGAATTAATATGATATTTGGATTCGTTCAAGGAGGCCTTTAATATTAGCAACTCTTAAAGAGATTTATGATAAAAAAAAATTGTGAGTTATACCCTGTCTCTGTATGCCGAACGAAAAAAATGAGCCAGCGAAAGTCAGTCACTCAAATTCGACTGAATTTGCATTTCTCTATAACGAAACCTTTCGGTCGTCTGCTCTTACGTGCGTCAAATATTGTATGTTACGAGTGCGTTATTGAGTTGGCGTATCCACATTATTTAGATTTACATTTTTCTAAAAAAAAATCCTACTAAATTGTATAGGCGTAAATACAACCATACCAACTCAACCCAATATATATATATATATATATATATATATATATATATATATATATATAAATATATATATATATATATATATATATATATATATAAATATATATATATATATATATATATATATATATATATATATATATATATATATATATATATATATATATATATATATATATATATATATATATATATATATATATATATATATATATATATATATATATATATATATATATATATATATATATATATATATATATATATATATATATATATATATATATATATTTATATATATATATATATATATATATATATATATATATATATATATATATATATATATATATATATATATATATATATATATATATATATATATATATATATATATTTATATATATATATATATATATATATATATATATATATATATATTTATATATATATATATATATATATATATATATAAATATATATATATATATATATATATATATATATATATATATATATATATATATATATATATATATATATAAAGTTGTAACGATCTGGTAATGAGCCCCCACTTTTGGAATAATTCTTGATAATACCATGTACCATATAATTACTTCCATACCTGTAATCTTAACTCAAAAAAAACTTGAAACCATAAAAACAGTGCAATTTTAACACAAATCCAGGTATGCTTACTTTTTTATGTATCGAGCTGGTCGTTTAAGCCCTAGAAGCTTAAATTTTAGGCCATGTTAACATGGACATATGCATTATCAAGAACAATAAAATTACGTCACGAATCGAAACATTTACTTTACGAAACACTTGTAACCATTGCAGTTTATTTAGTATACAACGTCTGATTTATCTTCGTTATTTATATTCGAGATTTTGTCCTGCTAAATAAACTGTTTACTGTTCTGTGTTTCTTTAATGCAAGTTGATATTTGTCCTTGTTATATATGTTGGAATGGCTAAGCCTTTCTGAAAAACCCGGTATATATGTTGTTGGTTTATATATTTTGTTACAGGTTGGCACTACTAAAACTAAGCTAACTAAGACAAGAATTTCGTCCCACAAATCTGAATTCTCGAAATGCTTAACATTATTGACGTATATAATGAGAGATAAAGCATAATTATTAAATAAAAAAAATTTAATTCAGCCATGAATAAGGAAAAGCGGATAACTATTTCTTTGGAAACAAAGATACAAATTCTTGGCCGACTTGGAAATGGTGAAGATCCCAGTTCCGTTGGAAAATCTTCAGATTTAAAAAAAGCGATTAGACAAGCTGTGACTTCTGATACCAAATTGAGTGCTAAATCCTCTTATTATACGAGAAATGGCGTTATAAAAAAATGGAAAAGGTTTTGTTGACGCGGAAGATTACACTCAAAAACTTATACCACTTGATACCAATACCATAAAGCAAAAAGATTTCAGAACTTATGACCAAACAAAACAAATGGAACCATCAACGTTAAACGACAAGGATTTCTCGAAAGGCATGCAATTCATAATGTTAGTTTCAAAGGTGAAATAGCTTAAGGAAATATTGCAAAAGCCAAAGAATTCCCTTCGCAGCTGGCCAAACTAATTGAAGAAGGCGAATACAATAGTGACCGAGTTTTTTATGCCGATGAGACTAGCCGTTTCTGGAAGAGAATTCCAAGCCGAACGTACATAGCAAAACACGAAGGCGCTAGTGGCTTCAAGCCTCTGCTGATAAATAGATCTCTCCGACCACGAGCATTAAAAGGTGTCAAAATTCAAAGCTTGCCAGTTTAATTGAATGGCAAATTAAAAAGCGTGCGTTTTGAAAGCTAACCTCAAGAGCGTTTGTCTGTAACGGGATTTTAAAATTCTTTCAACTTTCATCATGGAGTGGTCAGATAACGAGAACCGTATCGCTGTATTAGCGCTTTTCAAGTGCAAAATGACAAAAAAAACGATATTTTCAAAACGCTTCAGCTACTAGGGATTAGCCGCATGTTCGCCTACCGATGCATAAAACTGTTTGAGGGGACTGGAGATGTAAAAGACAGCCACCGGTGGGCGGCCCACGATCTGTTCGAACACCGCATGTCATCAAATCAAGAATTCACAGAAATCCGCTCCGAAAACAGAAAATCATGGCCCGTGAGATGAATATCACGCAAAAGTCCATGAGTCAAATAATTACAAAAGACTTGGGGCTTTCAAACGACGTACCGGACATTTAAAAAAATAGGATTGAAAAATGCAAACGTCGTTTGGTGAAGCACGCTGATAACTTGCACAGAAAAAATTTGTTCACCGATGAAAAGAGGTCAAGGGTTTGATAAATTTTAGTGTTGATGATATAAAAGAAGTAATTGTTGATAGAGTTCTTAATGATGATGAGTTATTAGAAGTTTAACTGAAAGATGTTGACCCAAACTGTAGCACTGATGAAGACGGAATTTCATCTTCAATAACCTCCAGCTCAATTCTTGATGGCCTTCAAATGCTAAATAAATTAACTAATCATATTGTTACAAATGATCACATAAACGAAAGACCTGTGAAATTTCAACCAAATATACAATCCTGTATTGCACGGTACAAGGAGCTTTACAAAGAACTCTCCGGAGTAGGATCACAACGTAATATACCAATGAACGCAGTTAAAGATGTAGTAGTAGAACTTAACAATTGGCGAAACAGATAATGCTCCAACGTTTCGTTTCGGTTTTATGTTCCTTGAATTTTTAATTGTTTTTTTTCTTAACAACTTTAAAATGATTTGAGTTTTTATGTTTCTTGAAGATGTGATTTTTTTTTATCTATAAGTTGCGCGAGCATCTAAAAATTTGTAAACTTTTTTATTTTTATGTTTTGTTTTTAATACTTTAAAATTATTAAATGATTTAATATGTGAAATAAAATTGACTTATACTGAATAACAAAATTTGTTTCTTCTGCACAGACTCAATTTTGTTAACAGAGTCTTCATATTGGGGATCCGAATCCACTAATCCATATTCTAAAATGTATCTTACTAGAGAAATATAAACAGTTACGTAGTATATGCCCAGTGTTTCATAAAATATAAGACATACGCTTTATTTGCCGCAGTAATGTTATGATTGTTGAAATTTAAATTTCTGTCCATCATAAAACCAAGATCAATAAATGACTTAACCGATATCAATTCAGAGCCACCTAATTTAAATTTTGTAGCCAACAATCTACTTCTAGAGAAGCGCATACACTTTCACTTACACTTTTACACTTTTTTGTGTTCAATTCCATAACATTAAATTCACTACATCTGTCCAAGTCACACTGCAGCATGTGACTGCCCGCAAAGCTTGCACCAGAATTAAATAATTTCACGTCGTCTGCAAACGTTAGTAAATTGGAGTTAATAATAGATTCTTGATAAAATTTTATTGTTTTCAGGTACCCTTTTGAGGGGAGAAGGCGGAAATTTGAGCACCCATGTGGCCCTATGTATGCCGAATGTAAATGTATGTTGCAATTACAAATAACAATGTTTCGATTCGTGACGTAATTTTATTGTTCTTGATAATGCATATGTCCATGTTAACATGCATATGGCCTCCATGTTAACATGGCGGCCATATATATATATATATATATATATATATATATATATATATATATGGATTAGTGGATTCGGATCCCCAATATGAAGACTCTGTTAACAAAATTGAGAATTGAGTCTGTGCAGAAGAAACAAATTTTGTTATTCAGTATATGTCCATTTTATTTCACATATTAAATCATTTAATAATTTTAAAGTATTAAAAACAAAACATAAAAATAAAAAAGTTTACAAATTTTTAGATGCTCGCGCAACTTATAGATAAAAAAATCACATCTTCAAGAAACATAAAAACTCAAATCATGTTAAAGTTGTTAAGAAAAAAAAACAATTTAAAAACTCAAGGAACATAAAACCGAAACGAATTTTTTTTCTGCATTGGACCATTATCTGTTTCGCCAATAGAATTGTTAAGTTCTACGACTACATCTTTAACTGCGTTCATTGGTATATTACGTTGTGATCCTACTCCGGAGAGTTCTTTGTAAAGCTCCTTGTACCGTGCCATACAGGATTGTATATTTGATTGAAATTTCACAGCTCTTTCGTTTATGTGATCATTTGTAACAAAATGATTAGCTAATTTATTTAGCATTTGAAGGCCATCAAGAATTGAGCTACAGTTTGGGTCAACATCTTTCAGTGAAACTTATAATAACTCATCATCATTAAGAACTCTATCAACAATTACTTCTTTTATCAAACCCTTGACCTCTAACTGCTTGTGCCAAAGTGATTATTTCTGTATACACATCATCTACCATATTTGGTGTCACTTCAGAATATTCGCTTTTAATGCATTCTGGCCAAATGGCCTTCCAGCATGCATTTAAGGTCGATGGTCTTATTTATAAAAAGGCTAGGGCAGCATTTTTTATGCAATCCATTATGGAAAATGTTTTCCATGCCTTAATAACAGTAGTGTTAAAACCATTGTCCATTTTATCCAAAATATATTGAAACGATCGCTTTATGTACTTAGTAGGGACATAAATACTGTTACACACGTTTTATGCTGTAAAATAAAAAGTACTGAATGTTTTTGGACCAAATATTTTTTAATATATTTATTGTAAAAGAATATATTTATTCGAAATATCCGCCTTTTGCCTTTACACACGCCTTATGTCGCACTGGCCAATCGTCAATAGCTGCACGAACCTCGTCCATTGGAAAATCTTTTGTGACAAAACTTGTCCTCTTAAACTGTCCACAATTTGTACTCCAATGGGTTCAAATGTGGACTGCCTGAGGGCCTTTCTTCAGAGGAAATGAACGCTGGCAAATTGTTTCGAAGCCAGGCCTGGGACGTTTTAGCCTTGTGGGCCGGCGCAGAATCCTGCTGGAAAGTCCATGGCTGGTTTTGGAACAGGGAATTGTTAAGAGGCTTCACAACAGCTTCCCAAACGGTTTCTTGGTAAAATTTGGCCGATGTTTTGACTCCTTGTTCGCAGAAATGCAGGTCAGTGACCCCATCGTAAGAGACACCCCACCAAACCATGACTGAAGCTGGGTGATGACCCTTTTCCACCCTTGGGATCAGTTCAGATGCTTCCTTAGATGACGCGCATACACTATCATTTTGCTTGTTAAATTTTTCCTGAACGGTAAAAATTTTTTCATCGGTGAACAAATTTTTTCTGTGCAAGTTATCAGCGTGCTTCACCAAACGACGTTTGCATTTTTCAATCCTATTTTTTTAAATGTCCGGTACGTCGCACAGTGGGGTCAGATATAGGTAAAGTGGGGATTAATTCAGGGAAGCCCATTATTATTGATATTTATATTTCTTTGGAATAACTATACATTATTTAGTAAAAAAAAATGGTTTTTGATAAAAAATTGATAGACAATAATTTTTTTTATTTAAAAAATAGAAGAAAAATAATATGTACAAATATGCATTTAAACCTATTTTAGGTATTACTGTGATAAATGTCAACATCATCATTATCATCATCACCATCATCATCATCATCATCTTCTTCTTCTTCATCATCATCATTGTCGCCTTCTTCGGGTAGAATTAATAATTCCAATGCCAACTGTGGTATTTTGTGTGGTTTTGTTTTTCTACTAGTTTTACTCATGCTGGTAATGAATGGATCTGAAGTAAGCAGAAATCTATTAAATATATCTTCATTAGTTTTTTCTCGGCTGGATTTACGAGCAAAGTATTCCCTATACTTTTTAAAATCTTTGTTTCTAGCCTCTTGTGCTTCCTTTGAAAGCTGACCAATCGGCAAAAGGGCATTAGATATTATTTCCGGTCCATGAATAAAAAATTTATGAAGGGTAGTAGACATTTTATACCATGGATATTTTTCAACAAAATGCCTGGCAGTCTTGTGAGCAAAGTCTCTAAACTTTTCACTATTTACCTCGTGGCCACACGACACGACAATAAGTATTATGTGCATTCTGTTAATTAGCTCTAGATCCAGTTGTGTTATTTCTGAGGAAACTTCTGCATTCTGAAAAAACCTTCTCGCGGTATTGCCATCATTTGTGTTGCCAAAGCCTGGTTTTGGTTGGTCAATGATCAATCCAGTTCTTTCTCTGAAATCTTTTTGAATTCTAGTTTTTGTGTCTTTAACAACTTGTTTATCATTATCTGATCTAGCTTGCCACTTTTTAAGTGGTAATTTATATGCCACAAGCAGAAGACACTCAAAAAACCTAATCCAGCCATGGAGAATAGATAATCCGAACTGATACGTATCCTTGTTTACACTTCTGGTAATCATTTGATCAATACAGTTAAAATCTTAGCTCGTAGCACCACAAACGTAACATTTTTGTGTGGAGGTTGTTTCGGCAATAGCATTACATACTTTGCCATCAATCATCACTAATATTAGTTTGTGATTTATTTTCATTGATTTATCACCGACTAATACAACGGAATCCTTGAGAGTTTTTATTTCATCCTCTACTCTTTCTTTTTCAAGTTTTGAAGTACTTACTGTTTCTTTCAAAAATGCAATTTTTATGGGTCTGCAAAATCTAGTTGAAGAAGGTCGAGGATTTTGCCAAATGGTTTTATTCGTACAGACAATTTTTAATGGCACTAAAGATGTAATAAATACTGCAGAATCACTAGCGTCAGAGCCGTGAAATGCTTGTTTATAAGAGCTATGACCGGAACTTCCATCAAAGCCCCACTTAGAGTACAAAGTCATTTGTGATAGTTCCTCGGCGTTTAATGACTCCAGCACAGAATTCTGTACCAAAGCTAGACGCTCATCGGTATGATCTAAGAGTCCTTGTAGACTGACTTGCGCTGATGTTTCAGAAAAGTTCATAAGTTCTTGTTGTGGATAACATTTTTTCTTAGCTTTTTGGACTTTTTTATAAGATGGAAGTTTATCAGGCATAGCCTTTCTAATGACATCATATTGGTGTCGAGTTAGCTTGGCTTCAACTAAAACCGAAAGAGCTTTCTCAGCAGTTAATTGTTGTGTTGGTACCTGCTTGAAAATTTTTCTATATTTTGTCGCTCTTGTTGGAGATGATATTAATTCCTTAACTATTTTTGACGCATCAGTTTTTCCAGAAGCTCTCAAGCTCATTTGTGTGGCATAAGCCAAAACGGGCAAAGGAATATTCTCTCTTAACTCCTTACATTTCTTAGCCTTTGTGATTTCTTTACACTCCTCAAATGAGAGCTCTTTGCGTCCTCGTTTTATTAATGGTGTTGATGGTGGAACAAACGAGATAGAAGCATCAAGCCAATTCTTATTATCGTTTAAAAAATTTTTTTCTTTCCTGTGACATTTTTCCCACCGAAGCTTATATTCTGAGCAGAAATAATTAAATCTTTTGATAAAATCGAGCAAATTTGCAGGGTCGACACGTTTGATTACTTCCCATCTCAGAAGCTTAAATTTATCTTTAAGTAATTGAGCTTCTGTATTTTTCATGAAATTATGTAGTTCACGACGAGAAATAAAAATGGTTTTCGGAGTTGTTCCTAAAAAAGTAAGATTTATTGTTTAAAACTTGCAATTTTTTATTTGTTTTCCCTTGTACCAAATAACGAATATTTACTTTACAATTACACAACACTTCAAATAAAAAACATCACAGTAAATCACAGTAAACAGACACAATGAATACAAAATACAAATTAATATGACAATACCGAATTTTAAATACCCTGCCTTTATGCTACAAAATACCTTAATATATTGGATATCAACAGCTTACACCAAATGATTATATAGATGGAAACCATACTCATATGTTCACATGTTTATGACCAAATTTTTTATGTAAGGTACAATAATCAATAACAATATAAAGAGATGGAACCGTGACGTGATTTATACAGTGTTCGTGATTAACATAATATTCGCGAAATTCATATACATATGTATATGAACGTAACTTCATAACAAATTTGTGCGTTATTACGTATTTAAATGAGGTAATGAGGCGATTAAAATTAAATTTAAATATTGTGTTGGTGAAAATGAAAATTAGATATTTAGTTTAAATTTAATTTAACTGTTGTTGGGCCTAAAATATTGGCCCTAAGTGTTTCGGTGATAATTCCGTGAACTTTAAACTACTAACGCCATTATAGCATGGACATATGTGAAAATTTGTATTCCTTGTAATTAAAACAGAACTTTTTTTCGTAAGTAAGCGTGAGTCAAAACTAACTCACGCACCCATCTCTAATGGAAACCAAACTTATTAACAACAACAACTTTAATACCGAAAATAAACACAAAAGAGAGTAAGAAACAAACAAGTTGAATTTTTGTTTGTTTTCAGCATATGTTTTTAGCAACTGGAGTTCTTTCACAATAACTTAAATAAGTAAAAAACGCAGTAAATCCGCAAGATTTTTTTTTTGGATATATAAGCTGATATATCATATTATAAGAGCATTTAATAAAATTTGCTTGGTCTCGCCCAGAAACTTGTTAAAACTCAATGTATATATCGAAAATACCACATATATGGAGCACTTTTAAAAAAACATTAAAAATATTTGCAAAACATTTATCTAAACTAAATTTATTTAATTATATACCCAAATACCTGAAGTTGATGATTCCATTGTAAAATTTTTATTTTTAGAAGACTTAGTAACAATTATAAGAAGTCGAAATATCTCAATTTTCTATTTTTGCCAATTCAAGCTAAATTTGTAAAAATTGTTTAACTTTGACCGCTCACTGCAAATAAAGTAAATTACTCAGAGCAGTAATTTTAGCAATTAGTGATGTAGAATTTTATTCACTTTTACCCAATACCAAATATGACGGTGTAACATAAACTTCAGCTTTTGTATTAATCCTCACTTTTGGTACATTTGACCCCTCTGTGCGTCGTTTGAAAGCCCCAAGTCTTTTGTAATTATTCGACTCATGGACATTTATTTGCGTGATATTCATCTCACGGGCCATGATTTTCTGTTTTCGGAGCGGATTTCTGTGAATTCTTGATTTAACGGTCTCCTCAAACAGTTTTATGCATCGGTAGGCGAACATGCGGCTAATCCCTAGTGGCTGGAGCGTTTTGAAAATATCGTTTTTTTTCATTTTACACTTGAAAAGCGCTATTACAGCGATACGGTTCTCGTTATCTGACCACTCCATGATGAAAGTTGAAAGAATTTTAAAATCCCGTTACAGACAAACGCTCTTGAGGTTAGCTTTCAAAACCCGCGCTTTTTAATTTGCCATTCAATTAAACTGGCAAGCTTTGAATTTTGACACCTTTTAATGCTTGTGGTCGGAGAGATCTATTTATCAGCAGAGGCTTGAAGCCACTAGCGCCTTCGTGTTTTGCTATGTACGTTCGGCTTGGAATTCTCTTCCAGAAAAGGCTAGTCTCATCGGCATAAAAAACTCGGTCACTATTGTATTCGCCTTCTTCAATTAGTTTGGCCAGCTGCGAAGGGAATTCTTTGGCTTTTGCAATATTTCCATAAGCTATTTCACCTTTGAAATTAACATTATGAATTGCATGCCTTTCGAGAAATCCTTGTCGTTTAACGTTGATGGTTCCATTTGTTTTGTTTGGTCATAAGTTCTGAAATCTTTTTGCTTTATGGTATTGGTATCAAGTGGTATAAGTTTTTGAGTGTAATCTTCCGCGTCAACAAAACCTTTTCCATTTTTTTATAACGCCATTTCTCGTATGATAAGAGGATTTAGCACTCAATTTGGTATCAGAAGTCACAGCTTGTCTAATCGCTTTTTTAAATCTAAAGATTTTCCAACGGAACTGGGATCTTCACCATTTCTAAGTCGGCCAAGAATTTGTATCTTTGTTTCCAAAGAAATAGTTATCCATTAGGTAATGAAAGGAGAATTAATTCCAAAACGGACACAGATGGGATCGCACACATATATAGAAATGTGGTGCATAAGCACAGACGCAAGCTAAAGCGTAACACAGAAATCAGTTGACAGCGATAATTATCGTCCGTATAAGTATAATTATACGGACGGCATTGTTTTGTTAATGTAATTATTTGTCAAATATTGTGTTAATGTTTTGTTTATTAATCATGTTTTGTATTTTGTCAGTGACAACCCCTGAAGATGATTGACGAAGTCAATCGATGTATTGGGATAAATAAAAATTAAACAACACATAGAACAACGAGTTTAAATAAATGACCTGAAGCCGAAAAATAATTTAATAAAATAATAACAGCAAAGGTCAACTATTCACTTTCAACAATTTACCTTGATAACAGCAAACAAAATACAAAGTTCTATGTTTTAATATATAGAAGCACCACAAAATAATATACTACTCTTTCACTTAGACCTTACAAGTTAAAAACTCTATATAAAATAAAAAGATGTTACAAGATATATGAAAATTGTAAATCCCATAACTATCGCTTTAATTCGGTATAATTTGCAATGAAGTAATGCAATTTAATACATTTACGGAAAATTATATTAAAATGGCAGTTCCCCGTGGAAACAGTGGCAGTAAACAAAACCTCATTATTGCCTGGCAATGCTGAAGAAAGAATAAACTATGTATGGATATGTGACAGCGCATAGAGAAAGGGACCTAAGGGTAAAAAAATCAATTTTCACTTTTTTTGTTTTGATGTGGACAACATCTGAGCATCGAATGAGACCGATGCCATGCCCAAAAGTGATGGTACACCAAAGATACACGTATTTAATTAAATCTTTAAAATGGCTCTCCTGAACAAAACTGGTTTTTACCCTTAGGTCCGTCCCTTTCTATTTTGCGCGTCACATATGTGAATATATAATACCAACAACAGCTTAATTCAAACTATTTTTTTCTGTCAAAAATGTGATGTGTTCGTGTTACTTAAAAATAAACTGTGTAAAAACAGTACTATTTTTTTTCTGCCCTTCGTGTTATTTCAAAATCGCGTAAAAAAGACCTAGACCGAAGGTTCCGAGAACAGAAATCGGACTCTATATATACACGAATTTAAATGTGCACCTTTTTTGAAAAATGTACCGCGATAAGTTTCCCTCTTCTACGGAGGCCAAAGGTCAATTTAACATAGAAAAATCATTACAAGCGAATTCATATATGTATACACAAGGTGTACGTCGGGAAGGTTTCTTCGTTTCTTTATAATTTTTGATTAAATGAAAGAGAATGGATCTTATATTGATAAATGTTTTATTTAATTTCGGTATTTATGAATGTACATAATACAATATCAGATGAATGTCCGCCTCAGTTAGCCTCAAAAATGCGAGCCCTTTTGAGCACATTTTTTTTATTAAATTCTCAAACAAGCTCCTGAGCACGAAATGAGGTAGATGGATTGTTTTGAACACTTTCTTGAGCAGCAGTGATGTTGTCCGTCTATCTTGCAGTACGTTGTGGTCCATGCTTGGTCCTATCAGCTTCAGACCTTCTTTCTTCGAAATCATTTACTACACGATAAGTAGTGCGTTTTGTTGGCACGTTGTTTCTCCCAAAAATGTCATGTAACTTTCTCATCGTCACAGTAGTCGATGATTGATTTCGATAAAATGTTTAACAGATTAAAATACGGTGGTTTATCGAATATTTTTCCATAATAAACTTGCCACGTCTTTACTTTACGACTGTCAAATATGAACTGTCAAGGCTAATTTTTACCAAAATGGCGACAAAACAAAGTAGTACCTTTTCGGCGGACATACTGTACATGTAGATATATAGGGTAATCCATCTAGAGGTAATTTTTTCAAAATAAAAAAATACTAAAATTCAAATCAAGTGAGGAATCTTTTTTTGATTCATTTGAAGAAATTTTATGCCATTTTTTTTTTGAATATATTTTCCTTCAAATGTTGGCCGCAACTACGCCTCAGGGTGTCCGTTCTAAGGGTGCAGTTTTGGCGTAAATGACACGCGTAATGATGGCTTCCAAGGCCTGAACCATAGCTGGTTTGTCAGCATAGGCTTTGGACGTTCCATAGCTCCGAAGAAAAAAGTCGAAATGTGTGATAACACACGATCTAGGCGGCAAATTCACCGGTCCAAACTGTGAAATTAGCTGCTCTTGGAAATTACCTCTCACTAGATCCATTGTTTAACCAGCTGCATGGCAAGTGGCACCGTCATGTTGAAACAAAATGTCGTCAACAATAGGGGCTTCATGATATAGCAATAGCAACCGATATGATAGAGCAATAGCAAGCACCATTAAAAGTGAATGACATGCGTAATGTTGGCTTCCAAGACCTGAACCATAGCTGGTTTGTCAGCATAGACTTTGGACGTTCCATAGCTCCGAAGAAAAAAGTCTAAATGTTTGATAACACACGATCTAGGCGGCAAATTCACCGGTCCAAACTGTGAAATTAGCTGCTCTTGGAAATTACCTCTCACTAGATCCACTGTTTAACCAGCTGCATGGCAAGTGGCACCGTCATGTTGAAACAAAATGTCGTCAACAATAGGGGCTTCATGATAGAGCAATAGCAACCGATATGATAGAGCAATAGCAAGCACCATTAAAAGTTACGTATCGACCATCATCATTTTTGAAAAAATATGGACACCAGCCTAAAAACCGCACCAAACCGTGATTTTCTCTGGGTATAATGGCACCTCTTGAAGCTCTTCTGGTTCCTCTTCAGCCCAAATGCGACAATTTTGTTTATTGACGTTGCCGTTGCGCCATAAATGGGCCTCATTACTAAACATAATTTTAGTTGAAAACAGTTGATCTTCTTGTTTTTCGCCGAACGCTCATTTCCATATTACAGTTGCCAACATTTGAAGAAAATTATATTAAAAAAATGGCATAAAATGTCCTTTCGTATAAACAATAAAGATTCCACAATTAATTTGAATTAAAGTATTTTTTTTATTTTGAAAAAAATACCTCTAGATAGAGCAAGATCTAACAATTAAAAATATTTGATAAGATTAAATACATTTATTAATGTAATATAATAAAATAATACAATTCAAAGGAAAAGTAAAAAAAACTGCTTCAATAGTGTTCATCACAATAGATGTACAGTGACTCAAAAATAAAATAGGACACTTATATTTCCTGACTATAGGTCGTAACTTGAAAACGGTTTATTTAAACAAAATGTTAGTATTTAATACATGTGTACAACAACAAATATTTACATTTTATAGCATTTTCCAGCAAATGTCTTAAAATAGCAATTTTTAAAGTCGAAACAAAAATGGGACAGTAGTGAAAATAATGAAATAAGGAAACAAATATTATAGTCCATGTTATTTTTCTTGTTCAAAACGATAAGCTAATATTTCTTGCTATATTTATTCGCTATAATTACTGCTTGTAAACGACGTTGCATGGCGTTCACTAGGTTTTATGTAACATGTTGTAGAATATTTTCCCAGTTCTCTTAAATGGCAGCTGTGAGTCTATTTTTTCCACAAATCGCCTGCTTACGTATTTCTTAGGAGCCCACAAAATATATAAACCAACAACATATATACCGGGTTTTTCAGAAAGGCTTAGCCATTCCAACATATATAACAAGGACAAATATTAACTTGCATTAAAGACACACAGAACAGTAAACAGTTTATTTAGCAGGACAAAATCTCGAATATAAATAACGAAGATAAATCAGACGTTGTATACTAAATAAACTGCAATGGTGACAAGTACGACATATGCCAAAAGGTTTATGTCGGCACTACTAAAACTAAACTTAAGACGAGAATTTCGTCCCACAAATCTGACCTAAAAGCCGTAAATAGGCCAATAGAACAAAAGACCGCACTTGCGGCCCTCTGTACATTGACTGGACATAAGCCTGACTTTACCGACGTAAAAAATGTAGCGCAAGAGAGAAATTATAGAAGAAGATATACTCTCGAAATGCTTAACATTATTGACTTACCTAATGAAAGGAGAATTAATTCCAAAACGGACACAGATGGGATCGCACACATATATAGAAATGTGGTGCATAAGCACAGACGCAAGCTAAAGCATAACACAGAAATCAGTTGACAGCGATAATTATACGGGCGACATTGTTTTGTTAATGTAATTATTTGTCAAATATTGTGTTAATGTTTTGTTTATTAATTATGTTTTGTATTTTGTCAGTGACAACCCCTGAAGATGATTGACGAAGTCAATCGAAGTATTGGGATAAATAAAAATTAAACAACACATAGAACAACGAGTTAAATAAATGACCTGAAGCCGAAAAATAATTTAATAAAATAATAACAGCAAAGGTCAACTATTCACTTTCAACAATTTAAACTTACCTTGATAACAGCAAACAAAATACAAAGTTCTATGTTTTAATATATAGAAGCACCACAAAATAATATACTACTCTTTCACTTAGACCTTACAAGTTAAAAACTATATAAAATAAAAAGATGTTACAAGATATATGAAAATTGTAAATCCCATAACTATCGCTTTAATTCGGTATAATTTGCATGAAGTGGTGCAATTTAATACATTTACGGAAAATTATATTAAAATGGCAGTTCCCCGTGGAAACAGTGGCAGTAAACAAAACCTCATTATTGCCTGGCAATGCTGAAGAAAGAATAAACTATGTATGTATATGTGACAGCGCATAGAGAAAGGGACCTAAGGGTAAAAAAATCAATTTTCACTTTTTTTTTGTTTTGATGTGGACAACATCTGAGCATCGAATGAGACCGATGCCATGCCACAAAAGTGATGGAACACCAAAGATACACGTATTTAAATCTTTAAAATGGCTCTCCTGAACAAAACTGGGTTTTACCCTTAGGTCCCTTTCTATTTTGCGCGTCACATATGTGAATATATACATATAAACAACAGCTTAATTCAAACTATTATTTTCTGTCAAAAATGTGATGTGTTCGTGTTACTTAAAAATAAACTGTGTAAAAACAGTACTAGTTTATTTCTGTCCTTCGTGTTATTTCAAAATCGCGTAAAAAAGACAGCGTAAAAGGATTACTTGTAATGCAATTTAAAACCTAGACCGAAGATTCCGAGAACAGAAATCGGTCGGGAAGGTTTCTTCGTTTCTTTATAATTTTTGATTAAATAAAAGAGAATGGATCTTATATTGATAATGTTTTATTTAATTTCGGCATTTATGAATGTACATAATACAATATCAGATAAATGTCCGCCTCAGTTAGCCTCAAAAATGCGAGCCCTTTTGGGCACATTTTTTATTAAATTCTCAAACAAACTCCTGAGCACGAAATGAGGTAGATGGATTGTTTTGAACACTTTCTTGAGCAGCAGTGATGTTGTCCGTCCTATCAGCTACAGACCTTCTTTTTTCGAAATCATTTACTACACGATAAATAGTGCGTTTTGTTGGCACGTTGTTTCTCCCAAAAATGTCATGTAACTTTCTCATCGTCACAGTAATCGATGATTGATTTCGATAAAATGTTTAACAGATTAAAATAAGGTGGTTTATCGAATATTTTTGCATAATAAACTTGCCACGTCTTTACTTTACGACTGCCAAATATGAATTGTCAAGGCTAATTTTTACCAAAATGGCGGCAAAACAAAGTAGTACCTTTTCGGCAATCCCGCGACTGCCGGTTCTATGTACCGGATTGACCCGAAACTCTTCGGCCAGGGGCAGTCACCTCAACAATATATGTTTTTTGTTCGTCCATTTTTTCGTCGTGGGAGCAGCACTTCCCGGAATGCCTGCTCCGAATACTACTGGTCCGAGCCGGGATCGAACAAAACCCCGGACCTTGGATCTGCTCGGTTTGTCAGAACCGAATACACCATCGTGCTACGTCTGTAAGGTGTAATCGTTGCATGGAGTGGGTGCACTTCAGGAGCTGTTCAGGTCTGAACCACATCAGGGAGTATAGCGAAGCAGACTTTGTTGCCTCATGCTGTATCAACGAAGTTAGCAGTGGGTCTCTGGATTTGGTGTTATCATCGTCGTCTGCATTTTCGTCGTCGTCGTCATCATCATCATCTAACTACGAGACTCCCCCGCAGTCGCCCTCGCAACGGCATCAACACATACAGCATCTTACACCACAGATTGCTGTTGCCACTCCTGACAGTGCATCAATCTTGCAATTTAATTGTAATGGCCTACGCAACAAAATCAGTGAGGTCATAGAATTTATGAATCGGAGAAACATCATGGTCGCCGCGATCCAAGAAACTAAGCTGAATGCCACCTGCAGCCTGCACAGTTGTGACGGATACAACGTGCTACGTAAGGATCGCACCAGAAGTGGAGGTGGGGGACTTGCTTTCCTGTTACACCATTCTGTGCAGTACAGACCTATTTCGCCTGAGCTTGACTCTAGAGACCCATACATGGAATGTATGGGGGTAGCAGTCAAGTCTGGAACTGCCGAAATAGAGCTGTACAACGTATACATCCCGCCGGTTGGTAGCTGTGCCCCGCGTTATCTGCCAGACATTAGCAATTTGCTACAAGGCAATAACCGCTTGGTCCTAGGAGACTTTAATGCTCACCACAAACTGTGGCATTCTCTCCTAGACAACGACCAGAGGGGCATAGCTTTGGCAGAGCAAATTGATAGCTCTACGTTCTGCACAGTGAATGAGGACGCCCCCACGCGGATTATGGGCGATTGCCATAGCTCGCCAGACATCACTTTGGCATCGCCTGGCCTGATCAACGACGTCACCTGGCAACCCGCCATCTCACTAGGATCGGACCACCTTCCCATAATTCTCTCCATTAATAGACCACCCGATTTCATAACCTCTGAACGCCGTACGTTTCTCAATCAAAAAAAGGCTGATTGGGAGGCCTTCAGAGAAGCCACCAACCGCAGCTTTAATAATCTAGCTATTCTGTCCGACGTTCGGGTAGCCGAGAAAAAGTTCCGGGCCATCATCAACGCAGCAGCCGCTCGCCATATCCCTGCTGGTCGAATACCCGAAGTACGACCAAACTTCCCAGCAGAGGCAGCGGGACTCGCAGACGAGCGTGATGACATTCGTCGCTCCAACCCTACTGACCCTAGAATTAGGGATCTCAACTCCGAGATCAGTAGGTTGGTCAACGAATATAAGCGGAACAAATGGCTAGACCACTTAAAGCAGTGCAACTTGAGTTCCGGAATTGGTAAGTTGTGGACAACGGTCAAATCACTCTCTAACCCTGTAAGGAAGGATGATCGGACAGCTGTCACGTTCGGTGATAGAACAGTGACAGATCCGAAGCGGTGCGCGTGTTATTTTAACCGGCTTTTTATTGAGCACCCAGAGAGTGATAAGGCGAAAAGGAGAGTATTGCGTCGTATCCGCGCTCTCCGAGTCGAAGAGGCACCACCACAATTTACCGTTGGCGAAGTTGCCCATGTCATCCGCAGCGCAAAGTCATCAAAGGCGCTGGGTCCGGACGGAATCTCAATGCTGATGTTAAAGCACTTGGATACTCCGGGAGTAGAGTACATGACTAAAGTGGTCAATCTGTCGCTAGCCACTCACGAAGTTCCCGATGCCTGGAAAATGGGCAGAGTGGTCCCGCTACTGAAGCCAGGCAAAGACGCAAGTAAAGGAGATTCGTACAGGCCGATCTCCTTGCTTTCTCCAGTAGCAAAGACGCTTGAAGCACTGCTCCTCCCCAGCCTGATCGAACACTTTCTTAGTGCTGATCATCAGCATGGATTCCGCAAGCAGCACAGCACAACAACTGCTTTACATGCCATCACCACACGTATAAGTCGCGGCCTTAACCAGAACAAGCCTAACGACAGGACGGTCCTCGTGGCTCATGACCTCACAAAAGCCTTCGACACGGTCAATCATGCCACTCTGTTCGAGGACATTGAAGAAACGTCCCTTCCGCCCAGTTTGAAACGTTGGGTCGTAAACTATATGTGTGGGCGCCAGTCATATGTAGAATTTAGAGACAGAAAGTCGAAGCCCCGTAGAGTTAAACAAGGAGTTCCCCAGGGTGGAGTTTTATCCCCGGCTCTGTTTAACCTCTACCTCTCTAAAATTCCTGCACCACCAGACGGCGTTGAAATTGTGTCGTACGCTGACGATTGCACAATTCTGGCGTCAGGACCTAAAGTGGATGACATTTGCGAGAAAATCAACTATTACCTCACTGACTTAGCACGTTTCTTCACTGCGAGGAATATGAAAATATCCGCCTCCAAATCATCAGCCACACTGTTTACTGCTTGGACCGCAGAGGTGCGGTTGTCACTCAATGTGAAAGTCGATGACGTCAACATCCCGACCACCAACTACCCCAAAATCCTTGGGGTCACATTGGACAGCCTTTTTAGATCCTCTGCACATGCTACAGCTATCTGCGATAAACTCAAAAGTAGGAACAAGGTCCTCAAGTCACTTGCCGGCAGTACTTGGGGAGCCGACAAAGAAACCTTGTTGACCTCTTACAAAGCGATAGGTCGGTCTGTAGCAAACTACGCAGCACCTGTATGGTCGGCGAACGTGAGTACAACGCAGTGGAAGAAAATTCAGACATGCCAGAATGCCGCCCTTAGAACATCAACAGGGTGTCTTCTTATGTCCTCTGAGGACCATCTACATGAGGAGACGAAGGTCCTTACCGTGCGCAGACACAATTTCCTGTTGTCTAAGCAATACCTGCTAGGGTGTTTTCGCAGCAGTCATCCTAACCACCATCTCTTGAACAGGATGCCTCCACCCAGGCAGATCAGGAACGATCTTCATGATCTAGAGAGAGAGGTCCAGCGGTATAAGAGAGAACCTTTAGATCATCGAAACTATCAGGCAGGTTTGAACAACATTCACGCTGATGATGTCGCAGCAGCAGTATCCAGCTACCGTGTGAATGCAGTGCTAGGGGAACATCCCCCGGAGATTTCACCTGAGGAGAAGGTACTACCTCGGCAGACGCGCGTGGTTCTGGCGCAGCTGAGATCCGGATGGTGCAGCCGCCTCAATTCTTACTGGGCACGAATTGATGCTAACGTTCCGGACATCTGTCCCGCCTGCCATCAGGGACCACATGATGTACTGCACCTCTTCAATTGTCCGGCCAAGCCCACTCAGCTGACCCCCAGGTTTCTGTGGACGCATCCAGTTCAAATGGCGCGTTTCCTTCACCTGGATATCGAAGCAGATCCCCCATAGACGAACAAGACTTCAAAATAAATATATTCTTGTTACAACAACAACAACAACAGTACCTTTTCGGCGGACATACTGTACATGTGGATATATAGGGTAATCCATCTAGAGGTAATTTTTCAAAATAAAAAAAATACTTAAATTCAAATCAAGTGAGGAATCTTTTTTTATTCATTCAAAGAAATTTTATGCCATTTATTTTTTTTTTTTTTGAATATATTTTCCTTCAAATGTTGGCCGCAACTACGCCTCAGGGTGTCCGTTCTAAGGGTGCAGTTTTGGCGTGAATGACACGCGTAATGTTGGCTTCCAAGACCTGAACCATAGCTGGTTTGTCAGCATAGACTTTGGACGTTCCATAGCTCCGAAGAAAAAAGTCTAAATGTGTGATAACACACGATCTAGGCGGCAAATTCTCCGTTCCAAACTGTGAAATTAGCTGCTCTTGGAAATTACCTCTCACTAGATCCATTGTTTAACCAGCTGCATGGCAAGTGGCACCGTCATGTTGAAACAAAATGTCGTCAACAATAGGGGCTTCATGATAGAGCAATAGCAACCGATATGATAGAGCAACAGCAAGCACCATTAAAAGTTACGTATCGACCATCATCATTTTTGAAAAAATATGGACCGATAATTCCACCAGCCTATAAATCGCACCAAACCGTGATTTTCTCTGGATATAATGGCCCCTCTTGAAGCTCTTCTGGTTCCTCTTCAGCCCAAATGCGACAATTTTGTTTATTGACGTTGCCGTTGCGCCATAAATGGGCCTCATTACTGAATATAATTTTAGTTGAAAACAGTGGATCTTCTTGTTTTTCGCCAAACGCTCATTTCCATATTACAGTTGCCAACATTTGAAGAAAATTATATTAAAAAAATGGCATAAAATGTCCTTTCGTATAAACAATAAAGATTCCACACTTTATTTGAATTAAAGTATTTTTTATTTTGAAAAAAATACCTCTAGATTGAGCACACTATATTAGATCTAACAATTTAAAATTTATTTATTTATTTAGATATATTTTACAAATAAATTTATAAAATACATATTTTCAGAGGCGCGGGGTTACAAAGACCATATGCGCCCGCCGTAGCAAAATTAATATTAAATTATATTATCTTAAACTAAGTTATCAAGATAATTAATCTGGTTTATATGATGAACTCCAGACTAGACTTCATTGATATTGTGGATATTAAGTACATTCTGAATCCTTTACTTTTTTTTACAAAAAGCGGCCAATCTGCATATTTCTCTTTAAAACGAGATAAAAATCGTCTTTCTGTTGACTGAGCATTATTTGTTATAATAATGGGGAAATGGTCACTGGTTTGTGGAAGTGACCATTTGCGTTGTGTGTAAGGGTATATTAATATCATTGACCATGTTTTCGGTAAGTGTTACGTCGCATTCTTTATAGATGTTCGTAATACAAATTCTTGTAGAACATTTAATTGTTACTGTTTGATGAAGAAGGGTACCTGATGAGGTCAATGATCCATTACGTTTATTCCATTTTTTTTTTATTAATATCGCTATACCGGATTTGGCGTTAGAGTAATTTTTTTTTTGGTGGTAAATTTTAAAGCTAGGGAGATTTCTATCAATGATATCGAGCCATAAGCGCTAACCTATCGTAAGTGAAAAAATGCAAATTTTACAGGAGACGGTTTTTATTATTTATTTCAAACAACTTTATTAAAAATGCAAATGTTTTAATGCAAAAATTTAAGATTTCTACCTACTCATATAACTGTATCAAAAAACAAAAAAAAAATCTGAACACATTTGCGATTGCTGCAGCAATTTGATGTGTGACTTACGATAAAATTGCTACACAATAAAATTTAAACAATCATTTACGATAAAATGCAAAAGCTTTTTTTTTTTGATGTTTTACTAACAATTTTGTCATTTTAAAAATACAAAACGATGAGGCTTGTCCTAACGATTATTTTTCAGCAATAAAATTTTTTTTCCAAAAATTTGACTTACGATAGGTTATGGCTCGATATGAGTTTCTTGTAGCATTATTATGTTAGGTTTATGTCGTCGTCAATTTTGTTTTTTTTGCTTGATTTTTGTGATTTTCTGTTGTTTTATTTTTTATGGAAACATCGCCATTAATGTTTGTGTTTGATAGCGTGGCTTGAGCATATGTGATTTTCTTTTCTTTCTTTGATTCTGGTGTAAGTGTGTTCAATGTAGGATTGTCGTTGAATATTTGCCAGGCCTCTCTATTTGTGCATCTGTTCTTTATTCTAATGTAGTTGACAGACTTGTACTTCCAAAATGATGGACATTCAGAGTCATAAGAGGTATGGGAATCAATTTCGCAGTTTACGCAGTATTCGTGAGCATAGATCGTGTGGTGGCGGGTTTGCACATTCCTTGCACTTTTCAATCCCATGACATCTGTTTCTTGTGTGGCCCAATTTCTGGCATTTTACACACCTCATAGGGTTTGGAATGTAGTTTTTTACAGTAACTTTCTGCCAGCCAATTTTAGTTTTTTTGGGGCATTCGACGAGATCAAATGTCAAAATGGCCGCACCTGTAGGTACAATTTTGTCTCCTTCCTTTTTAGTTATCTTTCGCACACCAATAACATGTTTAGTCCATTTGATAATTTCCTCCTCTGGTAAATCAATAATTCGATCACAAAAAACTTTGCCCTGCGAAGAATTGAGAGCTTGATGTAGGGTTATATTTACTGGAATGCAGTCAATGTATGAAGCTCGGAGAAATTTGTTTGCGGTTTTTTTGTCAGCGACTTTTATTAGTAAGTCTCCGTTTTTCATTGCAGTAATGTCCAAGTAATCAGGAGAAATGTGGTCGATTCCTCTTCCAACTTGAAAAACATTGTGCTGAGCAAGTGGTATGTGCTTTGAAGCATCTTTTGGAGGTATGGTAGTAGCGACTAAAAAGCGAGGCAGTTGCTCGTCGTCAACAGTAGTATCGTCTGTCAGCTGAATGAACTCCTCCGTTCTTATTCTTTTTCTAGTCTTTTTACGCCCTGGAGAGCCAAGCTCCCAGTAGCGATTATGGTTGTGGGCAGATGGCCCACTCATGTCAATTTTCACAATAACCGAACCGTTTATTAAAGACTTTTTTATCCGAAAACAGAAATGAAAAAAATTTCGCAAAAGAGAGGAAATACAACAAGTATGTAGGGTTTATCGATAGCACGCAACAAAAAACAACCGTAGCACACAGCAAACGATGTAGACGTAGCGAAAGCTCGACAAAGACTGACAATTTAAAATATTTGATTAGATTAAATACATTTATTAATGTAATATAATAAAATAATACAATTCAAAGGAAAAGTAAAAAAACTGCTTCAATAGTGTTCATCACAATAGATGTACAGTGACTCAAAAATAAAATAGGACACTTATATTTCCTGACTATAGTTCGTAACTTGAATACGGTTTATTTAAACAAAATGTTAGTATTTAATACATGTGTACAACAACAAATATTTACATTTTATAGCATTTTCCAGCAAATGTCTTAAAATAGCAATTTTTTAAGTCAAACAAAAATGGGACAGTAGTGAAAATAATGAAATAAGGAAACAAATATTATAGTCCATGTTATTATTCTTGTTCAAAACGATAATCTAATATTTCTTGCTATATTTATTCGCTATAATTACTGCTTGTAAACGACGTTGCATGGCGTTCACTAGGTTTTATGTAACATGTTGTAGAATATTTTTCCAGTTCTCTTCAATGGCAGCTGTGAGTCTATTTTTTCCACGAATCACCCGCTTACGTATTTCTTAGGGGCCCACATCGAACTGTGTGGGCTCAATATGAGCCCACATGTGTTCGATCGGATAAAAATCGGGACTTTGAGGAGGATGCGGTAACACGTATGTTTTGGGTCGTTGTCGTGCATGAAATTAAACCTTGCTGGCAATTGCATTTTCGACGGTTTTAGCGATATGCTTCTTCAGTATATCTAAGTAAGACATTTTTGTCATATTACTTACGATGAAACAAAATGAACCCAGTAGGGACATAAATACTGTTACACACGTTATATGCTGTAAAATAAAAAGTACTGAATATTTTTGGACCAAATATTTTTTAATACATTTATTGATGTATATTTTATCCAAAAAGAATATACTTATTCGAAATGTCCACCTTTTGCCTTTACACACGCCTTAAGTCGCAATGGCTGCACGAACCTCGTCCATTGGGAAAATGGCCACAGCTCAAACCAAAGCAGTCTTAAGAAATTCAATGTTGGGGTATCTTTTGTGACAAACCTTTTCCTCTAAAACCGTCCACAATTTTTAATCCAATGGGATCAAATCTGGACTGCCTGAGGGTCATTCTTCTGAGGAAATGAACGCTGGCAAATTGTTTCGAAGCCAGGCCTGGGACGTTTTAGCCTTATGTGAATTCTTGATTTAACGGATATTTGCAGGGATGAAAGTTTTAAACCTTTCATCGTATGCGATGTCGTGCAATCAGAATATCGGAGATATTATGTAGTACATTGTTGTAGAGATTCACTACGGACTAAGAGTCAAATGCTCGACAGCCTAGGAAGTGTGTTTCAATCAGGGCCTCTAAGGTATCCTGAGTTTTTTTTAGTCCATGAACCATCTGCCCTCTGAATATATAAAGGTAGTATAGCGACTTGAAGATACAATTTTGCGTAGCCAGTCCCTGAGTTGCTTTCTGCACTACTGTACGAGGGTAGCTATTTATATTTCGGGTCCGGCAATAAAAACACAATAATATATCAATGGAAATGGTTTTATTGTTTTTCAAAATGTTCTCCTTTAAGATCAATACACTTTTGCATGCGCACAAACCAATTTTCGAATTACTTTTTCGACTCCGATTGAGACACCTCCAACACAGTATTTTTGAATGCTTCAACAGCTGCCTCGGGCGATGAAAAACGTTGACCACGAATTTTTTCTTGATTGTAGGGAATAAGAAGTCATTGGGTGCCAAATCAATGCTGTACGGTGGGTGGCTCATCAATTCGAGTGAGTGGTCAAATATCTCATCGTTTCAGCTGATGTGTGAGAGCTCGAATTAACGTGATGCAAAATGATCCGTCTTCTCTTATTATCTTTCCTCATTTCTTCAAACATTGTTGGCAAACAGTAAACCACTCAGGATTGACCTCCTACGTTCCACTAAAGGCACTGTGGCAACATGGCCGGTTATACCGAAAAAAATGCAACCATTTGCTTCGATGTACTTCTTTTACGAATAAGTTTTGTTGCATTTGACTCGTCTTGAAAGTCGATTGCTATTTTGTTTCGTTTTCATATGCATAGATTCATGATTCGTCACCTGTGGTAATGTTTTACACTACCTTTGAGCTTTTTAACATTTCTTTGTGCCAATCCATATGAGCCTTTTTTTTGAGCATTCGTCAAATTATGTGGGATTTAAAAGAACAAATTTTTTCACGGACAAATGAACATGAAATATCATATTGATTCTTGTCACACTAATGCCCCAGGATACTTCAATCTCTCGGTATGTCACATATCGGTCTTGCTTAACCAGTTAACGCACGGCATCGATGGTTTCTGCCAAAGTGACCGAAGTGGGACGTGCTTCACGAAATTCATCCAGGAGCGAACGTCGTCCGAGGCTGAACTCTTGGTACCAGCGATTAACAGTGGTTTGTAAGTTGCTTTATCGCCAAAAGTCGAAACAAGCTAATGTAAACACACTTGTCTCGATAATCCACGCCGAAACTCGTAAAAAATCAAAGATTAAACTCAATATATATGTGATCAGAGAAGGAACCGTAATCTCACACCTTCCAATTGCTAATCAGTACCGGATTATGTTACTTTCGTGATAATTTTTTACATCGAGCAATTACGATACAGAGAGTCGCGTGTGTCTTCACTCTTCGACAATAATACTTAGCATATGCAAAATCAAGCAACTTTTTGTATACATATACATATGCTTAGAGTAGACCCTTGTCACAAAAAGTTATACAATTATTAAACTGTGTTGAATTAAAATATAGTGATATCTAGTGGCTTAATAAATATCTTAATATTTGTGATTTTTATTGTTGAATTTGTGCTGCATTTTTTTAAAACAACGTCTGTGTAAATTTAAGCGTCAATTGTTGGTAGCTTGTTTTAGTGCATTTTGTTTTATCATCCTCATTTGTTTTGTGGATATAAGAGTGTTGCCACTGTTTTTGCCCGTCTACTAATATAATTTTGTAAACTCTTGTGTAGTACACAAATTACATCTTTTTCTCCTTTATTAATAATATCCTTAACATAAAACTTCTTAATTATGAGTTGCTCTCTGTAATTTAACATCAAACGAGAGAATGGTGGTATGTTTGGTCATGCTAAATGTACAGGCGTTTCAGCTCGTGCCGCTGATGCCTTGGGCCAGAATAATGGCATCAAGGATACATTGACGGAAGTATCCAAGATGGGATCGGAGTTGCTTCATATTCAGAATAAATTTTCCGAATTTTTTAATACATATCCAGACTTAGATAAGTTTGTCGTATCACAGACTACGACACCGACACCAAAACGAAAGAAATCGTCAAAGAAAAATTCTCCCAAGTCGATGGAAAAGACATCTTCTTGTAGAACTTTATCTGCGGTTCCTATAATGGAACAAGAAAATGTTTTGCCTATGGATGTAGGACCGTCTTCTGGTGAAGAAGAAACTATTACTAGCGAAATTAAAAAAGTTGTTGATACCGCTGCTAATAAACCGGAAGGACCACCGAATTTATTTTCAGCATTGATTGAGAACCTTCACCCACCATTCTCTAGTTGTCCTGCTAATATCATTGATGTGTTTATTGACATACAGACCGTTTATTCAATCGGTTGAATTGGCCTGTTCGTCAAGTTAATCTGGACCTAGGAAATTGACTGTCATTCCAGCAAGAAAGACGGTTTCTATTTTTTCGGATTGCCCCAGACACCACAACTGACGAAATTGAATATTATAAAGTCGAAACTGAGAGGTGTCCTTGACTTGAATATTTTGAATTTAAATCATCTTCTAAGTATTGTCTTCATTCAAGATAATTGTGTCAGAAAATATCTTCTCTAATGTGGTTGACCCTAAATTTGGCCAAATAGGGCTCTAGTTAAGAAGTTTGTGCAAAGAAATATCAGAAGAGAAAGATCAAACTTGGCCAAATTGCCAGCTAAGTCTTAAAACTCTTCAAAAAACTAGAAAAGGTATATTCATTTTTTTGATCTTGGTTTTATGATGGACAGAAAGTTAAATTTTAATAACCATATTATTACTATGGTAAATAAAGCGTATAGTGTCTTTTATTTTCTGTTACGCTGGGCAAAAGGGTTTACTGATCTATATACTACGAAACAGCTTTATGTTTCTCTAGTCAGGCCAATTTTATAATATGGATCAGTGGTTTGGGATCCCCAAGTTTTTACTGTTTTGCTTAAGATGTCTACATTTAAAAGATTCAAAAGAACAGGACTAACTGCTGATTATGGTAGATATTCCATAGCGAGACAACGGTACAATATCGAGGCTCGTCGATGCTATAGGTCGTACTTGACAAGAGTTAGGGACAATTTTAAAAAAGACCCTAAATCATTTTATCGATTTGTTAATTTAAAACGTCGAACATCTTCTAAGCCATCGAGAATAAGATTTAATGGTGTTGAGTTCTCAAGCGATCAGTCTATTGCAAACTGTTTTGCTGACTTTTTCGAAAATACATAATCACTACGTTCGTTTAATCCTGCAATTCCGTACCCTTAAATTTCATCAGTAAGTCAAATAGTTCCTCCTTTTTTAGATTTTTCACTTATTGAATTAAACTTGCATCCCGATGGCATTCCGAATGTTTTATTGAAAGGCTGCTCTGAATCCCTGGCCTTACCCTTATCCTTATTATTTAATTCATCTTTACAATTGGGGTACTTTCCTGATTTATGGAAACGGTCTTACTTGTTTCCACTTCATAAATCTGGTAGTCTGTTGGATGTATCGAACTATAGAGGGATTGCTAAATTAAGCGGAATTCCTAAGTTATTTGAAAAAATTGTAACAAATTTTGTTTCACATAATGTGGCGCCCATACTCCATCCATGCCAACATTGATTTTGTAAGGGTCACTCTACTATTACAAATCTACTTCAGTTTTCCTCTGAAGTTATAGATGCATTTATTCGTCGCAAGCAAACTGACGTTATATATACTAATTTTAGTAAGGCATTTGATAAAGTAAATCACAGACTATTACTATTCAAGTTAAACAAAATTGGGTTTAATATTAATTTCATAAATTGGCTTTCCTCCTACCTAATTGGGAGGGAACAAGTAGTTTTATTTGAAAAAAGTCTTTCCAGATCAATTCGTATTTCCTCTGGTGTCCCGCAGGGCAGCCACCTTGGACCTATTCTCTTTACTATGCATTAACGACTTGCCCGACTCTATTATCAACTCTAATTTACTAATGTTTGCAGACGACGTTAAATTATTTTCCTCTTATGCTAGCTTTGCGGACAGTCACATACTGCAGGGTTTTTTCGGACCCGGCTCGGGCCAGTAATATTCGGAGCAGGCATTCCGGAAAGTGGTGCACTGCAAAAAATTTATGAACAAGAAACACATATTGTTGAGGTGACTGCCCCTGGCCGAAAAGTGTTTGCTTCGGGTCAATCCTGTACGTAGAAACGGCAGTCGCGGGATTGCTTCAGCGTTACTGGTGCTGGCATTTCCTCAAAGACTTCCATACGTCCAGGTTGATTACTGTGCACTAAAGCAACACTTTGTATTCGAAAGGAAGTTTGGAGTTTGAGTTAAGTATCCAGTGTAATTGAAGCATTTTTAGTTTTATCTGCGTTCTCTTCGGGTCAATGTGCCTACGCGATGTTAGTCTACGTTCTAAGTGGATACATAGATAGGTCACTTCAGATAGTCACTTCGGTTCGTTTTCATATTGAATCAAAACTTTATTGACTATTTACATTTTGCGTTTTTGACCTTTATTCTCCAATTTGATAGCTTGTTTTTAATGAGTCGCAAATGATTATCAAGTATTGTATATGCGATCTGGTGATTTTGGGAATGCTTTAATAGCAGTGTCGTCAGCAAAGGCTGATGTTAGTATTGCTGTTCTGACTGGAAAATTAGATAGCAAAAGCGTAATATCCACATGGAAAATTTAAACGAACTTGTGAGTTATAGAGTTTTTAAGCATATATTAAGTTTTCGAATTCCTCTGTATATAAAGGGTGTCTTTTCTGTTGTTTGGTTTTCAAACAGAAATAAAACGCGTATAATTTAATTTTATGCAGCGCCGTCTATTTGGAACCAAAGAACCAAAGGAATGTTTTGCCTAGACAATTGAAGAAAATTGTAAAACAATTCGTACATATGGAAAATCTTGGTAAAAAGTAATTTGAAGCAAAGGTTAGGGGACCATTACGAATTTGTATACGAATTGCAGTCGCTTGTATTACATTGTTCGAGAAGCCTTGTAAGACATCGTATTCAGTCGTCGTCGTATACTTAGTAGGGACATAAATACTGTTACAACATTTAACACACCCATTTCAATAGTAGAACTGAACATACCCCGTTAATGTCATATGGGTTTTGAAAGCTAACCTTAATAGCGTTAGTCTGCAACGGGATTTTAAAATTGTTTCAACTTTCATCATGGAGTGGGCAGATAATGAGAAACGTATCGCTGTAATAGCGGTTTTCAAGTGTTAAATGAAAAAAACGATATTTTCAATACGCTCCGGCCACTAGGCTTTAGCCGCATGTTCGTCTACCGATGCTTAAAACTGTTTGAGGAGACTGGAGATGTAAAAGACCGCCATCGGTCGGGCCACCCGCGCTCTGTTCGAACACCGCATGTCATCAAAGCAGTTAAATCAAGAATTCACAGAAATCCGCTCCGAAAACAGAAAATCATGGCCCGTGGGATGAATATCACGGAAAGTCCATAAGTCGAATCATTAAAAAAGACTTGGGACTTGCGGCTTTCAAACGACGTACCGGACATTTATTGACTGCAGCTTTAAAAAAAGGATTCAAAAATGCAAACGTCTTTTGGAGAAGCACGCTGATAACTTGCACAGAAAAATGTTATTCACCGATGAAAAATTTTGTACCGTTTAGGAAAAATTTAACAAGCAAAATGATAGTGTATGCGCGGTCATCTAAGGAAGCATCTGAACTGATCCCAAGGGTGGAAAAGGGTCATCACCCAGCTTCAGTCATGGTTTGGTGGGGTGTTTCTTACAATGGGTTCGCTGACCTGCATTTCTGCGAACAAGGAGTCAAAACATCGGACAAAGTTTACCAAGAAACCGTTTTGAAAGCTGTTGTGAAGCCTCTTAACAATTTCCTGTTACAAAACCAGGCTAAAACGTCCCAGGCCTGGCTTCGAAACAAATTGCCAGCGTTCATTTCCTCTGAAGAATGGCCCTCAGACAGTCCAGATTTGAACCCATTGGATTACAAATTGTGAACGGTTTTAGAGGACAAGGTTTGTCACAAAAGATACCCCAACATTGGATCTCTTAAGACTGCTTTGGTTCGAGCTGTGGCCAATTTTCCAATGGACGAGGTTCCTGCAGCTATTGACGATTGGCCAGTGCGACTTAAGGCGTGTGTAAAGGCAAAAGGCGGACATTTCGAATAAGAAGATTCTTTTTGGATACAATATACATCAATAAATATATTAAAAAATATTTGGTCCAAAAACATTCAGTTCTTTTTATTTTACAGCATAAAACGTGTGTAACAGTATTTATGTCCCTACTAAGTAAGTATGCCAGTACCCCAACGAGATATGTCCCTCCCGCTTAAAAGGTTTTTATCCGCTTATGAGGTTTTTATAAAGTACGAAAGCTAAAAATTGGCATTGGCAATCGAAATAGACTGACATTTTGATATTTTTTTAAAGAATGTAAAAACAGAATAATGATAAAAATATTCATCGCAATTGATTCACAAAGGACAACTATTTAGTGCTTTTTTCGAGAAACTGCTAATTCGGCTCCGATTGAGAATGGAGTCGAAATTTTACTTAATAATTATTATATCGAGCTCGAGGCCAAGGTTATTATTTTTTGTTATATTTTTCTCTTTATTCGATATTTCGTTCCTCTTTGAAGAACATCAGCAGGAAGTGTTCGGGAAAGTTCGGGTCAACATCGGAGTGAAGAGTTGAATCGAACATTTGATAAGTATCTATCAATTCTTGTTATTCTGCACATACAGCTTTAAAAAAAGGATTCAAAAATACAAACGTCTTTTGGAGAAGCACGCTGATAACTTGCACAGAAAAATGTTGTTCACCGATGAAAAATTTTTTACCGTTCAGGAAAAATTTAACAAGCAAAATGATAGTGTATGCGCGGTCATCTAAGGAAGCATCTGAACTGATCCCAAGGGTGGAAAAGGGTCATCACCCAGCTTCAGTCATGGTTTGGTGGGATGTCTCTTACGATGGGGTCGCTGACCTGAATTTCTGCGAACAAGGAGTCAAAACATCGGACAAAGTTCACCAAGAAACCGTTTTTAAAGCTGTTGTGAAGCATCATAACAATTTCCTGTTTCAAAACCAGGCTAAAACGTCCCAGGCCTGGCTTCGAAACAATTTGCCAGCGTTCATTTCCTCTGAAGAATGGCCCTCAGGCAGTCCAGATTTGAACCCATTGGATTACAAATTGTGGACGGTTTTAGAGGACAAGGTTTGTCACAAAAGGTACCCCAACATTGGATCTCTTAAGACTGCTTTGGTTCGAGCTGTGGCCAATTTTCCAATGGACGAGGTTCCTGCAGCTATTGACGATTGGCCAGTGCGACTTAAGGCGTGTGTAAAGGCAAAAGGCGGACATTTCGAATAAGAAGATTCTTTTTGGATACAATATACATCAATAAATATATTAAAAAATATTTGGTCCAAAAACATTCAGTTCTTTTTATTTTACAGCATAAAACGTGTGACACAGTATTTATGTCCATACTAAGTAAGTATGCCAGAGATATGTCCCTCCCGCTTAAAAGGTTTTTATCCGCTTATAAGGTTTTTATAAAGAACGAAAGCTAAAAATTGGCATTGGAAATCGAAATAGACTGACATTTTGATATTTTTTTAAAGATTGTAAAAACAGAATAATGGTAAAAATATTCATCGCATTTGATTCACAAAGGACAAAAATTTAGTGCTCTTTTCGAGAAACTACTAATTCGGCTTCGATTTAGAATGGAGTCGAAATTTTACTTAATAATTATTATATCGAGCTCGAGGCCAAGGATATTATTTTTTGTTATATTTTTCTCTTTATATGATATTTCGTTCCTCTTTGAAGAACATCAGCAGGAAGTGTTCGGGAAAGTTCGGATCAACATCGGAGTGAAGAGTTGAATCGAACATTTGATAAGTATCTATCAATTCTTGTTATTCTGCACATACTACATATGTTTGGAACATACTCAAAACATATTTATGTTTGTATTTCAGCAAAATAGGTTTACACAAAGATATGTGTTTGGGACAACATTTCAGCATGTTAAAATATTATATGTGTGAGGAATAACTTACATTTGGTGTAAAAATATATTTGAACATTTTTAATACATAATATTTATTGCTGGTTAAGTCATAAGACGAATTGGATGCAGAACGCGTTTTGAAACAAAAAGAACATTATTGAGTATTAGTAGAGGTTTATAAAATGAAATTCGTAGTCAGGTATTTATGTCGGTTTAGATTTCTGCATACACAAGCATATGAATGTTTAGGAACATTACTGCAAACATATTAATGTTTGGGTGCAAACAAGTATATGTTTGCACCTAAATATGAATGTATGGGAACATTGATTCAAACATACCAATGTTTGCTGCTACCGAAAAATATATATGTTTGGAACCTGCTCCAAACTATTTCGACTATCTAGCTCATCGACTTAAAATAACTAGTTAGGCAAGCTTAACTATATCTTTCTGTCTGTCTGGAATCAGAATACAGGTCGCAGTTGCCGTTCTAAATGACATTTTCTGTATGTACCTTTTGGACGCTATTAACATAGCCATAAACAAACTTTGTGCATAGTCAGTTAAATCGGTATATGTTTTAATATTAACCTTATAAAAAAAATTCAAAACAATATGTGACGAAAAAATTTTACCAAAACTTATTTTGTATTTTTGTAACACAGAATCAAAAAACGGGCATTATTAGGTTCATAAAGCAAAAGAGCCCTTTTCGACTTTGTTTTAACATTTTCTCAAATCTTTAGCACAGTAATACCATCAAGCTTTATTAGAAATCAACGAGAACAATGGAGATTGGTAGAATGAAATCTTATGCGTGATACTTGTATGTTTTAAGTTTGCAAGCGGCTTAAGATGATTTAATCGCACGCTCCTGGATGTTAGATGACAATTTATAATTTAGTGCATAAGTTCATAATGTTGTAAATGGAAGCTATTGTAGTCCTTTAATTGTTTGTATTCGATTGTATGCATATATATTGCATAATGCGAAAGTATGCTTCATTTTATTCTAAATTGTGTCCACACATTTTTTTAGGATTTAAATTGGCGAAATCGGCCCAGGAGAAAAAGTTTCTATTAAAAGGACTAAAGGCACCTCGATTAAAAGTGTATTTTTTAAGTATTTGCTTAACAAATCAACACGTTTCGTAGGTTAAAATAGGTATTGTTGGCTGTGAATCAAATACCTCTAAAAAGGGCATAGTGGCTGAACTTTTTTTGGCGCATGAGTCCCAAAAAACGTCCTGCATGGTTAAAACTGCGAGCACTTTTTGCTTCTAGGGACGGACGCATGGGCCGAAAACACCCAAAAACGGTCCAATTTTTTCACCTTAAGCAGTGCAGTTAAAAATATGATTGCATGCAAACATATGAAGTAGACATAAAATGTGTGGACCATGCTACAAACAAATATATTTTTGGGTCAAAACAAAAATTAATGTGTTAGTAGAAATTTTCTCAAACACCCATATGATAATGTGTAAACATATATTTGTTTGCACCCAAATGTTAATATGATTGCAGTAGTTTTCCCAAACATTAAAATGTTTGCAGAAATCTTTTAGTGTCAAAACGTTAGTCGAAGTCAACATTTTTATCATGGTAAAGTTCACTTACGAGCAACGTTTGGAATCATTAAAAACTACTACCGAAATTTTGAATCGGTGATCGCAACTTAAGGAGTGCTTACTCCAATTATCGGCCGTAATTATCGTCCCACCCCACCGGCTGTGCGTGCTTTAGTGGATAAATTTGGATCCATATTTTCACTTTTGGAAGTTCCGGCGCCAAAGAGACTACGTACCGCTCCAAGCGACGAAGATATCGCAGTAAGCGTATCCGTTCAAAATGAGCCAAATCAGTCGATTCCACGTCGTTTTTAGAAATCTTGCATCTCTCAAGCCACACTGTGGTGTGTTTTGCGAAAAAATTTTGGCCTTCATCCTTATAAGATCAAACTGACTAAAAAACTAAAGTCACTTGATCATGTGCTTCAAGAGACACAATTGCATCCGCAAAAACTTACTGTGTGGGGTTTATGCCGGAGGTGTAATTAGGCCGTATTTTTTCGACGTTGAAAACAATCTTCATGCTACCGTTAATGGAGAGCTCTATCGTGCCATGTAAGAAAATTTCTTTTGGCCAGAATTGGATGAGTTCGACATGGCCGGTATGTGGTTTTAACAAAACGGTGCCACTAGCCACACAGCACGCGTTACAATCGATTTACTGAAAGGCAAATTCGGTGAACGTGTTATCTCCAGAAATGTGGTCATATGACCGCAATCGAATTTCATTCTAAAAAGCAACATGTGCACTACTCCTGGAATACATTTGAACTCTAAGTATATCATATTTATTTATTTTAACACCCCTTTCCCATGTAGAAACACTCCGTTTCCCATGTAGTAACACTCCCTTTCCCATTTTAATGATGATCTGAATGTTAAACGTAACGAGATTTGGGTTATTACATATAAGTATGTAGTTTTTGAAAAAATAAATTGTTGTTCGTTTTTCTCCGTATCTAAAGCTAAATCGTGCCTGTTCGTTGTATTGATAATACAATGAATCGGAAATCTCATATGTACTTAGTAGGGACATAAATACTGTTACACACGTTTTATGCTGTAAAATAAAAAGTACTGAATGTTTTTGGACCAAATATTTTTTAATATATTTATTGATGTATATTGTATCCAAAAAGAATCTATTTTCCGTTACAGACTAACGCTATATCCCGTTACAAACTAACGCTATTGAGGTTAGCTTTCAAAACCCATATGACATTAACGGGGAATGTTCTACTATTGAAATGGGTGTGTTCAATGTTGTAACAGTATTTATGTACCTACTAAGTAAAGCCCGTTTGTAGTTAACGGCGTTTCTTTCTATCTACTTCTTATTAAAAAAAGTTTGCAAAATTACGACAATAGCTATGTTTCTGTACTAGGAACTGATTTCATTGTAAGAAATTTAATGCTGCCATTACCCTGGTGAAAACTGCGGTAAATTATATTTGACTAAAACACTAATATTTTTTTTGAATTTTTATGTGTTCAGCTTATCATTTTCTTTGCGTTTGTGGTCAATTATTACAACATAAATAAGTCGAAAAACTATAAAATTAATTTTGCTTTTAATTTTTCTTGTAGAAATGCGTGCAGTTATTCCCCCTGGCATCAGGGTCGTGAGAGGACCAAATTGGATATGGCAAAACCAAGGTGTGTTCTGTAAATATACACATATATATAATAATGCATTTATTTCCTAGAACACATTAAAATTAGTATGAAGCAAAAACCTACTTACGGAAAGAATCAAAATGTTTGCATGCAAACATATATGTGACGCGCAAATAGAAAGGTACCTAAGGTTAAAACCCATTTTTGTTCAGGAGAGCCATTTTAAAGATTAGATCCCTTTCTATTTGCGCTTAGAATCGTTGACTTCACTTTCATAAAACGCGCATATCTCTGGGAGGGAACACTTTTCGGGAATGTGATCGGACTCATTCGATGCTCAGATGTTGTCCACATCAAAAAAAATGTGAAAAGTTGATGAAAAGTTTTGTTCAGGAGAGCCATTTTAAAGATTAGGTCCCTTTCTATTTGCACTTAGAATCGTCGACTTCACTTTCATAAAACGCGCACATCTCTGGGAGGGAACACTTGGGGCATGGGATCGGTCTCATTCGATGCTCAGATGTTGTCCACATCAAAAAAAAGAAAAAAAAATGAAAATTGATTTTTTTACCCTTAGGTCTCTTTCTCTATGCGCTGTCACATATATGTTTCGATCATGCTCCATACATAATCGTATTTATATTTGTATTTCAGGTTAATAGGTTTACACAAACATATTTATATGCTTCGAACAACATTTTAGCATATTAAAATATCTAAATGCTTGTAAAATAACATAAATTCTGTGTTAATTTGGTTGCTCCAGTCCGAATTTGACTGTGTCTGAGTACCACGTGCAGTATATTGTGTTCTTCAAAGTATACAATATTGAAACAATGCTTAAGATAGTAAAAATCCGATTTATTACACGAAAAAAAGCGATGCAAGTGATGAAAGAAAACGATGTGGAATGGCAGGTGGTGCATGCAAAAAACAGAGATCGCAGTGAACTGCCAAAAGTATGTATTAACAAACGAGTAAACGTTAACAACTACATGAATGTTGTCAGTAATGTCAAAACTAACAGCAACATTGTCATTGTTTCTAAGCTAGCATCGATGCACATCAATAAGAATTCTCAGCTGGATGCAATCCAGCAATAAAGCACCATCACCCAACAACAGGTTCACTGCCATTGCAAATAACGACAATGACGTTGATGTAAATGAAGATAAAGAAGCTTCTATTAAAAATTCAAACCCTAAACCTCCGCAAATACGTTGGTGAAAAACTTCCCTACAATGATGGACAAATAATAGTTGTGGCAATTACAGTTCAGTCGTACTGAGTACTAGTTAGGTATCTTGATGACAAGAAAATAAACTTAGACTTAGACACATCAACAATGCTATAGTTAGGGTGGGGCCGCCATTAAAATCCGATCACCTCGTTCAGTGTCATCCTTGTCAGGTGTTTGGACACACAAGAACTAAGCAACAAATTGGTAAGCTTTATTAAATGTGGATTAGGCCATCTTCCAGCAGAGTGTATTAAAACTAGACCAGCACGTCGTATAATCTGTTTCTAAACCTTCGCGCCAATTATTAAGGTTGTGCCGTTTACCAAAAAATAATCAAAAGGAAGTTTAAAAATATGTAGTAGCTATCGAAACCGCCATAGCTATACAAGCCTTTTATGTGATGATGGGGAATTTCCTTATTTAAGTAGCGAAACTTTCCATAACACAAATCAAAACAGAAAGTTCCCATATTCCGAATCTTTGAAATCAACAGAATAAACATTCTTTAATAAAATAGAAAGAATGTTATTGGTATTAGAAACCCATTTTACGTAGATAACTTTTTTCAGAATAAACGGCTACGAAAAGGCACACGGTGGAGCAGCTATCCTTGTGAAGTCGTCAATAAAATACTTTATAAAGTCTCAGATGAAGTAAGAAAACCTTTCTTGCAAGCTGCCGCCTTAAAACAAATTGCGACAATGTGGATGTACATTTTTGCGAAATATATTTTCCTTCACGGTATTATGCTAAATATGACCAGTACCAAGACTTTTTAAGGAAACTCGGAACTCGCTTTTTAAGCCAAGTATCAATGGTAGGGTTCAAGGCTAACTAGTGTAAAGGACAAAGAGCTGTTCAAATTTGGGTGTACCACATAATCCCCAAAATCAAAATCCCCAAATCAAAATCCCCAAATCAAAATCCCCAAACACAAAATCCCCAAATACAAAATCCTCAAACACAAAATCCCCAAACACAAAATCCCCAAACACAAAATCCCCATTTTCTGTGTGAAATACATTAAAATTAGGTTAAAAATCGCGCGATTTTAAACCTAATTTTAATGTATTTCACACAGAAAATGGGGATTTTGTGTTTGGCATTATTTCTGAAATTAAAATTCCAAACAAATTGTATGATGAATTCATAAATATTTAATATGTATGTCATGAATAGTAGTAAACTAAAATGTACAACAATAAGGAGAAAACAACAATACTTCTTTATAAAAATAGTTCAGTTTGAAATTAAAATCTTAAAAAATTATATGATGACTTCACAAATATTTAATAATAGGAAAAAACAAATAATTTTTCTTTATCAAAATAGTTTACATATAAAATGAAATTTAGAACATGTTATAAAACTTTTAATTACAAAGTGAAATATTATGAGATATAGAAGACAAATAAGTTATTTTATCTAAATCAGTTCGAGATCTAACAACTTTTTTTTATACTTATGCCTGAGTGTATCTTCTCTATATTTGTTTTAATTTCTATAAATTCTTTCCCTAACTCTTTAATAATTTCATAAACGCCACATTTTTTTTCCCTACAATAACTTTAAACCTACGGTGCCAAGCCTCAATAGAGTTTTGAGTGCGCGGAAAATTTTCCTTAAAAGAATCCGAAACACACCAAAATTTAGGGTCATATTTAGGGGCGCCAGACTTTGTTGTTCCGCTAATATAATTTTGCTTAAACCAAACACTTATTTTTTTAAAATCTTTATCTTTACAGCTGGCATTTAGTTCTGTATAATAATCTAATACACTTTCGGACGGAACAAATGATAAGCTTTTGAGCATACGAATTGCAATGCTGAAAGCTTCATTATCGCCATACTTTTGAGCTAGTCCTTCTTTTTGAACTCGTCTCCAAATAATTTGGCCAAAATGAAATAAACATCCCTTGTACTGGGCATCAGGAAAATACTCTTTTGCAACAGACGAGATGGTTTGCTCAAAATCCGTAATTATTCTTTGAGGATTTAAATTAATGTTTTGTGCTAAAGCCATATGGAACAATTGGTGAAAGAACTCGGTGTATGCCTGCTTAGATTTTTTGCTCATAAGGCAAAAAACTAGAGGCATAAATTGGCCATCAATTATACCTTGAATGGTGAAAAGCTGTCGGAAAACTTTCGGAACAACATAAAATGTTCCATCCATCACCCAGCACGGTGACCTCCCTAATACTTTCAATGAACTCGACGTGCCCAATATGATATTTTTTTCACCGTTGAAATCCCAGTCACTTAATACAAAAAGTTCGCCCTCCAAGTATTTTAGGTGCTCTGGAATGCATATTTCTGCTAAATTAAGCGGCTCTGGCAGCGTATCCGTTGCTTTTCGCTTACGCATTATTTTCATTTTTTGTGCTCGTTTCGACGGCAGGTACACGCGGTGGTCTTGTTGACAATCTACAACTGCTTCTCTAATTATTTGGGAAGGTTCCAGTGCAGATGAGCTGCTCATGTCTTTCACTTTATTATTTGCAGATGCTACAGATACACAGTACGCCTTTGGGTCGTGATTGTGCGAGGTAGGAGCCCGTTTAACAATATGTTCGCCACTGGTTTCTGTTGTTATTACGACACTTTTGCACAGCGTTGATTTCCTTTGCGCACAAGACCAACGAAACTCGCCCTTTTTACTTTTTGAATGAAAATGGTAATCATATCCATCCACAAATAATTTCTCCTTGCCTTTATTGGATTTCTGAAGGGATACATCCATTTTATTTTAAAAGTTTAATAATTTTTGGCACAATGTTCACTTCAAAACAGTGTTTTTAGAATTAAAGTTTTAAGAAAATGCAAGTGTTATAACTTTGAAATGAAACAAATTGTGTTCTTTTAAAATAAGTCTTTAATATTTCCACTCTGGATACACACTGATAGTCAAGCTTGTTAATATCAACTTAACGCGAAAATCATATCGAACTTATGAAACTATAACGGTTAATGTTTAAAAATAGAACAAGAATACACAATGAAAAGGTTGAAGTGATAATTGAGAGAAATGAAAAATCATAGTATGGTTTCCATAGTTGTTTCACATTGTTACAGCATTGCTTGCGCTTTTGTTTATATGATCGGTAATATCGTAAAAATTTGGGGATTTTGTGACACTATCTCCAAAAAAGTATGGGGATTTTGTGTTTGGGTATTTTATGTTTGGGGATTTTGTGTTTGGGGATTTTGATTTGGGGATTTTTTTTTCGTCTGGGGATTTTGTGTTTGGGGATTTTGATTTTGGGGATTATGTGGCACTCCCAATACCAAGCTGTTGTCTTCTTCGGCCGTTTCAATAATTTTTCGGCAAAATTCCATTCGAATTCGAAAATCCAGAGGGTTAAACTGTCTTGTAATTTGGACTTTGTACAAAAACAAGTTTAAACCATCATGAATTATTCGTTGTTATGACCGTATGCTAACTGCAATTTGTGGCAAAAAAGTTTTAAGTCGAAACGTTTGGATTTGAATTGACGATGCTACAGCTGCGATGGTGTCTTGAACCTGAATAGGAATCTCGATGGAACGGTCTTCATGCGATGCTTCCAAATTATAATGGTCATCTACTCGGGGGAGTTACGCCAAACTCCAGCCAAAGTTCCCTTTGGACGGAATTACAGAACTGCAAAGCACTATCCACATCCTCTTTTCGGTATCCCGAGCATTCATTTTAAAAAATCTTAATATTAATCTTTCAAATAAAATAAGGATTAAGCCGACTGCTCACAAAAAAAAAAATTATAACGTTTTGTTTTGTAGGACGATTCGTTCCTTTATTCACACATTGTGAAAGAAATCTTAAGTTCTAAGTTCGAATAGTGACTTGAAATCTTTTTATCATTAGATTGACAAAAGCTCAAAATCAACGTTAAAATCTGCTTCTGAACTAGAGAAAGTCCTTTCCATGAAGCTGGTTTTTGTTAATACCTACTGTTAACATTGAACAGATGCACCAAAAGATAGTTAATTTCGAAATCGCAGAGATTATAAAAAATAAAAGACGGCTGAGCAAACAGTGACAAAACACCAGGAATCCAAATGACAAACGAGTATACGAAGGTAAATCAATAATTCCTTGACTTTTCGAATAATATTTAATAAATGTTTTTTCAACATAATCTGCTTTAGCTCAATACACACAGTCCAACGTGTCTCCAATTGCAACCTACTGACTTTATCACTGCTGGATGAAACAGGCGAAACCAGAAGACTGAAGCGTTACCACATCCTTGACCTTCCGTTTCGTACATTGACGTTTATTATCAATTGCTTATATTACTTTAAAAATCGTTAGGTAGTGTGTAAATAACCTTGACCTAATTAAGATATTTTTATATTGTTGTTTCCGTTAAAGCTCTGCAATGTATACATACACGTATACGTGATTTAAAAATTTGATATACAATTTGCTTATTTTCCTTCACTGGACAGATTGTAAGTAAAAGCTTTCAAAAAAGTTAGTTGTTATTTACAAGTAAATACGCCGTTATGTTCGGCCAGTTCGGACTTTAAGACAGCTTTTAGCAGACACATGGTCGGACAAACATCGCTAGATCGGCTTAAAATTTTAAGACAATCAAAAAAAATTAACTCCGATCAATTTTTCGTGGTGTTGCACGGAATGACAAATTTAATATTCCAACCACTCTTCGGCGATGGGTATATAAAGAATTGGTAAGTATTTTAGTGCAATTAATTTAATTTAAATAAGCTTGTAAAGATTATTTAAAAGAATCGATGTTTTAAGAATTAGAGCGTCTCGCTATAACTATCGGTGAGATCAGCATCTACTATGTGGGGGATTTAAAATTTAAATTTGCACTTTGTCATTTATTAATAGAACACAATATCATTCATATGACTAACACAACTGGCTCGGCAGTACCTCATCCGATCAACCTAATTTTTAGAACATTTTCTATTGTTTTGGGTCGAATCTTTTAAATGGCAACTTCGATTTCATGTTTCAACGCTTCAATTGGCTCTAGACGATCAATTGACACCACAATTTCGGCTCACTATTCGATTTTCAAAAACAGTGCGTAGAATATCGATGGTTGCGTAAGCCGTGTGACATGTTGAAACCAAGTGTCGTCTATGTCTTGCATTTTTGAAAACAAAAATTCGTTGACCATGGCGCGGCAACGCTCACAGTTGACAGTAACGGCGCCTCCTTGCTCATTTTCGAAGAAAAATGGCCCAGTCATAATGATTGCCCAAAATCCACACCAAACAGTGACTCGTTGTGGATGCATAGGCTTCTAAATAGACATGTATGGCAATTTTGCTTATTGACATAGCCACCGAGGTAAAAAGTATTTTCATCTGAACACAAGATTTTTCTGTAAAATTCTTCGAAGTAAAACCGCATCGAATGATGTTCCATTAATAAATGACAAAGTACAACCTTCCCAATAAATCCAGAAATTTAAAAAAAATTATCAGTACTATTTTTTTCAGCAAATTTAAAATATTAAATGGCCCTCCCTGTACTAGAGAAATTATAGAACATGCATTCGGTTTTAATGTGAAAAGAAAGAAAGTCTGTCAAGTTCCTGTTAAAATGTCGGATGTGGACTATGATTTGCATCTTGTCGACCTGTCAGGAATAGAACTTATTGCAATATCGGTCGTTAAAAATCAGATTTTCTGTCGAGAACTGTAATATTGGATGTCAATCACCAATGAAATTATCGTCATATCTGATGCTGTGTACAGTTGGTATGTTTTTAAATGAAATGTGTACATCCTTACCGCGTGAAGAAAAATCAAAATTTGTAATAGACTTTGTTTAAGTATGTTTAACTATGCAAAGAATCTGCTTTGTTGATACTGTGTTGATTTTTAATAGAGCTATGCATAAATGCACTTAATGCACGCGTTTGAGAGATTAATGCCAACAATGAATGAGTATGCGCCACTCTATCAAATGAATTTAGTGAATGAGTATGTTGTTATAAGGTACGTTTATACAACTCAAATGAAAACTAATTGAATGTACGTACAACGTGTGAGTTGAATTCATTTGGACAACACAATATAGTACTGTAGTTCTAGTATAGTTAGCAGAAAATTGTTTCTGAGGAGTTTGTGTATTGTTGTGTTTGCTTCCGAAGAATTTGTTTTTTGCACATTTACATACACACACAAGCGACATACAGAGTGCAGTGTGTATGCAAATATTTTCTCTTTATTACTGCTCATTTATTCTAATTCACAGCCAATTTCATTCATATTCATTCATTTGTCATCGAATAGTTTTATCAATCAGATAGAGGTCATTCGAAAGAGAGTGTTAATATTGTACGAGTAGATACGATTGTTAAACCGATCTCGTTGAGTACTGTTTTCATACTAACTTTATTTTCCAAATCTTTCTTCTCACGATCTGCTCGACAATTTTCCCTTATCATATATCAACAGACAACTATACAATCTACTTTATCTTATTCACTCTCACAATTATCTTAATATCTAAACCAACCAATTAGAGGGGACTCGTTTTGACTAACCCATGCAGTCCTAAATAAACAACTGATGGGCAAGCGTTTACACCATAAAAAGTGTTGTAAATAAACAACTGATAGTCAAGCGTTCTTATCTTTTTGAAAAGACGAGAACAACCATGAGTGTAGTGATAGTTTACGCTATATAAAGGGTCAGGAGAACGCATCATGGAAAATTTTATTACACTTCCATTATCTACAATTAGATTTTCATTACTTTTACCAAGAATGTCTATATATGTACAGTTTGTGTTTTCTCTGCGTTTCTTTTTCTTGAACCATGTGAATATCAATTCTAACAACGGCGTAGACGCCTGACAGTCGACTGTACTTTGCAATTGATATTCACATTCAAAAAATTAATAGCGATGTTTTACAAAATCTCTGCTGGTTGATGAAGTGTGAAATCTATCTTAATAATATTTTGCTTACGTCTATATGTTAAATATACAAAATTAATGCATCAAACAATAACTAAAACAATTACTGCCTCAATGATAAGTGGCCGCTTATCCTTTAATTCTTCTATCTGGCCCTTTATGAAAGCAATCTCCTTCGCATGATCAATAGTCATAGGTCCCAAGGAACTCAAGTTGAAGCTGCTCATTCGCTCCACCTCAGTATGCAACATCATTTTGCCCTCGATTGTCTTCTCTGATGTCAGTTGGAGTGTTGCCGATATTATACCACCTTTCATTCGAAGGGAACAACCAGGTTGTAAAAACAGAATCCCTTGTAAAGGCATCTCTAGCAATTTCTGCATGTTAGATCTGCACTATATGTGGGAGGTTGACTTGTTGAACATTTTGAACAACCACTAATTTGCTTAGTGTTACTTTACCCAGAAGCACAGCTAGTGGTTTTATCGAGGATATTTAACATGAATTATCATTCGCGTCCATCCAAGGCCATCCCCCATCGCAAACGTATTCATTACCTGACAGCTGGTTGCAATTACTTAATTCCAGGTGAGACATCATATGATATGCATCCATATTGAAATTGTATAACACAAACTGATCTCTTGTAATAGTTATCTGCTAAAGCGTTATAGAAGAAAGCTATTGATATTATCCTGTGTAGCTGGGAAACATGGGCGTTAAAAAATTGAATTGATGCCGATATTACCAATTGCGTGTCAATTATGAAGGCCTTCGCTTTTATCAGTTTATAGATGGTGCCTAGCTGGTTATATTTCTTGCCCGGTAATAGTTATCTGTAATAGTTATCTGCTACAGCGTTATAGAAGAAAGCTATTGATATTATCCTGTGTAGCTGGGAAACATGGGCGTTAAAAAATGGAATTGATGCCGATATTACCAATTGCGTGTCAATTATGAAGGCCTTCGCTTTTATCAGTTTATAGATGGTGCCTAGCTGGTTATATTTCTTGCCCGGTAGTTGATTAATCTTTTTTGGAGTTGTACTGGCGTAAGTTATGATGGATCCATTCGATGATCGATCAAAAGTTCGTGACACTTTATATAGCGTAAACTATCACTAAACTTATGGTTGTTCTCATCTTTTCAATAAAATAAGAACGCTTGTCTATCAGTTGTTTATTTACGACACTTTTTATGGTGTAAACGCTTGTCCATCAGTTGTTTATTTAGGACTTCATGGGTTAGTCAAAACGTGTCCCCTCTGGTTGGTTGGTTTAGATTTTAAGATAATTGTAAGAGGGAATAAAAAAAGTAGATTGTATAGCTGTCTCTATTGATATATGATAAGGGAAAATTGTCGTGCAGATCGTTAGAAGAAAGATTTGGAAAATAAAGTTAGTATGAAAACAGTACTCAACGAGATCGGTTTTACAACCGTATCTACAATAAGAACACTCTCATTCGAATGACTTCTATCTGATTGAGAGTAGAAAACATCAATGCGGCTGCGGTTGTCAAATATATATGGAAAATTGAGAGGCAAAACTGCACTGAAAAACCGCACTGAATTAAATCTATTTCTATTTTCTCTGCGGTTTTTCTTGCGCTCTCAATTTTTGCTACTGCCTCTCTTTGAGTTGTCATACTTTCAAGTATTTTGTAAACAAAAAACAGATAGGCTAATAGTTTTTGTGCATATTTTCAGTAAGAAGAAGAAATTAACAATTTTAAGGTATTTGCGGGAAATTTATACAATGGACCAAAACGAAAAAATAATAGAAAAAGTAAAAGAATTCGATTGTTTATACAATTTAAAAGCAAACAGTTATAAAAACTTTGAATTGAAAGAAGATCTTTGGAACAAAGTTGGCGAAGAAATCGGTATTGATTGTAAGTACATCTTGATTTCTGCATTTAAAAATTTAACATTTTTGTTCCGTATCGTAGCTAAAGATGTAAAGAAAAAGTGGAGAAACATAAGAGATGCTTATGGAAAATATAAACAAAAGGAAAATCTTCCGTCCGGCAGTGAGGCTGCCTTCCATAAGCCGTATAAATATGCAGAGAGTATGAGGTTCTTAGACTATGTGCCACAAACAAGAATGTAAGAAATGCCCTAACTTGTATTTTTAATTTATTAATTGTTGTTTTTTGTATTTAGAACTACTGGTGCAGTGCAGACGAATCGTTTCAACAACCACCAAAACGGAAGAAACATAACCTTAATTTTATACAAGAAAAGATGAATAGCTTTTTGGAAAAAGCATCTGCATCAATAAGTAGATTAAGTGAAACAAACCCAAATTACTCGTCGCAACTGTTTGAATCATTGGCAAACAGAGTGAGTTAAGCAAACTTAACACAAACTCAAATGTATGAACTTGAAAGCGAAATTTGTTCTTTGGTGTATTCCAAGTTAGCTGAATATGGACGTTGTAATAACAATTAGAACTGTAGTTCATCAACAGGTTGATCTCAATAGTGCACTTGTACTATTACATATTTTTTAATACGCAATCTATGACCTTTGATTCCTAAATAGAATAATGAATACATACAATACCTCACCTTTTGTTCCTTAATAGAATTATACAAATGTTTAAGTTTTTCTACATTAATAAAAACTATTTGTTTTCAATAACTTTTTATTTCAGAAAAATACAAATTACTGACGGGAAAACAAGTAGTCCTTTAAATCTTCACGTAAATTGAACGCTCTTGTTGTTGGTCTGTTTGTTCGCCATAATCATGCATTTTCTAATGTACCAGGCCCAATTTCTTCAAATGCTTCGTTGTTGTAGTATTTTTTGTCATTATTTAAAATAAGGAAATTGTGTAATATAAGGGTGGCCAAAACTATTTTATCTGCGTTTTCCGGACTGGCATTTATCGTCGTGTGCAAGACTCTCCAACGGTTTGCCAATATTCCAAATGATATTTCCACACCACATCTTGCTTTTGATATGCACTTATTAAAATACCTTTTTTCCTCTGATAACGAGATACCAGGATAAGGTCGTATCAAGTTTGAAAGCAGTGGAAATGCACTATCACCCACGAAATAGTACCTACGGAAATACCATGTTGGAATTTGGCAAATGGCTAGGTGCCGGAACATCTAACTCCTGATTAACAATTTTTTACCCGAATGAACTTCTTCTGAAAATACCGCCATCGCTTTGGCTTCGATAAGCTCCAACATCCACAAATGTAAAGGCGTAATTACTATCACAAGCCGCCATCAATACAATACTAAAATGTTTCTTATAATTGTAGTATAATGAACCACTATTTTTCGGACATTTTATTTTAATATGTTTGCCATCTATGGCACCAAGGCAATGTGGAAGTCCAGAACGCATTTGAAAATTGATTCCAATCTGTTCTATTTGGGACAGGAATATACATTTCGTGAAGTGTCTCCCATAATACTTCACAGGTTTCGTATATTATTTGCCGTACTGTAGATATATGTACCTAACTTGTACGCCCATGCCAAAACGTGAATATTGCAGCCGTGTGCAAGATACCTTTAAATAAAAGTACATCTTTTTATATCGCAACATAGACAATTTTTACAAGAAAAACTTACAACATCAATACAACAACAACTTACGACATTCTGGTTGTATTGGTTTTCTTGCGGAATGCTTCTCAAGGTTTGGCCTTATGAGTGTTAGGAATAGTTTATATTTATCAACACACATCCTTGTCGCTAAATGGAAATGTTCCTCATCCTGTTCCTCCATTTGCTTTATGCAAAGTTTGAAAAATCCTTCTTCGTCCCTGGAAATATTTATGGGTTGCACCCACCATCTTCTCTGTTGTTTACACTCATATTCCATCGCCATATACAAGTTGAATGCTGTGTCTACTACATCAACATTTTTTTGAATCACTTCCTTCTTTTTGTAAGACATTTAGAATTATTTAGTTTTCAAATATATTTATTGTTTTTCACACAATCACACAAGACCAAATAATAAATAAGCACAGCTGTGAAATGACAGCAAAATCCGTCGCCGCAACCGTCGTCATTTAATTCGCATTCTCTTGCCGTCGCCGCAGCCGCAGTGTTCTGTTTCTACTCTAATAAAACTATTTGATGACAAATTAAAGAATTTGAATAAATTTGGCTGTGAATTAAAATAAATGAGCAAACATAAAGAGAAAATATTTGGATACATACTGCACTCAGTATGTCGCTTGCGTGTGTATGTAAACGTGCAAAGAACAAATTCTTCGAAAGCAAATAAACAACAATAATCAGACACACAAACTCCTCAGAAACAAATTTCTGCTAACTATACTAGAACTACAGTACTATATTGTGTTGTTCAAATAATCATAACACACACGTTGTACGTCGTACATTCAACTAATTTTCATTTGAGTTGTATAAACGTACCTCATAAAAACATACACATTCACTACATTCATTTGAGAGAGTGGCGCATACTCACTCATTTTTGGCATTAATCCCTCAGACGCCGTTTTAAGCAGTGATTGAAATCGCTCTTTAACTCTCGCTCAAACTCTTTTCGATTGAAGTTCCAGTGCATACAAATGGTAAATGCTCGCGCACACGGCAGCGAACGCGGCACAGCACACAAGAGCGCTCTTCAAAAAGGTAAATGGCTGTGCCCTTTTAGCGAGCGCAACCGTTGATGTGCGCAGCAATTTTACAGAACGAAGTTCATTTTCTTTTTATTTGCACTTCGGGCTTCGTGTGTAGTCAATAAAAAAAAAGTGTTGAAGTGTTGTCATACATGTTGGTTTGAAAACCGTCAATATGCGATTTTTTTATAATTAAACTCTTATATTCATTGCATGTATCTTTTTTGTTGTTGAAATCAAACCCATTACTGTAAATCTACAAAATGTTATCGTTGTTTGTAATTTGTGCTAAGTCGATTACATGTTAAGATTTGAATGTATTCGTATTGTATGATCAATACGAAGTATGTATTTTTGAATCTGCAGTTTTAATTTTGTCAAATAAATCCATTGTAGTTCATCAAGGTATAGTTAAAGATAGCCTTTCATTACAATTATTTATAGTTAGTTAAGTAAGAGCCAAAGTCACTAGGTTGAGTAAAAATTTCATTTTAAATTCATTTAAAAAATTAATTAAATTATGGAAAAGAAATAAAAGAACATAGTAGGGGTTTTCACTTCAAAACATTCCTCTCTAGGAAAATTGTAAATGTGGAAATATATATTAGAAACAAAAACAATTTTCTGTCAAATATTTTTGGATTGTTGTTGTTGAACATATAAAATTACAATTTTACAATATTCCTAGAGAGGAATGTTCTGAAGTGAATACCCATAGTATAAACAAAAACAATTCAAGGTTCAAAAACACATGTGGCAAACATAAAAATAAAAGAAATTCAAATATTAAAACAACGGCAATGTGTTTATGATATCTTTATGATATCAAAAATATGCAGAAATGTGTTTTTACTTTTTTAAAGCGTCGAATAGTGCCGAAGAAATGACAATTTCTGATTTGTGTGTGAAGAGATTACGTACAAATGCACCAACGCTTTTAATTACTAATAAAAATCGCTAAAATGACGATAAATGGTTTATGTTGACAACATGTATTGCCGATGTTATTTTCGCCCTTTTCATGCCAGAACACGAAATGCGAAAGAACTGTGCAGCCGATGTTGCTCTTTCCCTCGCAACAAGTTCGAGCTCATTGACTAGCACGGAACCAAAAGAGCCACGCAATTGTGTTGCTCTTTGTTGGTTTTGTCGAGGGAAATTCATGTGTGACATGCTCAGAACATTACAAAGTGCCGAGCAGTTGTTTCGCACACACACTTCAAAACTCAAGCGCATTTACCAGTGCGTGTGCGCGCACAAGAGCCATTTCAAACACTGGTTTTAAGTGCATTCATGCAGAGCTCTATTAAAAATCAACACAGTATCAACAAAGCAGATTCTTTTTATAGTTAAACACACTTAAACAAAATCTATTACAATTTTTGATTTTTCTTCACGCAGTAAGGATGTACACTAGACCGGTTCAAAAATGTATGGGAAAAATTATGTGTCTTATTTTCTTCGGTGCGCGTCCATTTTCTGAAAGTTCTACCCCTAACGAGATGAAAAATATTTCAAGACCCCAAAAATTTTGATCCCTAGGTACTCCGCAAATCGTTTAAAGGTCATTTTAGGGCTGTTTACGACTTAAAACCTTTTGAATAATGTGTTGTCCAAACCAAATGACATATGGATAATATTTTGATGGGAGATCTTTAATAATAATCCAGGCAAATTTTGAATTTTTAAATTTTTTAAAAAAAACTCTGTCCGTTATTTTTGGCGGAATTTTTAATCTGCAATTTAACTCACAAACGAACATTATCGTTTTTCCACATCAAATATTTTTCTTATTTTGTTCTAGCAAAAAAAAGTTAGCATTTTTGTATTTTTGCGCCAAGATTGCCCTTTCCAACGCTGTATAATGTTGTACATTCTTTGGACCATAAAATAAAACAACAAAAAAAAATAAATTGTAAGAAGTTTATTTTTTGAAAAATTTTTGAAATTTTTTCTGTGGTTATCTACAACCTGCAGCAAATATTGTTTTTGCTCTTCATTCGATGTTATTGATTTATTAAAATCAGTTATTAATGCCACACTTCTTTCTGCTGAATCGTTAATAACGTTAAGCTGTGTGACAATTTGAAGACCACTAACATAAGCGCTGTTATTAGGCCACTCAGCAGGGTCAAGCATTAAAAAATCTGTAGATATTTTGAGTTTTTCAAAAAATAACTGCGTGTTGATGGTAACGAAATCATATAAATTGGCATTTAAATATGAAGCTTTGCAAGTAGCCTTTTTCAAGGTCTTTTCGGTTCCTGCATTGTTTTTAATTGACTCCACCATTTTTTTGTGAGTGTCAACACTTAGTGATCTATCGAAAAAGGATAGCCCCACAAGCTCTTCACCAAGATACCATAAGTGATTCTCAAATTTTTTTTTTGCAATTTCTGCTATCTGAGGATTAATACGTTCGTACCTATATAAATAAATAAATTTGGCTTTAGGCAGTTAAATAACAAATTTAGTTGCGCTGTTTACTTTTCAAGACTCTGCAGAAACTCCAAATCGTTTTTAGGTGCCATTGCGGGAAGTGGAGACAAAAACCAATATTTTTGGTACACTCCAACAACAAATAAGCATACATCCTGTACTAGTTTCTTTTCTTGAGGAGACATAGGAAACTGATTTTGGAACATCCAAATTTTTAAGGAATAAATGGCTTTAGACATCCATCTTGCTCTGTGCATTGCTCCTGGATATCTAAAGCGTATATTTTTCTCTTTGTCCCCCCCAAGAAAGATTACAATAAGCTCCAATAATTCGGCATAATCATGTCTTGCGTGATGGATCTATAATTGCAAATAATTTTCTTTAAATTACGAAATAATTAGATGAAATATATACCAAAAGTTGTGTTTTAGCGAAATCCAAACTCTCTGCTATTAAGTCACCAATATTTTCAACAACGTAATCATCATCTATTCCTATCCGAAACTCAGATTGCTTAATGGTTTGCCATTGCTTTTGAAATTTTTTAAATAAAGAAATATCAGGACTGATCGTCGATCCTTCAGCACTTTTCATTACAGTGGACAAAATGAGTTCGAGAATGTGGTGTCTGCAAGCAAAGTGCAAGAAACTTGTGTCTAATTCCTTTTCTATTAAAGCGCAAGCACCATTTCTTTTCCCTTGAATTATAAAAAATAAGTTGTTATCAAAGCTATCAAATGTTATTGTGCATAAGAATAAAGCTACCTGTATTTGTAGCAGTAGTATCAAAGCAGAGACCACTAATTTTTTCTTTTATTTTCCACTCGTGAATCAACTGGCAAATGGCAGTAGCTTGGTTTTTACCAGTGCCACTTTGAAGACAGGGTACCCCTAGCAGTTGGGACTTCCCTCCTCCTGAAACCAGAACTGGTAGGCGATCAACAGTATCGTGTCCTGTTAAAGAGGGCAACAATTTTCCATCCCAATGAATTGTTAATTGGCTTTTGGTGTAAAACGCAGTCTTTATTTTTTCTGCCTCTTGCTTTCGCGATTTCATTCTCGTTCTCCTCGTGGTTGATGTACTTAAAATAACATTGTTACGTTTATAACCCATTTCAGATAGAACAGATCCGAGAACTAGAGTTGCGTTGGAGTTTGATATGTTCGCTCTATCCATAGAAGAACATATTGCTGAAGATAAAATATTTATTGGGGGACTTAAGTTTGGTTCCAAACGCTTTGGAATAAATGGGTGATAAGGCTCGTCGTCATCTACACTTATTTCGCTTTCATTATCAGATTCCATACATTCTTTCTTTTCGTCTTCGATAACTGTTTTTTTTTTTAATTGACGTTCCGTTTTGTTTTTTAGATATGTCAAATATAAGACTTAGTTGTGAAATAAATAACGATTTCCTTTTTTCGTTTGGTTTCGATTTCAATCTTTTTTTATCTTTGTTTAATATTTTCCAACTATTTAATAACCTTTTTAGTTTCGCAACAGAATTTTTTCTTAATGTAATGCTTTTGTCAAGATTTTTCCACGATTCTTCACATTTTTCTATCACCTTATTTACACACATTTTTACACTCTTTTCCGATTTTTTTAAAAAAAAGTAAAAAGCTAATACGTCGCGATTTAATGGTAGTGAATCATATTTCAGTTTTTCGATCTCACTCCCAATTAAATATATTTTTTTATTGCAAGCTCTTATTTTGGACATTTTTTCAACACGTGTTTTAAATTACAAAATGACGAATGTCAGCAAAAAGGATAGAAACGAAAAACGTATTAAGCATACTCATAACGGGTCTGTTTTAAAATCAGCTGTTTTAGTGGTGTTTGAAATTAAAGTTGTGTTGTGCGAAAAATAAAAATACAAATCTTATACCTTCTTATAAATAAAGAAAAGTGCAAAACAATTATTTTATGAATTTATTTTAAGTTCAAAACGAATGTCCACACAATACAATGTGCAGGTTGTAGATAACCACAGAAAAAATTTCAAAAATTTTTCAAAAAATAAACTTCTTACAATTTATTTTTTTTTGTTGTTTAATTTTATGGTCCAAAGAATGTACAACATTATACAGCGTTGGAAAGGGCAATCTTGGCGCAAAAATACAAAAATGCTAACTTTTTTTTGCTAGAACAAAATAAGAAAAATATTTGATGTGGAAAAACGATAATGTTCGTTTGTGAGTTAAATTGCAGATTAAAAATTCCGCCAAAAATAACGGACAGAGTTTTTTTTAAAAAATTTAAAAATTCAAAATTTGCCTGGATTATTATTAAAGATCTCCCATCAAAATATTATCCATATGTCATTTGGTTTGGACAACACATTATTCAAAAGGTTTTAAGTCGTAAACAGCCCTAAAATGACCTTTAAACGATTTGCGGAGTACCTAGGGATCAAATTTTTTGGGGTCTTGAAATATTTTTCATCTCGTTAGGGGTAGAACTTTCAGAAAATGGACGCGCACCGAGGAATTTTAACAATTTTGAAATATGAACAGGTCTAATGTACACATTTCATTTAAAAACATTCCAACTGTACACAGCATCAGATATCACGATAATTTCATTGGTGATTCACATCCAATATTACAGTTCTCGACGGAAAATCTAATTTGTAACGACCGTTGATAACTTGACATTCAGATTTTTGTAAAGAATTTGGTTGACATTTTAACAGGAATTTGACAGACTTTTCAGAAATGAATTGGGACATTGTACTAAAATTAAAGTTCATTTCCCATTAAAACCGAATGCATATTCTATAATTTCTCTTGTATAGGGAGGGCCATTAAATATTTTAAATTTGCTGAAAAAAATAGTACTGACAACGAGTCACTGTTTGGTGTGGATTTAGGGCTGTCGGTATGATTGGACCATTTTTCTTCGATAATGAGCAAGTTGGCGCCGTTACGGTCAACGGTGAACGTTGCCGGGCCATGGTCAACGAATTTTTGCTTTCAAAGATGCAAGAGAATGCAATAGACAACACTTGGTTTCAACAAGTCGCGGCTACATGTCACACAGCTAATGCAACCATCGATTTTCTACGCACTGTTTTCGAAAATCGAATAGTGAGCCGAAATTGTGGTGTCAATTGGCCGCCTAGAAGTTGTGATTTAGCCCTTTAGACTATCTTTTGTGGGAAGCCATAAATGGTAAATGTTTCGCAAGCGTCTAGAGCCAATTGAAGCGTTGAAACATGAAATCGAAGTTGCCATTCTAAAGATTGGACCCAAAACAATCGAAAATATACCTAAAAAAATTGGTTGATCGAATGAGGTACTGCTGATCCAGTGTTAGTCATATGAATGATATTATGTTCTATTAATAATTGACAAAGTGCAAATTTAAAATGTTAAATCGCCCTCATAGTAAATGCTGATCTTACCGGTAGTTATAGCGAGACGCTCTAATAAGAATTTATCCAATGTTTAACAAACATACAACAACAAATTCTGTCGACAACTTGAGACATCAGATGATATGCATCCATATTGAAATTGTATAACACAAACTGATCTCTTGTAATAGTTATCTGCTACAGCGTTATACAAGAAAGCTATTGATGTGTAGCTGGGAAACATGGTCGTTAAATAATGGAATTGATGCCGATATTACCAATTGCGTGTCAATTATGAAGGCCTTCGCTTTCATCAGTTTATAGATGGTGCCTAGCTGGCTATATTTCTTGCCCGGTAATTTTCCCGTTATTGACTGATATCGTTTTGGAGTTGTACTGGCGTGAGTAGTGATGATCCATTCGATGATCGATCAAAAGTTCGATGATCCTCGCCTGTACGAGTACTTTCTCGTTCTTGTTGATGATTGTATGCAGCTCTTTCGCCACCATGAAAAATTATTAATACACGAAGTATGACTTTCATTTTCTTAGTTATTTTGTTGACACGTTCCGTTATACCCTTAAAATTGCGGTTGACTTCGACGATTCCAAAACAGATGTCAGCTCTTTTAAAAGATACCTTATATCATGTTGATCATGTTGAGGTTCATCATATTTTCTTCTGTTCATCCGAATTCATTTCTTTTCTGTCATCCGCATCCATAGTGCCAAAGAGGATATGTTTTAAGGAACCAACGAATTCTAATGACTATATTTCGGTTCAGGACGATATCAAAGTATTGTCAGACATTAGGCAGGAACATTAAATTTTTCAGTTAGGTATTCAATTTTCTCAGTGATTTAAATGTTATTCTCATAATGTAACAAGAGGGTTGAATAGTGCCCAAGGTAAATAGAGCTTCATTTCAAGTACAGTAGCTTTCGCTTATACTTACACATAGCTGAAAATTTTTTTTGGACAATAAGTTAAACGATTTATTTTATGTGCCACTTTGTGGCATATAACTGTCTTCACATAATTTCAGCAATATGATTATAAATGAAAAATAAATAAAAGACGTGTTTATTTACTACTGAAAATATATATTTGATTCAATTTAAAGACTTGAAAACTTCGTTAGGTAACTAATAAAAAAAGCAAATTAAATTCAATAAGCTACTTAAAAATATCTTTAACTTTTGACTGCTTATTTTTAATAACCATTTTTAAAATTTGGTTCTCAATCTTGTCAAGGATAAACTTGGTCTCAACATCATCCGTGCAATATTTTCTTAACATTTCTACCGAGTCTAATACTTCTTTTGAAAACATGTATCGGCAAATATTTCATAATATGCCTCATTGTGTATGCTGCCGGAGTTGATTAATCTCGTTTTGGAGTTGTACTGGCGTAAATAATGATAGATACAACTTCCCGTAATTTATATCGATCAAAAGTTCGATGATCCTCGGCTGTATTTTGTCGTTCTCGCTGATGATTATATGCAGCTCTTTCGTCACCATGAAATATTTGATGGTGAAATATATGTTTTGTTGACACGTTCCGTTATACTTTTAAAATTGCTGTTGACTCCCTCTGTAGTTTTGCGAATCACGTTCAACGACGATTCAAAACATATGTCAGCTGTTTCGAAAGATATATTAATCACGTTGATCTCCCAAAAGGTTTCTGGTACTTTCTTCTGTTCATTCGCATTCATTTCTTTTCTGTCATCCGCATCCATAGTGCCAAAGACGATATGTGTTGGAAACCAACGAATTCTAATGGCGCTCTGTTGGTATCTTTCATCACTTTTACAATTTGTTCCATCGTGTCCAGGACATGGTTGCACTAGTCTTCATAATCGCGGAACCTTTCACAAATCTTACTCATATCCACAAGTAATTTTTCAGATCTGTTTATCACTTCAAAGAACGGATGGAGCTTGAAATATATCAACAGATTCCACGAGGAAGACACCACGACCACAAATCGCTGTAGAGTTTGCAATTTCCGAAAATCATCCCCCAGTCGTTGGTAATGCTCTTGCTTGGCTGGTTGCAGTCGCCCGTTTTTTCGCAATTGAAGAAACCTTTTCAGGTGGAAGGTCATCATCAGTCTGTGGCCTTTATTAATGGACAGAGTTTTTGTACTGGTCGTTTTACTACACCACTCTGCAACTTAAGAGATACTACTCGAACCTTTCCATCTTTTCCAGGATGCGTTTTAATTATTCGTCCTAGTTGGCATTTCGCTGGATGAGATAATTCGTCTTTTGGAATAAAACCACATCACCTTTGACAATATTCGTTTCTGGTCTGGACCACTTTGCTCGCAGCTGCGACGTCACAAGAAACTCTTCCTTCCACCGATTCCAATTTTTTTTTTTTTCGCAATTTTTGTATAAACTTCCATTTGTTCAGAGATCCAACGACTTCGTCTACATGTTCCAGTACATCAATTAGCTGCATTCCTATCAGGAAGTGGCCTGGGGACAAAAAGTCTAGCGATTCAATTTCCTCATGAGTGAATTGCTTTTGTTGACATGTAGACAAATACAGAGATATATCCTTTAAAACACTTTTGGCCTCTAGTTCTAGAACACTTCGTCAGTATAACCCTGTATAGTGCACGCCAATGTATAAGAATGGCTGCATCGCTGTATCTCTTGTTTATAACGAATGCATCGTTTGCACTTTTTATAGCTGTTTTAACCCCAATATCCAAGTGTTTCACTTTGTTGAGGCTTCGGTTAATATGTTTTCACCATGTAAGGTTGACAAATGGAATAATCTCACAATTCCAGACGACAGATGTGACCAAAATTATCGGATGTTTCTGACTGAAAGACATGTTTACATTTTGAAGTCGACCACCAACCCGTAGAATTCCTTTGCTGTCCAAAAATGTATGCAGCCAGTATTCTACTGCCTCGATCAATTAAAGATCCTCTTTTCAAACTGCAAACTCCTTTGGTAAACATGGCCTGTTGATGTCGCAATATTATTTATTGTTCCGTAGCCCTTAGATCGTCAGCCGACAATGCCTTAGATATTAGATACTTGAACTATGCCTTACACTTTGTTGACAAATCGCAAGACGTAGGCCACCACGCGTAGCAATTTTGAGTAGCTCGAGTACTTTGCCGTCATATTGTCCAAGAAATGTTCTTTTGTTGACGTAGACGCAGCTGCTGCTAATACCAGCAACTGTGCAGCACACAACTCCAATTTTGGTAACGTCTTTCTGTTTTTGATGGGATTGACCTTCATGAAAATTACAGCCTTTTCAGAAGAGTGTAAATCCATGTAACTCGAACATCGTGGTTGTACCAAGGCATCTAGGAACGCGTATAGCTTGAAGTGATGCTATGTTCGCTGTGAATTGTTGCCAGCTAGGCAAAACTTCATTGGACAATGTTTCATCCCAATCGGTGCTTCTGCAGCTTCTGGATAACTAATTTTGCCACAACAGTTATTGGTGATAGCCAGCCCAATGGCTCAAAAATTTCTGAAAGCATTGATAACGTATTCCTCTTTGTGATTTCTGTTGACTGACTGAAGCTGACTTTGAACCGAAATTCATCGATGCTTAGATCCTATTCTACCCCCAACGTCTTCGTTCATACGTCTTCTTGTATTGATATTACTTCATTGTGTTCATGATTTTAACAACTTCTGTGATCGTTGGTTCATTTGAAAGCCACTTTCTCAAATGAAAATTGTACCTTTCTAGCTGTTGCGCCACGCCACGTACATAACATTGATTCTTCTCTGTTAGCATCCGTCACAAGATCGTCCATGTAGAAATCTTGTTTTATAATTTTTGTCAAATGTTTATCGCTGCATTTTTCACCGATCATGAATAGCGACCTAACAGCCAAGAATGGAGCCACCGGTGTGCCGTATGTGACCGTTGTTAAGCGATACTGTTGTATTGGTTAATGTCAAATATATCGCGTTGGAATTTTGGCCCGGTGCACATAATATCATTTAGGCATTTTCCATTCGACGTTTTCGCTGATGCATCGAATACTACCCTAACTTTAGAAGTTCGAAACTACATATACCATATGCCCCAGTTCCTAGTACTCCCTCATGAAGGCAACATATTCTGATTAAAGTATTGCATTTCTCTCTTGCTTCTTATCACCATTCGAAAATCTAGCCAATTTTTGTGGCTTCGTCTCATCCAGCTCGTTTTCGTTTATTATTGGCAACTGCACTACAATTTTACCGTCATCTTGAAACATTGTTGTCTACTCGAAGTTCTGCATACACCACTGGTCGTCACTTGTGGATTGATATTCTGAATCCACCTCCTCCACCACCCAAAAACGTTCGTTGCGGCCACATGAACTTTGGTCGTTTTGCTTCTCACGTTGAATAGTTTGCCACATATTATCCAACCAAGTTTCGTCTAATCATTCATATCCATGCAAAGTAAATTCATGGTTACCTAGAAATTCTTGGCTTTATATCTAAGTCCACCTTGTTTTTAGAAACCGCTACCAGGGTACCACCAAAGCCATGTATTTCAGTCTTCTCTTTCATCCCTGGCAGTCCCAAAATCTGAGAAGCTTCATCTGAAATCGATGTTATTTGGAATCCTTGATCTATCATTGCCCGCAGTAGTACATATTCACCTGTTCCAGAACGTACTCTCTACTGCTGCGTAGCCAACAAGACAAGGTTTCGTCTCGATTACAATAGATGAAGTAGGTTTCGCTGGCTGATTCACATGTCGTTGATTGACGTTGTGCAGATACTCATGGTGATTTCCTCCAAATTTACTGCATTGTGAAGAACTGTAGCATTTGCATCTGTTTTGTGGAGTTGGCATACAAAACAAATTCTTTTCGATGTCAAAATTTGTCTTCTCTCTGTCGCTGTCATTGCAATCATCTTTCTGCATTCCATTATTTCGTGTCCACTTTTCTGACAGAAGTAGCACGATTTTGTTGCTGTTGCACTATGAAATTTGGTGCCATATCTCTTATTGCTCACCACTTCTTGCTCTCGAGCCGCTTCTAAAGCCAGGTGTTGCTGTTGCAGCAATTCCAACACGTTACCCAGCATCTGAATTTCTGTTGGCTTTTTCACTTGCTGCTCATAGAGTCGTAAACCATTTTTATCAAATTTTCTCACAAATACTATCCCAATAAAATGGTGCAGCATCCGCCGTAGACATGTTCATGCGCCTTAGCGCCAACAACATTGTAGTATCCAGCATCTTTCTTATGCTTGTCGCCGAATAACTGTTTAACATGGGTTGTTCCAAAACGTTGTTAAACAAATTTGAGAAAACCAACTTATTTTCGTATCTTTTCGTTAAGAAGTCAAACGCTGCCTCGTTGTTAGTATCTGTAATCTTAAAATGTTGTAGCAATTGCGCAGCATCTCCTTTCACGGCTGCCTTTAATCTATCAACATTCTCGACGTCCGAGAAATATTGTGCATCATGTAATCAATCGTGGAATGGTTCCCAGTTTTGTTGTTGTTGTTGTTGTAACAACAATATATTTATTTTGAAGTCTTGTTTGTCTATGGGGGATCTGCTTCGATATCCAGGTTAAGGAAACGCGCCATTTGAACTTGATGTGTCCACAGAGAACTGGGGGTCACCTGAGTGGGCTTGGCCGGACAATTGAAGAGGTGCAGTACATCATGTGGTCCCTGATGGCAGGCGGGACAGATTTTCGGAACGTAAGCATCAATTCGTGCCCAGTATGAATTGAGGCGGCTGCACCATCCAGATCTCAGCTGCGCCAGAACCACGCGCGTCTGCCGAGGTAGTATCTGCTCCTCAGGTGAAATCTCCGGGGGATGTTCCCCTAGCACTACATTCACACGGTAGCTGGATACTGCTGCTGCGACATCATAGACGTGAATGCTGTTTAAACCTGCCTGATAGTTCCGATGATTTAAAAGTTCTCTCTTATACCGCTGGACCTCTCTCTCTAGATCATGAAGATCGTACCTGATCTTCCTAGGTGGAGGCATTCTGTTCAAGAGATGGTGGTTAGGAAGACTGCTGCGAAAACACCCTAGCAGGTATTGCTTAGACAACAGGAAATTGTGTCTGCGCACGGCAAGGACCTTCGTCTCCTCATGTAGATGGTCCTCAGAAGACATAAGAAGACACCCTGTTGATGTTCTAAGGGCGGCATTCTGGAAAGTCTGAATTTTCTTCCACTGCGTCATACTCACTTTCGCCGACCATACAGGTGCTGCGTAGTTTGCTACAGACCGAACTATCGCTTTGTAAGAGGTCAACAAGGTTTCTTTGTCGGCTCCCCAAGTACTGCCGGCAAGTGACTTGAGGACCTTGTTCCTACTTTTGAGTTTATCACAGATAGCTGTAGCATGTGCAGAGGATCTAAAAAGGCTGTCCAATGTGACCCCAAGGATTTTGGGGTAGTTGGTGGTCGGGATGTAGGCGTCATCGACTTTCACATTGAGTGAAGAAACGTGCTAAGTCAGTGAGGTAACAGTTGATTTTCTCGCAAATGTCATCCACTTTAGGTCCTGTCGCCAGAATTGTGCAATCGTCAGCGTACGACACAATTTCAACGACGTCTGGTGGTGCAGGAATTTTAGAGGGGTAGAGGTTAAACAGAGCCGGGGATAAAACTCCACCCTGTGGAACTCCTTGTTTAACTCTACGGGGCTTCGACTTTCTGTCTCTAAATTCTACATATGACTGGCGCCCACACATATAGTTTACGACCCAACGTTTCAAACTGGGCGGAAGGGACGTTTCTTCAATGTCCTCGAACAGAGTGGCATGATTGACCGTGTCGAAGGCTTTTGTAAGGTCAAGAGCCACGAGGACCGTCCTGTCGTTAGGCTTGTTCGGCGACTTATACGTGTGGTGATGGCTTGCGGAATCCATGCTGATGATCAGCACTAGGAATGTGTTCGATCAGGCTGGGGAGGAGCAGTGCTTCAAGCGTCTTTGCTACTGGAGAAAGCAAGGAGATCGGCCTGTACGAATCTCCTTTACTTGCGACTTTGCCTGGCTTCAGTAGCGGGACCACTCTGCCCATTTTCCAGGCATCGGGAACTTCGTGAGTGGCTAGCGACAGATTGAGGTCATGTACTCTACTCCCGGGGTATCCAAGTGCTTTAACATCAGCATTGAGATTCCGTCCGGACCCAGCGCCTTTGATGACTTTGCGCTGCGGATGACATGGGCAATTTCGCCAACGGTAAATTGTGGTGGTGCCTCTTCGACTCGGAGAGCGCGGATACGACGCAATACTTTTCTTTTCGCCTTATCACTCTCTGGGTGCTCAATAAAAAGCCAGTTAAAATAACACGCGCACCGCTTCGGATCTGTCACTGTTCTATCACCGAACGTGACAGCTGTCCGATCATCCTTCCTTACTGGGTTAGAGAGTGATTTGACCGTTGTCCACAACTTACCAATTCCGGAAATCAAGTTGCACTGCTTTAAGTGGTCTAGCCATTTGTTCCGCTTATATTCGTTGACCAACCTACTGATCTCTGAGTTGAGATCCCTAATTCTAGGGTCAGTAGGGTTGGAGCGACGAATGTCATCACGCTCGTCTGCGAGTCCCGCTGCCTCTGCTGGGAAATTTGGTCGTACTTCGGGTATTCGAACAGCAGGGATATGGCGAGCGGCTGCTGCGTTAATGATGGCCCGAAACTTTTTCTCGGCTACCCGAACGTCCGACGGAATAGCTAGATTATTAAAGCTGCGGTTGGCGATATGAAATCGGGTGGTCTATTTATGGAGAGAATTATGGGAAGGTGGTCCGATCCAAGTGAGATGACGGGTTGCCAGGTGACGTCGTTGATCAGGCCAGGCGATGCCAAAGTGATGTCTGGCGAGCTATGGCAATCGCCCATAATCCGCGTGGGGGCGTCCTCATTCACTGTGCGTAACGTAGAGCTATCTATTTGCTCTGCCAAAGCTATGCCCCTCTGGTCGTTGTCTAGGAGAGAATGCCGCAGTTCGTGGTGAGCATTAAAGTCTCCTAGGAACAAGCGGTTATTGCCTTGTAGCAAATTGCTTATGTCTGGCAGATAACGCGGGGCACCGGCGGGATGTATACGTTGTACAGCTCTATTTCGGCTGTCCAGACTTGACTTCTACCCCCATACATTCCATGTATGGGTCTCTAGAGTCAAGCTCAGGCGAAATAGGTCTGTACTGAACAAAATGGTGTAACAGGAAAGCAAGTCCCCCACCTTGATGTTTCTCCGATTCATAAATTCTATGACCTCACTGATTTTGTTGCGTAGGCCATTACAATTAAATTGCAAAATTGATGCACTGTCAGGAGTGGCAACAGCAATCTGTGGTGTAAGATGCTGTATATGTTGATGCTGTTGCGAGGGCGACTGCGGGGGAGTCTCGTAGTTGGATGATGATGACGACGACGACGAAAATGCAGACGACGATGATAACACCAAATCCAAAGACCCACTGCTAACTTCGTTGATACAGCATGAGGCAACAAAGTCTGCTTCGCTATACTCCCTGATGTGGTTCAGACGTGAACAGCTCCTGAAGTGCACCCACTCCATGCAACGATTACACCTTACAGACGTAGCACGATGGTGTATTCGGTTCTGACAAACCGAGCAGATCCAAGGTCCGGGGTTTGGTTCGATCCCGGCTCGGACCAGTAGTATTCGGAGCAGGCATTCCGGGAAGTGCTGCTCCCTCGACGAAAAAAATGGACGAACAAAAAACGTATATTGTTGAGGTGACTGACCCTGGCCGAAGAGTTTCGGGTCAATTCGGTACATAGACCGGCAGTCGCCAGTCTTCGATGTTTCCCCTGAACTCCGGGATCTTCAGCACACCCAACTTGATGGTGCTGCGGAATTCCGCTCCCTCTTGTTTTTCACCTTCTCAGCTTCAATATTTTTCCTTCGTAAGTTTAATATTTCCGTTACTAACTCATATTGGTTGAAGACTTCCCCATAGATTTCGTTCGTTGCCAGCAATTTCTCGTAAAAGCTGCTTAATTGACGCAACAATTCTTGAACATCTCTCTCGTCGGCATTGCCATACTCAAGTTTTTTCTCTTTTTTTAACTTTCATAAAAATGGGGATTTTATTGTGGACACTGGATTCTTCTCCTGTGTCGTTTACGTGTTACTTCTCGCTATGCTTTTTTTTACCGACGATCCCTTTCCGTCTGCGCCATCGTCTTGTGCGTTACCTCTGGTTGTAGCTTTGTGTGGCGAAGACGATCCCGAAGTTTACTCTCGTCAATCTTTCTGCAAGCAGCTTACTTTTAGTCTTGACAAAGCACTCAGCCAATTTTTTCTGCGCTTCTATAAATGCTTGAAATGTTGCCATGTCTTTTTTGTTTTATCGCGGCTAACCCGAACATAAAATTTTTTTGTATGTACAGTTTTTTCTGTGCGTTTTATTTTTCTTAAACCATGTGAGTATAAATTCTAACTACTTACTTAGTAGGGACATAAATACTGTAACACACGTTTTATGCTGTAAAATAAAAAGGACTGAATGTTTTTGGACCAAATATTTTTTAATATATTTATGCAGTCTACTTCAGCTTTGTTCTAGTTCAGACGTGTTTTGCTCTCTCTGTGTTTGCTATTTTTCTCTATATAACTAAAAAAACAACGCAAAAATACCTAAACGTTCTTCAGACACTTTTGTTGGAAAGCCAGCAAAAATGAAAAAAGAACCGTCAGGGGTCCCCGGTTCCCCAACGAGAAAGTATAATTTACCATTGCAAGCGTTGTCAGATGATGATATGGAACGAGGAGCCGAAGGTGAAGAAGTTATGGAGCGTTTTCCCCCAATAAAAGTGTTGGGACAAAATATTGAATTTGTGCATTCGTTATTGGCTAATAAAGAAAAATTTCAATTTGTGTTAAAATAAATTGCGAATCATCTGCCACCTATAGTGGTGTCCAAGCTATTTTAAAGGAATCCAATTTGCAATTCTTTACACATGACAAAAAATCAGACAGTGTATTCAAAGGAGTGATTTTTGGTTTAGAATACAAAACCTCTACAGTAGTTAAAAATGAATTACTTTCTCGTAAAATAATGTGCCGCGACGTCAAAGTTATCACCAAAGTTCACGATGGTTACGAAGATACAATGTACATAGTCTACTTTGATAGTGGTTCTGTGAGATTAAGTGAGCTTAAGAGAAGCCATAATTGCCTCTTTCGAACGATCATAAGGTGGGAGTACCAAAGAAAAATAAAGAACAAAATTATACAATGCAGAATTGCCAAATGTATGGTCATGGTGAAAAATGGTGTTCTGTTCGCACAAAGTGCGCTCACTTCGCTGGCAAGCATTAGACTGTCGACTGCACAGCAACTACAGCTAACAAATGCGCCAATTGTAACGGAGGCCATAAATCCACTGATGTTTCTTGTCCCAGCAGAGCTGCTTATTTGGAGATTAAAGCAAAGTCTACAAACAAACATCCACGTCATCGTAAAACAGAATATGAAAACACACAGCACGTGTTGAAGATACCATCTCAACGTGTACTTTTACATACTTCTACACACTCTGATCCACGATGCAGTGCTAATATGCAGATCAACAACAACAGCAATAATGTTTACGTACCGCCAGTTAATAATATCTCTTACAGTTCTTTACTTAAGAGCAATGGTAATTTATTTACTGAAAATGAGATCTCTCAATTAACAATTGAAATGATATTTACGTTAAGAGATTGTAAAACCAAAGAGCAACAGTTCACTGTCATAGCTCAGTTAACAATTAAATATTTGAATGGTAATGTTTATAAATAAGTATTGATAACAGACTTAATTTCATGGTATGGAATGCTCGCAGCATCCGAGGAAAAATTATTGAATTTTTCATTTTTTTGACCCATCAGAAAATAGACATTTGTTTATTTCAGAAACTTGGCTCGAATCAACTGTTAAATTTTCACACCCATTGTACAAATGCATTCGCGTTGATCGTCAAAATCGCAAAGGAGGAGGTGTTGCTTTAGTTATAAACAAATTATTAAAATTTAAGCAAGTGCAAAGCTTTAGAACGCAGTTGATTGAAAATGTGGTCGTTGAATTGAATATTTCTGCAACGGAAACTTTGAAACTTATTTGTGTATATTATCCCGGTGGTAGGTCAACAGATCAGCTTCGCTCAATTTTCAAAAGCGACCTCAGGAAATTATTAAACTTAAGGGAAAATTATGTCATAGGTGGTGATCTCAATTGTAGATATCGAGATTGGGGATGTTTCATATCCTTTCTCAATAAAATATCCGAAAAGTTCAACACATATACCAAGTGCGGTAAGATCTAGATCATCGACCATTGATATTGTACTGACAAATGCATCAGCTTTAATGAGTCGTCTCACTGTTGTGAATACATTGGGTTCTGAGCATTTACCGGTACTATTTTCGTGTCGTACTTCAATTTGTGAAACTCAGGATTTGCCATATGATTTTACAAACACAAATTGGGTAAAATATAGGCGTTTGCTTAACACATTATTGTCGCAAAATCGGCTGGATTTGAAAAATTGATCGATTAGTCTCTGACTTTAGCGATACCACCATGAATGCAATGAAAACTAGTACACCCAAAAAGATTAATAGTAATAATTTTATAAAATTGCCAGAAAGTATTATTGATTCAATAAGAATGAGAAATTATTATAGACGTATCTGGAACAGATATAGGCAACCAAATGATAAAATTTTACTAAAAAAGTACGAGAAACTGCTCAATTATGAGCTCTGGTGTTTAAGGGACAATTCGTGGAACAGCAGATTGAAAGGTCTGGACATTCGCTCTTAGCCCTTCTGGAATATATCGAAAATGCTAAGAAAAAAAGTGTCCAGTATACCAGTTATTAATAACGGAAATCATTCATTTGTAACGGACGAGTGCAAAGCGTCAGCATTTTCTGAATTATTTCATCTAAATCATAAGTCTTCTGCCGGAATTAGTTGCATTGACACTGAACAGGAAGTTTCTGATGTTGTTATTGAATTTGACTTGTCTTTATTCGAAACCCCATACCAAGATTTCCAGATATCTAAAAACAATATAAAAAATTTACTGAAACATTTGAAATATAAGAAATCGTCCGGGTTAGATATATAAATTAATAACCTGCTCAAGAATCTTTCTGACTTAGGTGTGTCTCATCTTACTATTATAATGAATGCTTGTCTAAAATTCCAATATATCCCAAAATTATGGCGAAAATCTAAAATTATACCCATTCTGAAACCTGGAAAACCCCCCGATTTAGTTAATAGCTTCCGTCCTATCAGCTTACTTAGTAATTTAAGTAAACTTTTGGAGAAGATTGTGAAGAAACGGCTTATAGAATGCATAGATGCGACGAATGTTTTACCAGACGAACAGTTTGGATTTAGGGCTTCTCATAGTACGACTCATCAAGTCAAAAGAATCACTAACCAAATAAATACACAATTTTCCTTGAAAAATTCTACTGCTTTAGTCTAATTAGATGTTGAAAAGGCTTTTGACACTGTCTGGTATGATGGCTTAATTTTTAAATTAATTAAATTCAACTTTCCGAAATATTTAATAAAAATTGTAAAATCTTTTTGACAGAGTGGTCATTCTGTGTAGAAATAAACAGAGATTTCTCACACTTTGTTAACATACCTGCTGGAGTTCCGCAGGGTTCAGTTTTGGGACCAATTCTTTATATAATTTACAACTCAGATTTTCCTAAAAATGATGTTTACGAATATGCATTCTATGCCGACGATACAGCTTTATTTTGCTCAGGATTAATGGCTGATGGCTTTATATTGTCGCTACAATCTTCTTTAGATAAAATCGTTGAATATTCAAAAAAGTAGAAAATTAAAATAAATGCGGATAAATCACAGGCTATCTTTTTCACTAAAAAAAAGAAATTTTTGTTATACACCACAGTCAAACTTAGTTATGGATGGCAGGGTAATCACTTGGTCAAATTTAGTTAGATATCTGGGGATTATATTAAACCCCCGTTTAACGTTTAATGATCATATTCCGCACATTCTTGGAAAAATGAACATAGCTATAAAACTGTTGTATCCCATTGTCAATAGAAAATCTCAGCTAAGTTTGGAAAATAAAACTATTATTTACAAGACGATATTTCAATCAACTGCGTTATATGCATGTCCTGTTTGGGGAAATTGAGCCAAAACCCATATTATGAAAATCCAAAGATGTCAGAATAAGATATTGAAATTATTGTTAAATTTACCCTGGCATTTTAGCACTAGACGTTTACACGAGCTTAGTAATGTTGATCTCATTAATATAAGAGTAACCCAGATTACTCATAAATTTGAAATATCCTGTTTGAATAATGGAAATAATCTGATTGTCAATCTGTATGACTGCATACATTTAGAAAAATTTAATTTTCAATTACACTGTGGAACATTTTTGGGGTTATTGTCTGGGGGATGCGAAATTCCAAGTCAGGGTGATGGTACTGGGTCAGTATATTAAAACCCTCAAAGGGTTTTGCGTTCGTATGTGCCAGTTTTTTTTATGACCTTTTACATTTTTTCCTTATCTTGATGTTTTTTCGCTTAGTTGTAAAATGTTGGCAAAAACGTAGTTTGACATAACTCGAGAACGACTAGTTCGATTTTGCTGAAATAAATTGAGAAAAATTAATAATTACATTTTCTTTAATCCATTAATATACTGTTTCTCTACCAAATCAACATTTTTGCAATTAGAAATAAATTTATGAAGAAACTTTTGCCAAAAAAATTTTTTTTTTTTTTTTAAAACATATAAATCCCAAACAGAAAAACGTGTAGAGTCTTATAACTTTCACGTAAAGTCACATAACCTATAAACAAAATGCGACATAGATCATAGAAATCGATTAACGCGTTCTGCTTTTATTTACAATTAAGTGAAGTTACTTAAAATGTAAAAGGTCATAAAAAAAAACTGGCACATACGAACGCAAAACCCTTTGAGGGTGTTAATATACTGACCTAGTACCATCACCCTGACTTGGAATTTCTCACCCCCCAGATTGGCTGTTGTACTGTGTTATCGTACACTTATTTTAGTGAAGGTTTTTACAAAAATATTTTCCTTTCCTTCCACTTCTTTAAATTTAATGCAACTTTATTTAAGACAATATTAATAAGATTATGTAACCCAATAAAAAAAATTCACTCAATAAACGATAATAATAAAAAAATATATTTATTGATGTATATTGTATCCAAAAATAATCTACTTATTCGAAATGTCCGCCTTTTGCCTTTACACATGCCTTAAGTCGCACTGGCCAATTGTCAATAGCTGCACGAACCTCGTCCATTGGAAAATTGGCCACAGCTCGAACCAAAGCAGTCTTAAGAGATCCAATGTTGGGGTATCTTTTGTGACAAACCTTGTTCACTAAAACCGTCCACAATTTGTAATCCAATGGGTTCAAATCTGGACTGCCGGAGGGCCATTCTTCATAAGAAATGAACGCTGGCAAATTGTTTCGAAGCCAGGCCTGGGACGTTTTAGGCTTATGGGCGCAGAGTCATGCTGGAAAGTCCATGGCTGGTTTTGGAACAGGCAGTTGTTAAGAGGCTTCACAAGAGCTTCCAAAATGGTTTTTTGGTAAACTTTGGCCGATGTTTTGACTCCTTGTTCGCAGAAATGCAGGTCAGTGACCCCATCGTAAGAGACACCTCACCAAACCATGACTGAAGCTGGGTGATGACCCTTTTCCACCCTTGGGATCAGTTCAGATGCTTCCTTAGATGACCGCGCATACACTCTATCATTTTGCTTCTTAAATTTTTCCTGAACGGTAAAATATTTTTCATCGGTGAACAAAATTTTTCTGTGCAAGTTATCAGCGTGCTTCACCAAAAGACGTTTGTATTTTTCAATCCTATTTTTTTTAAAGCCGCAAACAATAAACGCCCGTTACGTCGTTTGAAAGCCCCAAGTCTTTTTTAATGATTCGACTCATGGACTTTTGCGTGATATCCATCTCACGGGCCATGATTTTCTGTATTCGGAGCGGATTTATGTGAATTCTTATTTAACGGCTTTGATAACATGCGTTGTTCGAACAGGGCGTGGGCGGCCCGACCGGTGGCGGTCTTTTACATCCCCAGTCTCCTCAAACAGTTTTATGCATCGGTAGACGAAATATGAAAATACCGCTTTTTTCATTTCACACTTGAAAAGCGCTACTACAGCGATACGGTTCTAATTATCTGAACACTCCATGATGAAAGTTGAAACAATTTCAAAATCCCGTTACAGACTAACGCTATTGAGGTTAGCTTTCAAAACCCATATGACATTAACGGGGTATGTTCAGTTCTACTATTGATATGGTAGTATATGGCGGTATTTATGTCCCTACTAAGTATACAACTTAGACGCCTGACAGGCGACTGTACTTTGCAATTGATATTTACATTCAAAAAATGCATGTTCCATGAACACATTGCTTATTGTATGTTGTGCCAATATATTCGTATGAATCTCTTGTGTTCTGTTTGTGTATACGTCGTAAAGAATTAAATGTAGCCGTGCAGCTCTCTAATTCTTAATGAATTCTGCTTTGTTGTGGTGCTGCAGTAACCTTCCTTGTGTCCTACTCGATTACAATACATACATACTTATAAAATAGGCGTGTTCGATTGGTGCGAGTTATTGCCTTAAACTTCAAAATTTTATAAGATAGTTTTGTAACTTCTTTGTAAACAAGAACTGATTGGCTTTATGTATCATAAACCTTTTGATTTAATAATTCATAATTTGAAGAAAAACAGTTATTTGCGTATTTTCGTATAAAGCATTGCACAACAAAATAAACATGGGTTAGAAGGTATTTTTGAAAATAATTCCTTTTGAGTTATACGAGAATTTGTGGTTTTGAAAAACTGCTGCTGGCTGCTTGAATATATCCGATCATCTTGTTGTCCTGTTGTCACTGAAGTGTACGCTGAATTTCTTTACTGATAGTATCCAATGTTACTGGGTGAAATATCTTCTTCTCAACTAACATTTTTAAATTTTCGCCTTTGAAATTTTGCGTCTTTTGGTGACTGGAGTCCACTGACAAATACAAGACATTTAAGTTTGTCTTTGGTAAACTTTTTCTATTGGAACTTTTCACAGTTACGATTCACTTTTGCAATGTCGGCTATGTAAACCCCTGTGTTTGGTATTGCTGTTTAAAACCACTTATGTATATCAGCTGCTGAAAAGTGACTGTTTCTGACCAAACATGACTGCTAACTTCTCAATAGGTTTGATGAAAGGATGACGACTGCTATTATTGATATGCTGGCTGTGACAACATTCTTCTCGTCTAATAATTGATTTGCATCGTTAACAAATATATACGCATATCGGCTATACCAAACACCAAAAGTGGTTATCTTCCTCATCATAAAACTACTTGTTGATTAAGACGAACTGACATGCATAGGTCTTCTTGATGTTCATGTGGCGGCACGTTGCAAAATTTGCTATATGCTTGTTGTAACAACAATTTATTTTGCTTTAAAGTCTTGTTCGGCTATGGGGGATCTGCTTCGACATCATGCGTCCACAGAGACCTGGAGATCAGCTGAGAGGGATTGGCCGGACATATGTCCGGAACGTTAGCATCAATTCGTGCCCAATTGAGGCGGCTGCACCGTCCAGATCTCAGAGCGAGAACCAATCGCGTCTCCCGAGGTAGTACTTTATTCTCAGATAAAATCTCCGGGGGGATGTTCCCCTAGCACTACATTCACACTAGCTAGATACTGCTGCTACGATTTCATCAGCGTGAATGATGTTCAGACCTGCATGATAGTTTCGATGATCTAAAGGTTCTCTCTTGTACCGCTGGACCTCTCTTTCTAGATCATGAAGTACCTGACCTGGCTGGGCGGAGGCATGCTGTCCATGGGATGGTGGTTGGGATGACTACTACGAAGACACCCAAGTGGATACTTAGACCACAAGGATTTGTATCTGCGTAAGGTAAGGGCCGTCGTCTTCTCACACAGATGGTCATCAGAAGACATATAGAGACACCCTGTCAGGGCGGCATTCTGGCAATTTTCTTCCACCGCTTCCTATCGATCTGTAAGAGCTCAACAAGGTTTCTTAGTCGAATTGTTGCGTCTGCATGAAATGTTTATGCTTTAGATGTTTCTGACGTTGTGTTGAATCTTGCTGCTGCACGAGTATTTTTGCAATAACTTGTTCAAATGCTGATGAAGACGTCATTATGAAAACAAATGTGTGCAACGCTTTTCTTACAGAGTACCTAATATATCTTTTTTAAATCCTTGTCGCCACTTTCGGTTGTGATTTTCGATTGAAAACAGTTGACCTTACCTTAACCACAAAAAAATATTTTTTTTTAAATTGTCTCACTATCTCACTTCTTTTTTTTATCCATATGCAGTATATACTTGTAAATAGGATTTGATCCTTTTTTAAACAAAATTTTATAGAATTGGTGACCATAATAAAAAAAATTAATTTTACAATTACAATTACTGCAGTTTTTTTATTTTTATTATGTGTCCTCCGAAGGTTTTAAAAGCTCGTTGTCAATGTTCCAAATGTCCTCCTTTTTTTGTGGCAAAAATGTCCTTTTCAAAAAAATCTATGGGAACCGTGTTTAACTCTTATACTTACTGACCGGGAACTACTTTTTAATATCGGCTCCGAATGTCTTATGCATGCTTTTGTCATATTATATGCCCTTTATGGTTCACAACTGAATAGTTAAACTAAATATATACTTATAAAACTAATGTTATGTTGCATATTGATCCTAATTTAAATTTTTTTCATTCATTTACAGATGAGGGCGAAGGTCATGTTGGCACGGTTTGTGAGATAGGGCGTTTAGGATCTGTTCATTCTCCAGAGAATACTGTTGTTGTTAACTGGGATTCTGGACATCGAACAAACTATCGTGTTGGCTACCAACACCAATTCGATCTGCTAATTGTCGACAACGCTCAAGTCGGTAAGTGTCTGATTATAAACTGGCGTATTCTTATTAATACAATATATTACATTAATTTTACAACTTAAGGTGTTCGTCATTCAAATGTAGTTTGTGATGGTTGTTCTAAAGGCGGAATTGCCGGAATAATTTTTAAATGCGAACAGTGTTCAAACTATCACTTATGTTCATATTGTTATGGCGCGGACTTGCACGACAAGGAACACCCTTTCATACGTTATACGACACCAACATCATTGGGGTAATTATGCATGATTTGATTTAAATATTGAAAATATGATCAATCTTTTTTTCGTCAGTGTTCGGGTTCCCCCCCGAAAGGGATGCAAACGCATACAGTTAAAAGGTATATTTGTGGGTGCAAAAGTGGTGCGGGGACCTGACTGGGAGTGGGGCCAACAGGACGGTGGCGAAGGTAATTATTTCTACTAATAGTATAAGAGAATGTATTTTTCAAATGATCAAAATCACCTCAAATGTACACATACGCATTTAAGAGGAAACAAATTACACAGTAAAAAAAAGAACTTTCAGAATGCAAATGGGATGAGACCAATTGCAAATGAAAGTTGACATTATCCATAATTATTTCTTTAGTTCAGTGCGAGAATTTTTTACACGCCGTCTAACAAGAAAAGGTCATTGGAAATTTGATAAAATCTTATTTGTTTTTATTATTCTGGAAAGTTACTTACTTTTTTTGAGGTCGCGAAATTCATGTTTACCTAAAATTCGCGGTAGATGGCGCTGTCATGCAAACGGTGCCATTTCTTAGATTTTCATAGAAAAAACGGTGTATTGCAGTAACTAAAATGAACAGGTAAACACTGCAGACATAATATAAGGGGCGCAAAACTATCTTTGTGGTTTGAATGTTTAATAACTTTTTAATATTTTTTATTTTAGAATTTTGTGAAGCAAACTTGGGGAATTTGAAATGGAACACTACACAGCAGAACAGCGATCAGTAATTGTTGAATTATATTTTAAAAATCAAGTCAATTGTTTTGACGCTGCGTGCTTATCGTCGCTTTTTCAGTTAGCGTCCTGGACCTTAGAACCAACAATAAACAGCTTGGTAGGGAATTTTCGACAATAGGTACTGAAGACCACGTACGGCCCACACGGACGAAAATATCCAACGTGTTGTGGATAATGTGCAGGACAGTCCAGAAACGGCAGCAAGAAGCAGGGTACGAAAATTAACCTTTACGAACTGTTCATTTCGGTTTTGTTACGATCACTTGTGAACCAAAACCACTAACGATTGAATTGTTTCACACACAAAATAATTTTTTCGTTTTGTTTAGTTAATGATCGCGATGTGAAACCCATACACAAAACAATAACAAGAGAGCTCGAGAACATAACACGAAACCCAATGAAACGGTTTCACAACTTGTGAGTCACAACGAACAGTTCTCGTAGCAATCGGTTATAACCCACAGCTTTCATACATACACACAAAACTAGTGAACGATTGGTTAGTGATCGACAGTGCCAAAAAACCAAATGATGAAAAGTTTAGTTTGTTGTCATGATCACTAACCAATACACAAAACGTTTCAACTCAACGTAAGGAGCGCTATGTGTTTCGAATCGTGTATTGTTCGGCAGAGGCAAAATGTTTCGTGTATCGTTTGTTGTCATGATACAAAACCATTAAAACTAAATGAATTGGTTTCGCTCGAACAGCGAACGGTTCCCGTAGCAATCGGTTAATTTTCGTTCTTTGGCAAGAAGACGTTCGGCACAACGTGGGTTATCGCGGAAAGAGTACGATTGTGCGCAGCTGAAAATGGCCGAAAATAATAGTTAACCGATAAATAAAAAAGTTATTAAACATTTAAACCACAACGGTATTTTGCGCCACCCTTTAGTTAGACCCTTAATGAATTTCTACAAAAAGCGAGACCACAAGGCAATAAACTCAACAAGACCATAAAGACACAAGCACACAATAACAGATTTGTACACACCCGAGAAAGGACAATCAGACTACCTGTGTACCACAACTCTAAGACCACCACAATTATAATACGAGTATTGACAATCTATATATACTGACAACAACGAGCCAAACAATTGAGTAAGAAAACAACCACTGAAGATGGCGCATAGCCGAAATCGATGTGATAATCACAAGAAATATACAAACTAATGTTTGTAGCATTTGAAATATTATTGCTATATATGATGAAAATATAATTGACAAAAAACATTTGGTGCCAAAATATGAGAGTATCAAGTAGGGGTCGTTGAGAATGTAAAATGGGTACCTGAGTGTGCATAACTAGCAATAGTTCTTTAAGTTCTTTAAAGGAAAAGAAAGTCAATGTAGTTTGGTGTTCCATTGTTATTGTACAATCCAGGCAATTTTTTTAAATTTATATTATATAACATATTTACACAAAACATGTATTATATATCAAATATTTTAATATTATTTTGCATTTTCATATCTGCTCGGGTGAACATTTCAATAGTATTAAAGGAAGAAACAGATTTAATAGAGGAGGCATGGTATATGTTGGTACAAAACATGCAGAATTACCTAAACAACATACAGAGCTTATTCCAATACCAAAACGAGCAAGTCCAGATGTATTTACAAATGCTGCAGAGACAATTAGATACGACCCTCCTAACGAGCCTTCTGAGTTTACCAATGATAACTATCGTATATCACAAAACTAGTTAGGTAAAGTACTAAAACACGTGAATATGTCATAGCGTGATTCAGGATATATTACACGTAAACTAAAACATAACAACTTACTAGAACGGTGTAAGAATAACTGCTTTTCGTACGAGGGTTGCTATATTTATTTCTGGCCTAGGCAACACTAAGTGTTGCCTGGCGCCATCGGACATTTCCAGTGGAAAGTTTGACATTTTTTAGCATAAACGTCCCAGAACGTTAAACGTACGACCATCATTTGTGTTGTTAACAGTGACTTGATAAAATCAATTTGGCAAAAAATGGAATTAGCTCGTGATCATTTTCCACGTCTTTCGACGTGGATTATCACAGCAAGAGTGCATCGTTGAACTTAAATCTTTATATGGCAATGAAGCACTATCCTATAGCACTGTGAAAAACTGGTTTAATGAATTTAATCGTGACCGACGCTCGCTCAAAGACGATGGTCCTGAAGGTCGTCAAAAAACGGCCGATTCGCCAGAGAACATTGATGCCGTGCGTGAACTGATAATGCAAAATCGTCATGTGTCATACCATGAGATAGAGGCATCCTTGGGCATTTCTTCCACCAGCATACATTTAATATTGCATGAACACCTGGACGTAAAAAAGGTTTGTTCTCCTTGGATTTGGCACAGTTTGACAATCGCTCAAAAAAATACGATCGCGGTGCTTCAAAAGACGTTTATAAGATCGTCACTGGTGACGAAAGCGTATGAGCCCCAAACAAAACAGCAATCGACCGTGTGGGTCTTCGAAGATGAGCCAAATCCAACGAAAGTGGTTCGTGGAAGAAGCACTTCGAAGCAAATGGTCGCCTGGCCATATGGCGACTGTTCCGCTTGAGCAACGTAGGAGTGGTACACCACAATTTGTTTGCCTGAAGTCTTCGGAGAAATTCGAACAAGAGAAGACGAATCATTGTGCACCATGACAATGCGAGCTCTCACACGTCGGCTCAAACCAGAGCCTTTCTGACCGGCCAAAACGTCGAATTGTGGGTCATCCGCCGTACAGCCCTGACTTGGCACCCAAAGACTTCTTTTTATTCCCACATCAAGAAAAAAATGCGTGGTCAACGATTTTCGTCGCCAAAAGATGCTGTTGAAGCGTTCAAAAACCATGATTTGGAGGTGTCTCAATCGGAGTGGAAAAAGTGCTTCGACAACTGGTTTGAGCGAATGCAAAAGTGTATAAATCATGCTAGAGAATACTTTGAAAAAAATAAAACCATTTTTGATGCTAAATATTCGCATTTTCATTATTAGGCCAGAAATATATTTAGCAGCCCTCGTAATCGACAAGCATTATTTCAACAATATTTCTCTGTCAACGAAGAAAATACATTTGTTTACTGTAATTATATTGAAAAACTGATGACTGAAATGGATATGAAGTATGTACCTCACAAATTGAGATTAATTATAGATTCTTCAAAAAACAGTATGAAAGCAGTTTTATTGTACTACAATAACAAAAAATCAAGGATTCCAATACCATAAAATTAGAACACTTAAGAAACCTACGAATCGGTAAAATATCTACTGGAATCAGTAAATTATGAAAACCATCAATGGCGTATATGCTGTGATGGCTATACGAAAAACATGTTCTTTATATGCTTGTGAAACACACGTTACAAAGGAAATCAATGTCTAAAGTGTGACTGGGAAAAGAGAAACGTTTTTCGTGTTGGAAAAGCTAATGTTATCTATAAACCTCTTTACCAGCATATAAAGTATTGCTACCACCACTTCATATTAAATTGGATCTTTTCAAAAACTTTGTAAAATTGTTTTTTGTAGACGGACTAGCATTTAATACATTAAGATCTACATTTCCAAGACTAAGTGCTACCAAAGTTAAAGAAAAATTAATAAATTAATAACTTTAAAAAATGAATTTACAATAATTGTTCCTAATTTTACAGGTATGTGTAATGGTCCAGACATTAGAAGTTTGATGAAAAATATTGATTTTCATAATTCTTTGGATCAAAATCAATTAATTGCATGGAATGCAATTAAAGACATAATTGAAAATGTTCTTGGTAAAAACGAGAATCAGATAGTGCACAAAGAGTTAAAGAAACGTTTAACTTTGAGGAACTTGGTTGTTGTTGTTGTAACAACAATATATTTATTTTGAGGTCTTGTTCGTCTATGGGGGATCTGCTTCGATATCCAGGTGAAGGAAACGCGCCATTTGAACTGGATGCGTCCACAGAGACCTGGGGGTCAGCTGAGTGGGCTTGGCCGGACAATTGAAGAGGTGCAGTACATCATGTGGTCCCTGATGGCAGGCGGGACAGATGTCCGGAACGTTAGCATCAATTCGTGCCCAGTAAGAATTGAGGCGGCTGCACCATCCGGATCTCAGCTGCGCCAGAACCACGCGCGTCTGCCGAGGTAGTACCTTCTCCTCAGGTGAAATCTCCGGGGGATGTTCCCCTAGCACTGCATTCACACGGTAGCTGGATACTGCTGCTGCGACATCATCGGCGTGAATGTTGTTCAAACCTGCCTGATAGTTTCGATGATCTAAAGGTTCTCTCTTATACCGCTGGACCTCTCTCTCTAGATCATGAAGATCGTTCCTGATCTGCCTGGGTGGAGGCATCCTGTTCAAGAGATGGTGGTTAGGATGACTGCTGCGAAAACACCCTAGCAGGTATTGCTTAGACAACAGGAAATTGTGTCTGCGCACGGTAAGGACCTTCGTCTCCTCATGTAGATGGTCCTCAGAGGACATAAGAAGACACCCTGTTGATGTTCTAAGGGCGGCATTCTGGCATGTCTGAATTTTCTTCCACTGCGTCGTACTCACGTTCGCCGACCATACAGGTGCTGCGTAGTTTGCTACAGACCGACCTATCGCTTTGTAAGAGGTCAACAAGGTTTCTTTGTCGGCTCCCCAAGTACTGCCGGCAAGTGACTTGAGGACCTTGTTCCTACTTTTGAGTTTATCGCAGATAGCTGTAGCATGTGCAGAGGATCTAAAAAGGCTGTCCAATGTGACCCCAAGGATTTTGGGGTAGTTGGTGGTCGGGATGTTGACGTCATCGACTTTCACATTGAGTGACAACCGCACCTCTGCGGTCCAAGCAGTAAACAGTGTGGCTGATGATTTGGAGGCGGATATTTTCATATTCCTCGCAGTGAAGAAACGTGCTAAGTCAGTGAGGTAATAGTTGATTTTTTCGCAAATGTCATCCACTTTAGGTCCTGACGCCAGAATTGTGCAATCGTCAGCATACGACACAATTTCAACGCCGTCTGGTGGTGCAGGAATTTTAGAGAGGTAGAGGTTAAACAGAGCCGGGGATAAAACTCCACCCTGGGGAACTCCTTGTTTAACTCTACGGGGCTTCGACTTTCTGTCTCTAAATTCTACATATGACTGGCGCCCACACATATAGTTTACGACCCAACGTTTCAAACTGGGCGGAAGGGACGTTTCTTCAATGTCCTCGAACAGAGTGGCATGATTGACCGTGTCGAAGGCTTTTGTGAGGTCAAGAGCCACGAGGACCGTCCTGTCGTTAGGCTTGTTCTGGTTAAGGCCGCGACTTATACGTGTGGTGATGGCGTGTAAAGCAGTTGTTGTGCTGTGCTGCTTGCGGAATCCATGCTGATGATCAGCACTAAGAAAGTGTTCGATCAGGCTGGGGAGGAGCAGTGCTTCAAGCGTTTTTGCTACTGGAGAAAGCAAGGAGATCGGCCTGTACGAATCTCCTTTACTTGCGTCTTTGCCTGGCTTCAGTAGCGGGACCACTCTGCCCATTTTCCAGGCATCGGGAACTTCGTGAGTGGCTAGCGACAGATTGAGCACTTTGGTCATGTACTCAACTCCCGGGGTATCCAAGTGCTTTAACATCAGCATTGAGATTCCGTCCGGACCTAGCGCCTTTGATGACTTTGCGCTGCGGATGACATGGGCAACTTCGCCAACGGTAAATTGTGGTGGTGCCTCTTCGACTCGGAGAGCGCGGATACGACGCAATACTCTCCTTTTCGCCTTATCACTCTCTGGGTGCTCAATAAAAAGCCGGTTAAAATAACACGCGCACCGCTTCGGATCTGTCACTGTTCTATCACCGAACGTGACAGCTGTCCGATCATCCTTCCTTACAGGGTTAGAGAGTGATTTGACCGTTGTCCACAACTTACCAATTCCGGAACTCAAGTTGCACTGCTTTAAGTGGTCTAGCCATTTGTTCCGCTTATATTCGTTGACCAACCTACTGATCTCGGAGTTGAGATCCCTAATTCTAGGGTCAGTAGGGTTGGAGCGACGAATGTCATCACGCTCGTCTGCGAGTCCCGCTGCCTCTGCTGGGAAGTTTGGTCGTACTTCGGGTATTCGACCAGCAGGGATATGGCGAGCGGCTGCTGCGTTGATGATGGCCCGGAACTTTTTCTCGGCTACCCGAACGTCCGACGGAATAGCTAGATTATTAAAGCTGCGGTTGGTGGCTTCTCTGAAGGCCTCCCAATCAGCCTTTTTTTGATTGAGAAACGTACGGCGTTCAGAGGTTATGAAATCGGGTGGTCTATTAATGGAGAGAATTATGGGAAGGTGGTCCGATCCTAGTGAGATGACGGGTTGCCAGGTGACGTCGTTGATCAGGCCAGGCGATGCCAAAGTGATGTCTGGCGAGCTATGGCAATCGCCCATAATCCGCGTGGGGGCGTCCTCATTCACTGTGCAGAACGTAGAGCTATCAATTTGCTCTGCCAAAGCTATGCCCCTCTGGTCGTTGTCTAGGAGAGAATGCCACAGTTCGTGGTGAGCATTAAAGTCTCCTAGGACCAAGCGGTTATTGCCTTGTAGCAAATTGCTAATGTCTGGCAGATAACGCGGGGCACAGCTACCAACCGGCGGGATGTATACGTTGTACAGCTCTATTTCGGCAGTTCCAGACTTGACTGCTACCCCCATACATTCCATGTATGGGTCTCTAGAGTCAAGCTCAGGCGAAATAGGTCTGTACTGCACAGAATGGTGTAACAGGAAAGCAAGTCCCCCACCTCCACTTCTGGTGCGATCCTTACGTAGCACGTTGTATCCGTCACAACTGTGCAGGCTGCAGGTGGCATTCAGCTTAGTTTCTTGGATCGCGGCGACCATGATGTTTCTCCGATTCATAAATTCTATGACCTCACTGATTTTGTTGCGTAGGCCATTACAATTAAATTGCAAGATTGATGCACTGTCAGGAGTGGCAACAGCAATCTGTGGTGTAAGATGCTGTATGTGTTGATGCTGTTGCGAGGGCGACTGCGGGGGAGTCTCGTAGTTAGATGATGATGATGACGACGAAAATGCAGACGACGATGATAACACCAAATCCAGAGACCCACTGCTAACTTCGTTGATACAGCATGAGGCAACAAAGTCTGCTTCGCTATACTCCCTGATGTGGTTCAGACCTGAACAGCTCCTGAAGTGCACCCACTCCATGCAACGATTACACCTTACAGACGTAGCACGATGGTGTATTCGGTTCTGACAAACCGAGCAGATCCAAGGTCCGGGGTTTTGTTCGATCCCGGCTCGGACCAGTAGTATTCGGAGCAGGCATTCCGGGAAGTGCTGCTCCCACGACGAAAAAATGGACGAACAAAAAACATATATTGTTGAGGTGACTGCCCCTGGCCGAAGAGTTTCGGGTCAATCCGGTACATAGAACCGGCAGTCGCGGGATTTGTGTGAATTTGTTATGAAAATAAATTTTACTCTATAACCATATGGATTAATTTGAAATCCAACTTTCCATCGAATCTGACAAGCAAGGGGAACGTTTTCACCATGCAGCTTTAACCATGGAAACTAGGTGCAGACGAAAGAAACTAGTCTATGTTAGGTGATTTATGCTAGTGGTTAAAGAGAACAACCGATGAAGAGGATACTGACGAAGAGCAAGAACCAGAAACACACAGAGATACACAGCCTACATGTAAATTGACAGTGATAGTTTTGATGATTAGCGGATCCAAATAAGATATAAAAAAATATTTTTTCCAATAAAAAACACAATTTTTTCCAAAAAAATTGAATTTTTGTAATAGTAACATCTGAAAATAATAAAATGTACTTCGTAATATCAAAGTAAATACATTTTTTCTATGAAAATCTACAAGAAAGAGCACCATTTGTATAACAGCTTCATCTAGCGTGAGTTTTAGGTGAAAATAAATATCAAAAATGAATTTCTCGACCCCAAAAACAGTAAGATACTACAACTTTCCAGGACAATAAAAATAAATAAGCTTTTTTTTACCAAATTTTTAATAATATTTTCTTGTTAGTCTGCGTTCCAAAATAACCAACTTTAATTGCGTGTTAAAAAAAATCTCGCACAGAACTAAAAAAAAACCCTTGAAGGTTTTGTTAGGGATAATGCCAACTTTTATTTGCAATTGGTTTTATCCCATTCGCATTTTGATTGTTGCACTGTGTTATTAAGAGATAAATCAGAAACAGCGCAAATTCAGCACTTTTTGCAGTTTTTGTTTGGCACTCTATTACTAAATAGCTTCTGTTTGCAAATTTTTACAGTTTAAGCCATATATATTTTTTTCAATATTGGGATGCCTTTTATCTATTAATAATTATGCTATAAGTACAATAGGCAGCCGTTCTTGACCCATGGCAAATCTCTTTTAAATCTTACCACCCCTGCTAAAGAAAAACTTTTTCAGTTTCCAAGAAAGCTCCTTTCTAGGCAACGACACATGTCCACACAACAGGGCGTAATAACTGGTCGACTATTCCCGCCTGTTATTTGCAATACATCTCCCTATCATTGCAATGTCCCGTCTAAAAACCTACACGCCCTTTGCATCGCTCTTGTTATTTTTCAGCAAGGTTTTGGTTCTATTTTGGCCACAGACACCTAGCAACATTACATTTGTCGATCCGCGTCTTTTTGATAAGCCCGTTCATCTGCCACTTCGTTCTCTTCAACATTGCTGTGTCCAGGAAAACAACAGAGCTACATTCCTGTTGTTGTTGTAACAACAATATATTTTATTTTGAAGTCCTCTTCGTCTATTGGGGATATGCTTCGATATCCAGGTGGAGAAAACGCGCACTTGAACTGGATGTGTCCATAGAGACCTGGGAGTTAGCTGAGTGGGCTTGGCCGGACAATTGAAGAGGTGCAGTACGTCACGTGGTCCCTGATATCAGGCGGGGCAAATTTCCGGAACGTTAGCATCAATTCGTGTCCAATAAGAATTGAGGCGGCTGCACCATCCAGAACCACGCGCGTCTGCCGAGGTAGTACCTGCTCACCAATTGAGATCTCCGGAGGAGGTTCCCCTAGCACTACATACACACTGTAGCTGGATACTGCTGCTGTGACTTCATCAGCGTGAATGTTTTTAAGGCCTGCCTGATAGTTTAGATGATCTAAAGTTTCTCTTTTGTACCGCTGCACCTTTCTCTCTAGATTGTGAAGATCGTGCCTGATCCGCCTGGGCGAAGGCGTCCTGTCCAAAAGATGGTGGTTAGGATCACTACTGCGAAAACAGCTGTAGCATGTGCAGAGGATCGAAAAATGCTTCCAATGTAACCCTAAGAATTTTGGAGTAGTTGGTAGTCGGGATGTTGACGTCATCGAATTTCACATTGAGTGACAACCGCACATCTGCGGTCCATGCAGTAAACAGTGTGACTGATAATTCGGCGGATATTTTCATATTTCTTGCAGTGATAAAACTACTAAGTCAATGAGGTAATAACGTTTGCGGAATGAAATCGCAACAAATTTTACAACGCTGGGTACAAAGCAAAATTAAAAATGTAAACAAAGTACTGTTATTTTTCATTTACCACATGTTTTGTGATAATGCTATTTGATTTTTGCTGAAGTTGATCTTTTATTTTGTTTGCAATGTCGTCAAAAGAAGAACAACGTCGAAAAACCATTTGTAATTTTTTCGACCATCATCCTGATTGGAAGAAATCCGATATCGTTTCTCATTTTGTAGAGCAAGGAGAAAATCGAAGTTCGTATATAGAACACTGACGATATATGAGAAAAGACAAACAACAGAAAGAAAACGTGGTTCTGGAAAAAAGTGTAGTTTGAACGACTCTTCTATGAGAAGCCGACTTCGAAAAATTACCGATGGTAAAGTCGCTAAATCCTATAGGGAGCTTGGGAAAAAGTTCCAATGTGACGGAAAAACAGTGAAACAGTATCTGAGTGATATGGGAATTCAGAGAAAGTCCAGAAAAAACAAGACAAAAGCGTCAGAAGCTCAAGAAGTTACCCAAAAGTCTCGACTTAGAAGTTTGGTCAAAAATACATTCAAAGCCAAGAGCGACATTGTATGCATCATGGACGATGAGTCATATTTCACATTGGATGGAAACGAATGGCAAGGAAACAATTTTTTTGAAGGAAAAAACACGTAGACGATAAAATAAAGTATGTGCAGCATTCAAACTTTCCTAAAAAAGTTTTATTGTGGCTTGCAATTAGTCAGCATGGAATTGCAGAACCAGTTTTTTTTGAGTCCAGTTTGGCCGTCAATTCTGAAAGATATATTAATTTCTGCTTACCAAAAGTTGAAGAATTTATGAATAAGAAGCATAGAAACTTAAATGTAGTCTTCTGGCCCGACTTAGCATCAAGTCATTACGCCAAGAAGACATTGGAAGCCATGGACACCCTTCAAATTCCATATGTATGTAAAGAAGAAAATCCACCCAATTACGCCCAACTGAGAGATTTTTGGGCACATTTAAAACGAAAAGTATATGCAAATAACTTCAGACCCAAAACTACCAAAAATTTGATTCAAAAAATTCGAAAGGAGCTTCAAAACATGCCAACATCGACATTTTCAACAGCCATGGAAAAAGTTCCTCAAAATTGCCGCAAAGCAGCTCGAATGGGACCAAATATTTGTTACATTAAACTAGTACAATGTATTATCTTAAAATAAAATTGAAAAAAAAAAATTGTTTTTGTTTAAAAGGGGATATCACTCCAAGCTGGGGACCTCCTTGTTTAACTGTACGGGGCTTCCACTTCCTATCTCTTAATTCTACATATCACTGGCGCCCACATCTATATAAGTAGTTTACGACCCGACGTTTCAAACTTGGTGGAAGGGACGTTCCTGCAATGTCCTCAAACAGAGTGGCATGGTTGACGGTGCCGAAGCTTTTGTAAGGTCAAAAGCCACGAGGACCGTTCTGTCGTTGGGCTTGTTCTGGTTAAGGCCGCGACTTATAGTGTGGTGATGGCGTGTATAGCAGTTGTTGTGCTGCTTGCGGAACCCTTGCTGCACAGCACAAGGAAGGTGTTTGATCAAGCTGGGAAGGAGCAGTGCTGCAAGCGTCTGTGCTATTGGCAAACGCAAGGAGATCGGTCAGTACGATTTTCCTTTGCTTGCGCTTTTGCCTGGCTTCAGAAGCGGTACCACTATGTCCATATTCCAGGCATCGGGGACTAAGTGAGTGGCTAGCGACAGATTAAGCACTTTGGTCATGTACTCCACTCCCGAGGTATCCAAGTCCTTCAACATCAGCATTGAGATTCCGTGTGCATACAGCGCCTTTGATGACTTTGCGCTGTGATTGAGCAACTTCGCCAACGGTAAATTGTGATGGGGCCTTATTGACTTATCATTCTAGGGCGGTTTAAGTGACACGTGCACCGCTTCGGAACTGTCACTGTTCTATCACCAAACGTGACGGCTGTCCAATCATGCTTTCTCTCAGGGTTAGAGAGCGATTTGACCGTTGTCCACAAATTAACAATTCCGGAACCTAAATTGCACTGCTTTAAATGATTTAGCCATTTGTTCCGCTTATATTCGTTGACCTACCTACTGATCTCTGAGTTGAGATCCCTAATTCTAGGGTCAGTAGGGTTGGAGCGACGAATGACATCACGCTCGTCTGCGAGTCCCGCTGTCTCTGCTGGGAAATTTGACCTACTTCGGCCATTCAGCAGGGATATGTCGAACGTCTGCTGCGTTGACGATGGCCCGGAACTTTTTCTCGGCTACCCGAACATCCGACGGAATGGTTAGATAATTAAAGCTGTGGTGGCTTCTCTGAAAGCATCCCAATCAACCTTTTTTGATTGAGATATGTACGGCGTTCAGAGGTTATAAAGTCGGATGGTCTATTTATGAAGAGAGTTATAGGAAAGTGGTCCGATCCTAATGAGATGACAGGTTGCCAGATGACGTCGTCGATCAGGCCAGGCGATGCCATAGCAATGCTCTTTTTTTGATTGAGATACGTACGGCGTTCAGAGGTTATAAAGTCGGAGAATTGTAGGAAGGTCGTCCGGTCCGGTAATGAGATGACAGATTGCTAGGTGAGGTCGTTGATCAGGCCAGGCGATGCCATAGTAATGTCATACGAGCTGTGGCAATCGCTTATTGTCCCCATGGAGGCGTCCTCATTTACTGTGCATATCGTATAGGAATCAGTTTTCTCTGCCAAAACTATGCCCCTCTGGTAGTTGTTTAAGAGAGAATTTCACAGCTCGTAGTGAGCATTTAACTCTCCTAGGATCAAGCGGTTATTGCTTTGTGGCAGACTGCTTATGTCAGCCAAATAACGCTGAGCACAGCTACTAACCGGCGGGATGTATACGTTGTACAGCTCTATCTCGGCAGTTCCAGACATGATTGCTACCCCAATAAATTCCTATATGAGTCATTCCATGCCAAACGGTACGATTTTGGGCAAAAATTTAACGCAATGATTCCGATTTTTATGAAAATTTGCAGATTTGGTCCTCTAGCAATTCTATTTCATCCGCGATTAGAAAAAAAAAATATAATTTTTTTTTTCAAAAGTTATGACCAATTGAACTTTGGTAAAATGAAGATTTTATCAAGGAGGTGTGTTCATTCAGTCGCATGTAACTCCGGAAATACTTGACCGATTTTACTCTGCTATACCTTATTTTGAAGGTAATTTTAAGCACTTCTAAAATAACGAAACGGTATGGCATAACGCCATAGAATTTTTTAAGTTTGTATCATTTTAATCCTTTTATTTCGATTTTGAAAATGATTACATCTTTTTTTATTTTTGAAATTTTGCAGGTGTATTCTTACAGGTCTGTTTTACCGACTGTGTAAGTTTTAAAGTGGTGAAATAATGCGTTCTATTTTTAAAAATTTTTTTTTACCTTATACCTTTTTCACTTCCATGAATATAGAAAATATAATATAGAAAAAAAATACTTTTTAATAGTTTATTGACACAAGATATAACAACAACAAAAAAACAAAGAAAAAAAGAAATAAAAAAATGAGTAATGAAATAAATGTTATGCCTTGTATACCATCTTCATACAGTACTGCTCAGAAGATGATGTTGTCTGGACTTTCATTATTTTATCGGGTTGTGGAATGAATGCATGGTAGCCAAGAGTTCCAGAAATTGTTTTCGCTTTTTCAAAACGCTCCTTCAGGTGTTTCGCCCTATCTTGATATTGATAGTTATTGAAGAATTCTGTATGAATATTCTTCACGTCTTTATTCACCCAATCATAAAATTTGACGGCACTATTAATGGGATTTATGAGGCTGGACAAGCTTGCACGTGCTGCTAGTCTTTTGACTGTTCCTCCCAGACCATCGCAGGGCCATTTGCCATGAGACGTTGCAAAAAAATGCCATTCCGCTGGTATTCCAAAATCTTCTACGTGGAACGTCAGATTTAAAAAGTTTTTCTTGTTTTTGTATTGTGCGCTTGCGCCATCAGAAAAGTAAAATATTTTACTTACAGGTCCTAAGGTTTTCTTTAAAAAATTTACAAGCCCCTCCTGGAATACGTGCACGGCTATTGTATCATGTTTTTATTTCTTTTTTCTTTGTTTTTTTGTTGTTGTTATATCTTGTGTCAATAAACTATTAAAAAGTATTTTTTTTTCTATATTATATTTTCTATATTCATGGAAGTGAAAAAGGTATAAGGTAAAAAAATTTTTTTAAAAATAGAACGCATTATTTCACCACTTTAAAACTTACACAGTCGGTAAAACAGACCTGTAAGAATACGCCTGCAAAATTTCAAAAATAAAAAAAGATGTAATCATTTTCAAAATCGAAATAAAAGGATTAAAATGATACAAACTTAAAAAATTCTATGGCGTTATGCCATACCGTTTCGTTATTTTAGAAGTGCTTAAAATTACCTTCAAAACAAGGTATAGCAGAGTAAAATCGGTCAAGTATTTCCGGAGTTACATGCGACTGAATGAACACACCTCTTTGATAAAATCTTCATTTCACCAAAGTTCAATTGGTCACAACATTTAAAAAAAAATTTTAAATTTTTTTTCTTGAAACACGTATATAATATTTTTAAGAGAAGAATGCATACACAAACTAGTTAAGCAATCCAAGCTTGTGATGTAAAAAATGCGTACCGTTTGGCATGGAATGACTCATATGGGTCTCTAGAGTCAAGCTCAGGCGAAAAAGATTTGTACTGCACATAATGGTATAACAGGAAAGCAAGTCCCCCACCTCCACTTCTACCGCGATCCTTACGTTGTATCCGTCACAACTGTGCAGGCTGCAGGTGGTATTCAGCTTAGCTTGTTGGATCGCAGCGACCATGATATTTCTCGAACTCATAAATTCTATTACCTCACTGATTTTGTTGCGTAGCCATTGTAATTAAATTGCAAAATTTATGCACTGTCATAAGTGGCAACAGCAATCTTTGGTGTAAGATGCTGTTGCGAGGGAGTCTCGTAGTTGGATGGCAATGACGAATACGACGACGAAAATGTAAGCGGCGATGATGCACCAAATCCAGAGACACACCGCTAACTTCGTTGATACAGCAAGAGGTAACAAAGTTCTCTTCGCTATACTCCCTGATGTTTTTCTGACCTAAACAGGTCCTGAAGTTCACCCACTCCATGCAACGATTACACCTTATTGACATAGCGCGATGGTGTATACGGTTCTCCGAGCAGATCCAAAGTCCGGGTAATATTTGGAGCAGGCATTTCGGGAAGTGCTGCTCCCACGACGATGAACTTGACGGACAAAAAACACATATTGTTGAGGTGACTGCCCCTGGCCGAAGAGTGTTTCCTTCGGGTCAATCCGGTATATATAACCAGTAGTCGTGGTTTTTAAAGGTACTCAGTGACAATTGCAACTTACATCAAGTTTTGGATATCACCAGGTGTGACCTTATAGCCTTCACGCATAGAAATGATATAATTACTATATGGTCACGACAACAATAGAATGTTCTCTGAAATAAAAGTATGTTCGTCGCAACCATAGTATTGTTTTTTGTAATTTATTTTGACCCTAGTACGATTGCGGAAATATATATATTTTTAAAATGTAACAATACTATTATTGCCAAATTTAGAAATAAAAATATTGTTGTTTAAGATGTACGTTAACAATAATATGATTACGGCAACAGGTTTTACGGACCAATTTTCATACGTGTATATGTGTGTGTGTATGTTTTTTTTATACCAAAAAAACACATACACACTATTCATTATAATAACAAAACAATCGGAAAGCAGTTCGAGGGATTTTTATTGTTTACTTTGTTCGGTGGAATACTCTACTGCCTATAGTATATAGCCATTGATTAGGATTTCATCACGTTCGTTATATGAGGTCTACGGATAGTTAACTAGCTAGCATTCATCCCTGCTTGCAACTAAAAGTCTTTTCGACTGCCTTTTGAATATATTTTTGGTTTCTTTAATTAAATGTTCAATAGGAACGTGGTCGCAAATCTGGTTATAATCTATTTGTAGTGTAATTTTATATAACTTGCTAATACAAATCTCTATTGTTGACAACATAACCCAATCCTAATTAATAATTTTGGGGATCATAGAATGTTTCTAGGGAGCATAACATGCTTGGTTGTGAGAATTATACTACAGTTGGATGTGAAACATACTACAGTTGTGGGGATCATAGTATGGATCATAGTACGATTGTGTGTGAATAATACTATTGTTGTGAGGACCGTAATACAATTGTGGGGATTATACTATGGTTGTGTGGGAATACTACTATTGTTGGAAGGACCATAATACTATTGTGGGGATCATAGTATGGTTGTGTGAATCATAATATTGTTGTGTCACAACCATATACCCAATAGTATGATGCTCTTCGAATATTGCCACCCAACTATTCTTTTTTTCTTTGTGGTCATTTACTAGTTAATATCTTTGTTATTTGATAGGTTAATCTGACCGTTACTTTAACTAAGAAGTTAGTATCTTTGTTATTCGGTAGGTTAACCTGTGACAAAAATTGTGCTGCTATGTCTATAGCCGATAATCTGGTCTGAAAAACACTCCAACTATTAGCTAATCTAACCGAAAATCTTTAAGATTTAAGTTGAAAGTCTTATAAAAAAAACCAGCTTCTGTCTATGGTCCATTGTTGTTGATGAAGCTTTCTGAAAGGGATGCCCCTTAAAACCCACACCGATTTGTTAGAGAAAATACAGTTGGCGTTTTTGTGAAGCCACCCACTGGTTTTTGGTAATCTGTCCAATTGATCAAAGTAACCTAGAGTTAGTAACCAAGCATGTGGTCCGCCAAATATCGAATAGTTTAATTTTTTACTTTTTTTAATAAAATTATTAAAATATTGATTTATACTAAATTTTCTTTATAAAAACTTAAAAAAAACAATAAAAAGTTGGCAGTAAATAGTCAATTTAAAATCAAGGACTATAATTAATGCAGTTTTTCCGTTTTTTTTTACATATTTGCATGAATTGTTCATAAAATGCTCTAAAAATATTGTTTTTCCTTATTCCCGATTTTCACTTTTTTCAGGTTTCGAATTTTGAAAAAGTGAGATGTAATTTTTCGACTTTGGTAAACTGTTTATCATACATTTTAAAAGCTATTAAGATTTGTTTTTAATTATTAAGTGTGGTTTTTTATCTTTTATACGGCGTCAAATTTTGTTTGTATTAAATATTTTTAGCTTGTGTCAACTATTTTAAAAAAAATCGCATTTAAAAAAATAATATGACTTTGGACCAACATAACTTTTTTTCTTTAAAAGCTTTTAAAGCATGCTTTACTATTTTGGAAAAATGAAAAGGTTCTCCATTTTTTGGGGGATACTTCTACCAGCCATAAATTGTTCCCTTGAAAGATAGCGTACAATTAGTGAAAAATGTCACATTTTTAGTACCATTCTTTCGTACGCAGCTAGAAAAGTTTCAGCTGAAGAAGCAGTTGCAAGATTCAGAACCATCAATCAGCAGTGCACAATCAATAAACATTTAGGTTAATCAAACTCTATCATCAACCATTTTCTGCTGGCAAATAAAATTCGAATTCAAAAAGGAAACAAGGGATGCAATTAAACAGAAGTCGCTGCAATGGTTTTTCCTTGACCCGGAAATAACAGCAGAAATGACATGAGTTGATCAACAATTGATCTTTAGGTTCAAAGTTATTAATTGCAATAAGGAAATAAAAGCCGAAACGAAAAATATGCAAAGGATACAGCCGAAATGTTTAAACCGATTTACGCATCGAAATCCGTTCACAAAAAAGATGTAATCCAAAACAGTTTACTACCAATAGGGGATCTTTCAGAGGAAGCTCAGACAAAAAATAAAGGAATATAGAAAAAGTCTGTTGTTGGACAGGATCAATCTCCTACGTATATGGAAGACTCATCGCTTCTGTACGGAATCTTATTTATAATGTGAATTCAGCGGTAAGAATTTAAATTGGATAGAAATATTGCATAAGAGCTATATGAAAACTAAGCGTTATTGCCCAATTCTATTATTTTTGGTTATATATCTCCCGTTTAAAAATGTAGCTTGTGAGTGACAGGACCTAAAATTAGGACGTTCAATTTAACATTTGATCGGAATTGAGTTTAATAGTGAGCTGTAGGTACTGAAATCCATAAATTTTTGTATTATATCAAATCACGGACCGATGTGGATATATTTCAGTAACGTTGCCTTGGCACAAATCAGTACAATGTACAATGCTTCATTGAAATCGCGTCCGACATAACTTTTAGTCAAAATTTGCTTATTAAATATTTGTTTAAGTCTGATCGGAGCGAAAATATGTTTGAAAGAATTTTTGTCACTTTTCTCGTGAAGCCTTTGCCATATGTGACAGCGCATAGAGAAGGGACATAAGGGTAAAAAAATCAATTTCTACTTTTGTTTGATGTGGATAACATCTGATCATCGAATGAGACCGATCCCATGCCCCAAAAGTGTTCCCTCCCAGAGATATGCGCGTTTTATGAAAGTGATGGTACAACAAAGATACTCGTATTTAAATCTTTAAAATGGCTCTCCTGAACAAAACTGGTTTTTACCCTTAGGTCCCTTTCTATTTTGCGCGTCACATATATATTTGCGTCAACTATTTGCTAAATATGAGCTTAGCTTAAGACTATAACTATCTTTTGTACCTATTTCCCTTACAATCCTATCAAAAAGCACAAGGGCAACTTTTCTAAAATCAGTAAACTGTACACACTATTATTCCTATACTCACTGACCGGGACCTAGTGTTTGACGTAGGATCCGAACACTTAATGAATTTTATGAAGAAGCTTTTACATGACTTAATAATTTTCTCTTAATCGTAAAGAAGCTGGAATTTACGATGTGGAAAACCAACCGATAAAAAATTGAAGATGCACTTATCTGTTTTTAAACCTGTGTTTTTATATAAAGGGCGGTTTTTAGGCGTGTGGTTTTCAATCTGGTTATACTTTTTTCGGAGTTAGTCTTTTTGACGCATGTCACTTGATTTATGCTCAGTTTGGTTTTCCATTTTATAATGATTAGACTAACTCTGGAACAACGTTTGTAAATCGTGGTGAATGGGCCCAAAACATGATGGCCACCGACTGATTTTTACAAGAAAATGTTGTTCAGCGACGAAGCTCACTTTTGGTTGAATGGGTACGTTAATAATCAAAATCGCGCATTTGGAGTAATAAAAATCCACAAGCCATTGTTTGGTGTGATCTATCTGCATAGGGAATAATTGGTCCACATTTGTTCAAAAATAAACCCGGCCATATTGTTACAGTCAATGGGGAATGCTATAGGGCCATGATTAATGACTTTTTCTGCCTAAATTGTAGGATGTTGATGTGGACGACCTTTGGTTCCAACAAGACGGCGCTACATGTTATACAGCCAACGAAATAATTAATTTTCGAAGGAAACTTTTGGTGAGCGTATTATCTTGCGTGGTGCTATTTAACACCGCTGGACTATTTTTTACGGGATTATGTGAAGTCGCTTGTCTACGCAGATAAGCTCGACACGTTTGACGCCTTGAAAAAGAATATTCGGAGCGTTATTGCTCCCATATGGCCCCAAATGCTGCAAAAAGTGGTCGAAAATTGGGCCGCTCGGTTGGAATTTATATGAGCCAGCCGCGGCGGCCGCTTGCCCGTATTAATTTTTAAATATGATGACAACCCGGCTGACTTCCAAAATGTATCAATACAAAGTTTGTATGCAAGTCTGCTACGGTATTTAAATTTCGTACATATGCAAAGTTCCCTTACAATGCAACCATGTACTTTGTTTACATTTACAATATGAAATGCAAGTATTGCAATGCATCATATTTAAAAAAATTTGTACTCTTTAACAAAACAAAAATGGAAAGCGTAGCCTTTAAAGTTTTTTTTGAAAATTTTATTAATTTATCAGAGAGTTCAAGTGGAAACTCTGCTCAAAATTCGGTGGAATTAATAAAGTCCTTAAAAAGAAAAAGAAGTGTTTTAATAGTACCAAAGCAATTACAACGAAGAAATTTACCAAAAACTTGCAACTTTTTTGAAGTTATATAAAAAATGCCGGACGATGTATTTAGCAGCCACTTTAGAATGAATACTAATACTTTTAAGGTAAATATGTATTAGCATTTTTATCCATTCAATTTCCAAACGTTTTTTTTGTTTTAGTCTTTGAAAAATATGCTAGAGCCTTTGTGGCCAAAGCGCGACCAAGGAAGACCTTGTTTACCCTTGACAAAATCGATGTACATAACACTATGGAAAGTAAGCAATCAAAACAGCATTAGAGAATTAAGTGATCGATTTGGTGTAGGAGCAGCAACGGCATATAGGTCATTTAAGAAAACAATTAAAGTAATTTTGTTACTCAAGAGTAAAATAATAACATTTCCATCAACCGAGATATCCCAAAGAAGGACAATGGAGCAGTTTGAGGCTAGCCGCGCACTTCCGTTCCCTTTTGTAATGGGTTGCATCGACGGAACCCATATTCGGATATCTCAACCATTGAAGGATAGCATCAGTTACTACAATAGAAAGGGGACATACTCCTTAGTAGTACAGGTAGCCTTAGTTAAATCTTTATACTCTCAATCTTAACAAATTCCTCCAGGCTATTGTAGATAGTAGCATGCGATTTCTCGATGTTTTTGTTGGCTATCCCGGCAGATGTCATGACGCGTCTGTGTGGCATAATAGTCCAATCCGAAAAGCTATTGCCAATAAAGAGATAAAAATACCACCAGAATGTCATCTTTTGGGGGATGGTGCTTATCCGCTTGAAACATTTTTAATGACGCCATATAAGGATAACGGATATCTCACGCAAGAACAAAAACGATTTAATTACGTGTTAAGTTCTACCAGAGTTTTTGTAGAGCAGGCGTTTGGCATTTTGAAGAAAAAATTTAGAATTTTAAATTATATTGAAATACAAAATATAGCTCTAGCAAAGCAGATTATTATGGCCTGTTTGGTACTTCATAATGTAATAATTGAAAATGAGAAATCGAACGTGGATGATATTGAAGTTGAAAGCAACATTATACGTTTCAGCATTGATAGTGCAGTACATACCAGTACTGCTTCACAAAAGGACGAAGCTAAAAGGAAGAGAATAGAGCTGACAACGCTTATTTCAGCTTAACATTAAATTAATATTAGAGCTATTTTTGATTACTCTTTGCATTCGTTGACATTTATTTTAATATATGTACATATGAATACGTTTGTTTTGAAAAAATAAAATGAATTTTTTGATTTAATTTGAGTAATTATTATATTTTATTTAAAAAAATATCAGCTTTAAAATCCATAGCTTTTTAACTAATAAAAAATAACTTAAAATTTCTCACAGCTAAATTCATTTTGAGGTACAATAAAGGCACTTAAACCTATAAAGGTAAAATGTTTAAATTCATTTTTGGAACAACACAAGGTTATAATTAAAGAAGTCTCTTCAAACCACATTTTTATACTATTTTTTGTTCAAAGCTTCACTTAAGAGAATACGCAAACTGCGCATTTCTTCCAACTTCTGCTTTTCCACATCTAACTTCTTTTCCTCTATTTTTATCAAGGTTTGTATTGATTCTTTATCGTCGCCGGCCTGTTGCTTTAAAAATTCTAAAACTTCACACTTTTTCTTTTTCGCAGCAGGTTCTGGTGACATAACGATTTCAGGAGGATCCCCCTGCGTGTCTGTGTCTGTGAGAATTTCATAAAGAGAACTTTCTAAACTTGAGGCAGGAACAGAAACATCAGCCCGGGAACCATAGACTTCGTCCATTTCCTCGAAAAACTCCCAAGTTGTGGCTGCTTCTCCTGAAGTGTTATTGCGTTTTTTAATTCGCTTATATGTCACACAGAAGTTTAGAAATTTTCTGGTGATATCATCCCGCCAGAATGGAAAGGCATCATCCACTTCTTTAATTTCCCGCAAGACCTTTTCCCATAACACAGTCCGTTTTTTGCGCTTTGCACAGAAATCTGGTTCGTTGCGCAACCTTGTCGTGAGGAGCAGTTTTTTCTGGTCGTGGTTCCATTTCTTTTCTCTGAAAAATTTATTAAAATATTTATTAGGGGTTTATATTGATTTTATTATCAAAAAAATACTTACATTTGTCCGTCGGCTATTGTTTTTCGTAAACAAATGAATGTCAAAGCATCAACTATAAAGCCGATGCCTGATTGCTTTTTAACTGCGTTACAAATACTCATTGGCGACGTTTTGAAATGGTATGCATTGTAAAAGTTTTGTACAGCGGCGTTATGAAACACTAAACTTTGTTCAAATACAAAGCAACTAACATTTTGGAAGTCAGCCCCCCTTATCTTCTTATAAAATCTAAATTCTTAGCTATAACATTAAATTATATGCGTTTGGTTAGCTCTTTTGTTTTATTTTGGTCTGTTGCTTTTACACATTGAACAGGGATTAACCGGCTCAAGGCCTCTTGCATCTATATTTAAATAGAAGACAAGTTTTTAACAATATGGCAAAGTGACATTGGTTTTCGTTGCTGCACGCTGTTTTTATCATGATTCCGGATCCGTGACAACCCACTTCAGAAAGCTTTGCTGCAATTGTTGAAAGTAAAACCGAACTGTATAAGGCCGGGCTCTCCCTCATGCGGAAAAACCTGACATTAATGGGAAATTATTTTATACAAATAGGTAGAGAGAAATGCTATGTTCATTCTTGAACAGTAACTTTTGAACCGATAGAGATATTTTAGTGTTTTTTAATTTTTTATACTTACAATGGAAATGTGGGGGTTTCTGTTTCGTCGTCTCAATTTATTAAAAGAAAGTCATACGTTGATAAATAAACCATTCGAATAATCCATTTCGAAAAATTAAGAAAAAAAATTTCGCAAAAATATTTTTCCATGAAACTATACTTTTCACAGCGAACTTTTTAATGTTAATTTTGTACTTTTTAAGATACCAGTAAGGTGAAAAAATATTTTTTATTTTAATTGATTTTTACTTCCTGTAGGTACCTGCACTCTAAGTTCGCCAAGGTCAAAATATTTGTTATATCTATGTCCAACTATTTTGCAGCGCTTAGTAAAGTTTTTGATGAAAAAAATTATTTTATTTTGAAGTTTCTATTGTATTTCGGTGTTAAGTTTTCTTTGAATGTTACTAAAAACATCTTCCTTCTTTTTGTTTCTTGAATACTCTTCGGACAATTCATTATAGGTGAAGTTCCCCATTTTTTGGATATTATGAAATTCTATTGTTTCTGCTTATATTTATTGTTGCAACTATGTTTGTATTCGAACAACACCGGCTTTTATAACTTTCTTACATAAATAATGTCATACTGTAGCATAAACAGGTAAAATAAAAAAGTTCAAAAAAACTTAAAAGTGCTAAATTTAGATAAAAATACGTTAAAAATCTCACCAATGTTGATAACTACATATATGATTTATAAGTAACACACACAACATGGTGTACATACACACCCACGTGAACAGGTAAAACAAAAAGAGAAAAACAAGTTTTTCCCTATTAATTTCATTCAGGTTAAAAAATACGGGTCAAGACAGGCACAGAAATATATATGGGCTTAAAGAGGACATTTCTACTGGTAAGAATTCTCGTTTACCACTTTTGACACTCAGAAGTTCGATTCCTCTAACATTCCATTTTGTCTAAAATATACTCGTAGTACCTGTGGAAACATATAATTATACAGCACCTGAAAACAGTACAGTGATACATTATACCATTTTTAACCCACTATCTATTATAGTTTGCGAGAAATGGATATATCCTTCTACACAAATTTACAAAAATTACGTTTTTCTAAAATAACATAAAATAGTTGTTTCCATCAGCACTCCAAGTTCACAATTACAAATATTTTGATCTAATTTTTTGTCTGCCTTATTGTTTGTTTCTCCGCGTTCGCAAATGTTCGTTGCGTACACGAAGGAAATATGATTTGGGGTTCTCTCATCACATTCTATACAAACGATGACTCGAACAACAAGTCAAAAGAAAACGTAAACGTTTTCCACAAAATACCATTTCTGTATCTCGAACGAGTTGTGAACTCCGCTAACCAAATGTCAAAATCAGTCACTTGCTATTTTGATTTCGCTTGACAAAAACATATATGTACATAAGTGAGAAAGCGAAACACCAAAATAAAAATGGAAGCTCTGCTTTGAGGTGAACTCCGTAGGACCTCCTACAAGTACACTGGCGGCTTTCAGATTATTTTTTGTTTTGCTTTGAAAACTTTTTTGGTTTGGATTAATTTGTAAGTTTAGTTTTGAAAATGTATTTGTTTGTCTTGTTTCTTTGTTTGTCATGTTGTTTCTTGTGTTCGTTTACATGTGGTAAAGGGCGTTTTTACAGACGTGTGGTTTTCAAAAAGAAATAAAACACATATAATTTAATGTTATGGCTAAGAATTTAGCTTTATTATATAGATATGGGGTTGTCATTATGTTTAAAAAATGATTTCGGTCAAGTGGCCGCCGCGGCTTGTTGACTAAATTATAGCTGAGAAACCAAATTTTCGACAACTTTTTGCAGCATTTGGGGCCGAATACTCTCTTCGAAGGCATCAGTCGTGTCAGGCTTATCTCTGTAGACAAGCTTCACATAAACCCACAAAAAATAGTCCAGATATGTTAAATCGCACGAACGACCACTAATCCGTAAATTTCCATACCGCTGCCATTTCGCCCCTTGCATTTTCGGACATGGTCGTAAATGGGCATATTTTCATGAAATTATCCAAAGAATACGCTGGTAAAATTTCGCCTGTCGTGGATGAATCACCTTATCCAAAGTTAGATAATAATCCATAATATAAATAAAATTATCCACATCATCATATAAATAAAATTATCCACATCATGATCGTGCTTTTATCTTTGATATTTCTGTTTTGTGCACATTTGCATATATTTTATATTTTTTGAATATTTGAAATATATTTTAACAGCATTTTGCAAAAATAAAAAAGTACGAGGGTCGATCAATAATTCCGTGACTTTCCCAACCTCCCTCATATTTATATAAAACGCAACACTGCTCTCATCAAGTACCATCTGTTAATAGACTACTGTCAAATTTTAAAAGAGTTCCGTCATTTAGTTTGTGTTTAACAGCTTTTTAAAAAATATGACCGTGGATTTTGTTTTGTGGTAAAAGAATGGTTTACTGACTTTCGTTGCGGTCGCACAAGTACAAATGACGATGAACTTTTTGGACGGTCATATGAGCTCAAACACCCAAAAATGTCGAAAAAACGACGATTACACAGTACAACAGCCAATCTGGGGGGTGAGAAATTCCAAGTCAGGGTGATGGTACTAGGTCAGTATATTAAAACCCTCAAAAGGTTTTGCGTTCGTATGTGCCAGTTTTTTTTAAGACCTTTTACATATTTTCCTTATCTTGATGTTTTTTCGCTTAGTTTTAAAATGTTGGCAAAAACGTAGTTTGACATAACTCGAGAACGACTAGTTCGATTTTGCTGAAATAAATTGAGAAAAATTAATAATTACATTTTCTTTAATCCATTAATATACTGTTTCTCTACCAAATCAACATTTTTGCAATTAGAAATAAATTTATGAAGAAAATTTTGCCAAAACAATTTTTTTTTAAACATATAAATCCCAAACGGAAAAACGTGTAGAGTCTTATAACTTTCACGTAAAGTCACATAACCTATAAACAAAATGCGACATAGATCATAGAAATCGATTAACGCGTTCTGCTTTTATTTACAATTAAGTGAAGGTATCCCATTTTGGCAAGAATATTGATATATGTTGTTATTCAAAAAAGTGTCATTTATCGCCTTTTTATTATAAATTTCCCCCAATAACTCCAGACTTCTGGCCATAAACTACTAAAAAAATAAAGTAAAAATTTTTATAATTTTTTATTTTTATTTTATTTATTTATTTTTATTTATTTTAATAAATATTGCCTAGACTTTTTCGATGGTGGTTGTTCGGGACTAGTGGCATCGCATTCATCGCTGTCATCAGTTTCTGAACCACACATAATGTCAATGTGTGACTCCACTGCTGGCCCTTCTTCACCTCCTGAAAATTCTTTATCATCAGGATCATCCTTGTCTTGGCACACAAGCTTACTCCACCAGCAAATTTCCGCAAGTATTGCACTCGGCGACTTTTTCCCTCTATATCTCATTTCAAATGGCATAGCAACTGGATGATAGCGTTCGCCTTGTTCATCAGATTCGGTAGCCAATTGTTTGCTGAAGTAGTCCAGATGATGATGTAAATAATGGATTTTCAAGGACATGTGGACACCAATTTCCGAGAACGATCTTAACATCCTTGCGACAGAAACATCGTAGTTGGTAGAGCGATGCTTTCCCAACAATCCTTCTATTACTTCTTTGATTGCCTGCCATGCGTCCAATTCAGCGTCAATCAAAATATTTTTGAATGCGCCACTTTTAATCAGCTTTCGTATATCTGGACCATTTAGTACGCCTGATTGGAAAAAATGAAGTTGTTAAGATGGAAAATCATGGAAAATGAATGTGATATTATAATTTACCTTCTTTAATTTTACTTTCGCTGAGTCTCGGGTAAATTAGTTTCAAACACAAGAAAACTTCATCTCTTTTGGCGACAGTTTTGATGAAATTCTTAACAATTCCAAGTTTAATATGCAGTGGAGGCAGCAATATCTTCTCCTTCGGCACTAGAGGCTCACGAATAATATTGGCCGTTTGTAACCTGCTGTGCTCTCTGAGTTTCCATCCGTGGCATGCATATTGTTCACCGGAAAATCGTGTGTCCCAATCGCACAAAAAGCACATATATTTTATATAGCCGCTTTGAAGGCCGCAAAGCATTGCTACAACTTTTAAATCGCAGCATATGCGCCACATATGCTTGGCGTAGTTAACCATTTTTAAAATATTTTCCAGTGCATCATATGTTTCTTTCGTTTCTGTACTATAGGCGATTGGAACTAAAGGTTTTTTATTGGTCTTATGCAGTAAAACCGCCTTCAAGCTGAGTTTTGAACTGTCAATAAATAGCCTCCAGTCATCTGCTTCATATTTTATTTCCATTGCGTCCATCAATTTTCCTACATCCGGGCAATATGCAGAAGTTTTTTCATCATTCACAAGGAATAAAGTTTGGAGTGTTGCCTGACGACTTCGATAAGCTGTGACTTTCACACCGGGTGCCAAAAGATTGTTTGATTTCATAAAAGAAGCCAGTTCTTCTGATTTATGATGTGTTAGTTCCAATTTGGCAACAATTGAATCAAGGCTATTTTGATTTACTAAAATAGGCTCATTGGACACAGATGGTTCGGGATTATATGAGGTATCATCACTTAAACCGTATGCTGCTGCAAAACTCGGAGCGGTCATAGAAGATACAATATCTGGGCTAGAAGCTTTTGGCACAAGAATGTGGTCCGAATGAGGCAATGGTGTTGCGGCACTTGCAACACCAACGTAATTATACGATTTTCTTATCCTTTTTGCGGCTCCTTTATTCGCACATGCATAGCAATTCAATGGATTGTGACCTTCGCCAGGATTAGTCCAAGTCATTGGGATACCGAATGGGTAGTTTCACGACTTCTATTTTTCCAATCCATTAGACGGTTGTAGCAGCTTTTACACACCATATTTGGTACCCAATTTTTGTTCAGTATAACATTTTGGTTGAAGTACATCTCGTATATTTGAACAAAAGCAGTACTGAAATTTCCCATTTTTTTATGTGTTGAGACATATTGACCACAGCAGTAGCAGAAGCTATTTATATCTGGCTTGCACAGTTCCATATTCTATTCACTTTTGTTCACTTTTAAAAAACTGGAGGGAAAATACTTGTTCTCTTCGCGTTCGTCCTATTTATACTATTTATACTATTTCATTTTCATATTTTTCAATATTTTACCGACAGGTACTTATGAATTGGCGCATCTTGCAACGTTCTAAAACATGACCACTCATGAATGTGGGTGGAATTCGTGTAAAAAAAATCATGCAGGTAGCCAACAGAAAAAACCCAAATAATTACAAAAGTGCCCTTGCTTGTTTCCTTTTAATTGTACGCGCACATATGTATATGACCGTTTTTTAGTTTGTTACAGCAACCATAAAAATGTAATAACCTTTTGTTTATTAATCTTTTTTTTAATTCTGAGAATCATACAAAAAGTCATCAACCTTTTTTCCAAGGAATTTTGAGCATATCTCGAGCAAATTTTTAAAATTCATACCTTTACTTAATTTTGAATAAAAGCAGAACGCGTTAATCGATTTCTATGATCTATGTCGCATTTTGTTTATAGGTTATGTGAATTTACGTGAAAGTTATAAGACTCTACACGTTTTTCCGTTTGGGATTTATATGTTTTTAAAAAAAAAAAATTTTTTTTTGGCAAAATTTTCTTCATAAATTTATTTCTAATTGCAAAAATGTTGATTTGGTAGAGAAACAGTATATTAATGGATTAAAGAAAATGTAATTATAATTTTTCTCAATTTATTTTAGCAAAATCGAACTAGTCGTTCTCGAGTTATGTCAAACTACGTTTTTGCCAACATTTTACAACTAAGCGAAAAAACATCAAGATAAGGAAAAAATGTAAAAGGTCATAAAAAAAAACTGGCACATACGAACGCAAAACCCTTTGAGGGTTTTAATATACTGACCTAGTACCATCACCCTGACTTGGAATTTCTCACCCCCCAGACAATAACCCCAAAAATGTTCCACTGTGTTATTGATGCTTTACGCATTTCATATGGCAGAGTGGTATCGATTTTACATGTTCAGTCGGTTTTAAGAAAGCTATCTTTAAGATGCGTGCCACAAATACCACTTCATCAAGACAATGCACGGGTGCACACGTGTGCAGTCTCAATGGCAAAATTGCATGAATTGGGTTACGAATTGTTACCTCATCCGCCATATTCTCCGGATTAGGCCCCATATTTCCAAACCCAAAGAAATGCCTCGGTGGAAAGAGATTCAGCTCCAACGATGAAGTTATTGATCAATGAAATTCCTAATTTATGGACCTCACAAAATCATAGTTTTTGAAAGGGATACAAAAATTAGGAAAAGTTGTATCGCGCTAAAACAAGATTAGGTTGAAAAATATTTTTGTATTGCAAAAAAAACTGTGTTTTATTCAAAAAGCCACGGAATTATTGATCTGCCCTCGTATATATACGTTTTTTTAACCCCATTTTTGTTAAACGAAATTTAGTCATCAGAATTTTTTTATCCAACTCCTATAAAAATATGCGAAAATCCGAGGGCTAACACACACCAATGTTCTTTTTTTTTAATGCGTTCTGCTTTAACTACGTCTTATCATCAACAAAAAACATTCTGTGCATTTTTAAACACAGAATTTATGTTATTTTACACACAAATGGTTGTTTAATAAGCATGAATGTTGTCCCAAACAAATAATATATTTGTGTAAACGTATAACGCTGAAATACAAACATAAATATGTTTGTAGGACGTTCCAAACATATATATGATTGCATACACACATATTTTTAACAATTTCTTCTTCCGTAAAATAAATTCTAGTTCCGTTTTATGGAATAAAACTCTTTCGCTAATACTCACTAATGCTCTCTTTTTATCTAAATGCGCTTTTTTCACTACGTCTTACAACTTGAAATAATACGTAACGCGGAGTTAATGTTATTCTGCGTTAACATATGATTTTTTATATGTTGCATTTTCAGACATGACCGTAAATGGACATATTTTCATGAAATCATCCAAGGAATACGCTGGTAAAATTTCACCTGTCGAGAATGAATCAGCCTGTATTATGTGTTTAGTTTTATAAAATGCTCTATTCAGAGATGGATAATAATTTAAAACATAAATAAAATTATCCACATCATGATCGTGCTTTTATCTTTGATATTTCTGTTTTGTGCACATTTGCATATATTTTATATTTTTTGAATATTTGAAATATATTTTAACAGCATTTTGCAAAATATAAAAAGTACGAGAGCCGATCAATAATTCCGTGACTTTTCCAACCACCCTTATAGTTATATAAATTGCAATACTGCTCCCATCAAATACCATCTGTTAATAGACTACTGTCAAATTTTGAGAGAGTTTCGTCATTTAGTTTGTTTTTCATTCAGCTTTTTAAAAAATACAACCTCGTGGATTTTGTTAAAAATAGAAAAAAGTGAATTTCGAGTACTCATTAAACTGTATTTTTTGCGGAAAAAACCAATCAATTAAATCAAGAAAAAGCTTGATAAACACTATGGGGAATCTGCAACATCGATTCTAGTGATAAAAAGTGGTTTACTGACTTTCGTTGTGGTCGCACAAGTACAAATAACGCTGAACGTTCTGGACGGCCAATTGAGCTCATACACCCAAAAATGTCGAAAAAAACGACGATACACTAATCGCATTTCGTATGACAGAGTGGTTTCGATGTTACATGTTCAGTCGGGTTTAAGAAAGCTGTCTTTAAGATATATTTCATATTTAACAATTTCTTCTTCCGTAAAATAAATACTAATTCCGTTTTATGGAATAAAACTCTTTCTCTAATACTCACTAATGCTCCCTTTTTTCTAAATGCGTTCTTTTTCCACTACGTCTTTTAACTTGAAATATTACGTAACGCGGAGTTAATGTTATTCTGCGTTAACATATGATGATTTCAGTATGCTAGAATGTTGTCCCAAACAAATAGTAGTTTATGTAAACCTATTATTCTAAACTACAACATAAATATGTTTGTAGTACGAGTATGTTCCAAAATACATATGTTTGCATCTAAAACAATTATTTCTCCGTATGTCAGCAATTTCACTACGTTAGACACATTCTGTCCTATAAACAATATATACTTTTTTGGAAAGGGGAGAAAAAAGAAGAATACACGTGTATCGTCGATTTCATGTACACGTCAGAATTTTTTTTCTTTTTAAAGTTCTCTGGTGCCATACACAGAAATGGCTCCTTATATTTGTGTGAAAAAGAGGAGTGGTTGGAATATAATGGAATTTAATTTCTAAAAGTATAATGATGAGTCGGTTCAAAAATGGGTATCGGTTTTTTTTACCGGTTTTAGTTCGTTAAAAAAACGATTTTTTTTTATTATTTTTGTTAATACCTAAATATTTTATGCGGTGATATCCGAAATGCATTTTGTTTGTACCGATTACGGATTTTATTTGTTTTGCGATAAAAACTACGAGGATGGGCCTCTGTATGATTTTAATTATCTGAGAATAAGCAAACGTTCAAAATTGCAATGCTTTTAAAGAAACTAAGTCCTTTTATTTTTGCGTTTGTAACCATTTTCCCATGTCCACAAAAAGCACTGGTGGGTTGAAAATCCACGCTTAACACCTATAGTAATCCGACCACTTTTAGACCGCAGCATATTTTTTTATTGTGCTCTAGTTACTTGATCAGCTCTAATATTAATTCCATGCCGTCGTATGTTTCTTTGAGGTTTGTGGCATATGCGACCGGAGCTGATTGATGTTTGTTACAGATATGAAGCAGCACGACTTTAAGGCTGTTGACCGATGCATCGATGAAAAGTTGCCACTCCTCTGAAATATGAGGGTAACTGATTTTTGCAAACATCCAATCAATATCATAACAATAAGCCAATTTTCCCCCCGATCTTCGTGTAATTTACACATTTTGTCATATGTATTAGTGCTAGCTCGATCACGAGTGGCTGTTATTTTAAAATCAGCTGCCGCTATATTCCACTGCTTAAAGCACGATGTAAAGAGTTCCGCTGTCCTCCTCACAAATTTCCGTCTCGTACAAGGTCGTTGAAGTTGGCTTGCGTTACTAAATGCAGAACTGCTGTCGCAAGTTCATGGGTGTTGGTACAAATTCCGTCACTTTCGATTCGATGCCAGAAATGTTGATAGCTGTGTTGGTACTACTATTGGAATTCCTTCGGATATTTCGGGAACATCATCAAAAATCTGCACTAAAGCCGCTATACGTTCTTCTGGTAAGTACAGAACCGCTGGAATAACCGATTCTTCATTAGCGTATCGAATTTTGTTGCGGCGAAAATATTGGTACCCTTTATTGTGAGTAAAAGATAAGCAAAAAAAGATAGCACAATTCATTGCAGTGTTCCGTGTGTGGTAGCCAAATTGTTGGTACAGCGTACATTATTGTTGACCATCCATCAGCAAACTTGCATAAATTTCTATAGCAATAGACCTACACGCCTTCCGGAGTATACCACAAGTAAGGAACATTAGCAGTCTTGAATATTTTTTGAAACGAATTAACCACTGTTTTCGTAACAAACGTAACAAAAGTTATTTCGAGTTGGGCACTGCATTTTTTCTTAAATGAAATATACCTTTTCGCACAACGGAACCTAAAAAATTTGTGCAATATTTTAATTTTTTCCTCTCTTTCTGAAAATGTATATTTGGTTCATAGGACAGAACAAAACCTCATTTTTGTTACGCGGCGTAATATACAGTTTTATTTAACTACAGCTGTCGAAAATAGTAACTATTAGGTGTACTGCCTGGAGAGGCAAATTTTTAATAAAAGCGTTGGAGACGTCATTCAGACCGGGTGATTTAGTTCCTTTATGCGATGCAATTGAAGAGTTTATTTCACACATCGATGTAAGAGTCAAGTTAAAACGACCGGTGTCAGAAGACGTAAACCAATTAACTTTGGCATTAACAATATCGTCAATCGAATGTATGTAGGAAGACGTTAAACTGCTTGATGCGAAGAACGAATAAAAAGTTGTCAGAAAGTTTCATTATCTGTAACAATTTTTATGTTTACTTGCGTGAAAATGGATTGTTTTTGCCCTTTCCCCTTAAACTTCGGCTTATTTTCCAAAAAGATCTGTACCCAGGCTTTAATTTTGACAGCATTCAATTTCAATTTTAGTTTCGGTGAGTATTAATTTTATTGTCGATCATTATTTGAAGGGTGATTAATTCACGACTGAACCAATTTTACCAGTATTCATGAAAAAAATTTCCGTCTACGACCATGCCTGATAATGCAAGGGGCGAAATAGCAGCGGTTTGAAAATTTTTGAATTGGTTGTCGGAGAGTACTAGGGTAAATTTTTAAGTTCTTAATTAGTGGTCGGATTTTGTTGTTGTCTTAAAACATAGCCCTAAACAAATTTTTGCAATTCAGTCAAATAGTCATAAGCTTCGGCTTATTTTCCAAAAAGATCTGTACCCAGGCTTTAATTTTGACAGCATTCTATTTCAATTTTAGTTTTGGTGATATTCGCTCTCCGCGCTCGAAGAGAACGGTCGTTAAAAGAACTCCTCTCGGAAATTAATTCTAATAAAATAAAATAAGCAGGGAAAGTGCAAAAATAAACTCAATTGTCGGGAAAATAATTATCTAAAATTGTTTGAATTCATTATAAGTATTAACTTGTAAGGAATTCAAACAGTTTTTTGACAAAATAAAATTTTAAGTTGAACAACAACCCCAGTTGTGTAAGAATAAGTGTAACAAAACAACCAAAATTAAAAAAGGCACACACACAGCTAAACAAACCCACAGCTTGATGAGCCATCGTCTCACTCAAGAGTTGGAACAACGCAGACACTCTTTCTGCAGTGTAAGTTCGCGGAATGCATACTTCGCGATAAATGCAGATGTAAACAATGGAATGAGAGAGGTAGCGCCACTAAGACAAACTCTCTCACCAGGCAGTGCTAGCAACAACAGTAATAACAAAGAAGGTGGAAACACAGCGAACACAGAAATAACACACGAAAACAACGACAAACCATTAAAGGCGGTACAGACAGGCATGGATCGCTACATTACTATAAAGCGTAAATCCAGCCCAGCCAAAGGCAACTCTAACAAAAAAAGTTGCAAAACTGTGAACGGTGAAGAGCCAACAACGTCCGTCACGGGTAAGAACCGGTTTGCATTGCTGAGCGAAGAAGAACCTCAATCTTCTTCCTCGGCAAATGCCGCAACTCCAAGGCCGCCCCCAATATACCTACGTGAGAGTAGCTCAAATGAGCTAGTAAATATTATTGCCCAAGTTGTTGGTAGTGGTGGCTTTCACATAGTGCCAATAAAGAAAGGGAACATTAACGAGACAAAAATTCAGGCATACACCGAAAACGGCTTTCGCGCTATTTCTAGTTATTTTAACGATAGAAATAAAAATTTTTACACGTATCGTCTTAAGAGTAGTAAGGGTATCGCGGTAATCTTAAAAGGCATTGAATCATTTGTAGGACCAGATGAAGTAAAACGAGCACTGGAAAAAGAGAATTTCAACGTTCACTCCGTGGTGAACGTTCTTAACAATAAAAAGGTTCCCCAACCAATGTTCAAGGTCGAACTTCAACCTGACTCGCGGAAACTAAAGAAAAATGAAGTTCATCCTATATACAAACTTCAATATTTGTTATATAGAAGAATTACGGTCGAAGAACCCCACAAAAGAAATGGTCCCGTTCAATGCCAAAATTGTCAAGAGTATGGACACACAAAATCATACTGCACTTTGCCAACCGTTTGTGTTGTATGTGGTGATCTACACCAATCGTCCGTCTGCAAAGTTAAAACGCAGGAACAGAAAAAGTGCAGTAATTGCGGGGAACAACATACCGCAAATTACAGAGGTTGTAGGGTTTACAAAGAACTTAAGCATAAACTAGAAGAGAAGCGTAAACTCATTTCTAACCGAAACGCGCCGAATCCTATAATCGACATCCAACAGACTCCAGTTTACTCTAGCAACGGAAACGGTATTACAAACGGTATAACATACGCGAATGTTCTAAGGGCGCATACACCTAATGCCCCAGTGCAACAACATGGTAACTCTGAATCAATGATTCAACAACTGGTACAGAGTATAAACATGTTCATGTCAACTATGCAGTCAATGATGCAAGAATTCATGCGAAACCAGAATCAGTTAATTCAAACTCTACTTACCAAAAAATAGGCCCTCTTAAGATATGTACATGGAACGCAAACGGTGTGAACCAACATAGACACGAACTGACCGAGTACCTAGATCGGCAGAATATTGATATAATGCTACTATCAGAAACTCATCTTACAGACAAATACAATTTTCAGATACCTAATTTTAGATTTTATGGTACTCACCACCCCGACGGTAAGGCTCATGGGGGCACTGGTATCCTAATACGTAAACGAATGAAACATGAAGTCGCTGAAGGAGTCTCACAAAACTACCTTCAAGCGACAACAATTCGTATCCAGATTCAAGGTAGTTTTCTTACCATTTCAGCAATATATTTCCCCCCGCGGTTCGCGATATCAGAAGATATACTTCTGAACTTCTTCAATGGTCTCGGACACAACTTTATTGCTGCTGGTGACTACAATGCCAAACATACGCACTGGGGATCCCGTTTAGCAAACCCTAGGGGAAACCAGCTGTATAAATGTCTAATGCGACGTCAAAATAAATTGGACTTTATATCTCCCAGTCAACCTACATATTGGCCTTCTGATATTAACAAAAAGCCTGACTTGATAGACTTCGGTATAATAAGAGGAGTTAGTAAATCTAACTTATCTGCTAGTACCTGTACTGACTTATCGTCAGACCACTCGCCAGTTATATTTCTTCTTCACGGGAAGACAGTACTTGTAGATGACCCACTAAGGCTTACTTCATACAAAACTAACTGGTTAAAATACAGGAAGTACATTAGTAGTCATTTAGATTCGAATCATCTAATTTCTAACGCGGATGAGATCGATAACAACGTATCCAACTTGAACGTAATCCTGGAACAGGCGGCCATTCACGCTACACACAGACAAATAAAAGCGACAAATAGTTTGAATACTTACACTAACCGGGAAATAGAGCACCTTGTAAGTGAAAAAAGGAGGTTCCGTCGCGAATGCCAGCGAAATAGGTCACCAGCGGCACGACTAAGACTGACTGAAGCTACTAAAAGGTTGCAAAGCGCACTTAGAAAAGAAGACAGTAGACAGCAGGCTAGTTTCATTGCAAGTTTAACTCCGACTGCTTCAACCAAATTCTCATTATGGAAAACATTAAGAAATACTAGTATGCCCACCGAAACGCAATTTCCAATACGCGACGCAAATGGCAAGTGGGCAATATCGGAAGAGGAAAAGGCCAATGTTTTTGCAAACCATCTATCACAGGTATTTCGCCCAAATCCTGCAAGTAGCGACATCCTTCCACCTGTTGATAAAATGTCTGCCGTAATTCCATTGTTTACTAACGCAAATGAAGTTCTGAATGTCATTAAAGAAACCGTGAATCCAGGTAAAGCACCTGGATATGATCTTATCACCCCTAAAATGATCTTGGAACTTCCCTATATTGCTGTGAAGTTCCTGGCAAAATTATTTAACTCTATTTTGAGACATGGGTACTTTCCTAAAGTGTGGAAAATTTCTCTGATTCAAATGATTTTAAAGCCAGGAAAGGACAAAGCAATACCTTCCTCGTACAGGCCGATCAGTTTGCTTCCCTGCTTATCCAAACTATTTGAAAAAGTTCTTTTATCGAAAATAAAACCGTTTCTCGTGTCAAATAACATAATACCAGACCATCAGTTTGGTTTTCGCGAAGGTCACAGCACTATCGAACAAGTAAACCGTCTGACCCAAGCAATTGAAAAATCATTTGAACGGCGAGAATATTGCTGCGCAGTATTCCTGGATGTTGCTCAAGCATTTGACAAAGTCTGGCACTTTGGCTTGACCTACAAAATTTGCAAATACTTACCGGCAAATACGCATCGAATTCTTGAGTCTTACTTAGAAAACCGCAGATTCAGAGTCAAATGTGGACAACACGTCACCGATGACCGCGAAATACTAGCAGGTGTTCCCCAGGGAAGCGTCATGGGGCCTATCCTTTACATTCTGTTTACCGCAGATATTCCTACCAGCCCAAACGTGCTAACATCCACTTTTGCCGATGATACCGCTATAATGGCCACACATAAAAAGCAGGATATTGCATCTATGAATCTAGGTGTACATCTCAGACGAGTAGAATCTTGGCTCTCTGACTGGAGAATAAAAGTCAATGAGGCTAAATGCACACAGGTAACTTTCACACTGAATTTTAGCACTTGTCCGACATTGAAATTAAACAATATCCCTTTTTCTCAATCTGATCATGTTTCATACCTTGGAATCCACCTGGATCGCCGACTCACCTGGAGAAGTCATATCGAAGCCAAGAAAACTCAACTGAAACTTAAGGTCCATCAACTTCACTGGCTCCTAAACGCGAACTCAAAACTAAGCCTTGAATATAAGGTGCTGCTATACAACAGTGCAATCAAACCTATCTGGTTATACGGTGCCCAGCTATGGGGCAAAGCAAGCTCGAGCAATCTCGACAAAATCCAAAGAGTCCAATCGAAGACATTGCGGCTTATTACCGGTGCCCCTTGGTATATGAGGAATGAAAATATCCACCGAGACTTGAAAATACCTCTCGTTAAAGAGGCAATTCAAAAAATTAATATAAAGCACAAAGAGAAGCTCGAACGTCATGATAACATACTTGCTAGACAATTATTGTGCAGTCCCAGCTCTTTAAGACTTCGGAGAAACAAACGCCGTGTTTTCTAATCTTCAGCCGTAACAGTAATCGCGAACACACGCGCCCGAAAGACTGTGTAGAATCCTTTTCTACGTCACGTGGCTTAAACGCTCTTATACGTGATCTTTAAAACAGTCAATATCAATCGCGGACGAACAATCAAAAAAGACTGTGTAGAATCCTTTATTCTACGTCACGTGGCTTAAATGCTCTCATACGTGATCCTTAAAACAGTCAACGCGAAAAACCTACAAAACCCAAATTACGTCGTCCACTCTGCTATTCTAGAGTTATCCGTTATACTTACATAACTAGAGTTCTTCACTCTACATAATATCGCGAACACTTTGTAAATGACTGTAAGGGTCCTCTGGACCTTTATCACGAGGTTTAAGCCAAACCAGGTTTAAAATTCTCAGACATGTGATCCATACCAGTTATATACTATTTTGACCAAATTAATTAAAATTCCTGCCAATTAGCAGAGAACCACATTACAAGAAATCCATACTAGGATTCATTATTGAATTATACTTAAGATTCGTATACTTATTGTTAGGCTCCATTGGAGCAGATTCAATAATTCAAATAAAGCTTATATAAAAAAAAAAAAAAAGTTTTGGTGAGTATTAATTTTATTGTCGATCATTATATAAAGGGTGATTAATTCACGACTGAACAAATTTTACCAGTATTCATGAAAAAATTTCCGTCTACGACCATGCCTGATAATGCAAGGGACGAAATGGCAGCGGTTTGAAATTTTTTGAATTGGTGGTCGGAGAGTACTAGGGCAAATTTTTAAGTTCTTAATCAGTGGTCGGATTTTGTTGTTGTCTTAAAACATAGCCCTAAACAAATTTTTGCAATTCAGTCAAATAGTCATAACTTTCGAACGGTAGGACATCTGGCCTTCGTTAAGGTAATTTTGGAAAGGTAGGAGGTAGGGATTACTTTTAACGGAAACGTTAGAAACATTAGGAATCTGCCATCTGGTAATTTTTGAAAGGTAAGTGGTAGGGCTTACTTTTAAAAGAAACGTAAGAAACATTAGGAATCTGCCATCTGGATGTGCAAATTGAGGTTATGTGCACGTTCTTATGTTTTCTTCCAAAATTTTTAAAGCTCCGTATCTCGGCTATTTCTTTTCTTTTTAATGTTTTTTTAATGGTTCTGGAAAGTCTCTTAAAGCTCTTTCCAACAAGACCAAAGAAATTTTACCCTAGTACTCTCCGACCACCAATGCGAAAATTTTCAAACCGCTGCCATTTCGCCCCCTTACATTTTTGGACATGGAAGTACATAAAAATATTTTCATGAAATGAGCCAAGGAATACGCTAGTGAAATTTGTCTAGTCGTGAATAAATCACCCTGTATAGATTCGTTTCCTATTACCTTTTGTACTGTCTTTAGGTAGGCTTCTATTGGAGGAGGTTAAACAATTTTTGTTTTAGCTGTCATTGAGGTCAGCTAGGGCACTGAATGATTTTTTGACGTTGATGGTATTTTGTTCTCTGCATGTTTGATTTTTTAAACTGTGAGGAGTTTGTTTTGACCCCCGGCGCCATAGCAGTATTGCTATCCCTGTCGGTAAAACTTTATTGTCACATGAATGAGTTCAATAAGAACCAACGAAAAGTACAAAAAATAGAAATTTGATCTTTCTTGTTTAACAACTGTGTATTAACAACTATACGCTACTTTATAAGAGACTACCGTAGCTTCAAAATGTAGAATCGAACTGAGCACAAATGGTCTATATTGGCTCAAATCTTAAATATAATTTGTTAGAAAATTTCTTTATTTTTGGATATCCATATGTCTCCGAAGGTAACGGGAAGGTTTATTGGTCAAAAGAGCCATATATCACACCTTTAGGTCGAAGCCACAAATTCAATCAATTCTTAAAATTAATGTCATATTCAGAATTTCAGAGAATTTGAGTATTATGTTATGTTATCGGCGGACGATTTATGGACCACAGGACCCATGGACTACTCCCATTCGCCAACGCATTAAAATTTATGTCATATTCAGATTCATAAAATTCCACTGTTTCTAAGTACCCATATGTCTAATGGACCTGGCGTTAACAACTTTTTTTTGAATCTTGAACATGGGTAGCAATTAAAATATCCGATTTGATGCCAAATTTGATGTAGCAATTTTGAAGATCGGCCAGAATAAGGTTGAAGGTCAAAACTTAGAAAAACCACTCCTTTTTTGCATTCCATAATTTTTTTGAATAAGAAATACTATAAAATTAATGTTTTTTCTTTTATTTTAAGTTAAGTTAATAGTTAATAATATCTGTAAAGGATACTGTTGATCGTCTTCTTTGTGTGTTAAGTATCTGTTAAAGTCAGGTTTTAGTTTGCATTAATGCATTTGACAGCCTGTTCCCCTTTACGAAATGCTCTATGGCCAATTTGACGGATCAACGCGTAAGAAATTCATACAAATTTCTAAACGAGAGAAAAAATGTTTGTTGTGATATTCATAAAAGAGCTTGTATTCTTGGATGTGAATAATATAATTGTCTTAATCGGACGACAAAACCATATTTTTCTTTATTTTTCTACATGTGGATCAAAAAATACCGAATTATTCCGAATTATTTTCAATAGTAGATAGTTATTTTATCAAAATACTCGTAGTCAATAATTCTCTTTATAAATTGCATGTCTCTTTTTGCCGCTTCAACTGCATTTGCTGTTCTGAACCAGTAAAGAAAAACAGACTAACTAAGAAAATTTACATATTACGAACTCAATTCAACTGACTCGCAGAAATTTTAAGAGAACCATTTTGAGGGCCAGTATTTGCTTCAGTTGTATCGAAACATATCATTTCTAATAAATTCAGCATATTTACCTTTACCAAATATTGTAAACTGATTGAGCGACTGCAGCACCAGTTCAATCTTCAATGATAGCTATCAACTTTTCAACGTTCTGCCAAGAGATCAACTTTATCATTTCCAGCAATTGTGGGAAGTAGCTTTCTGTACCAATACAAAACATATGTTTTAGGTATCTAAAAAATGTAAGTTCAAAGCAAAACTTATAACTTGGCCAAAATAAAAAGAATAAGCTTAAATTTTCAATAACTTCTTTGCCATGACGCCGACGAAATTTTTAAACTTTTGCAATTCAGTGCAATATTGTGACCCAACGCTTTGGCAGTTGCATTAATGAAGTGTATAGCTAATGGAGATGACATTTTGCCAGCATCCATACATGCTATCCTTCGGTGTCTATAAAATACTTCTTTTCTCGTTTTCGAATCGGCTTATTGGAGAAACATTGAATGTTTTTAGTCTGTTTTACATCAATCGCCGGCACATTATCTCCCAATTCATCACTCTCAAATTCACCATGTTCCATAGTCAAGTCTGTACATGAAATTATATGAACAAAAAAAAAACAAGCGAAAAAGTATCACTTGGTCACACCTTACAAATGGCGAATATGGGCGGTACAATAAGGGACGTGACTATGGTTCTAATTTTCTTTCATCACATTTATCTACGAATAATATTTATAAGTACCAAATTTCAGATAGATTATGAGTGCGGAAGTAAGATATTACTCAAACATTAAATGTGGGCGGGATGGTCCATTTGTATCGGTCGTTAATGCGAATCAGGAGGTAATTTTGATCCGACCGGTATAATTTACAGTGGGTCTACCTCAAATAATTTTCGTAGGTTGGTTGCGGTAAAACTAACATATAACATCCTGTTCCATAGGGCGATACAGTGTATAAAAATTGATAAAAATTATAAAAAAAAGCGTTGGAGGTTTTTAAAAATGTTGACCTTTTACCTCATTTTGGCACGGGTTGGCACCATCCGACCAGCCCGAAAATTTGCAACATCAATGTTGGCATCAAATTTCATATTTTCATAGCTACCCACATTCAAAATTCCAAAAAAAAACCCATATTAGCTGCGCCAGGTCTAATGTCCATGTTGGAAATGACCTATTTTTCGGCAGCCTAGGGGCCTTGTTACCATGGTATAAAGCCCCAAAACAGGTTAAATTGCTGAATTAACTTTATATTAGGCTTCCTGACGAAATTTTATTGTTATTAACACCCATATGTCCGCAGTCACAGGGGGTCTTTTTTGGTCCCCTAAGGCCAATATGGGCCGATCCAAATCTTTTGGGTACATGTTTAGATTTGTACCCATGTGTTCCCGAGCATAAGGAATATTTTTTGGGTTCCTAGGCCTAATAATCATGCCAATTTTGGGACGTTTAATGCGTGTACGGGTAAAACTTCGACTCATAGCTTTTTTATATGAATTATTAAATTTCCACAGTGGGAAAACCCAAAAAAAAGTTGTTTGGTCAGGCCTTTTTTTAGTCCCTTAAAGAGGAACTTTTTCAATTTCGCCCGATTTGGTCCATTTTCAATACCAACCGATCTGCAACCATAAGACATATATCTGGTAAGTTAATATATATACTTTTTAGGGTCGTAGATAAATATTTGGTGATGTTACAAACGAAATGAAAAACTTATTTACACTCCCTTTCTATTGTAAAGAGAATAAAAATATGGCTGCAGTACTAACATATTATGTGCTAATCGAATGTTTAGAGAACACGGAACCGCAATTATTGGTTTGCAAACAAATCTTTGCACATAGAGAAAATGTCTGCTGGACGACCAAATTTGAATCATCTTGATGGATATTCGGTTCTTAAATTATAGCTCTGATACCATTAAAGCAGAGATAGTTAATCACTAAGATGTAGTAATGAAATGAAAACAATTAGCTGTCAGAACCGCCTGTAGTGGCCTGTAATAGTTTTTGCTAGAATTTTTCCTTGGTAAGAACTATTGGTAATGACAACAAATAATTTTGTTCTTATAACTATCTTTGTAATGCATACCTATATGAAGAATATGTTTCGGATAGACATTGCAAAATCCCTCTCTAGTAGCACGCGGGCGTGTAATGCAAATCAAATGCTGAAATGGGACAATTTAAAAATACCCTACACCGAAGGGTGGGAGGACTTCAAAATTTGTCATATCGTTTGCAATTCCTCGAATTATTGATCGGATACCCTATAAATTATACATATTATTGGATGTAAAATTCTAAGAAAATCTAGCCATATCCGTGAGGCTGTTGAATTCACGTTATCAGTTAAACAAATTAACCATTGTCCTGAAATTTTGCATGATGATGGCAGGTTGTGATTGTGAATGAGCGGAATCTACCCTATCTCGGAAAAGGTCACGTTTTTGAGTATTTTCTTTACAAATAATTAATTTTTGTGGACAAATTGATACTGTTTATTGGGACGCACTTAATACCTTAAAAAAAGGGAAAATAGTTGCTGGGCACTTTGACTTATTGGGTCTAAAAAACGGTACGCATGGTAAAAGCGTCCGATCAATAGTTTGCATGTGTATTAAAATTAAAAAAAAAACTTCTTAGCTAAATATGGATTTATAAAAATGAGCCACTTTTTTGGGCTTTAGTAACGAAGTTTTGGTGGTATGTATTTATTAACGCATAGATTTCTGTGTATGCGGTTCTCAGCGTGTTTGAGAATTTTAAGCCTAATATGGTTTAAATCTTGTTACGGAGAGGAAGAGGACCTTTTTAGTCATTTACAGACACGTTTGCGATAATGGTTTACCCTGCACCAGTTCCTGCACAATGGCAAATGTTTATAACTACGAAAATTACTTGATCTTGAGCCAACTTTAAGTATACCGAGCGACGTTTAATCACCTGCTGATTTAATTTCATGCCTGTCCACCCGTTCATCCTTCCATCTAAAGCTTGTGGCATTCCTGTCCGATTTTAACAGAATTTGGCAGAGGTATATTTTTTCCTGCAAGGACGGACGCTATTGAATCCGATTTTTATGTTTTTAGCCCTAGCAGCCACAACGTTATTGATATTGAAGAAAGTCAGTTTAGATTTATATATAGCTCCCATACATATATGCTCATCCGACTTTATGTCCTCAGCTCTAGAAACCACATATTACATCAAAGCTTGATAAAATTCGTCACAAGTTAACCAAGGGCCAAGGAAGGCGTTTAAAAATTTAGTAAAACCGGTTCAGATTAAGATTATAGCTCCCGTCTATATATGTTAATTTGATTTTATACCTTCAGCTCTAAAAGTCACATGTTACACTTAATCTTGATGGAATTTGGCACACGTTTTTTTCTTGGACCAAGGACGGATGTTATAAAAGTGGAGTAAATCGGTTTATATTTAAGTATAGCTCCCACATATGTGTTTATCAGATTTATCTGTTTCTAGCTTTAGATGGCACGTCTACATCCAATCTTGATGAAATTTAGCACAAATAAGTTTTTTGGCCAAATAGAACGCTATTGAAATTAAAAAAATCGGTTAAGATTTGTATATATAAGTAGCTTCCATACATATATGTGACGGTACAGATTTAGATAAAGTTCCCACACATATGTTCAACCGATTTTACCAAAATCAATAATATATTCTCACAAATTGTAATAGTTTTAAAATCTCTGTAAATTTGGTCCAAACACTAATTTTCAGTTGGAATGTGAACATCCAGGAGTGCAGGGTATACTAAAGTCCGCTACGTCCGAGTTAAGGTTATTTTTAACTATTTTCTCTTGAGCAATTAACTCTAGAACAGTTAAGAACTATATATTTGTAGAATAAAGTACTCGCTGGTGGACGCGGTATTGTACGTATAAGTTGTAGACCTTTAGGTGTTTGTATATTTGTAAATTGTAAGCCAGGTTTGGTTTAAACCCCGTAAAATAGAGGCAGTAAACTCTATATCCTGAAGTATTCGCATAGCGGTGTTGCAGTTATTTTAAGATTGTTGGTCTGTGTGTGGTTGCATGCAGGTATGCTGGTGAACCGCATTAAAGTACGTATGTGCTTGCCTGATGTACCATTTCTACAACTTGTATGTGTGGATTTTCCTTCGTAGGTGTATTTTCATTAAATATTTGTTCTTTCAATACTATTAAAGTGTTTGGTTGTTTTTTAGCACTGCATTGTAATTGTATGTTACTTCTAGAGGGAGAAGGACCTATTTTCTTGGGTTCTATGCAACATAGACAGGCCCAATTTTACCAGGGAATATTATAGGGCACACATAAATTACTATGCTTCATTTAAGTTAGATTTAATTTGCAATGTGGCCTATTGTGAGGCAGGACCTAATATTGCAAGGGAAATGTGTGTAGGGCTATTCGAAAACATACTCGTAGACCGATATTGTTTAATTTCTCCAAATATGAGTGTTGATCGCCTGTAATGCGCTATTCAAAATTTGGTTAAAATAGGATGTAATATGTGACTTTTAGGTCAGAAGGATTTTATATCGGAAATGAACATTGTATAGGGGTTTTATTGTCCAATATCTCTAGAGTTATTATTAATCATTTATAACTAACCATGCAAAATTTGCGCACGATAGAGTCAAATTTGTGGTTTTTAGAGCCTAAGAAACTCAAATCGATTGGGACCTTTTTGTGGGGCTATTCGAAAACTGTAATGTTACTGTCTGAAAATAGGGGCAACTCCTTCTAAATGTATTTTAAGGTTTTCTGACGATGGTACTGTCAACCGAAAATTTGCTGCCTCTGGTAAGATGTTATTCCCTTTTGTATCCTTACAGGAAGAGGACTGCGGAATCCATTAATAACTAGCTTCAGTCGGATGGGGGTTCTCGTCCTTTCCTGATAAGGTAATTTTCATTACAAAAATTTATTGTAGACTCCCTTTTTGTACGGAAATATACTATTGATTTACGAGGACCAAATGCCTATATGTACAAACAATAATCGAGTGTAGTCACTAAAGGAAATTAATAGAAAACTGATATTCAATCCCAATAATATATACTAATGTCTCTTTAATTGATCTTAAGAGAGGCAGGCGCATCTGTACCCTTTCTACCGATGTCATGATCGCACAATAATTTTATATCAAGGCCCCAAAAGATTCCTGTCCTAACCTAACATTACCACATACGCGTATGAAAACAATTTTACTTGTCTAGCAATTCATATTTAATGGCAAATTCAATATTTATTCAGCTCATAGTAAATTTAGTAAATAATCCTATGTAAAAGGAAAAAACTTAAAGAAAACTATGCTAACCTTTTGTTAAAAAGGAGGAAGATTTTTCTATAATAAATTTCAAACAAAAATTAAGGAGAAGTGCCGAAAATATGCCATTAGAAATGGTTTTTTAAATTCGCCTTTTGGGACTTAGTCTCTTTTTAAAATCAAAATACAAAAGAAATTCACGCAAATCGCGTTAGTTCAATAAAAAAGGATTTGTCGCGGGTTATTAACAAAAATCGATTAACGTCATTAGATTCTGAGATAAAAGAATAGCATTAGTTATAAATATTAACACTTGAAACAGTAAATCATATCACTCTGTATGTTTTTCGGATTATCATACTTATACTCTTTATTTTATGGTTTATTACACTTAATGATCATTAACATTAGTACTCACCAAATATGTTTATATGTACGTACGTCGAAGTTTGATAAAGGCCTCCAGCAAGATAGTTGTATGTTTCAGTTGATGATGACAAGTATGACTGTAACTATAAATGATGTTCGGGTAATATGAATGTACTGATGCTAATGGTGTTCGATCGCATGTTAGATGTAATAATGATGTTTTATTAGATAATGATGTTTTTGTGCAATTATGTATGTAGAATTGCTGATTTCAATACAATGACGTAAAAGCAGATGCTACTCGTTTTTATTGTTTTGTGATGGTAGTAGGGAGATACAGGGTCTGGATAATGATTGACAGGTCAAAGCACATTAATCAAATTTAACGAGCTTTGATATAGGAAATCCTATATCATTAATTTTTATTAGCTTTGATATGAGTACGTGATGTGACCCTTTTTTTATTTGGTAATAGGAAATCCTATGTGGGTTTCAGATAGTCCAAGATAATTAATTTTTATTACCTTGGGTATGAGTACGTGATGTGACCTTTTTTTTAATTGGTTATAGGAAAATCCAATGTGGTTTTCAGATAGTCCAAGATAATTAATTTTTATTAGCTTGGATGAGTACGTGATGTCACCCCCTTTTTATTTGGAGATATAAGGAGATAGATAATAATTTTTATTAGCTTGTGTATGGGGAACGTGATGTGACCCTTTTTTATTTGATATAGTGTATGATTAAACATCGAGTGAGTTCATTGCTTGAGCGATCGTCATAGTTCTGAGCCTTTCTTTGGAATATCTCCGTCAACACGGTGCTTGTATATGTATGTGGTATTTTAGCGATCGTTAATTTCTCTTTGTTAAAATTCGTCAATTTTCTGAGTCTTTCTTTGAAATTATCATCGTCAACATGGTGCTTGAGTTTAGAAGTATTCACGTTATTGTTTTTGAATTTTCGTTTTAGGATTGTACGTGTTCGTATGTTTTGTCGTCATTGTTTTTATGAACCCTTTCTTTGCTGTCTGATCCCTTTTGCCATGCTTTGTGTGTATTTAAGCGATCGACAATTTCTCTTTGCTCGATTTTGTCAGAGTTCTGAGCCTTTCTTTGGAATGTCTACATGTTTTTGATTTTCTAGTGGGGATGTACTTGATTTTGAATGTATGTATGTACACTTTGTGGCTGTGAAAGGTTCAGTGCGTGCGTGTGTGCTATTCTGGTGTGGGACAATTTCATTAGCAGTTTCCGTTAAAACGGTGATTGTTTAAAATTTCACTAGACTGCCGCATGTGAAGATATCTTGCGTTTTCATGTGGAAAAGTACCATGAGAACCCATCTTTATAGGAATTCCCTTGGAGTTTTAGATTGTTCAAGGTAATTAATTTTTATTAGCTTTGACACGTGCTATTTCAGCGATTGTAATTATTTATTATTTTGAAATGAGGAATTACTTACTAGGTAAAAAGATCAGGTTTGTTGTTTATTATAGAGGAAAGGAAAAGTAAGTCTGCGAATTTAAAGCAATTACATTACCATCTAGTAGACGCAAGTTTCTCCGTTGTTGTGGGCGGCTTATCGACACCATTATGTGTGCTGCCGACTAAGTCTCTGCTCGTTTAGCGATCTATACAAAACATTGCTTTGATTTTGCATATGGGAAGTATTATTGTCGAAGAGTGCGGATACAAGCGACTCACTGACGCAATTCCTACCATATTGACAGACTGGCCGACTGACGTTTTTTCAGTTGGTGATTTGAAGTTTCTATTTATATAACAACGATGTTGTTGATGAAGGCGGATGTTGAAGGCAGACTTTCCACTCACACCACTATCTTATAAGATCAGGTTTGTTAATGTTAGTCATAGAGGGAAGGAATTCATGCATTTTCGTCAGAGTTCTTAACCTTTATTTATAATTGTCCGTCCACATGGTAAACATTTTCGTTTATGCATTGTACGTGATCGTGTGTATAATTGTCACTATTTTTATGAACCCTGTCTTTTGAATTGTGATATTTTAATTGTGACAATTTGTTGCAACGTTTTGATTTTCAAGTAGGGATGTACTTGGTTTGAATGTATGTGAATAGTGTGCTTGTGACCTTGTGGAACGTTTTAAAGGTGCAGTGCGTTTGTGTTGTATTCAGGTGTTGGACAATTTCATTGGAATTTTCCGCTAACCCGATGTATGTTTAAATTTTTTCTAGACGCAGGTGAAGAAATCTTGCTGTAGCTTTCATGTGGTAAAGGAAAATGATAATCTCTTTTTATTTTTGATAAAGGAACCCCAATGGAGAAAGTCGAAGGTAATTCATTTGTATTGGCATTGTTAAAGGAGGTGATGAAATCCCTTACCGTAAGCGGTAGCTAGGGGCTTCTCACACTCGGGTGGCGAGGGCGCTCTCATGCTAGAATTGTTCGAAGATACCATACATTGTTTGGTAGACTAGATTATCGATCGACTGGTAAATGTAAATTAACTATTTTCCTATGTAAATTTCGTAGTAATAAACTTTTTTTTTTTTTAATTGGTGTCCGCTTTTTCTTCTTAGTGTAACGTAACTTTAATTTTTTTATACCGCCTGTTTGAATATGGGTTTCGTGGTTGGGACAACAGTATGAGGCGAGGTAAAAAAGAACCCAGTCATTCTCATATCTGTAAGAGTGTGATCGAGTAATTGTTATGTGTCACCCCGTTTTTGGGAATGTACAATTACTGTGTGGTATTGTTTTAGTTCTTAACAGGAGTTTACTAAACCATTGTCTTTTAAATTTTCTTTCGAAAACGTATCTTTATTTTTTATTAGTTACAGCGGACCTGAATATTGGGGCCTTGTTAAGCCATATTTTTTAGGTTCTCCTGTACCCAATTTTTTGAGTTTACGACAAAAATAATTTGTTCGCACATCCAATGCCAACACTTTTTTGTTGCAGGTCGATTGATTATAAACGTTGCTTGTTGGCTGTAACAATTATGAAAAGTAATTTTAAAGTTATAATGCTCTTTATGTAAATTGATTGAAAACACTTTATGACTTATGAATAAGAACTACAATTTATTAGCGGGTACAAACACTTCGATTTCAACAGAAAGATAATGTGATAAATTCCATAGAAAAATCTGTAAAATTGCAGTGTGTTTGATGAATATCTGGCACATTGTACACAATAGAAGAACTATTTTTGGTTTCCGAAAAATCGTTACAAACCCAGCATTTAGAGTAATTTTTGGGCTATTATTATTTTTGACATGAACTTAAATAAAAATCTATTTATTTATTTAACTTTAGAGAATATACAATTTTAGATTATAAAAATTTCTTATGATAATTTAATAGTGAACATCAAATCTGGGTGATACAATGTGGCCTCCTTGGTATGATGATTGGAGGCTCGAATATGATACATTTCTACCTACGGGTAAGAACATCAAGCAATTTTTCAGCGGCGGGTTTTCAGCTCGTAAATACCGACGGCTTTATAAGTAACAGATTAATCATTAAGCCATCTTAATACTCTGTAAAATGTATTAGCCGCTTGGAGCCCTCGTTAAATAGCAGGTCCCGGTCAGCTCGTAAACGAATTATATCGTCCACAGCACTAGTTTAAGAGAATCTAATGGTATGCGCTCTGTACAATGATCTGCACAAATATCAGTTAATGACGTTCTAGCTGCATCTCCTTCTGAGTCTTGAAAATCTATACATTTCTCATGTTTTCCCAGTGTTGGCTAAAATTTCAAACGATACTTATTTCAAATATTGCAGTTCGAGCTCTTCATGTAACTGGATGTTTTGGGTAAATTAAATAACGTTTCTGACCATCACACAAGCTCTTGGAAGTAGTCGTTTTAATATTGAAGTCTTAAGCTGTAATTCCCAAAACTGTATTACATACACACTTTTCCAGAAGACAGCCAGAGGAAAGTTTTATTTCCAAATTTATTAAATATGATTTATTAACGCATAACATGTAACAGAAAAGTACATGACACAAACAACAAAAACAGAAACACCTAATTTTTCTTCAATAAGAACCAAATTTAAATAATTAAAATTTAAGTGGAATAAAATTTTATAAAATTTACAGAAAAACTATTTTTATAAAGTAGTTAATAATTATATGTATTATGGTAAAAATCTTACTATGTCGACATTTAAAATAATTTCGAATTCGATTCTTCTCTAAATATTTCTAAATATTCTGAAAACTAAAGCCATTTACAAGCCGTTTTAAGAGTGGTATGAAAACCACAAAATTACAAATTTTCTCTATTTTAGGTTATGTACTATTGCTTACTTTTTCGTTTTTAGTCAACCAATTCTTGACATTCTCTTGAATTTAAAATACTAGTCGAAAAGAATATCTAATAATATTGTAATACCACGGATTGGAATATTTATCTTAATGTTTTTAAAACGTACTCGAGATTTGGACTAATGTGGAATTTTAAGTAGAAATCAGATGTGATACTCATATTCGTTTTAATTTATTAAGTATCTTTGTTGGTCGTATGTCACGTTTAATTACAATATATTTTACAGAGTATTATTTAGCAATTTGACTTTCATTTGATACTTTTAAGAAAAATGTTGCTTCTTTTGATAAAAAAGTTATTTGTCTTTACTCGCTAGAGTAAAAAATCGCTTAAAAAAGCACAGTTCCATATTACCCAACATCATAAGAGCTCTCATTGTAGACTCTTATTGTGGAAATACAAATGTTATGCTTAGTCTAAGTGAAAGTCCGAATGGATTGAAATTTAAAAATATTTATCTGTAGGCAAAGTCGTTACATCAACCGAAATATGAGTATCAGAAACAGATTGTTCACCTATAAAAGGGATGGGATATTACACATTTATAAATGAAGAAGATTTTATTGAACCTGAATATGCCAACTCTGATTCAATATTTATATTTGAGATATATTGCATGCGAAAAACAATTAAATGATTATACTTTTGTAAAGGTCGACATCGCCATATAGATTCATTCTTATTATATCACGCATTTACCCGTATTCCAAAACATTTAATTCGCGATAACGCTTATATTTAGCCGTGAGCGTTGGTGAAATAAACATGGATTAATTAATAAATAAAGAAGACGAAATTCGCTGTGGACGTTATAGAAAAGGTTTCGATTAGTACATTCATATCTTGTAATCAATCAGCCTCTGATTCCAACAGACGTCAAAAAGTTAAACATTCTAGTTTAAATATAAAGCCTACCAGCTGAAATAAACAGCCCACCAGTTAAAGTAAACCACCTACCAATTGTAATAATCAGTTGACATTAACAGCCTACCAGTTGAAACATAGACAAAATTGGTTTAAAGACAAAATTGGTAGTCACTAATAATTTTCGTTCGCTTGTGTTTTATCTTTCATTTGATAACAGAAACACATAAAAGCACATATACAAGTCGATATTTAACGAAGGAAATGCAATAGAAAGAATTAAAAAACAACATTTCTATTGCATTTCCTTCGTTAAATTCGGCTTGTATATGTGCTTTTATGTGTTTCTGTTATCAAATGAAAGATAAAACACAAGCGAACGAAAATAATTAGTGACTACCAATTTTGTATTGAAATGATTACGTCGTTTCTCACGCATTAACTTTTTTTCGACTTCTCGTTCTGATGCTTGTTAGTGGTTACGAAATCAGCTGTTTGTCGCTTAGAATGCGTGCGAACGTTATCGACATCGTGGTTAAGGTTTATTTATTTTATAATAACATCAAAAATGGAAAGAAAGTCCAAATTATTAAACACTAAATAGAGGTCAGGAAATTTAGTCGGGTGGAAGCAACTAAATTAAAAAAAATGCTACTGGTGTGACTGCAGTATTTTAAAGACTATTAAACTTAGCACGTTAATCCAACTATTTACAGTCTGATGATGTACAAGAATTTTATAATAAACAGTTTTGTATACTTATGAATACACATGTAATCAATCACTACTCAACGTACTGTGTCAAAGGGTGTGGAAAGAATTAAGGTTGACCTACCAAGACTATAAAACGTTGGTGGAGACTTATAACGGAAAGTTCATAGACGAATCGAAATGACACCCCTCGAATTTCTCATATTTTTTTATGGGCGCCAACGAATTATTTGCGATAATGATTTTCATCTGATTGAAAACAGAAATTATTCTCATTTGTTTCATCTTCAAATATTAATATATGATTAAATGGTTCGATTCGCCGGCATAAAGGTTCAAGATAATCTATCACTTTTTTTTCTTCCCATAATATTAAGCTATTGAATTTCTCTATGACTTTTTCCGCTTTCTCTAATTTTATGCTATTAAATTTTTGTTTTAAGATTTTCTGGACACCTTTCTCGTCCTTATGTAGACCATATGTTGTATCAAGTTTTATGTCGCTATGAAGTGATGATAAATCGATAACGTCCGAATCGTTTTTATTTGATTTAGAAAAAATTCTTGTCATTTGTTTCATCTTCAGAATTCCAATGATCCTACCTAACCGGGTTTTTACAATAGCGGTTTCAACATTGCCTTCTTTAAATTTCTTTATCGAAAAGCTCCTATGGACTTTTAAAACTCTGTTCGGTGGTCTCTGTAGGACTCTTAAATAAGTGAAGTTGAATATTTACTATTTTCCGCTTCCTCTAATTTACTGCTATTAAATATCTGTTTTAAGATTTTCTAGACTATTAATTTTTTTTGTAGAAGGGTTTCCTCTATGACGTGTTTATGGCTTAAAGGTTAATTTGTTCAACTGGTGGAAAGTTTATTTAACAGGTAGGCTTTTTATTCCAACTGGTAGGTTATTTGTTTCAACTGGTTGGCTGTTAGTTTGAACTGGTAGGCTGTTAGTTTTAACTGGTGGGGCTGTTGATTTTAACTGGTGGGCTATTTGTTTCAACTGGTAGGCTGTTAATTTCAACTGGTAGGCTGATTATTACAACTGGTAGGTGGCTTACTTTAACTGGTGGGCTCTTTATTTCAACTGGTAGGCTGTTAATTTCAACTGGTGGAGTTGTTTATTTCAACTGGTAGGCTTTATATTTAAACTAGAATGTTTAACTTTTTGACGTCTGTTGGAATCAGAGGCTGATTTATTACAAGATATGAATGTACTAATCGAAACCTTTTCTATAACGTCCACAACGAATTTCGTTTTCTTCATTTATTAATTAATCCATGTTTATTTCACCAACGCTCACGGCTAAATGTAAGCATTATCGCGAATTAAATGTTTTGGAATACGGGTATATGCGTGATATAATAAGTATATTACAAAAGTATAATCATTTAATTGTTTTGTTTTTCGCATGCAATATATCTCAAATATAAATATTGAATCAGAGTTGGCATATTCAGGTTCAATAAAATCTTCGCCATTTATAAATGTGTAATATTCCATCGCTTTTATAGGTGAACAATCTGTTTCTGATACTTATATTTCGGTTGATGTAACGACTTTACCTACAGATAAATATTTTTAAATTTCAATCCATTCGGACTTTCACTTAGACTAAGCATAACATTTGTATTTTCACAATAAGAAGGGTCTACAATGAGAGCTCTTATGATATTGGGTAATATGGAACTGTACTTTTTTAAGCGATATTTTACTCTAGCGAGTAAAGACAAATAACTTTGTTATCAAAAGAAGCAACATCTTTCTTAAAAGTATTAAATGAAAGTCAAATTGCTAAATAATACACTGTAAAATATATTGGAATTAAACCTGGCATACGACCAACAAAGATACTTAATAAATTAAAACGAATATGAGTATCACATCTGATTTCTACTTAAAATTCCACATTAGTCCAAATCTCGAGTACGTTTTAAAAACATTAAGATAAATATTCCAATCCGTGGTATTACAATATTATTAGATATTCTTTTCGACTAGTATTTTAAATTGAAGAGAATGTCAAGAATTGGTTGACTAAAAACGTAAATGTAAGCATAAGTGAACATAACCTAAAATTGAGAAAAATTGTAATTTTGTGGTTTTCATACCACTCTTAAAACGGCTTTAGTTTTAGAGTTGAAAGGTGGAGACAAAACTATACAGAAATATTTAGAGAAGAATCGAATTCAAAATTATTTTGAATGTCGACATAGTACGATTTTTACCAAAATACATATATTTTTTAACTACTTTATAAAAATAGTTTTTCTGTAAATTTTATAGAATTTAATTCCACTTAAATTTTAATTATTTAAATTTGGTTCTTATTGAAGAAAAATTAGGTGTTTCTGTTTTTGTTGTTTGTGTCATGTACTTCTCTGTTACATGTTATGCGTTAATAAATCTCTGGCTGTCTTCTGGAAAAGTGTGTATGTAATACAGTTTTGGGAATTATAGTCTTAAGCTTCAATATTAAAACGACTTCTTCCAAGAGCTTGTGTGATGGTCAGAAACGTTATTTAATTTACCCAAAACATCCAGTTACATGAAGAGCTCGAACTTCAATAATTGAAATAAGTATCGTTTGAAATTTTAACGAACACTGAGAAAACATGAGAAATGTATAGATTTTCAAGACTCAGAATATAAATATCAACAAACGTCATTTGTTGATATTTATATTAATTGCTATGTCCCTGATCATTGTACAGAGTGCATGCCATTAGATTCTCTCAAACTAGTGCTGTGTACGATATAATTCGTTTACGAGCTGACCGGGACCTGCTATTTAACGAGGGATCCAAACGGCTACTGCATTTTACAGAGTAGTATTAAGATGGTTTAATGATTAATCTGTTACTTATAAAGCCGTCGGTATTTACGAGCTGAAAACCCGCCGCTGAAAAATTGCTTGATGTTCTTACCCGTAGGTAGAAATGTATCATGTTCGAGCCTCCAATCATCACACCAAGGAGGCCACATTGTATCACCCAGATTTGATGTTCACTATTAAATTATCATAAGAAATTTTTATAATCTAAAATTGTAGATTCTCTTAAGTTAAATAAATAAAGTACATCAGCAAAACATACATTAAGCAGATGGTTTTTAATTCAGGGCTTTCGCTAAGTTCGTTCATGTCAAAAATAATAATAGCCCAAAAATTACTCTAAATGCTGGGTTTGTAACGATTTTTCGGATGTAAAATAGACATGTTTATTACTTTCCAGGGAAACCAAAAATAGTTCTTCTATTGTGTACAATGTGCCAGATATTCATCAAACACACTGCAATTTTACAGATTTTTCAATGGAATTTATCACATTATCTTTCTGTTGAAATCGAAGTGTTTGTACCCGCTAATAAATTGTAGTTCTTATTCATAAGTCATAAAGTGTTTTCAATCAATTTACATAAAGAGCATTATAACTTTAAAATTACTTTTCATAATTGTTACAGCCAACAAGCAACGTTTATAATCAATCGACCTGCAACAAAAAAGTGTTGGCATTGGATGTGCGAACAAATTATTTTTGTCGTAAACTCAAAAAATTGGGTAAACTCCTGTTAAGAACTAAAACAATACCACACAGTAATTGTACATTCCCAAAAACGGGGTGACACATAACAATTACTCGATCACACTCTTACAGATATGAGAATGACTGGGTTCTTTTTTACCTCGCCTCATACTGTTGTCCCAACCACGAAACCCATATTCAAACAGGCGGTATAAAAAAATTAAAGTTACGTTACACCAAGAAGAAAAAGCGGATACCAATTAAGAAAAAAATAAATAAAGTTTATTACTACGAAATTTACATAGGAAAATAGTTAATTTACATTTACCAATCGATCGATAATCTAGTCTACCAAACAATGTATTATGGTATCATCGAACAATTCTAGCATGAGAGCGCCCTCGGCACCCGAGAGTGAGAAGCCCCTAGCTACCGCTTACGGTAAGGGATTTCATCACCTCCTTTAACAATGCCAATACAAATGAATTACCTTCGACTTTCTCCATTGGATTTCCGATATCAAAAATAAAAAGAGATTATCATTTTCCTTTACCACATGAAAGCTACAGCAAGATTTCTTCACCTGCGTCTAGAAAAAATTTAAACATACATCGGGTTAGCGGAAAATTCCAATGAAATTGTCCAACACCTGAATACAACACAAACGCACTGCACCTTTAAAACGTTCCACAAGGTCACAAGCACACTATTCACATACATTCAAACCAAGTTCATCCCTACTTGAAAATCAAAACGTTGCAACAAATTGTCACAATTTAAATATCACAATTCAAAAGACAGGGTTCATAAAAATAGTGACAATTATACACACGATCACGCACAATGCATAAACGAAAATATTTACCATGTGGACGGACAATTATAAATAAAGGTTAAGAACTCTGACGAAAATGAATGAATTCCTACCCTCTATGACTAACATTAACAAACCTGATCTTATAAGATAGTGGTGTTAGTGGAAAGTCTGCCTTCAATACCCGCCTTCATCAACAACATCGTTGTTCTATAAATAGAAACTTCAAATCGCCAACTGAAAAAACGTCAGTCGGTCAGTCTGTCAATATGGTAGGAATTGCGTCAGTGAGTCGCTTGTATCCGCACTCTTCGACAATAATACTTTGCATATGCAAAATCAAAGCAATGTTTTGTATAGATCGTTAAACGAGCAGAGACTTAGTCGGCAGCACACATAATGGTGTCGATAAGCCGCCCACAACAACGGAGAAACTTGCATCTACCAGATGCTAATGTAATTGCTTTAATTTCGCAGACTTACTTTTCCTTTCCTTTATAACAAACAACAACAACCTTGTAAAGTAATTCCTCATTCCAAAATAATAAATATTTACAATCGCTGAAATACCACACACAAAGCAACAGTTTCATGGGCTTTACATAAGACCATATCAAATAAAAAGGGGTTTCACCACGTGTCAAAGCTAATAAAAAATAATTACCTTGAATAATCTGAAAACTCCAAGGGAATTTCTATATAAAAAAATAAAGATGGATTCTCATGGTACTTTTCCACATGAAAACGCAAGATATCTTCACATGCGGCAGTCTAGTGAAATTTTAAACAATCACCGTTTTAACGGAAACTACTAATGAAATTGTCCCACACCAGAATGGCACACACGCACGCACTGAACCTTTCACAGCCACAAAGTATAGATACATACATTCAAAATCAAGTACATCCCCACTAGAAAATCAAAAACATGTAGACATTCCAAAGAAAGGCTCAGAACTCTGACAAAATCGAGCAAAGAGATATTGTCGATCGCTAAAATACATACAAAGCATGGCAAAAGGGATCAGACAGCAAAGATAGGGTTCATAAAAACAATGACGACAAAACATACGAACACGTACAACCCTAAAACGAAAATTCAAAAACAATAACTTGAATACTTCTCAAGCACCATGTTGACGATGATAATTTCAAAGTAAGACTCAGAAAATTGACGAATTTTAACAAAGAGAAATTAACGATCGCTAAAATACCACATACATATACAAGCACCGTGTTGACGGAAATATTCCAAAGAAACGCTCAGAACTATGACGATCGCTGAGCAATGAACTCACTCGATGTTGAATTATACACCATATAAAATAAAAAGGGCCACATCACATTCCCCATACACAAGCTAATAAAAATTTATTATCTATCTCCCTATATCTCCAAATAAAAAGGGGGTGACATCACGTACTCATCCAAGCTAATAAAAATTAATTATCTTGGACTATCTGAAAACCACATGGGATGTTCCTATTCCCAAATAAAAAAAGGTCACATTACGTACTCATACCCAAGGTAATACAAATTAATTATCTTGGACTATCTGAAAACCACATAGGATTTCCTATTACCAAATACAAAAAGGGTCACATCACGTACTCATATCAAAGCTAATAAAAATTAATTATATAGGATTTCCTATATCAAAGCTCATTAAACTTGATTAATGTGCTTTGATCTGTCCCTGTATCTCCCTATTACTTGTGATCTTTGTTAATAGTTCGGATCTTTGGATTTTTTACACATTCTGTTTTTTTTATTCCTTAGTTTTGTTGTTGTGGATTTCTGCAGATTGGCTTAAACTTTAAGGCACTACGATTATTACAATTAAAATTCTTTTTTAAACAAACTATTTAATATAATTTTTAAATGATGCAATTTTTTAGATATTAAAAAAAACGATTTATACTTAGAGCTCAAAATTTTAATAAAAACTGTTCGTCCAATTTGGACACGAACACTTAGAGCATTGTTTGCATTAAAAAGAAGAAATTCTGCACTACGTCGCTAAGTTTTCTGTTTTCAACTGAATGAAGGTTTTGGCAAAGTCTGGTGCTTCCATGCAGAGCTGTTGATGCTGCGTCCTTAAAGGTTTTTTTTTAAAGCTGATGGAGATAATCAAATTGGGATGCTAATAATTCTGGTAAGAGAGCTAAACGAGTACACCCAAGTCTCTTGGCCTCCGGCCTTATAGTTCTGTGACGGGAGTTGAATGGAAGAGTGTTAATGTTATGTTATCACAATTGGACCTTTACAAATTTCTCAGAGTTTGGTACACACTGGCTTTGATGATGCTAACCCACGACACTTGGAAGATTTTGGAATCTTTAGATTTTGCTATTATTGGGTGATTTTTTTCATTTAAACAAATAAATCTATCATTACCTTCCTAATAATAAAATCATTGTTTAGTGTAAATATATATTTTTTAAAGATTGATTGTCTTGAAATTTTAAGATCTTTACTTCAAAATAACTTATTCTTGACGTGTGTACTACATGATGTGTCAGAAATAAAGGAAGTTAACTCGTTTCTCTTTCATTATGGAAAGCTTTGACGTTAGTCGAAATGCGTTTTCGAGTATGAAAGTAAACGAAGTAAAAACAGAGATGTTCGTTCTGGCAACCCTGTAGGCAGTAATAGAAGAACGTTGTAGTTTTTGGGTGACCCTGTATCTTTAAATTTGAAAGAAATAAAATGAGATGTTGAACGTTGTGTCACACATGACAAAACCAAGTAATATTGACCAATTGATAACAATATTAATTGGAAACTACGTGATTATGCTCCAATGTCGTTTCCGTGAAATGTGCTAACAACTTTTCCATCCACGTCTTCTAAAATATAATAACTATTTCCAACTTTTTTTTTATTTTTGATGGGGCTAGTTTAGCATTGAAGCTTTTTTTGGCGCTGCTTTGAGCGAAATTTCTTTTAAAAACTTCCTGACCAATTTCATTCCAGGCCAAAATAAGCACCTACGAATAAGTTTCAATGTCTTTGAAATGCCACCGTGACAAGCACAGTTGTGAAATTTATTAATTACGGTCCCTCGAAGTTGAGATGGGATCCATAACTTCCATGCCTTCTGCTCCTAATCCGGGTTTCCAGTATAATGGTCAGTTCGGATGTGTTAGGTGTTAGGAGTTCAAATCAACAGGTGGTTTAGAAAGTTCTATAAAAGAAATGTTATCAGAATACATTCTAAACAACGCGTCAGGAACTACATTTTATTTTCCCTTCCGATGGCTTACTGAAAATGTATACCCTTGCAATTTGAAAACCCACCGAGCTAGTCTCCCGGTTAGATTAGGTTGACTCATTAACCGAACTGAATTCGAGTGGTCGGTAATAATCTCAAATTCTTGAAGTTCTATATAGCAGCGATCTCTTTCAGTCATACTATAGTTCCTTTGTGCAGAATTCAATTTTTTTGACATGTAAGCTATGGGTCGTTTTATATCGTTGTCATCCAACTGCATCAAAACCGCTCCGATTCCGTAGTCGCTAGCATTAGAATAGATGTAGAATTTTTAGAAGTCAGAAGTATTTTAATTTGATTAAATGTCTCCTCAGCTTCGTGAGTACATGTAAACTTCTTTTTGGCTGACAAAGTTTCCGTTCCGTGGAGAAATTATCCACAAATCTGCGGTACCATCTGGAGAGACCCAAAAATCCTCGCACCCTCTTTTCCGGATCTGTTTGCAGTCCTCAGTGACCTATAACATACCCAAGGTATTTTACCTCAGTAACACAAAACATGCTTTTGGACACATTCAAAGTCAAATTCGATTTTCTAAATTGTTCTGCTATCCTGACAAGTATGACTAAATGGGTGGCAAATTCTTCTAAAACTACCTCTAAATCATCTAAGTAATCGAAGATCAAATGTCTTAGATCAGCGGGAATTAACTTATCCATCAATCGACACATTGTTTGGGGAGCGTTACATAGTCCAAATGGCATAACCACGAATTGGTACAATGCTCTTCCGGGGACTGTAAACTTTGTCAAAGGCTTCGCGTCATCGGCCGATTTGCCAAAACGCATCTTTCAAATCAATCTTTGAAATTATGTTAGCTTTAGGAAGGCGTGCGAAGATTCCTTCAATACTTGACAGAGGGTATGCGTCTTTCTTCGTAACTGAATTCAACTTTCTGGCATCTAGGCTAATCTCATGGGAGAAGTGGATGGCTCTATAACTCCCATTGTCAACATACGATCGATTTCGTCAAACATCAGTTTTTCTACTGCAGGAGAAACTCGATAAAACCTTTGTTTGACCGGCTTAGAGCTGCCAACATCGTTCTTATGTTTAATTAAACAAGTTTTTCCCAGACCCAGTTTTTCAAAATTTGAAAAAAAGAGCTTTAACAGCTTATAACTGATGAACTTGACAAGGAGTTAGAGGGTATATGTTATTATTTGAACCATTCGATTCGCCTTTTGAACCATTCGATTCGCCTTTTTAGACGACGGACTTTTCAAATTCGGACAAATCGGACAGGAATTTTTCACCACCAGGCGGATAAGAGACCAATACCGATTCAAAAATATCAGAGGCCTACTTGATTTCCTTCCATAAATTTAAACCTAAAATTAGACGCTGAGATAAAGATGGGACAATTAATATTTTTAGCCGTTTGACTTGATTCTCAAAAAAAAACACATTCACATCTAAGTATCCTAAGACCTTCTGAACTCTTCCAACAGCTGTTTTGACTGGCGACTTACATTTGTGGAATTCGATCATATTGGAGAAATCGTACATAGCAAAGTCTGAACCTGCACAACTCACATTAGCTCCAGTGTCCAAGAGACCATGATCCGTATAATTTAAAAAAGTGACTTAAGCATAATATCGATGATCATGGGGTTCATTAACTATCGGCGAATTTATATACTTAGAGTATGGTTTTCTGTACTGACGAAGTCGGAGGGTATCTCTTTTAACTCTGAATGTCGGCAAAGTCAGGGATGAAACTTCAAAAATCTCTCGTCGCTTGGAAAGGTACTCTAACCATCGCTGGTGATATGGGCGAATTGGATAGAGAATTTTAGAATTTGCATTACCAAATTGGTTTCTTTTTAAAATGGAGATTGTACTCTTTTCTTGATTTATCTTCTCTTCATTTACAATATCTTTATTTTTAGATCGGCTCTTCTCTTCCGTAGCATCAATGTCATTGTTAAAATTTTGAGCTTCTATTGGTTTTTTGTATAATTCGGGACATGTAAGAAGCGATTACTACAAATCTGATTAAAGTCTTTATATTGGTACCGGTGATCTACACAAATCATTCCAAACAATATTTTCTACTTGTTTGTGGTATCTCCAGAACCAAGCTTGCGCCTTTCCAGTTAAAAGAATACTGAGGTTCTTGCAAATGATTGAGAAATCATTATCATTCATTAGCGAAACTATCCAGACTAACATTATTCCCAACATTATTTGGAACGTTTAAGTATTAACTGTAGGAAGATGACATCGCGAATTATTTGAAATAAGGTTACGGTTGACGTCATAAGCAGGGTTTGGATTACTATGCTGCTGTGAACGTTGATTTTTTGCATTGTTGTTTCGATTGATATCATAATTAGAATAATTAATATTTAAGTTACTCAATTGTACGATTATTCACATGCTTAGGGGTTAAATTCGATTGCATCTGGATCTGATTTTGACTTCTGGTTAGGCCGCCAGGTAAATCTTCATCAAATTCTTGTGGAGCCTGTAAGGCGTTAGACATATCGAGATCAAGGGGATTAGCAGCTTCTCGAAAATGATTTCTACTAAAACATATAGTGTTATAATGTTTTGAAAGGGCACCACGACCTTTTCCTAGACTATATGTCTTAACGATTTAAAATTTGTTGCCGGTGGACCTTGTGGTCTAGTCATTTAATTTTGTACTGGTGGTACCGTTTGAGATTGAGTGTTTATTGTACGCAATTGATATAAATCGCATGGTTGCTGTCATGTAGGGCATGTATCAGAATTTGACAGAAAATTCTCAATGCAAATACGGTGAAAACGATGATTGCATTGAGACAAACCAAGACATTATTGTGTCTCAGACAACGATTCAGTGCATATAGTACAATAAGAGTTTAATTCATGATTTAACCCCACATCTTGGAGTTGAGGTGTTTTTGAAACGGCCATATTAATTTAATAATCAAAACTTGATTTAAGAGTCTATATATCTTTAGAAAAAAGTAGGTTAAAAGTTATAAAAAAAAATTTGTGTTTCTTCCGCAGTGGCTGTTGATTAGGACAAAATTGTGATTGAATGAAGTCAGGAAATAGGACCGGGTTATGGAAATGTTTATAAAACGGAACGTAGCCAAGATCTCAGACAAACCGGACGAGATATTTGGCATTTCCTTATCCTAATACTTGCGGGACAGACATAAGAATTAAGTTCCGATAGCTAAGTCTACAGATCTGAAAAATATTCAATTGCACTAACATGTAACAATAAACTATTGAAAGAAAATCAGAGACCTCTGATAATTGAAAGTTCTTAAAGGCTCTGAAATGTATTCCAAGAGAAGATTCTGAAAATAAAATTCTATTCAGTAATTCATTTTAGAAAAAATTAAATTTATAAGTATTAGAATTAAAGGGCGCAAAAGTGCAATATAATTGCTCTTATCGGTGCTGTCAGCTGGAAATTTGCTGCCTCTGGTAAGATGTTATTCCCTTTTGTATCCTTACCGGAAGAGGACTGCGGGAACCATTAATAACTACCTTCAGCCGGGTGGGTGGTTTTCGTCCTTTCCTTATAAGGTAATCTTCATTACAAAAATTTATTGTAGATTCCCTTTTTTGTACGGAAATAAACTATTGATTTACGAGGACCAAATGGCTATATGTACAAACGATACCCGAGTATAGTCACTAAAGGAAATTAATAGAAAACAGACATTCAATCCTAATAATATATATTAATGTCTCCTTAACTGATCTTAAGAGAGACTGGCGGATCTGTACCCTCCCTACCGATGTCCTGATTGCGCAATAATTTTATATAAGGGCCCCAAAAAATTCCTGTCCTAACCTAAGATTACCACATGCGCGTAAGAAAACAATTTTATAGTTTAGCAATTCATATTTAATGACCAATTCAATATTTATATATAGGCTTATCATAAATAAGCCTATATAAAAGGAGAAAACTTAAAGAACGACTATGCTAACCTTTTGTTAAAATGGAGGAAGATTTTCCTATAATAAATTTCAATTAAAAGTTAGGGAGAAGTGCCGAAAATATGCCATTAGAAATGGTCAAAATCAAAATACAACAGAAATTCACGAAAATCGCGTTAGTTCAGTAAAAAAAAAGGATTTGTCACGGGTTATTAGCAAAAATCAATTAACGTCATTAGATTCTGAGACAAAATAATAGCGTAAGTTATAAATATTAACACTTGAAACAGTAAATCATTTTACTCTGTATGTTTTTTGGATTATCATACTTATACTCTTTCTTTTATGGTTTATTACAATTAATGATCATTAACATTAGTGCTCACCAAATATGTTTATATGTACGTACGTCGAAGATTGATAAAGGCCTCCAGCAAGCTTGTTTTATGGTACAGTTAATGATGACAAGTATGACTGTAACTATTAATGATGATCGTGTAATATGAATGTACTGATGCTAATGATGTTCAATTGCATGTTTGTTGTAATATTGATGTTTTATTAGATAGTGATGTTTTTGTGTAATTATGTATGTAGAATTGCTGATTTCAATAGAATGACGTAAAAGCAGATGCTACTCTTTTTCATTGTTTTGTGATCTTTGTTAATAGTTTGGATATTTAGATTTTTTTACACATTGTGTTTTGTTTGTTTCATAGTTTTGTTGTTGTGGATCTATGAAGATTTGATTAAACTTGAGGGCACTTCGATTATTACAATTAAAAATTTTTTTTAAACATTAAACTATTTAATATCATTTTTTAAATGATGCAATTTTTTAGATATTAAAAAAACAATTTATACTTAGAGCTCAAAATTTTAATAAAAACTGTTCGTCCATTTTGGCCACGATCACTTAGAGCATTGTTTGCATTAAAACTTAGGCTTCACTTATCCCATGTGCAAGAAGAAATTCTGCACTACGTCGCTAATTCTTCTTTTTTCAACTGAATGAAGGTTTTGGCAAAGTCTGGTGCTTCCAAGAAGAGCTGTTGATGCTGATCGTACTTATAGGTTATTTTTAAAGCTGATGGAGATAATCCATTTGGGATGCTTATAATTCTGAAAAGAGAGCCAAACAAGTACACCCAAGTCTCGTGGCCTCTGGCCTTACAGTTCTGTGACGGGAGTTGAATGGAAGAGAGTGTTAATTTTATGTTATTACAATTGGGCTTTCGCTTACCTTTAAAAATTTCTCAGAGTTTGGTACACACTGGCTTTGATGATGCTGAACCTCGACACTTGGAAGATTTTGGAATCTAAAGATGCTATTATTGGGCGATTTTTTTTCTTTTTAACAAATAAATCTATCATTACCTACAGATTGATAAATCATTGTTTAGTATAAATATATTATTTAAAAATTGATTGTCTTGAAATTTTAAGATCTTTATTTCAAAATCACTTATTCTTGACGTGTGTACTACTTGAGGTGTCAGAGATAAAGCAAGTAAACTCGTTTAACTCATTATGGAAAGCTTTGACGTTAGTCGAAATGCGTTTTCGAGTATGAAAGTAAACGAAGTAAAAACAGAGATGTTCGTTCTGGGAACCCTGTAGGCTGCAATAGAAGAACGTTACAGTTTCTGGGTGACCCTGTATCTTTAAATTTGAAAGAAATAAAATGAGATGTTGAACGTTGTATCACACATTACAAAACATGCACCCGTATGATCCAGCTTCTTAAGACGTGGGTATCCACGTTTAAAAACCCTCTTTTTTTGGCTGCTATGTATTCATTTAAAAAAAGATTTGAGAAAAATTTGGAAAAACTCAGGCTGCTTTCTTAAATTTGCTGGTAACTGGAATCAGAAAGTGATTCCGAATCGATCTGCATCTGTAACAAAGGGTATATCTATATTCCTTAAAGGTGTTACAAACCTTAGCGCTAACGTATAACACAATGTACCACAGCATGGTAGTGAAAAATTTGAAAAATCGAACGCTTCTATCTAAAATTTGCTAGTAAATGATTGTCTCTTAATGAATTAATTTACATACGAGCGAATTTTCAAACATTATGACTTTTCGGCTGTTCACACTTAAGCGATTGGCAGCTTAACCGGAGCCTTACGATAAGTGCATGAATTATAAAGTATAATTCAATATTGAACCCTCAAAAAAAGCCTTGTCTATCTATAATATTGTCGTGTTGATCCAGCTTCTGTTGGTGCTGTTACGTGTGTGAATTTAGTCTCGTTGACTTTCATCCTTTGTTTCAACTCTACTTGTCTGAGATGAAATCCTAGATGTGTTGCCTACATTTGACTTTAAATCATCGGTATTCTGAGTATAACTGGAGAAGATGCGTAGAGGCCAGTAAGTATTTGCAAACGAGTCCAAATTTAACATTGCTCGAAATCGATCGTTACCCATTTTGGTGGTCGGGGATACGCGCCTTGTTTTTAATTTTTCGTTTATTTCGGTGTATTTATAATGCCGTATGCGGATTGATCAATATGTTGTGCACCTTCCCAAATTGCGAAGTTTACGTGCCGAGTTTCTAGCGTCAAATATTTGAATAGCCGTGGGGCTACTTTTACTCTTACAGCAAAAATATACAAAAGCTGATCGCTTTGACTATTCCTTACATTTAGTATTTCCTAATATTTATAAAAGTGAGTACTAACCAGGGTTCTAAAGATTGATTATCGACTAATCGTCTTTTTGGTGCAAAAGTTTAAGTCGTGATTGAATCTTGTGTCCGATATTATAGAAAAATCGACTTTTGCGTTTGACTGCCAAAAAAAAAAATATTTATATCCTGTACCACTTTGTGCTACAGGGTACTTAGAATCTACTTTCATATCTACTGTTGATGGTCCATGAGAAAAGTAGATCCGGACCCGAAATTTAAACGAATCTAAATGTGCTAACGAAACGGACTGTGTTGCCTCTCGCTGTATCAACGTAGTGTACCTCGACCAGTGGCATTCTCTGCTAGACAACAACCTGAATAGCATAGCTTTGCTTTTTTAAGCTTTACGTTCCGCCCAGTGAATGAGGATTATCCTACGCGGACTATGTGCGATTGCCATAGCTCGTTAGACATAACGATGGCATCGCCTGGCCTGGACATCGTCGTCACCCGGCAACCCATCATATTGTTAGGAGCGGACCACCTTCCCAAAATCCTCTCCATCAACAGAACATCAGGCTTTAAAATCTATGAACGCCGTACGGACCTTTAGAGAAGCCACCAACCGCAGCTTTAGTAGTCTATCTGTACCTTTAAATGTTTGGGTAGCCGAGTAAAAGCTCAGGGCCATCATTATCGCAGCAGCCTCTCGCAATATTCCTGCTGGTCGAATATCTGAGATACGACCAAATTTTCTGGCAGAGACAGCGGGACTCGCAAATATGCGAAATGATATTAATCGCTCCTACCTTGCTTACGCTAGAATTAGGAATCTCAACTCTAAGATTGGTAGGTTGGTAAGCAGAACAAATGGCTAGAACTCTTAAAGCAGTGCAAGTTAAGTTCAGGAACTGGTGGAAAGGATGATCGGACAACCGTAACGTTCGGTGACAGAACAGTGACAAATCCGAAGCGGTGTGCGAGTTATTTTAACTGCATTTTTTACTAAGAGAACAATAAGGTGAAAAGGAGAGCATTGCGTCGTATCCGCGATTTCCCAGTCGAAAGGGCATAACCACAATTTACCGTTGTCGATGTTGCCAATGTCATAAACAGCGCAGAGTCATCGACGCCGTTGGACCCAGACAAAATCTCAATGCTGATGTTAAATCACTTGGATATCAAGTGAGAATCGTATATACCTATTTCCTTGCTTTCGCCAAAAGCAAAGACGCGCTGCTTCTCCCCAGCCTGATCAAACGCCTTATATGTGCTGATAATCAGCATGGTTCCGCGAGCACCAAAACACAACAACTGTTTTTACGCCATCACCACACGTATAAGTCGTGGCAGTCACCAGAACAAGTCCACCGGCGGGACGGTCCTCGTGACTCTTCACCTTACCAAGGCTTTGACACGATCAGTCATCGAGAACAACGCAGAAACTATATGTGTGATGATATGTAGATGTTAGAAAGAAAAAGTCAAAGCCCATTAGATGGCGTTGAAATTGTATCGTACGCTGATGATTGCTCAACTTTTAAGTCAGGGACTATAGTGGATGACATTTGCGAGAAAAGGTACTATTTGACTTAGCACACTTCTTCACTGCGAGAAATATGAAAATATTTTTAAAATATATAGTTGTTACAACAACCGCTAATGTCATACTGGAACTCAATCCGTTGTGAAGTTAAAAATTTAGGCCCGACCGAACTTACGAAATGCCCATTTGTTGTGTCTTTTGAGTCGTATTGTATTTTGTACTTTATACTAAGACATTGACTGATAAAAAAAATAACCATATTTATTTTTGTCGTGTATTATTCAATAAATTAATACAACTTTATAAATAAAGGTATGATAATACTATCACTCTACTTACAATAACTTTAAAGTTATAAACGACAGTAGCATTGATCTTTTTTTATTATTATACTGTACTTATCAAGAACAACTACAGAACAAGACAACTGTTTGATAAACTGTACATAAAGTAGCACATTCAGTTTTGCTGTCCCAACATTCCCGATATGATCGCTTCCAGTACGTTCGAACATAAGCGACAGAGGAACATTTTTTCGTTGGCAGCGACCATAGCCTAGCAAAATCTAATAGTTATTCAAAGATTTTGTTGTTCCTACTAATGTGTACCTTTTATTTTTGCGACATATCAGGAAAGTGTTTATGCTTCGAAAGTACCCGTGTACACTGCACATACAAATTGATTTATACAGACGTCTAGTACAAACAAATTATGTACATTTTGAGTCTATTCTTTTGTTTTCACCAAATGACGACTTTCTTCCTTTGTTTTGATATGTACATAGGATTGTCGTGTTTTTTATATGAACACACATTTAAGTAGTACCTGGCGTTTCTTGCCATATGGTAATTTTTTCATTCGCAGGATAATAATACCTTCAAGTGTATCTTTTTACTTTGCGGTAACTTTGACACTTTCGAGTGTGAAATAACGTGAATCCAACAAACAGTGGCGTTTATTAAAGTTCAATAATTTTTGCATATATAATTTCGAAATTCATAATGTTCATTCAAACAAATAAAAAAACATATTTGTGATATTCATAAAGGCGGGTTAGGCGGGTAATTGATGTGAAAGTTTTTGAAATTTCGTATTTCAAACTCTTAACGTAAATATTTTACATTTTGAAAACAAACTTTGGAAAAGAATTGTTCGGGTCAGCCGGTTTTTTTCTTCGATGAACTGCTTTTGTTTTTGATAAGAGATCAAAAGAGATTTTTCGAAAAGTTTGGAAAAGCAGCGAAGCTGGTTGATATGTCTATATAAGGATGGGATTGATTTGTCCTTTACTGTCTTAAGAATCATTTGTACCAATATTTTTTTTTACTTTTTTTTGAAGTATATTTGTATCTTTTAAAGTTGAGCTAAATAATTTTGAAAGGAATTTCTCGGCAAAATAAGAAAGTTCTATGATCTTTTTAGAAGATCGTACACTCTTGTGTTAGCTAGATTTATTGCTCTCCTTATAATATTCAGAACTTTATTTATGTTTCAAAACAATAGAATTACAGCGGCTTTGTAACCAGCTGTAAAGGAAGCCGCTACCTGCAGAAGTTGGAAAAGTTGGTACAAGGTCCATAACGGTTACGTGAACATTGAAATTCTCCTCTGCGGTTACCGTTTGTGCTGCGTAAAGGAAATTAAATATCCGTAGGCATACTTGTATTTGTTATTGTTTTCCATAATTAACATTTGGTGATAAAGTTGGCACGCTGCCTTTTTTCTGGATCGTTTTGAAATGCTTTCGTAGGGCAAGTCTAAGTCTGGTTCCTGGCGACAGAGACGCCAACTATTTAGAATTCGAGTTGGTCTAAACCGCAGGTTCGGTTTTAATAAAGGCTGTTATGTACTCTTAAAACGTGTTTTTTGTTCTGTTCAAAATTAGTTCATAAAGCATAGAAAATAATATTTTTTTAAATTATTTTATTAAATGTCAAAGTATGGTATGTACTCAAATCAAAAACTAAAAACAAGTTAGGTACACTTAAAAATATAGCTATTTTATAAGGGACAAGTCAATGACTTGCAGTCTTTTCAGTCTTCTAGTTTAGTAACTGTGATCTAATATCATTAAAGCTGGTATATTCGAATGTTGTTGTTGTTGTAAGGAAACGCGCCATTTGAACTGGATGCGTCCACAGAGACCTGGGGGTCAGCTGAGTGGGCTTGGCCGACAATTGAAGAGGTGCAGTACATCATGTGGTCCCTGATGGCAGGCGGGCCAGATGTCCGGAACGTTAGCATCAATTCGTGCCCAGTAAGAATTGAGGCGGCTGCACCATCCAGATCCCAGCTGCGCCAGAACCACGCGCGTCTGCCGAGGTAGTACCTTCTCCTCAGGTGAAATCTCCGAGGGATGATCCCCTAGCACTACATTCACACGGTAGCTGGATACTGCTGCTGCGACATCATCGGCGTGAATGTTGTTCAAACCTGCCTGATAGTTTCGATGATCTAAAGGTTCTCTCTTATACCGCTGGACCTCTCTCACTAGATCATGAAGATCGTACCTGATCTGCCTGGATGGAGGCATCCTGTTCAAGAGATGGTGGTTAGGATGACTGCTGCGAAAACACCCTAGCAGGTATTGCTTAGACAACAGGAAATTGTGTCTGTCACGGTAAAGACCCTCGTCTCCTCATGTAGATGGTCCTCAGAGGACATAAGAAGAAACCCTGTTGATGTTCTTAGGGCGGCATTCTGGCAAGTCTGAATTTTCTTCCACTGCGTCGTACTCACGTTCGCCGATCATACAGGTGCTGCGTAGTTTGCTACAGACCGACCTATCGCTTTGTAAGAGGTCAACAAGGTTTCTTTGTCGGCTCCCCAAGTACTGCCGGCAAGTGACTTGAGGACCTTGTTCCTACTTTTGAGTTTATCGCAGATAGCTGTAGCATGTGCAGAGGATCTAAAAAGGCTGTCCAATGTGACCCCAAGGATTTTGGGGTAGTTGGTGGTCGGGATGTTGACGTCATCGACTTTCACATTGAGTGAAGAAACGTGCTAAGTCAGTGAGGTAACAGTTGATTTTCTCGCAAATGTCATCCACTTTAGGTCCTGTCGCCAGAATTGTGCAATCGTCAGCGTACGACACAATTTCAACGACGTCTGGTGGTGCAGGAATTTTAGAGAGGTAGAGGTTAAACAGAGCCGGGGATAAAACTCCACCCTGTGGAACTCCTTGTTTAACTCTACGGGGCTTCGACTTTCTGTCTCTAAATTCTATATATGACTGGCGCCCACACATATAGTTGACGACCCAACGTTTCAAACTGGGCGGAAGGGACGTTTTTTTCAATGTCCTCGAACAGAGTGGCATGATTGACCGTGTCGAAGGCTTTTGTAAGGTCAAGAGCCTCGAGGACCGTCCTGTCGTTAGGCTTGTTCTGGTTAAGGAGGCGACTTATACGTGTGGTGATGGCGTGTAAAGCAGTTGTTGTGCTGTGCTGCTTGCGGAATCCATGCTGATGATCAGCACTAGGAAAGTGTTCAATCAGGCTGGGGAGGAGCAGTGCTTCAAGCGTCTTTGCTACTGGAGAAAGCAAGGAGATCGGCCTGTACGAATCTCCTTTACTTGCGTCTTTGCCTGGCTTCAGTAGCGGGACCACTCTGCCCATTTTCCAGGCATCGGGAACTTCGTGAGTGGCTAGCGACAGATTGAGCACTTTGGTCATGTACTCTACTCCCGGGGTATCCAAGTGCTTTAACATCAGCATTGAGATTCCGTCCGGACGACGATGATAACACCAAATCCAGAGACCCACTGCTAACTTCGTTGATACAGCATGAGGCAACAAAGTCTGCTTCGCTATACTCCCTGATGTGGTTCAGACCTGAACAGCTCCTGGAGTGCACCCACTCCATGCAATGATTACACCTAACAGACGTAGCACGATGGTGTATTCGGTTCTGACAAACCGAGCAGATCCAAGGTCCGGGGTTTTGTTCGATCCCGGCCCGGAACAGTAGTATTCGGAGCAGGCATTCCGGGAAGTGCTGCTCCCACGGCGAAAAAATGGACGAACAAAAAACATATATTGTTGAGGTGACTGCCCCTGGCCGAAGAGTTCCGGGTCAATCCGGTACATAGAACCGGCAGTCGCGGGATTGATTCGAATGTTGACATATTCTGTTGATGTAATTTGGGATATATCTGCTTTTTTCGATCCAACTTTAGAAATACCAAAATCATTATTTTATAAATAGAAACATTCAAATAATCGACGTACGTATGTGTATGTACTATAGTAAATCTTTCGTACTTAAAAGCCGTCAGTCGAACATTCTATCAATTTGGTAGAAATTGTTTCGGTGAGTCGCTTGAGTCCTTACTCTTCGACTTAATAGGTTGTATAGCAAAATCAAGCATCGTTTCGTATATATAGATCGTTAAATGTGTAAAGATCTTGTCGGCAGCACGCATAAGTGAACAAATGACCCGTCGAAACCAGCGGCGAAACGTGCGTCCCCCAGACGGTGATGTGTTCCCTTTAACTTCACCTTATGACATACAACAACAAACCTGATCTAATTACCTAGTGGGGTAATTCACTCTTAAAAATAATAATAGCAAATCGTCATAACAAAACAAAACAATTACCCCAAAAGAAATGTAACAGTGGTTTGGTTTACGGCTTGGATCACAATCGGATCACGGTTCGCGGTTGGTTTACTTTCTTGCTTGCTGAGCTCATTCGCTGCCATTTGCGGCGTAGTCAGCCCATTAGGCTGATTTCCGGAAATTCCACATGTTTGCCTCCTAGGTCTCCTGACCCAACTGCACAACAACAATGCATTCGAACAAGAATTGTATTAAATCCCGATGCTACACTCCAAGTAGTAGTAATGAATAACTTTCTAATATGATGATGCAGATGCGTCTCGAAAGTAAATTCTTTTCTTTTGTAAAAATTATTAAAGACATTTATTACTTATTTCTAAGTTTTTAAAAGAACAAAGATAAAACAATTGATATGATTTAAATTTTTTTTTTAAAAATTCTAAACATTTATAAATCGTCCTAGGCTAACCAGTTCTTCTTATGTTTAAGATATTGAAATTGAACTAATCGTGGATGCCTAACTATGGACAACAATTATTGACTTGTTTGTTCTTCTTTTAGTTCTGCAGGTCTGGTGCGCCCGCAGCAGTATCGGCTTTTATTTTTCTTGCTATTCACCAATCATGTCGTACTACACAGCAGAACGGGCAAGTCTACAAAGATCGTTTATTTCTACCAATTTTCTGATCCAAATGTTTTTTGATTTCGATCAATGATTTTGATCCGGTTAATTTCCTTACTGACGGTTTTGCTTCAGCACAAACCTCCACCTAATTTTATGAATGCGACCAGTAGCGCTAATTCTCCAGACAAACGAAAGGTAGTCGATTAATATTTGAAAGTGTTGCAAACGGAATGACAAAGCGATTATACTCTCCATTCTGTGCGGATAATGGGCTGCTTGTAATAAAATTTTAAATACTCTTATGTGTAATTCTTTATCCGAAAATTGTCATAGGCTATATAGGAAGAGGGATTAAGAAATGTTAATACATAACATACGATTTTTAGGTGTACCGACTAAGAAACTATAGACCGCAATCCGTAATGGAGGGCGTGTGTATGACATACGCTAATGTCGAACAAAATTCTTTCACTTGTTTTTGTAGATTTCTTTATTTTGTTAAGCTCATTTGTTTTCGTGGCTGCCCACTACTTTTATCCCGATATTAATAATAAAAACATTTTGAACAAAAATTCAGAAGTAAAAAATAATCGTATTACAGTTTTATGATCTCTAATGTCTAGTCTTAGGACTTTAAAGCTTCGGTAATAATGTACAAAATTTAATAGGTCTTGTTTTTTATGCTGAAGAAGTTTTTTTTTGTACTATATTATTTTTTTAATAATTATAACTATTATAACTATTTAGGAAAAAACGGACGTGTTATGGAAATTCGTGGATGGGATAATGAATCTTGCCGAAGTGTTGCGAACGTTTCTTGGACAACTGGATCTACAAACGTTTATCGTTTGGGGCACAAAGGAAACGTTGATTTAAAATACGTTGTGGCAACAACAGGAGGATATTATTATAAAGACCACATGCCTGTTTTGGGTAAGCTACTTAAATAATTTTTCTCAAAAAATCTACTTACAGTTAACCTTAAACCCATAGCTTTTCGAACGAGTTAGTCAATCTTATTTTGAAATCTTATGTGTAGTTATTAACTCAAATAAATATAGAGTACTACAATGCCCTACTGATATCATATGTAAATAAACACTAGAATTGAGTGTGGGTGATGAAATGATTACTTTACTTAAAACAAATTTGTTTAAGGCAAAGTTTTAAAATTAATATGCTTATCACTACAAGCTCTAGTCCGATTTCTAAAATACGTCCAGATAAAAATATATAATAATATCATTTTTAATGCTCTATTGTTGTTAATTGAATCCGCTCCGGGAGAGCCTAACAATAACTATACAAATTTTAATATCTATAACAATCAGTTCCATTTTGTTTCTTGAAATTTTAGTTTTAACAGACCTCTGTGCATAGCCATCAGAAATGTATATCGTCACCATCCAAAATGAATTTACACGCATTTTCATAACTTAATAGGAAGCAAAAAACGTTATACTTAACATATTAAAAATAGGATATGTATGATACGTCTTGTTGGTTCTTTAAATTGTGAAACATAACATCAATGCAATTATTTAAATGGTTTAGACCAGATTTTAAGTAACCAATTGGACAATTTGTCATGTTTGGCTGGGTCAATTCTTCATACTCTCCACCATGTATTGCGTCCCAATATGGTTTTCGAAGCATTTCGCGGTTGGTTGATTTATTTAAAATATATGTATTCAAACCATTATTTTAACCATATACTCGTATGACATTGGTACTAGAGGTGTCTTCCTCAGGGTCCATGGGTGAACAACTAATATTTGAAGAAGCGGGAAATTTGAGTACACATGAGTAAATGTAGGTAAAAGTTACAAAAAACAGAATATTTTGATCCGTGAAGAAATTACATTGTTTTTGAGTATTTATATATTTATGCTAAGAGGGCCCAAAATTTGGGCTATTGTGACTTTAATGCCCAATTGAACCAAATTGACAAATTTAAACAAATAGAACTTTTCTTATAATCTAAGATCGAATCGTAAAAGTAGATGCAAAATTGGATTCTAAAAATTTTTTCATTGATTTTATGATCCCTGTGTAAATGTTCTACTGTCGCTAGACTTGTTGGGCCTTAAATTTAAAGTACTGTAAATTAAGAGCTTGAGCGGATTGGAGACACATTTCATTGCTTTTGTCAATGTCCATATCTTAAAGGTCATACTCCTCATGGACAATAGACCCATTTTCTACCTTACATTTGGCCATAGTGCAAGATTAATACCGTATTTGTGTTCATTAAATGTTTTTGAGTAACTTTGTGTGTATACCCAGTAAACCAAATTTGCCTACAATGTCTGATATCATACACGCAGAGAAAAGATATGGTTACACTATGGTCACCGTAACAATAATATGTTCTCTACAATAAAAGCAAGTTCGTCGCAACCATAGTATTGTTTTTTGAATTTTATTTTGACAAAAGTATGATTGCGACAATATTGCTATTGTTGAAATGTAACAATAGTATTATTGCCAAATTTAGAAATGAAAATATGGTTGTAGCAACCATACAAACATGGTTGGTGCAACACAAGTATTGTTGTTTAAAATTTACGTTAACAATAATTTGATTACGGCAATCATACAGTATGGTTGCGACTATGAACATAACAAAACAGGTTTTATAGAGCATACATGTATGTGTGTGCGTATTTTTTTGATATACAAAAAAACACATACACACGATACAGTGAATGGTTGCTGTCCATGAAAAAAACAACAACAATCGGAATGTAGTTCAAGGGATTTTTATTGTGTTTTCTTTGTTCGGTAAAATACTCTAATACCGACTGGTTCTCGTTTATTTAAAATCTGCCTGCACTTAAGTATATAGCCATTGATTATGGTTTAATCACATTCGTTACTTGGTGTCTACGGATGGTGAAGTAGCATTCACCCCTGCTGGCAACTAAAGTATTTTTGACCGTTGGAATATATATTTTTGTTTCTTGAATGAAATGTTTAATAAAAACATGGCATCAAATCTGGCTATGAACTAATAGTAATGGAATTTAAAATAACATACGAGTACTTAATAAAAAGCTCTATTTTTGAATAACAACAACAACCAATCCTAATAAATAATTTTGGGGATTATAGTATGGTTGAGTGTGAATCATACTATGGTTGTGGGGATCATAGTATGGTTGCGTGTGAATAATACTATGGTTGTGAGGATCATAATATGGTTGTGGAGATAATAGTATGGTTGAGTGTGAATCATACTATGGTTGTGTGAATCATAGTATGGTTGCGTGTGAATCATACTATGGTTGAGAGGATCATACTATGGTTGTATGAGAAACATACTATGGTTGTGAGGATCATAATATGGTTGAGTGTGAATCATACTATGGTTGTGAGGATCATAGTATGGTTGTGGAGATGATAGTATGGTTGAGTGTAAATCATACTATTTTTGTGGGGATCATAGTATGGTTATGTGTGAATCATACTATTGTTGTGAGGATCATAATATTGTTGTTTGACTACCATATACCCAACAATAGTATGATCCTCTTCGAATATTGTCACCCCAACCATACTTTTTTTCTGCGTGTACAATTCTGAACAATTTCTGAACTCTACCGAGTGTACAATTTTGCAGATACATGTTTTTAAGTTTTATTACAGTTATCAATCTAAAACAGGAGTTTGGGTTTTTTGATGTTTGCTCATTTTGGAATTTAGTGGACGATTTGTTTCTGGTAAGTTGTTCTAGTAATTTGGCCTGCGGATTTTTATGCAGTAAGGTCGGATATGCTTTTGGAATGCAATATGGCCTTACATAGGAAGAGGCCAGGTAGACCTCGAAGTGTAAAACGTATGGAACTCTTTCTGTACGGCGTGTTCTGAGACCATATAGTTGCAATTACGCTATGAAGATGGGTGTTAAAACCTACAAAACCGAGAAAAAATTTTAGTGTTCCGTTTATTTTGTGCTTGTTAATTTGAATGTTGTTCCAACTTGTGATTGTAGTTTGCAATGCTTTGTTTTTCATCTTCGACGTATGGTATATTAAAGTCTTTGTCTTCCATACGTCCATATCAGTTTAATTACAGTGTTGTTAAGCAATACTTTTTATTCGAAAGGCAGCTTGGAGTTTGAGTTTATTTGTTTACATTTTGCCTCAATGACCTTTATATTTCATTTAGACGGCCAATAAGTCGCAGATGACTACGAGTATCAAGTGTTTTTGATGAGGACTTTTTTAAACAGTTTTGATACACACGGCAAAATGCTTATTGGTCTATATGCATTTAACTACTTGTTTAACTCTGTTGCAATTGTGTTCAAATTAATGTTAGGCATCTCCTGATTTCTTAGAAATGGTAAAATTATTTGTGGAGATATTTGGACAAAAACAACCGGCTTAAGTGATTTGCGTATAATTAAGCTTTATCCTATTCGAATATTCTGTTAGTGCAAAAAGTGCAGAAGATTGCTTGCAACAGAATTTTAAATTGCAGACTAATATCAGACTGACAAAATGGAAAAATACGACCAAATAGACAATTATTTGTTCTGTCAGATATCTTATATATCTTATTCTTAGGAATGGTAAAATTATTTGTGGAGATATTTGGACAAAAACAACCGGCTTAAGTGATTTGCGTATAATTAAGCTTTATCCTATTCGAATATTCTGTTAGTGCAAAAAGTGCAGAAGATTGCTTGCAACAGAATTTTAAATTGCAGACTAATATCAGACTGACAAAATGGAAAAATACGACCAAATAGACAATTATTTGTTCTGTCAGATATCTTATATATCTTATTTTGCCCACAACACCATGAAATTTTGAGCGGAGGCCACATAAAGTATACATAAAAAGTGTTTTTAAGCTTGAAGCTTCACCACATAATGTTTTTTCAACAATACCGTGCCGCTTTTTGAACTTATCCAGCCATCCTACACTCGCCTCAAACTCAAAGTGTCCCAATATATATATATATATATATATAAATATATATATATATATATAAATATATATATATATATATATATATATATATATATATATATATATATATATATATGTATATATATATATATATATATATATATATATATATATATATATATATATATATATATATATATATATATATATATATATATATATATATATATATATATATATATATATATATATATATATATATATATATATATATATATATATATATATATATATATATATATATATATATATATATATATATATATATATATATATATATATATATATATATATATATATATAGAACCAATCATATCACGGAAATTTTGGTCGAAAACAGCAGATCCTCCCGTTTCTCACCGAACGCACCATAATACAAATACAGTTGCCTGCATTTGAAGGTAATAATTTTCAAAAAATAAATGCCATAATATGTCCTCTCAAATTACCAATAAAGATTCCACACTTGATTTGAAGTTTTATTTTTTTTGTTGTTTAGCTCGTTTATTTTATTACGGTCTGTTGCTGTTACACATTGAACGGGGATTAAACCGACTCAAGACCTCTTGCTTTTATATTTAAATAGAAGACAAGTTTTTAACAAAATGGCAAAGTGACATTGATTTTCGTGGCTGCACACTACTTTTATCATGATTTCGGGTCCGTAACAACCCTCTTTAAAAAGCCTTGCTGCAATTGTTGAAAGTAAAACCGAACTCTATAAGGCCAGGCTCTCCCCAAAAGAATGAGAACTACTGTTGTAAACCTTACTTTTCAAGTTTTCTTCACACAATTGCCCACGAAAATACAACTCACTCTTGCCACCTCTAAAGAGACTCCACATCGAGAGCCATCAATAGATTTCTTTACAACGTGTGTGTGTGTTTTAAAAAGAGTTTAGCTGACTATGTCAACTTGTGTGCCGTGCCGTGCATGTACGTATGTTTAGCTCCTTTTTTCTTTCGGTCTGTTGCTTTTACTCATTGAACAGGGATTAAACCGGCTCAAGACCACTTGCTTCTATATTTAAATAAAAGACAAGTTTTTAACAAAATGGCAAAGTGACATTGATTTTCGTGGCTGCACACTACTTTTATCATGATTTCGGGTCCGTGACAACCCTTTTCAGAAAGTCTTGCTGCAATTGTTGAAAGTAAAACCGAACTCTATAAGGCCAGGCTCTCCCCAAACGAATGAGAACTACTGTTGTAAACCTTACTTTTCAAGTTTTCTTCAAACAATTGCCCACGAAAATACAACTCACTCTTGCCACCTCTAAAGAGACTCCACATCGAGAGCCATCAATAGATTTCTTTTACAACGTGTGTGTGTGTTGTAAAAAGATTTTAGTTGACTATGTCAACTTGTGTGCCGTGCCGTGCATGTACGTATGTTTAGCTCGTTTGTTTTATTTCGGTCTGTTGCTTTTACACATTGAACGGGGATTAAACCGGCTCAAGACCTCTTGCTTCTATATTTAAATAGAAGACAAGTTTTTAACAAAATGGCAAAGTGACATTGATTTCGTGGCTGCGCAGTACTCGTATTATGATATCGGGTCCGTTACAACCCTCTTCGGGTCCGTGACAACCCTCTTGTTCTCAAAAAATGCATCTTGATGGATCACTCTATATGTTTATCCGAATTTATGTCGTTTGCTCTAAAATCCCCATATTACAGCCAATACTGATGAAATTTGGCACACGTTTGTTTTTTGGTCAACGTAATTAAACTGAAGAAAATCGGTTTAGATTTGGCTCAAGATAGCATTCATCCGCTTTTTATTTTAATTTAGCACACGTTACACTTTTGAACCAAGGAAGGATGTTCTTAAAATTTAAGAAAATCGATCAGGTTGATTTATAGCTCCCACAATTATATTCATCCGATTTTTCTGTTTTTAGCTGCAGAAGCCACATCTTACATCTCCTTCATGCGTTTAACAGACACATCTGCGGACGGACCAAAACCTTACAGTGTCCATGGACATATGGTATTGAAAACATTAATACCATTTAAATTTTTTTTTGCAATTTGGCTAAAACATGGTAACAGACTCGGGGACCAAAAATCCGGCTGCTTTAAACATAAAAATATGCCTACCGATCAACAATAAAACTTTCAACAGAAAAAGGGACATGACTAGATCATCCTTTAATTTTTGAGAAGATTAATAATATATATAAAGCAGATAAGTATTTGAATATGTTCTGAACGCCAAGTCAAAATTTGTTCCGTCACCACTACATTTCTTTCATTGATTTAAGTAAGGAATATGGACTTATGTACGATATGTATACTTAATATAAGTATGAATCCAAATCTGCCTTCATACGTAAAACTTGACTGTTTCACTTTCAGAAATTATATATTTACAGTTACTTTATAAGATATTATCAATACAGATATTACAACAACTAAAATTTTGAATCAACAGAAATTGACATATTTTACATTATTCTTAATACATAATGTTTAAAGCAAAAAAAGGCTCAAATCATTATTTGAATATCAAATTTTCTTAGATAATATAAATGCATACATCGAGATAATTAAAACAATGGTCAGTTGTAGACATACATTTTTCGATTCTATGATTTCTTACTTATATAGGGTAATCCATCTAGAGGTGGTTTTTCAGAACAAAAAAATACAAAAATTCAAATCAAGTGTGGAATATTTATTGGTAATTTGATAGGACATTTTATGGCATTTACTTTTGGATATAATTTCCTACAAATTTTGGCCGCAACTATGCCTCAGGGTTTCCATTTTGAGGGTCCAATTAGATGACTCGTTCGAGCATTTCGACCGGTATGACTTTAATGACACGCGTAATGTTGGCTTCCAAAACTTGAATCGTAGCTGATTTGTCAGCATAGACTTTGGACTTTACTTAACCCCAAAGAAAAACGCTAAAGGTGTGATATAACTCGATCTAGGCGGCCAACTCACCTGTCCAAAACGTGAAATTAGCTGCTTTTCGAAATGACCTCTCAATAGATCCATTGTTTAAGCAGTTGTATGGCAAGTGGCACCGTCTTGTTGAAAACCAGTCGTCCGATTTACAGGCTCGCGATAGCGAGCACCATTTACGGTTACGTTCCGGCCATCACCAAACCGTGGTTTTCCCTGGGTATAATGGCACCTCTTGAACCTCTTCTTGTTGCTTTTCAGCCCAAATGTGGCAATTTTGTTTATTGACTTTGCTGTTAAGCCAGAAATAGGCCTCATCACTGAACAAAATTTTGGTCGAAAACAGTGGATCTTCCCGTTTCTCACCGAACGCTTATTTCCATAATACAGTTGCCAACATTTGAAGGAAATTATTTTGTCATTAAATGTCCTTTCAAATTACCAATAAAGATTCCACACTTGATTTGAATTTTTATATTATTTGTTCTGAAAAATACCTCTAGATGGAACACCCTATATATATATATATATATATATATATATATATATATATATATATATATATATATATATATATATATATATATATATATATATATATATATATATATATATATATATATATATATATATATATATATATATATATATATATATATATATATATATATATATAGGGTCTTCCATCTAGAGGTATTTTTCAGAACAAATAATATAAAAATTCAAATCAAGTGTGGAATCTTTATTGGTAATTTGAAAGGACATTTAATGACAAAATAATTTCCTTCAAATGTTGGCACCTGTATTATGGAAATAAGCGTTCGGTGAGAAACGGGAAGATCCACTGTTTTCGACCAAATCATTTAACTGCGAGTGACCACGAATATATATATATATATATATATATATATATATATATATATATATATATATATATATATATATATATATATATATATATATATATATATATATATATATATATATATATATATATATATATATATATATATATATATATATATATATATATATATATATATATATATATTCGTGGTCACTCGCAGTTAAATGAAACACTCGTTACTTTGATTATTCCAAATTAGTTTTCAGAGTTCATTTATTAATAGTAATGGAATGTATTAAAAGTGACTTAGAATCTAGTTTAATAAAATATCTTCATAATTTAGTATTCTATTAAATAGCGACTCTATGTCCGTCAACGGTTCACACTTCTTCTCTTCTCAAGCGTACTTCACAGACTCTCCCTTTGATTTCACTACTAGCTCGTTCGTCCCTCTGTTCTGATTTCAGTCAATCCTATTTCTCTCTCGAATTTGTCTCTGTCTGAGCGAACGTGTAAGCGCACAGTCTTCCGATCCTACATCCGGCTGTCCTGACGGCGCGTTCGTCCCGAATGCGCTATTCCACGGTTTCATATGATCCGCAACAGTGGTACATCTTCTGGAACCTTCGAATTCTCCCATTTTCTCCACTAGGTATCGACCATAATTCTGTCTCTCGACTACCTTATACGGCCCGAGAAATTTAGGTTTCAGCTTAAGTCCCGATCCAATTTGGGTCCGCTTGATGGCCACAAAATCGTTCACTTTATATGTCCTTTCAGCAATTCTTTTTTGGTCATAGCATCTTTTATTTTCACGTTGTATGTGTTGAATGTTTTGTCGAGCTTTTTCTCTCGCCAGTTCACGCTCTTGGTGGAGTTCGTTCACTGCGAAGTCTTCTAATATTTCCCGAATATCAGGATTCTCTCTAGTGCACATGTTTAAGCCAGTCAGAATCTTGAACGGCGTATGTTTGGTGCTTCTAGGAGCTGTATCTTTTATTAACTGCTGTACCCGATAAACATGTTTGTACCAATTTTGTGGATTTTCGGCACATAGTTTCGAGAGCATTGGAATCACAATTCGGTGAATCCTTTCCACCTGACCATTACCCCGAGGGACACCTGTGGCAATGAGCAAATGTTGAATTCCTTCTTGCAGACAATACTCTTTGAACGAATTTGACGTGAAGGCAGTGCCTCTGTCGGTGATTACCCTGGTTGGATTTCCGAAGATTGCGGCCTGATTATGCAAGCGATCAATCACTTCATTGGTTCCCGTACTCTTCGTAGGGTAGAGCCACACAAATTTAGAGAATGCATCTACGATAACCAAAATATGATTGTAATGCTTTCGGGTTACTTCCGTTGGTCCTACGTAGTCTAAATGATAAGTCATCAATGGCCGATCCGCCTTATCAATCGGATAAAGGAATCCTTCTTTTTGCTTCTTTTCGACTCTATCATTATGCATTCAACACAATTCTTCACTACCTTTTCAGCTTTCGCCTGAATATCAGGGATGTGGAAATTTCGTTAAACTAAATCCACAGTTTTGCGAGTAGCAAAATGTCCATTTAGATGCGCCATTTCTATCACCTCGTTCTCCATTTCTGATGGTACAACTATAAGCTCCTTGATGGGGTCTTTGTGTAGAACATCGTATTTGAGATAGAAATCTTCGTAGTTGTCTTTCTCAAGTATTTTGCGAACTGCCTTCGTCCACCCGTCCCTTAATTGCGCCTCTTTTATTCGGTGTCTAAGCGTGTCCTCCATCATCAGACAGGAGACTCGGCTCAACGCATCAGCATGCTTCATTTTCGAACCTGAGCGATGTTCGATTTCATAATCGAAGTCTTGAAGGAACAGAGCCCATCTCGATACTCTTAGGGAAATATCGTCTTTGCGCATCGTTAATGCGAACGCGTTACAATCAGTGACGATTTTGAATTTGATTCCCATTAGGTATATTCGCCATTTCTTCAAAGCTTCTATTATAGCCAACACCTCCAGTTCATACGAGTGATACTTTTCTTCCGTCGGCGAAGTCTTACGACTCATGTACTTGATTGGGTGCATCAGATTATCGTCTACGTCACAATGAACCTCCGTAGTAGCCTTTGGATTGTATAGACTCAACACCGCTGCACTCACTAAAGCATTCTTCAGTTGCTGGAACGCTAAAATCTGATCATCGCCTATTTTAAATGAAGCATTTTTGCGAAGTATGTCCGACAAAGGTTTGGCTACCAATGCATACTCGCGAATAAATCGCCTTAAATAAGACGTGAACCCTAGGAATCGCTCAACACCTTTCCTGTCTCTAGGCAAATGGAAATTCTTAACAGCTGCTGTCTTCTCTTCGGATGGTAATATCGTAGAATTTTGGATTACGTACCCAAGAAAGTAATCTTTCTCATTAAAAACTGGCATTTACTCCATCTAATATCTATCTTCCGCGATTTTTAGCACTCTTCTCAGTTTAAAAATTCCCTCTCTCTCATTAATGGAAGGTTTAACAATGTCGTCCATGTATATTATCAAGGTTCCTTCTCTTATTAGCTCTTGAAATATAGCTGTGATGTACCTGCAGAAAACAGCCGGGGAATTGGAAATTCCAAATGGTACATAGAGGAGTTCAAACTGTCCATTATGGGTTACGAATGACGTATATTTCGTGGAATCGGGATCCATCGGCACATGAAAGCATCCGTTCCCAGGGTCAAGCGTCGAGAAAACCTTTGCCGACTGGAGACGAAGAATCACATCATCTATCAGCGCCATGGGGAAATTGTCTCTAATTATTTTTTCGTTTAAACGACGATAATCGCAGCATAAGCGTTTGCTTGAATCTTTCTTTGACACGAGCATCACCGGAGATAAATATTCCGAGGTACTTTTCTTCACAATGCCACATTCTTCTCGGTCTGTGACTTATTGGAGCTTCGTCCTGCAAGATTATTTTCATCCTAATCGGAAAATTTTTTGGTCTAACTGGGTGATACTCCTGTACGACGGTTAGGATCTCTTTGGCTATATCTCGCCGTAAGTGACTCAATTCAAAAGCTTCCTCAGCGAAATGACCAACCTCGGCTGATACGCAAATATGACCAAATTCTTGCGGTAAATCGTCAATGTCAGGTGTTATCTCTAATGGAGTTTCGTCTGATTCAGTATAATCAGCAAATGAATCTGCACCAGTTATCTTCGATGTGAATTTAACGCCCTCCGAATCTATAGTGATGTTGACGTATGCGAGAACATCGTTACCTATTACCGCTGAGTATAAAATATCCTGCTCTCTGGTGATGTGGAATTTAATGGGTACGTCTACTCTATCCAAGTTCACGACAGTAGTAAAACAACCAAGGGTAGAGATGTTTTTCTGTCCGATTCCAACTAGTGTTGTATCCTCAGGCTCCAACTCAATGTCCTCCATCATGATTAACATATTTTGCCGCAAACAGCTGATGTCGCTACAGGTGTCGACGATGGCAGAAACTCTACGTTTACAAATTTCAATGTCCTTGAAGATACGGTTAGAAGAAAATAGAAAATCAGCTTTTCCCGATGATGTAAGAGTCTAAACATATGCAAAATCTCTTTTGAACTTTTTATCATCTTTTACATCGCCTTTACACTCGTATGATTTGTGGCCAGTGGCTTTGCACTTAAAGCATTTAATATCGACTGATTTCCATTCTTTGGCAACATGTCCTCGATCTCCGCATTTACAACAACGCCTCACAGCCTCCTCTACTTTCTGGCGAGTTTTTAAGTGTGACGTCTTTGCAGAAGAAGAACAACCGTTTCAATTCAAGAAGATTAGTCGCTTGGTATAGCATGGTCTTTTTTGCGCGTGAGTCAGGAAACCCTCGATGAAATACTCGATAACGCTCTCATCATCCAGGCTAATTGAAGATCCAATTTCGATAATGCTATATAAATATTCCTGAAGTGTTTCGACCTGGCGCTTCCTCCGATTAGACAACATTCTATGGACTTCGATGGCTGTTAACTGGGTACCGAATTCTTTACGCAGAATTGTCTTCAGTGAACTCCATTTTCTTACATTAGCTTGACTTCTAATGAATATTCTGGCCGCTCCCGTTAGGAGTTGTTTTGCGTAGATGTATTTTTGAAGATCATTTTATTTTAAGGTATAAGCACAATCTTCAAACTCGCAAATCCACTGATCGATCTTTGGGTATCCCTCCCCAGAAAATTTTGTCAATGACTCCTCGATGTCTCTCATTGAAATATTAGGTCCAGAACGTTCTGTAGCCACTGTACGAGGTCCATCTGAGGTGGCCTCATCATACTCAGAGCCGTCCGTGTCGTCTTCGTCATCGTTATACTTGTCGTCTTCCCCTCTAACAAGACCAAAATGCTCCAACAATCTGTCCTGTAGATCTACTTTCTTTCCCGTTCTTAATAACTTTAGTTCATCTAACTTTGCCCTCAACCCATCTACCGTCAAAGCCAATATCTCTGAAGGCTCCATCACTGGCACAGTCGATTTACAAACAGAATTGTATTTCAAAAATTTGATATAAATCAAGTATTCAATGATGATAATAGCTTAGATGGTAATATCGTCGAAATCAACAGATAATTTTCGGTAAGAAATGTATCTCTTACGTTCACGCTCTTAACAAATCTTAACAAGTAACTCTCTTGTTTTTAAGAAATATTTAAACTCTCTTATTCACATAATCAAACTATTATAAAAGTTTTCTCAATTATGTGAATATTAATTCTAATTTGAACAACGGTTCTCCTTGTTTCTCTTAGCTTATCTACACACTCTTCTGACTAAATTCATCTCACTGTAAAATCTTAATTGAATTGTAAATCTTAATCTCCTAAAATATGTACTCTCTCTTAAATTAGACACTGTTTGATCTTACATATTTCATCTCTACTGTTATTAAAATCAAAACGTACATACATACTAAATCATAATGTAATGTTTATGTAGAAATATAATGATACTTATCTAAAAGCTTTGGCTGGAACGTTAATGCGTTTTCCCACTCCGCCTTTAGCTTCTCGTTTTTCGTTGCACACACAAATGTTCGACTGTCGTTCTGGTGACTCGTACCTTTCGCAAAAATATACTCGAATGGCTCTGCTTACGACGATTGTGTTGTTGCTTCCAATTGCATTGTCTTTCTTTTACACGAAACTAATGTACAATAATGGTAGCTGATTTGATTTGTCTTCTAGGTGCGTTTTGTAACAAACTGTACCTTTTCCGCATAATGTCGTCTATATTACGAAGTTTTTTTTTTACGAAGTTTGATTATTCCAAATTAGTTTTCAGAGTTCATTTATTAATAGTAATGGAATGTATATATATATATATATATATATATATATATATATATATATATATATATATATATATATATATATATATATATATATATATATATATATATATATATATATATATATATATATATATATATATATATATATATATATTGTCAAAACTTGAATCGTAGCTGATTTGTCAGCATAGACTTTGGACTTTACGTAACCCCAAAAAAAATGTCTAAAGGTGTGATATAACTCGATTTAGGCGGCCAACTCACCTGTCCAAAACGTGAAATTAGCTGCTTTTCGAAATGACCTCTCAATAGATCCATTGTTTAAGCAGCTGTATGGCAAGTGGCACCGTCCTGTTGAAAACCAGTCGTCCGATTTACAGGTAACCATTCACGGTTACGTTCCGGCCATCACCAAACCGTGGTTTTCTCTGGGTATAATGGCACCTCTTGAACCTCTTCTTGTTGATCTTCAGCCCAAATGTGGCAATTTTGTTTATTGACTTTGCCGTTAAGCCAGAAATAGGAACAAAATTTTGGTCGAAAACAGCGGATCTTCCCGTTTCTCACCGAACGCTTATTTCCATAATACAGTTGCCAATATTTGAAGGAAATTATTTTAAAAAAATAAATGCCATAAAATGTCCTTTCAAATACCAATAAAGATTCCACACTTGATTTGAATTTTTATATTATTTGTTCTAAAAAAAATACCTCTAAATGGAACACCCTAAAAATATATGTGTATATATATATATATATATATATATATATATATATATATATATATATATATATATATATATATATATATATATATATATATATATATATATATATATATATATATATATATATATATATATATATATATATATATATATATATATATATATGTGACCCGGTCTACGAAAAGGCACCTTCGGTGTGAAAATATCATTTTTCACTTTTTTGGCGATTCGGATAGACTAAAGTGTGCTCTTTCTAATGGCGCAAAGCAGAAGTTTCCAACTCGTAAAGAAGTTTGTCAAAGAACGAAACTAACCTCTTCATCTACACTCATTTCACATGACTTGTTTATCTTTAACAGCTGTTTTCTCGAAAACTTGTTTTTACACCGAAGGTCCCTTTTCGTAGACCGGGTCACATATATATATATACGGTTTGGTGATGGCCGGAACGTAACCGTGAATGGTTACCTGTAAATCGGACGACTGGTTTTCAACAGGACGGTGCCACTTGCCATACAGCTGCTTAAACAATGGATCTATTGAGAGGTCATTTCGAAAAGCAGCTAATTTCACGTTTTGGACAGGTGAGTTGGCCGCCTAAATCGAGTTATATCACACCTTTAGACATTTTTTTTGGGGTTACGTAAAGTCCAAAGTCTATGCTGACAAATCAGCTACGATTCAAGTTTTGACCATACCGGTCGAAATGCTCGATCGAGTCATCGAAATGGACCATCAGAATGGAAACCCTGAGGCGTAGTTGCGGCCAACATTTGAAGGAAATTATATCCAAAAATAAATGCTTTAAAATGTCCTTTCAAATTACCAATAAATATTCCACACTTGATTTGAATTTTTGTATTTTTTTGTTCTGAAAAACCACCTCTAGATGGATTACCCTATATAAGTAAGAAATCATCGAATCGAAAAATGTATGTCTACAACTGACTATTGTTTTAATAATCGCAATGTATGCATTTATATTATCTAAGAAAATTTAATATTCAAATAATGATTTGATCCTTATTTTTTTCTTTAAAAATTATGTATTACGAATAATGTAAAATATGTCAATTTCTTTTGATTCAAAATTTTATTTGTTGTAATATCTGTATTGATAATATCTCATAAAGAAACTGTAAATATATAATTTTTGAAAGTGATACAGTCTAGTTTTTCGTATGAAGGCAGTTTTGGATTCATACTTATATTAAGTATACATATCGTACATAAGTCCATATTTCAAAAAAAGAAATGTGGTAGTGTCGGAACAAATTTTGACTTGGCGTTCAGAACATATTCAAATACTTATCTGCGACGCTGTATATAAGTATATAATTAATCTACTCAAAAGTTATAAGATGATCTAGTCATGTCCCTTTTTCTGTTGAAAGTTTTATTGTTGATCGGTAGGCATATTTTTATGTTTAAAGCAGCCGGATTTTTGGTCCCCGAGTCTGTTACCATGTTTTAGCCAAATTGCAAAAAAATATATATATGGTATTAATGTTTTTAATACCATATGTCCATTGACACTGCAAGCCGGTTTTGGTCCGTCCGCAGATGTGTCTGTTAAACGCCCGATAGCATGAAGGGGATGTAAGATGTGGCTTCTATAGCTAAAAACAGAAAAATCGGATGAATATAAATGTGGGAGCTATAAATCAACCTGATCGATTTTCTTAAATTTTAGCACCATCCTTCCTTGGTTCCAAAGGGTAACGTGTGCTAAATTAAAATAAAAAGCGGATGATAGCTATCTTGAGCCAAATCTGAACCGATTTTCTTCACTTTTAATTACGTTGACCAAAATACACACGTGTGCCAAATTTCATCAGTATTGGCTGTAATATGGGGATTTTAGAGCAAAAGACATAAAATCGGATAAACATATAGAGTGATCCATCAAGAGGTATTTTTTTAGAACAAGAGGGACCCGAAGATGGTTGTCACGGACCCGAAATCATGATACAAGTAGTGTGCAGCCACGAAATCAATGTCACTTTGCCATTTTGTGAAAAACTTGTCTTCTATTTAAATATAGAAGCAAGAGGTCTTGAGCCGGTTTAATCCCCGTTCAATGTGTAAAAGCAACAGACCGAAATAAAACAAACGAGCTAAACATACGTACATGCACGGCACGGTACACAAGTTGACATAGTCAACTAAACTCTTTTTACAACACACACACACACACGTTGTAAAAGAAATCTATTGATGGCTCGCAATGTGGAGACTCTTAAGAGGTGGCAAGAGTAAATTGTATTTTCGTGGGCAATTGTGTGAAGCAAACTTGAAAAGTAAGGTTTACAACAGTAGTTCTCATTCGTTTAGGGAGAGCCTGGCCTTATAGAGTTCGGTTTTACTTTCAACAATTGCAGCAAGTCTTTCTGAAGAGGGTTGTCACGGACCCGAAATCATGATAAAAGTAGTGTGCAGCCACGAAAATCAATGTCACTTTGCCATTTTGTTAAAATCTTGTCTTCTATTTAAATATAGAAGCAAGAGGTCTTGAGCCAGTTTAATCCGAGCTAAACAAAAAAAATATAAAAATTCAAATCAAGTGTGGAATCTTTACTGGTAATTTGAGAGGACATATTATGGCATTTAGTTATATCACACCTTTAGACATTTTTCTTTGGGGTGAAGTAAAGTCCAAAGTCTATGCGGAAAAATCAGTTACGATTCAAGTTTTGGAAGCCAACATTACGCGTGTCATTAAAGCCATACCGGTCGAAATGCTCGAACGAGTCATCTAATTGGACCCTCAGAATGGAAACCCTGAAGGAAGTTTTATATTAAAAAATAAGTGTCATAAAATGTCCTTTCAAATTACCAATAAAGATTCCACATTTGATTTGAATTTTTATTTTTTTTTATTCTGAAAAAAATACCTCTTGATCATTCACCCTTTACATATATGTATAGAAGCTATAGCTAAATCTTAACCGACCCAAGATTCTAACGTGTGCTATATTTCATCAAGATTGGATGTAAGATGTAGCTCCTAGAGCTAAAAGCAGTAAACAATTTTAACAATGTACTTCCTTCCTTGGTTCCTTGGTTCGAAACACTAAAGTGTGCCAAATTTCATCAATATTAGTTGCAATATGTTCTAGAGACATAAAATCTTATGAACATATATGTATGTGCTTGTAGCTATATCTAAATCTGAACCAATTTTCATTAATTTCAATTACGTTGTTCCTTGGCCCATAAAGCTTACATGTGCTGAATTTCATCAAGATTGGATGAACATTTGTGGGAGCTTTATCTAAATCTAAACAGATTTTCTTCAATTTCAAATGCGTCCGGCCTTGGTCCAATGAACTTACTTTTGCAAAATTTCATAAAAGTCGACAACAAGTTCGACCTGTAGTTTGATTGCAAGCTGTTGATGGACCGAAGGACGGACATACAGACAGTCATCGTTTAATGAAATCAGTAGGTGACTATACGTCGCTCATTATACTTAAAGATGGTTCTAGCTCAAAAATGGTAGTTCCAAACCTTTGCCATGAAACTAAAAAGTTAAACCTGATTCAAAGAGTGTTACAGGGTAAAAAATAAAAACACAAGAACTTTACTGAATAAAAGAATCCCCGAAACGCACCAAACATTTGCAGACGCACACACTTTAGATTTTGACTTTCTATTTGCTCGTAAAAATTAGGTTAATATCTATCTCAAATACCGGCATTCTAATATTCACTATTAAAATGCCTATACCTCGAAGTTTCCAGCACTATCTGATGGCGTTGTATTTGTGCCAAACGCTAATTCTGCTGTGATTTGCGAAAAATTAAGTGTTACCTGACCGACTTAGCAAGCTTCTTCACTGCGAGGAATATGGAAATATCCGCCTCCAACTCATCAGAGACTCTGTCCTCTGCATGGATTGCAGAGGTGCAGATGTGACTTGATGTGAAAGTCGAAGACTTCAACATCCCAACTACCTACTACCCCAAAATCCTTCGTATCACATTGAACAGCCTTTTTAGATCCTTTGTACATGCTACAGCTGTCTACGATAATCTTAAAAGCAGAAACAAGGTTCTCAAGTCACTTGCCGACAGTACTTGGGGAGCCGACAAAGAAACCTTGTTGAAATCTTAGAAAGGGATAGGTCAGCCTCTAGTGAACTACGCAGAACCTGTGTGATCGGCGAACGTAAGTGCGCACAGTAGAAGAAAATTCAGACTTGTCAAAATGCCGCTCAAACAACATCAACCTTCTACATAAGGCGAAAGGTATTTTCTTGTTGATCCTCAGGTATGTTGCATTATAGGGAAAAATAATATTCCTGAGAAAAAGGGATGTTGTTGTTGTAGCGGTAACTGTGTGCCGGGGTGACAGCCCTTAGCCGAAGAAATTGCTCTTCGGGTCAATCCGGTCCATAGAATTTAGTCGCATTTTCTTTATTCTCCGGTCAGAAAGCCATGATTCTTCTCATCTGGTTCTATGACCTGAATCCATACTAAATTTAAGTAAATCCATACTAAATTTAAGTAAAATCCATACTAAATTTAAGTGAAATCCATACGCAATATCTGCTTGGGTGTCTTCGCAGCAGTCATACCAACCACTATATCATGGACAGTATGCCTCAGCCCAGGCAGATCAGATTCGATCTTCATGATCTAAGGAGAGAGGTCCATCGGTACAACAGAGAGCCTTTCCTTTATTGAACCTATCAATAAGGTCTTAACAACATTCACGCTGAGGAGTAGACGCTACTTCGGCCATCGCGCGTGGTTCTGGCTCAGCTGAGATCTGGATGTTGTAGCGGCCTCAATTCGTGGTGGGTGCGAATTGATGTTTGCGCTATGGACGTTTGTACCGCATGCCATCATACGTGCTGCACCTCTTTAATAGTCCAGGCAAGACCACTCAGCTGACCCCCAGGTCTCTTTGGACGCATCCAGTTGGCGCGTTTCCTTTACCTAGATAACGAAGCAGATCCTATTTAAAGGTTGATCTACGCAGCTACAGTTAACAACAATCAGACACTTCTGAACCATCTCTAAACTCTTTCGACAGTTCTGCGGGATATTTTGTTCTTGCAGGTCTGGATGAATTCTGAACTAAGGGTCTGAGGGACATTTTTTGATTATGTTGGGATACGCCTGAAAGAATTCTCCAAGATTTATAATCCCTCTTTTCGTGGGACATTTTATTTAAACAGTTCTTAACGAATTCTGAGGAATCCTGAGCTATGTGTCTGAAGTGTTTTGTTAACGATTGCATTTATTTTGCATACAATTGTGTTTTTTTTTGTTTAACCGTTGTGAATATGTTGTCTGAGAATGTTTTGTTTTTATAATCTTTTGCTTTTCTTTGGTCCTACATTATGAGTGAAAAGTCAAACAATTTATGTATATTATTAATATATTGGTGCAAGTCATTAAACGTACAAGAGTAGTCGTCCGAAATTCATAAGAAATCATTATAGAATTAAGTCATAACTTTGAACGTACTCTCGAATGTTGCTTTACAATCTTCCAAAAATTTCATTCATTGTTTGGTCATAAATCGGTACGAAATGTCGGAAAAAACGTCAAAATTCCCTCTGATGGATCAGTCAGAGAAACGTAAGACACTCCATGCATTTTTAGTAACGAAGTCGGTCAGACTTCAAATCCGAATTTGATCTATTTGCCGAGTTTCGTACCGATTTCTGGCCGAAGTCTAATAGTTTGGTTTGCTGGGAGCAGAAGTCTAATCCTTCAAAACAGACATAAAATAAATTTACAGCCGAACCACTACATATACCAGGTTGATCCTCAGGTATGTTGCATTATAGGGAAAAATAATATTCCTGAGAAAAAGGGATGTTGTTGTTGTAGCGGTAACTGTGTGCCGGGGTGACAGCCCTTAGTGAAGAAATTGCTCTTCGGGTCAATCCGGTCCATAGAATTTAGCCGCGTTTTCTTTATTCTCCGGTCAGAAAGCCATGATTCTTCTCATCTGGTTCTATGACCTGAATCTCAACCGTTGGTCTGCTATTTAAGTAAATCCATACTAAATTTAAGTAAATCCATACTAAATTTAAGTAAAATCCATACTAAATTTAAGTGAAATCCATACTAAAATGTAGTTTATAACATTGATTCCAACGTAGTTAAATTTTACTTGAATGAGGAAATATTTCTAGAGTACAAGCACTTTTTCCTAATTTTAAGTCCAACGGAAGTAGTTTATGTACTTAAAAAATTGTTTTATGAAGTAAATATTTCTTACAACATAGTAAGTTTGAACTTTCGACAAGTTTAACTGACCTAGGTTTATGACAAAAATATCGGATAAAAATATGTATGGCAAAACTTATGTTAAGGGAAATTTTACTAAATATGTTGAAATTTATTTTGTTACTAAATTGTAGTTTAAGTCCTTCTTCCGTAGTTGTATAAATTTACTTATTCCAAAATTTTAGTTTACTTATACTAGAAATGTGATATCGTTTTCCTTAAACTTCCCAAAGAGTGCTTGGGAATTTTGCATGCACAATTTTTTAAGAGTGCAACACCTTAATGAACTGGTGTTAGGTAAATGTTTTAAACTTTTGATTATATATACAAAATTATATACAAAAAAAAATATAAAAATTCAAATCAAGTGTAGAATCTGTATTGGTAATTTGAAAGGATATTTTATGCCATTTGTTTTTTAAATATAATTTCCTTCAAATGTTGGCCGTAACTACACCTTAGGGTTTCCATTATGAGGGTACAATTTTGGATGACTCGTTCGAGCATTTCGACCGGTATGGCTTTAATGACACGTGTAATGTTGGCTTCCAAAACCTGAGTCGTAGCTGGTTTGTCAGCATAGACTTTAGACTTTACGTAACCCCAAAGAAAACTGTCTAAAGGTGTGATACCACTCGATCTAGGCGCCCAACTCACCTGTTTTAAACGTAAAATTAGCTGCTTTGTTTGAGCAGCTGTATGGCAAGAGGCGCCGTCTTGTTGAAACCAAGTGTCGCAAAGATTACGTGCTTCAATTTCAGGTGGCATAAAGATCGATATCATTGCGCGATAGCGAGCACCATTCACGGTTACGTTCCGGCCATCATCATTTTTGAAAAAATATGCACCGATGATGCCACCAGCTTACATACCGTACCGCACCGTGGTTTTCTTTTGGTATAATGGCACCTCTTGAACCTCTTCCTGTTGCTCTTCAGCCCAAATGCGGCAATTTTTTTTATTGACTTTGCCGTTGTGCCAGAAATGGGCCTCATCACAGAACAAAATTTTGGTCGAAAACAGCGGATCTTCCCGTTCGCTCATTTTCATAATACAGTTGCCAACATTGAAGGTAATTATTTTCAAAATATAAGCCATAAAATGTGCTTTCAAATTAAATTTGAAAAATTTTAAATCTGAAAAAATACCTCCAGATGGATCACCCTATATTTCATAACGCAGTATATTTCATATATTTGTCCTGAATACAAATCAATTTCTTTTGTTTTTAAAAAAAAACATTAACGATCAAAATATTATTTTCCAACTAACAAGAGATAAGAACAAAATTACATATTTTTAGAAAAATCACTAAAAACATAGAATTTTGCAGGCACCTGACGTAGAGAAGCATGGACAAGGCTCTATGAGGCTTCGGGGAAATCTTCAAATGGCTAAACCACCACACTTCTTTATTGTTGATTTCAAACACTTTTAGCAAAGAGACCATGGGTTGAAAATCGTCTTTGATTCCGCAAATTGACAAATCATTCCTGAAATAGTTCGAAAATGAGTTTAGATGTGGTTTCTTCTGTGAAAGTACTTAGAAATTTACGAAAAAATTGTGATGGAATTTGTTAATATTTTTCGAAACAATTCGAAACATTCTTATGACCATACGAATGCGCGAACAGGATTTGGTACGTATGTATTTTATATGCGTCGAAGCCGTGTCAATCGACTTCGGTGGGATTGTTATATCTTGTTTTAAAGGTTTTGGGAGTTGCTATTGATAATCCTTTATATGGTTCTGTCTGCTGAAAGGCGGTAATTCGTATGTGTGTATTGAGTTCGTGAAGGGGAGGATAGCATACGGTTAATAGAATCAATATATTGCGAATACTGCTCAGTTTTAACTACAGACCAGCCTTCAACTCTTTTTACTGTGACTTTGGAAATTTCTACCACCAGTTCAATATAACTTGTACGAATGTACATAGCGCAAAAGGGCAGTATGGACTACCACCCTCAAAATTTAATACAGCAACAGCATACAATCCAGAGCTCGCAAAATATTCTACGGTCGGTCAAGTGAACTTTTAATAATTTTGGTGACCAAATAAAAGTAAACGGTTGATAAAGCAATTTATTTTTGCGATTGGTCTAAAGGCTTTTAATCTGTTTTTGATAGCCAGGTTTTGTGTTTGCTTGAGTTGTAAATATTTTGTTTGTCCAACATATATTTATTTCACGTACTTTTTTGATCATTAACGTGAAGTAAGCCTTATGTTCTGAGTATTTTTCGATACTTTTGCGAATATTTTGCTCTTTTATATTGAATTAAAAAACTAATTATAACTTGTCGATATTTGTGCATTTTCGTGTACCAATCTTTTGCAACTTTTGTAATCTTGTTTAAAAGATTGATATTTTGTCGATTATTTAAAATTTTTATTTTCGATTTTTTATTTCCGTCCTTTTGATTACAGATAAGTTTGCTTTTAAAAACAATATCATGGCAATAAACTCTCGTACTTTATTCCAACAAGCCGCAGTGGCTGTATTTAAGCCGCAGTGGCTGTTTTGAGTACAATCAGGTTAAACAGCAGGATTACAAAAAAAAAATGGGAAAGGTAAAAAGCACTTACGAGAAGTTCTTAATTATCTTGTGACCTTAAAAGGTAGAACGACGAAAGAGGACGCTGCCGCAAAGTACAATACGCCTTTCAAGCATTTGTACATTATTTTTCCTTAATCAACCGATTGCTAGATCAGCTGCAGTTTCCTTCGCGATTCCAGTTTCCAGAGGTTTTTTTTTGCTCCATCGGCCAAAAATAGTGAACTAATTGTGAACGAATCCTCTCATTTTCGCGGGTCCAGCGATAGGGACCTACTCCAAACATCTAATACGTGTCAGGGTAACAATGAAAACATTGTTTATATTTTGGCATTGCCGCCTTGTGATACTGACGTGCTCTACGGGGATTTCTCTACGTGACCGATGTTTAGGGATTTATTTACCGGGATTTATTAAACAATTCTCTTTTAAGTGACATTGAACGACTTTGTCACCTTGTTTGAAAAACAGCAGACAAGGCTCTGGAAATAGTTTCAAAATTTCGTTTAACCCATCGCCGTTTTCCTCTTGCGTGGAATGCGATGGACAATCCTTGCGCTAGTCTCGGTTGTCTGTCTTTTTGCGATGGCGGTTTATCAGATAAATACAAAATGTTATGACCCTAGTGTTCGTGTGTATTTCCTTCCTAGAATAACAATGGACACTGGAAACCAAGCGTGAAGAAAGTCTGCCTTGGATTGATTTGAAATTTTTGCTCACGGAGTGAATTGAAACACTGGCCTGCGAGACCTTAACGGTTTTCTGCAAAAGATTCAGCAAAAAGGCGACAAATAGGTTAAGACGCATTTCACTAATGCTAACGCACAGGCCCCTTCTATCACTAATTCCCACAAGGAATATGCACTTTTTTGCACTTACGACTGACAGATTTTCTGCTGTTACGCTCACCAATTATCCATCAAATGCCTCGGCCAGAAACGGCTTTCTCCACATGCTCTGATATAATTCAGCCATTCTAGCACTAATTCCCACAAGGAACTTGCACTTTTTTGCACATACGGCAGTGTCCTCGTTTCAAAAAACTTTCGATTTCTGAAAGAGTTTCTGTTATTAAGCGTCATCAATTATGCATCAATTGCCTCGGCCAGAAACTGCTACTCGTGGTGCTTGCTCCACATGCGCTGATATAATTCAGCCACCAACTTCAACAAGCGTTAATTCTGATACGGCCTTCAATAGACAGGTTTTTTCATGTTTCACAGAATCGTACTGTCTTTTAGGAACCCCAATAGTTTATATCATGCGATTCTAGATTACACCACAAATGTTACCGAACATTTGTGGCGGCTTATCATTATTTTCAGTTACGTTAGAACTGCCTCTCAACTACCAACCTTACAGCTAGCAGATGCTAGTCTTTTCGATTGGCGTTACTTCTTTGGGCAGAACTTTATTTCCAAATGTTGATTGGAGGAGTTAGACACTTGTTAGGACACTTGTCAGTTAGCTCAAAAAACAGTCATTGGCTGGATCATTACTGGTTTATTATTATTTCGGATTATTTTTCGATAGTCCCCGAAGGATCAGATCAGAGGCAAAATGTAAGAGACAGTCACGTTTGGAATAAATTGTGCACCTTATCTGGCGATTCGAACATTGTTGCAATTGGCTGCTGAAGCAGAAGTTGAGGTCCCTTGCGCATCGCATATTCTTCGAATGTTTATGTACGTCAATAACGTCCTGAGTGGTTTCCACGATTTTAATGCGGCGACAGTCGCTCATGATCAGTTTTGGCTAGTGGACTTGCAATAACCGACAAATTTTAGATTGTTTTCCACCATAGTACTTGGTGGACGCAAAGCTATTAGAGTTTGAGGAAATATGTCGTTCAAAGCCCCTGGATATTCATTGAAATACTTGCTCTGACTCCTTTTTTACAATGTTGATGCTGTAGCTTCGAAACCAAGACACACAAAAGGGAATTATAGGTTAAGGCGCATTTTACTAATGCCAACGCACAAGCAGCTTCTAATTCACACAAGGGATTTGCACTCAATAGTTTATTTCATCGGAGGCCTCCTTTATTTCCCGTTGCGTTCAAAGTCTACTAAAACGTCAAAGGAGGTTAATGAATCTACTTCAGCAACGTCAAAGAGGCGTTGCTCCGTGCTAATCGTCGCTGCCATTGGAGATTACAGCACTAGTGTTACCGAACATTTGTGATGGCTTGTCATCATTTCAATTACGTTAAAACTCCCTCTCAACTACCAACCTTGCAGCTAGCAGATGCTAGTCTTTTCGATTGACTTTCGATAGATTTACTTCTTGGGGTAGAACTTTTTCTTCAAATATTGATAGGAGGAGTTAGACACTTGTTAGGATCATGAAGCTCAAAAAACAGTCATTGGCTGGATCATTACTGATTTATTATTTTTTCAGATTATTTTTCGAGAGTCCCCGAAGGATCAGATCAGAGGCTACAAGTAAGAGACAGTCATGTTTGGAATAAGTGTCTCATCCATAATTCGCCTTTTGTCTTCACTATCTAGAAGATTCGGCCTACGGACGAATGAATATGAATGACAGAGGTTACTATCATCCGCAAAGGAATATATTGGATTTACGGTCTGACCCAATAGATAGAAATAAAGAGGGAGAAAGGACAGAGCCCTGTGGTACACCTGCAGTAAGCCTATGTTTGTTGTATGGGATCCCATCTACAACAACTCTTATAGTACTATCTCTAAGAAAGCTCAATATAAAACGAGCGAAAGTATCACCGACACCAAAAGCCATCAGCTTTGACAAGAGTTCACCGTGTCAGACAATCAAAAGCCTTGGAGATATCCAGAGCCACAACCTTAGTCTCACCAAACTGGTGGATAGACCGACTCCAGCGCTCCGACAAGAAAGTCATCAGGTCTCTACGGAAGCCATACTGTCGATCACTAAGCAGGTCGTTGGACTCTATAAGTATATACCTCACAGGATGGTGGTTAACCAAGCTCTCCATTGCCTTAGAGAGCGCAGAGCAAACTCTTTGTAGTTACGTAAAGTCGAAAGTCTATGCCGACAAACCAGCCTCGATTCATTTAGAAGCCAACATTACGCGTGTCATAAAAGTCATACCGGTCGAAATGCTCGAACGAGTCATCCAAAATTGAGCCCTCAGAATGGAAACCCTGAAGGAAATTATATTCAAAAAATAAGTGTAATAAAATGTCCTTTCAAATCACCAATAAAGATTCCACATTTGATTTGAATTTTTATATATTTTTTATTCTGAAAAAATACCTCTTCATTGATCACCCTTTACATATATGTATAGAAGCTATAGCTAAATCTAAACCGACTCAAGATTCTAACGTGAGCTATATTTCATCAAGATTGGATGTAAGATGTAGCTCCTAAATTTATAAGCAGCAAAAATCGGGTAAACAATTTTAAAAATGTACTTTCTTGGTTCGAAACACTGACGTGTTCCAAATTTCATCAAGATTAGATGCAAGATGTGGTTCTAGAGACATAAAATCGGGTGAACATATATGTATGTACTCGTAGCTATATCTAAATCTGACCATTTTTCTTTAATTTCAACGTTGTTCCTTGGCCCATAAAACTTACATGTGCTGAATCTGATCAAGATTGGATGAACATTTGTGGGAGCTTTATCTAAATCTAAACCGATTTTCTTCAATTTCAAATGCGTCCGGCCTTGGTCCAATGAACTTACTTTTGCAAAATTTCATAAAAATCGACAACAAGTGCGACCTGTTGTAGTTTGATTGCAAGCTGTAGATGGACCGAAGGACGGACAGACAGACAGTCATCGTTTTATGAAATCAGCAGGTGATTATGCGTCGATCATTATACTTAAAGATGATTCTAGCTCAAAAATTGTTGGTAGTTACAAACCTTTGCCATGAAACTAAAGAGTGAAACCTGCTTCAAAGATTGTTACAGGGTAAAAAAATAAAAACACAAGACCTTTACTGAATAAAATAATTCCCGAAACGCACCAAACATTTGCAGACGCACACACTTTAGATTTTGATTTTCTATTTTCTCGTAAAAATTAGGCTATTATCTATCTGAAATACCGGCATTCTAATATTTACTATTAAAATGCCTATACCTCGAAGATTCCTGCACTATCAGATGGCGTTGTAATTGTGCCAAACGCTAATTCTGGTGTGATTTGCGAAAAAATATAGTGTTACCTGACCGACTTAGCAAGCTTCTTCACTGCGAGGAATATGAAAATATCCGCCTCCAACTCATCAGAGACTCTGTCCTCTGCATGGATTGCAGAGGTGCAGATGTCACTTAATGTGAAAGTCGTAGACTTCAACATCCCAACTACCTACTACCCCAAAATCTTTCGTATCACATTGAACAGCCTTTTTAGATCCTTAGCACATGCTACAGCTGTCTACGATAATCTTAAAAGTAGAGACAAGGTTGTCAAGTCACTTGCCGACAGTATTTAGGGAGAAACCTTGTTGAAATCTTAGAAAGGGATAGGTCAGCCTCTAGTGAACTACGCAGAACCTGTGTGATCAGCGAACGTAAGTGCGCACAATAGAAGACAATTCAGACTTGTCAGAATGACGCTCAAACAACATCAACCATCTACATAAGGCGAAAGGTCTTTTCTTGTTGTACAAGCAATATCTGCTTGGGTGTCTTCGCAGCATTCATACCAACCACTATATCATGGACAGCATGCCTCCGCCCAGGCAGATTAGATCATGAAGATCTAAGGCTCACATGAGATCTGGATGTTGTAGCGGCCTCAATTCGTGGTGGTTGCGAATTGATGTTTGCGCTACGTACGTTTGTACCGCATGCCATCATACGTGCTGCACCTCTTCAATAGTCCAGACAAGGCCACTCAGCTGACCCCCAGTTCTGTTTGGGCGCATCTAGTTGGCGCGTTTCCTATACCTGGATAACGAAGCAGATCCTATTTAAAGGTTGATCTACGCAGCTACAGTTAACAACAATAAGACACTTCTGAACCATCTCTAAACTCTTTCGACAGTTCTGCGGGATATTTTGTTCTTGCAGGTCTGGATGAATTCTGAACTGTGGGTCTGAGGGACATTTTTTGATTATGTTGGGATACGCCTGAAAGAATTCTCAAAGATTTCTGATCTCTCTTATCGGGAGACATTTTATTTAAACAATTCTTAACGAATTCTGAGGAATCCTGAGCTAGGGGCTGAAGTGTTTTGTTAACGATTGCATTTCTTTTGCATGCAATTGTTTTTTTTTTGGTTTAGCCGTTGTGAATATGTTGTCTGAGAATGTTTTGTTTTTATAATCTTTTGTGTTATTCTTTCTTATTTTGCTTATTGGAGATAATTATAGATTGGAATGAAATATTTTCTGTTCACATGTTTTGGCCCTACATTAGGAGTGAAAAGGTCAAACAATTTATGTATATTATTTATATATTGGTGCCAGTCATTAAACGTCCAAAAGCCAAAGGAAACTAGTTCAGAATTCGTTACGTGGAGTCGTCCGAAGTTCATAAGAAATCATTATAGAATTAAGTAATAACTCTGAACGTACTCACGAATGTTGCTTTACAATTTTCTAAAAATTGCATTTAGTGTTCGGTCGTAAATCGGTACGAAATGTCGGAAAAAACATCAAAATTCCCTCTGATGGATCAGTCAGAGAAACGTCAGACACTCCATGTATTTTTAGTAACGAAGTCGGTCAGAATGTCTAAAGGTGTGATACCACTCGATCTAGGCGGCCAACTCACCTGTTCAAAACGTAAAATTAACTGCTTTTCGAAATGACCTCTCAATAGATCCATTGTTTGAGCAGCTGTATGGCAAGAGACACCGTCCTCTTGAAACCAAGCGTCGACAAAATTACGTGCTTCAATTTCAGGTGGCATAAAGATCGATATCATTGCGCGATAGCGAGCACCATTCACGGTTACGTTCCGGCCATCATCATTTTTGAAAAAATATGCACCGATGATGCCACCAGCTTACATACCGTACCGCACCGTGGTTTTCTTTTGGTATAATGGCACCTCTTGAACCTCTTCCTGTTGCTCTTCAGCCCAAATGCGGCAATTTTTTTTATTGACTTTGCCGTTGTGCCAGAAATGGGCCTCATCACTGAACAAAATTTTGGTCGAAAACAGCGGATCTTCCCGTTCGCTCATTTTCATAATACAGTTGCCAACATTGAAGGTAATTATTTTCAAAATAAAAGCCATAAAATGTGCTTTCAAATTAAATTTGAAAAATTTTAAATCTGAAAAAAGACCTCCAGATGGATCACCCTATATTTCATAACGCAGTATATTTCATATATTTGTCCTGAATACAAATCAATTTCTTTTGTTTTTAAAAAAAAAACAGTAACGATCAAAATATTATTTTCCAACTAACAAGAGATAAGAACAAAATTACATATTTTTTAGAAAAATCACTAAAAACATAGAATTTTGCAGGCACCTGACGTAGAGAAGCATGGACAAGGCTCTATGAGGCTTCGGGGAAATCTTCAAATGGCTAAACCACCACACTACTTTATTGTTGATTTCAAACACTTTTAGCAAAGAGACCATGGGTTGAAAATCGTCTTTGATTCCGCAAATTGACAAATCATTCCTGAAATAGTTCGAAAATGAGATTAGATGTGGTTTCTTCTGTGAAAGTACTTAGAAATTTACGAAAAAATTGTGATGGAATTTGTTAATATTTTTCGAAACAATTCGAACCATTCTTATGACCATACGAATGCGCGAACAGGATTTGGTACGTATGTATTTTATATGCGTCGAAGCCGTGTCAATCGACTTCGGTGGGATTGTTATATCTTGTTTTAAAGGTTTTGGGAGTTGCTATTGATAATCCTTTATATGGTTCTGTCTGCTGAAAGGCGGTAATTCGTATGTGTGTATTGAGTTCGTGAAGGGGAGGATAGCATACGGTTAATAGAATCAATATATTGCGAATACTTCTCAGTTTTAACTACAGACCAGCCTTCAACTCTTTTTACTGTGACTTTGGAAATTTCTACCACCAGTTCAATATAACTTGTACGAATGTACATAGCGCAAAAGGGCAGTATGGACTACCACCCTCAAAATTTAATACAGCAACAGCATACAATCCAGAGCTCGCAAAATATTCTACGGTCGGTCAAGTGAACTTTTAATAATTTTGGTGACCAAATAAAAGTAAACGGTTGATAAAGCAATTTATTTTTGCGATTGGTCTAAAGGCTTTTAATCTGTTTTTGATAGCCAGGTTTTGTGTTTGCTTGAGTTGTAAATATTTTGTTTGTCCAAAATATATTTATTTCACGTACTTTTTTGATCATTAACGTGAAGTAAGCCTTATGTTCTGAGTATTTTTCGATACTTTTGCGAATATTTTGCTCTTTTATATTGAATTAAAAAACTAATTATAACTTGTCGATATTTGTGCATTTTCGTGTACCAATCTTTTGTAACTTTTGTAATCTTGTTTAAAAGATTGATATTTTGTCGATTATTTAAAATTTTTATTTTCGATTTTTTATTTCCGTCCTTTTGATTACAGATAAGTTTGCTTTTAAAAACAATATCATGGCAATAAACTCTCGTACTTTATTCCAACAAGCCGCAGTGGCTGTATTTAGGCCGCAGTGGCTGTTTTGAGTACAATCAGGTTAAACAGCAGGATTACAAAAAAAAAATGGGAAAGGTAAAAAGCACTTACGAGAAGTTCTTAATTATCTTGTGACCTTAAAAGGTAGAACGACGAAAGAGGACGCTGCCGCAAAGTACAATACGCCTTTCAAGCATTTGTACATTATTTTTCCTTAATCAATCGATTGCTAGATCAGCTGCAGTTTCCTTCGCGATTCCAGTTTCCAGAGGTTTTTTTTTGCTTCATCGGCCAAAAATAGTGAACTATTGTGAACGAATCCTCTCATTTTCGCGGGTCCAGCGATAGGGACCTACTCCAAACATCTAATACGTGTCAGGGTAACAATGAAAACATTGTTTATATTTTGGCATTGCCGCCTTGTGATACTGACGTGCTCTACGGGGATTTCTCTACGTGACCGATGTTTAGGGATTTATTTACCGCAGTGTACTTAAACAATTCTCTTTTAAGTGACATTGAACGACTTTGTCACCTTGTTTGAAAAACAGCAGACAAGGCTCTGGAAATAGTTTCAAAATTTCGTTTAACCCATCGCCGTTTTCCTCTTGCGTGGAGTGCGATGGACAATCCTTGCGCTAGTCTCGGTTGTCTGTCTTTTTGCGATGGCGGTTTATCAGATAAATACAAAATGTTATGACCCTAGTGTTCTTGTGTATTTCCTTCCTAGAATAACAATGGACACTGCAAACCAAGCGTGAAGAAAGTCTGCCTTGGATTGATTTGAAATTTTTGCTCACGGAATGAATTGAAACACTGGCCTGCGAGACCTTAACGGTTTTCTGCAAAAGATTCAGCAAAAAGGCGACAAATAGGTTAAGACGCATTTCACTAATGCTAACGCACAGGCCCCTTCTATCACTAATTCCCACAAGGAATATGCACTTTTTTGCACTTACGACTGACAGATTTTCTGCTGTTACGCTCACCAAATGCCATCAAATGCCTCGGCCAAAAACGGCTTTCTCCACATGCTCTGATATAATTCCCACAAGGAACTTGCAATTTTTTCCACATACGGCAGTGTCCACGTTTCAAAAAACTTTCGATTTCTGACAGAGTTTCTGTTATTAAGCGTCACCAATTATGCATCAATTATGTAATTATGTAATGTTCAGTCTGTCGTCCAGTCCGCACGCGTTTTCTATGTCTTCCGCGTTAAATGTTGTCCGTGTTACAGTTCTCTCGTCCGTCTATAAAACCAAAAAAAAAAAAGAATAAAAAAAAAGAATTTACTCCCACACACACTAAACAAACAGGAAAAAACACAAACCCGCGAAAATAAAACAACTAAACCACAGCGTGCAAACCAACAATATCACACCATAATCCATTACAACATCAATAACTACAAATAACAGAAAAATAACGAAAACACATAAAATCAAAAACAATAGAAACAGACAATTTCTCAACAAACACAACAAATATTACATATATTAATGTTCATTAATATATGTGCATTCGTTTTCCCTCTCCCTTTCCCTTTTCCCATCCAGTTCGTGTAGTGCAGTTGGCTCTCTTCTTTCTTTGTCGCTGTCCGTCTACTGCTTAAGGCATAACACTAAGCATTGGATGGGATCAACAGCGGCAAAGGGGGTAAGATCGGCAACTGCATTTGCACACAGACACTTGTTTTTTGTTCTCTGGTTGGCGTAATGGTGAAGAAATTTAAAATCCATTTTGCCAACATACGAGGGTTGCGTGCGAATTTTTTCGCTGTGTTTTCTCATATTCATTTTCATAGGCCTGATGTTCTAGCTCTAAGTGAGACTCAGGTCCGTGAGGATTCTGATCCACAGGATTTTCACGTTCCTGGGTACCACACCCTATCTCTTTTTATTTCCCACAGAGGTCTTGTAGTATATGTACGTAATGACATAGTGTTTCAGAGCCAGCAACACTTGAACTCATAAGCTCCAGAATTTAACTCCCTTTGGGTTAAGTTCAGGATTGGAACACACGTACTACATTCTGGGATTATTTATAGAAGTCCAAACTCGGAAAGGGAGGCTTCCCAAAACGGCTTTGACGCCCTTTCCGATTCAATATCGAAAGTTTTGGAGAATTTTCCAGACAGTGATATTGTCGTTGCTGGAGATTTCAATGTCCATAATTCCGCCTGGCTTTCACATTCGAGCCATACAACTCCGGAGGGCCAATACGCCAAGCTCTTCGCCGCGCAAAATGAATTGACGCATCTTTTGAATGAACCGACACATATTCAGTGTGTAGAAGGGCACCAACATAACATTCTTGACCTTTACTTAACTTCGCACCCTGAAAAGTACGAAGTTAATGTACTTGCACCTCTTGGTAACTCCGATCACTGCATTGTTTCAGCATCATTTTCGTATTCCGCTCTTCGTGTCGCTTCGATACCAGCCCCAAAGCGGACAGTTTTTTTCTACGAAAAGGCTCAACCACTTTTTCCAGCATTTCAATTGGAAACTTTGCTTTCTTGATAACGACGTAAATGCTGCGGCTGAAATGATCCAAAATAGAATTTTATTTGGAATAAAGACTTTTGTTCCAAATAAAATTATGTCGGCTAAACCAGCCAAAAACAGTTGGTTTAACCAGACATGCAGGGATGCTGTCAGATCAAAGGAGGAAGCGTTCAGAAATTGGCGTTTAAACAAAAACTCCATTACTGAACTGCTGCGAAAACAGGCAAGAGCTTCGTGTGCTAGAGTGCTTAGGCGTGAAAAATTTCTGCACGAACAACGTCTACGTACAAAGGTTCTTACTTCTCCCAGGGGAAGTAAGAGCTTTTGGTCGTTTGTAAGAAGAGTAAAGGATAGTTCTTCATCTATCCCAACTCTTGTTAAAGACGACCAGGCATTCACTGACCCGGTTTATAAAGCTAACCTTTTGGCTGAAATATTTGCAGGAAATTCTTCCTTGCCGGAAAGTAATCAACCACTCCCCGCGACCGAAAACGTATCACGTTCCATGCCTCAGATATTTTTTCGAACGCGTGGAGTTAAAAGAGTTCTTGCGAATCTCGATGTTAATAAATCCCCGGGCCCGGATGGTATTTCGACACTTGTCCTATGTAAGTGCTCGTCGACGCTAGCCCGTCCATTACGCAACCTTTTCAACCTTGCTTACCGTGCGGGAGTTTTCCCAGCGTGTTGGAAGGTTGCGAACGTCCAGCCGATCCCTAAAAAGGGTGAAGCCAATTGCGAATTATCGGCCAATTGCGATTTGCTCTTCGCTCTCCAAGGTAATGGAGAGCATGGTTAATCACCATCTTGTGAGGTATCTAGAGTCCAACTGCCTGCTTAGTGATCGACAGTATGGCTTCCGTAGAAATCGCTCTACCGGAGACCTGTTGGCGTTCTTGTCGGAACGTTGGAGTCGGTCTATCCACCAGTTTGGTGAGAGTAAGGTCGTGGCTCTAGATATCTCCAAGGCCTTTGATAGAGTCTGGCACGGTGCACTCATATCAAAGTTGATCGCTTTTGGTGTCGGTAATACGTTTGCTCGATTTATATCGAGCTTTCTTAGAGATCGCACTATTAGAGTTGTTGTAGATGGGTTCTCATCCAACACACATAGGCTGACCGCAGGTGTGCCACAGGGCTCTGTCCTTTCTCCCTCTTTATTTCTTATTTTCATTGACGATCTTTTGGGTCAGACCGTGAATCCAATCTACTCTTTAGCAGATGATAGTAACCTCTGTCATTCATATTCATTCGACCGTAGGCCGATTCTTCAAGATATTGAAGACAAATGGCGAATTATGGATGAGACACTTGGCCAGGATCTACTGGCCATTTCCGAATGGGGTCGAGTGAATAGAGTAAACGTAAGACACAGTGCTGCTTGTTGTCTCACAAGCGATTCGCTGACCCAACAATATCGTCAATTTCTATCGATGGTACGGATATTGAACAATCAGAAGCTCTCGATGTTCTGGGCATGAAAATACAATGTGACGCCCGTTGGGCGAGACATGTATTCGAAGTGTCGAAAGAAGCACTCAAGTGCATAGGCTTCTTAAAGCGGTGCAAAAAATACTTCACTCCTTCTGATCTTTTCAATATCTATACAACTTACAGCAGGCCAAAGATGGAATACAACTCCCATATATGGACAGGTGCTCCAAAATCATCCTTGGAGCTTCTGGACCGTGTTCAAAGGAGAGCGATGGTGCTGATAGGAAACAGTAGGGTATCCAACTCTATTGTTTCCCTGGAGCATCGTCGGAATGTGGGTTGCGTGACGCTGTTCTATCGTTACTTTCATGGTGTGTGTTCATCAGACATCCGTCGCCTTATTCCCTACGTGAGGATGTTCGGCAGGAATACGCGACTTTCTAGGAATTCACACCCGTTTGTTATCGATTGGCCAGTTGACCGCACTATACACTACAGATCAAATTCGTTTTTCGCTCGTACAGTCCGTATGTGGAATCGACTTCCGGCAAATGTATTTCCCACTGATTGCAACATCCAGAAGTTCAAGGCAAGCGTCAATAATCATTACTCCCTCTTTCCCCCTTCCGATCCTTTACTTTCCACTCGCCAACGCAATGCACCGCATGTATAGGGGGCATCCCCTGAGTGTTGGTTATATAAAAAAAAAAAAAAAAAATTGCCTCGGCCAGAAACGGCTACTCGCGGTGCTTGCTCCACATGCGCTGATATAATTCAGCCACCAACTTCAACAAGCGTTAATTCTGATACGGCCTTCAATAGACAGGTTTTTTCATGTTTCACAGAATCGTACTGTCTTTTAGGAATCCCAATAGTTTATATCATGCGATTCTAGATTACAGCACAAATGTTACCGAACATTTGTGGCGGCTTATCATTATTTTAAGTTACGTTAGAACTCCCTCTCAACTACCAAGCTTACAGCTAGCAGATGCTAGTCTTTTCGATTGACGTTACTTCTTTGGGCAGAACTTTATTCTCAAATATTGTTAGGAGGAGTTAGACACTTGTTAGGACACTTGTCAGTTAGCTCAAAAAACAGTCATTGGCTGGATCATTACTGGTTTATTATTATTTCGGATTATTTTTCGATAGTCCCCGAAGGATCAGATCAGAGGCAAAATGTAAGAGACAGTCACGTTTGGAATAAATTGTGCACCTTATCTGGCGTTTCGAACATTGTTGCAATTGGCTGCTGAAGCAGAAGTTGAGGTCCCTTGCGCATCGCATATTCTTCGAAAGTTTATGTACGTCAATAACGTCCTGAGTGGTTTCCACAATTTTAATGCGGCGACAGTCGCTCATGACCAGTTTCGGCTAGTGGACTTGTAATAACCGACAAATTTTAGATTGTTTTCCACCATAGTACTTGGTGGACGCAAAGCTATTAGAGTTTGAGGAAATATGTCGTTCAAAGCCCCTGGATATTCATTGAAATACTTGCTCTGACTCTTTTTTTACAATGTGGATGCTGTAGCTTCGAAATCAAGACACACAAAAGGGAAGTATAGGTTAAGGCGCATTTCACTAATGCCAACGCACAGACAGCTTCTAATTCCCACAAGGGATTTGCACTCAATAGTTTATTTCATTCCCGTGAGTACAACGTTTCCGATGCGTGTGCTTACAGATCCTGTATCGGAAGCCTCCTTTATTTCCCGTTGCCTTCAAAGTCTACTAAAACGTCAAAGGAGAAGGCGTTGCTCCGTGCTAATCGTCGCTGCCATTAAAGATTACAGCACTAGTGTTACATTTGTGATGGCTTGTCATCATTTCAATTACGGTAGAACTTCCTCTCAACTACCAACCTTGCAGCTAGCAGATGCTAGTCTTTTCGATTGACTTTCGATGGATTTACTTCTTGGGGCAGAACTTTTTCTTCAAATATTGATAGGAGGAGTTAGACACTTGTTAGGATCATGAAGCTCAAAAAACAGTCATTGGCTGGATCATTACTGGTTTATTATTTTTTCCCAGTTCTCTTTGGACGCATCCAGTTGGCGCGTTTTCTTTACCTAGATAACGAAGCAGATCCTTACGAGAAGTTCTTTAATTATCTTGTGCCCTTAAAAGGTAGAACGACGCAAGAGGACGCTGCCGCAAAGTACAATACGCCTTTCAAGCATTTGTACATTATTTTTCCTTAATCAACCGATTGCTAGATCAGCTGCAGTTTTCTTCGCTATTCCAGTTTCCAGAGGTTTTTTTTGCTCCATCGGCCAAAAATAGTGAATTAATTGTGAACGAATCCTCTCATTTTCGCGAAAACATTGTTTATATTTTGGCATTGCCGCCTTGTGACACTGACGTGCTCAACGGAAATTTCTCTACGTGACCGATGTTCAGTGATTTATTTACCGCAGTGTACTTAAACAATTCTCTTTTAAGTGACATTGAACGACTTTGTCACCTTGTTTGAAAAACAGCAGACAAGGCTCTGGAAATAGTTTCAAAATTTCGTTTAGCCCATCGCCGTTTTCCTCTTGCGTGGAATGCGATGGACAATCCTTGCGCTAGTCTCGGTTGTCTGTCTTTTTGCGATGGCGGTTTATCAGATAAATACAAAATGTTATGACCCTAGTGGTCTTGTGTATTTCCTTCCTAGAATAACAATGGACACTGGAAACCATGCGTGAAAAAAGTCTGCCTTGGATTGATTTGAAATTTTTGCTCACGGAATGAATTGAAACACTGGCCTGCGAGACCTTACTGGGTTTCTGCAAAAGATTCAGCAAAAAGGCGACAAATAGGTTAAGACGCATTTCTCTTATGCACTTACGACTTTTCACGTTCCTGGGTACCACACCCTATCTCTTTTTATTTCCCACAGAGGTCTTGTAGTATATGTACGTAATGACATAGTGTTTCAGAGCCAGCAACACTTGAACTCACAAGATCCAGAATTTAACTCCCTTTGTGTTAAGTTCAGGATTGGAACACACGTACTACATTTTGGGTTTATTTATAGAAGTCCAAACTCGGAAAGGGAGGCTTCCCTAAACGGCTTTGACGCCCTTTCCGATTCAATATCGAAAGTTTTGGAGAGTTATCCAGACAGTGAAATTGTCGTTGCTGGAGATTTCAATGTCCATAATTCCGCCTGGCTTTCACATTCGAGCCATACAACTCCGGAGGGCCAATACGCCGAGCTCTTCGCTGCGTAAAATGACTTGACGCATCTTGTGAATGAACCGACACATATTACGTGTGTAGAAGGGCACCAACATAACATTCTTGACCTTTACTTAACTTCGCACCCTGAAAAGTACGAAGTTAATGTACTTGCACCTCTTGGTAACTCCGATCACTGCATTGTTTCAGCATCATTTCCGTATTCCGCTCTTCGTGTCGCTTCGATACCATCCCCAAAGCGGACAGTTTTTTTCTACGAAAAGGCACGTTGGGAAGAGCTCAACCACTTTTTCCAGCATTTCAATTGGAAACTTTGCTTTCTTGATAACGACGTAAATGCTGCGGCTGAAATGATCCAAAATAGAATTTTATTTGGAATAAAGACTTTTGTTCCAAATAAAATTATGTCGGCTAAACCAGCCAAAAACAGTTGGTTTAACCAGACATGCAGGGATGCTGTCAGATCAAAGGAGGAAGCGTTCAGAAATTGGCGTTTAAACAAAAACTCCATTACTGAACTGCTGCGAAAACAGGCAAGAGCTTCGTGTGCTAGAGTGCTTAGGCGTGAAAAATTTCTGCACGAACAACGTCTACGTACAAAGGTTCTTACTTCTCCCAGGGGAAATAAGAGCTTTTGGTCGTTTGTAAGAAGAGTAAAGGATAGTTCTTCATCTGTCCCACCTCTTGTTAAAGACGACCAGGCATTCACTGACCCGGTTGATAAAGCTAACCTTTTGGCTGAAATATTTGCAGGAAATTCTTCCTTGCCGGAAAGCAATCAACCACTCCCCGCGATCGAAAACGTATCAAGTTCCATGCCTCAGATATTTTTTCGAACGCGTGGAGTTAAAAGGGTTCTTGCGAATCTCGATGTTAATAAATCCCCGGGCCCGGATGGTATTTCGACACTTGTCCTATGTAAGTGCTCGTCGACGCTAGCCCGTCCATTACGCAACCTTTTCAACCTTGCTTACCGTGCGGGAGTTTTCCCAGCGTGTTGGAAGGTTGCGAACGTCCAGCCGATCCCTAAAAAGGGTGAAGCCAATTGCGAATTATCGGCCAATTGCGATTTGCTCTTCACTCTCCAAGGTAATGGAGAGCATGGTTAACCACCATCTTGTGAGGTATCTAGAGTCCAACTGCCTGCTTAGTGATCGACAGTATGGCTTCCGTAGAAATCGCTCTACCGGAGACCTGTTGGCGTTCTTGTCGGAACGTTGGAGTCGGTCTATCCACCAGTTTGGTGAGAGTAAGGCCGTGGATCTAGATATCTCCAAGGCCTTTGATAGAGTCTGGCACGGTGCACTCATATCAAAGTTGATCGCTTTTGGTGTCGGTAATACGTTTGCTCGATTTATATCGAGCTTTCTTAGAGATCGCACTATTAGAGTTGTTGTAGATGGGTTCTCATCCAACACACATAGGCTGACCGCAGGTGTGCCACAGGGCTCTGTCCTTTCTCCCTCTTTATTTCTTATTTTCATTGACGATCTTTTGGGTCAGACCGTGAATCCAATCTACTCTTTTGCAGATGATAGTAACCTCTGTCATTCATATTCATTCGACCGTAGGCCGAGTCTTCAAGATATTGAAGACAAAAGGCGAATTATGGATGAGACACTTGGCCAGGATCTACTGGCCATTTCCGAATGGGGTCGAGTGAATAGAGTAAACGTAAGACACAGTGCTGCTTGTTGTCTCACAAGCGATTCGCTGACCTAACAATATCGTCAATTTCTATCGATGGTACGGATATTGAACAATCAGAAGCTCTCGATGTTCTGGGCATGAAAATACAATGTGACGCCCGTTGGGCGAGACATGTATTCGAAGTGTCGAAAGAAGCACTCAAGTGCATAGGCTTCTTAAAGCGGTGCAAAAAATACTTCACTCCTTCTGATCTTTTCAATATCTATACAACTTACAGCAGGCCAAAGATGGAATACAACTCCCATATATGGACAGGTGCTCCAAAATCATCCTTGGAGCTTCTGGACCGTGTTCAAAGGAGAGCGATGGTGCTGATAGGAAACAGTAGGGTATCCAACTCTATTGTTTCCCTGGAGCATCGTCGGAATGTGGGTTGCGTGACGCTGTTCTATCGTTACTTTCATGGTGTGTGTTCATCAGACATCCGTCGCCTTATTCCCTACGTGAGGATGTTCGGCAGGAATACACGACTTTCTAGGAATTCACACCCGTTTGTTATCGATTGACCAGTTGACCGCACTATACACTACAGATCAAATTCGTTTTTCGCTCGTACAGTCCGTATGTGGAATCGACTTCCGGCAAATGTATTTCCCACTGATTGCAACATCCAGAAGTTCAAGGCAAGCGTCAATAATCATTACTCCCTCTTTCCCCCTTCCGATCCTTTACTTTCCACTCGCCAACGCAATGCACCGCATGTATAGGGGGCATCCCCTGAGTGTTGGTTATATAAAAAAAAAAAAAAAAAATTGCCTCGGCCAGAAACGGCTACTCGCGGTGCTTGCTCCACATGCGCTGATATAATTCAGCCACCAACTTCAACAAGCGTTAATTCTGATACGGCCTTCAATAGACAGGTTTTTTCATGTTTCACAGAATCGTACTGTCTTTTAGGAATCCCAATAGTTTATATCATGCGATTCTAGATTACAGCACAAATGTTACCGAACATTTGTGGCGGCTTATCATTATTTTAAGTTACGTTAGAACTCCCTCTCAACTACCAACCTTACAGCTAGCAGATGCTAGTCTTTTCGATTGACGTTACTTCTTTGGGCAGAACTTTATTTCCAAATGTTGATAGGAGGAGTTAGACACTTGTTAGGACACTTGTCAGTTAGCTCAAAAAAACAGTCATTGGTTGGATCATTACTGGTTTATTATTATTTCGGATTATTTTTCGATAGTCCCCGAAGGATCAGATCATAGGCAAAATGTAAGAGACAGTCACGTTTGGAATAAATTGTGCACCTTATCTGGCGATTCGAACATTGTTGCAATTGGCTGCTGAAGCAGAAGCTGAGGACCCTCGCGCATCGCATATTCTTCGAAAGTTTATGTACGTCAATAACGTCCTGAGTGGTTTCCACGATTTTAATGCGGCGACAGTCGCTCATGATCAGTTTCGGCTAGTGGACTTGTAATAACCGACAAATTTTAGATTGTTTTCCACCATAGTACTTGTTGGACGCAAAGCTATTAGAGTTTGAGGAAATATGTCGTTCAAAGCCCCTGGATATTCATTGAAATACTTGATCCGACTCCTTTTTTACAATGTTGATGCTGTAGCTTCGAAATCAAGACAAACAAAAGGGAATTATAGGTTAAGGCGCATTTCACTAATGCCAACGCACAGACAGCTTCTAATTCCCACAAGGGATTTGCACTCAATAGTTTATTTCATTCCCGTGAGTACAACGTTTCCGATGCGTGTGCTTACAGATCCTGTATCGGAAGCCTCCTTTATTTCCCGTTGCCTTCAAAGTCTACTAAAACGTCAAAGGAGAAGGCGTTGCTCCGTGCTAATCGTCGCTGCCATTGGAGATTACAGCACTAGTGTTACATTTGTGATGGCTTGTCATCATTTCAATTACGGTAGAACTTCCTCTCAACTACCAACCTTGCAGCTAGCAGATGCTAGTCTTTTCGATTGACTTTCGATTGATTTACTTCTTGGGCAGAACTTTTTCTTCAAATATTGATAGGAGGAGTTAGACACTTGTTAGGATCATGAAGCTCAAAAAACAGTCATTGGCTGGATCATTACTGGTTTATTATTTTTTCCCAGCTCTCTTTGGACGCATCCAGTTGGCGCGTTTTCTTTACCTAGATAACGAAGCAGATCCTTACGACAAGTTCTTTAATTATCTTGTGCCCTTAAAAGGTAGAACGACGAAAGAGGACGCTGCCGCAAAGTACAATACGCCTTTCAAGCATTTGTACATTATTTTTCCTTAATCAACCGATTGCTAGATCAGCTGCAGTTTTCTTCGCGATTCCAGTTTCCAGAGGTTTTTTTTTGCTCCATCGGCCAAAAATAGTGAATTAATTGTGAACGAATCCTCTCATTTTCGCGGGTTCAGCGTTAGGAACCAACTCCAAACATCTAATACGTGTCAGGGTAACAATGAAAACATTGTTTATATTTTGGCATTGCCGCCTTGTGACACTGACGTGCTCTACGGAAATTTCTCTACGTGACCGATGTTCAGCGACTAATTTACCGCAGTGTACTTAAACAATTCTCTTTTAAGTGACATTGAACGACTTCGTCACCTTGTTTGAAAAACAGCAGACAAGGCTCTGGAAATAGTTTCAAAATTTCGTTTAGCCCATCGCCGTTTTCCTCTTGCGTGGAATGCGATGGACAATCCTTGCGCTAGTCTCGGTTGTCTGTCTTTTTGCGATGGCGGTTTATCAGATAAATACAAAATGTTATGACCCTAGTGGTCTTGTGTATTTCCTTCCTAGAATAACAATGGACACTGGAAACCAAGCGTGAAAAAAGTCTGCCTTGGATTGATTTGAAATTTTTGCTCATGGAATGAATTGAAACACTGGCCTGCGAGACCTTAACGGGTTTCTGCAAAAGATTCACCAAAAAGGCGACAAATAGGTTAAGACGCATTTCACTAATGCCAACGCACAGGTCTTGCACTAATTCCCACAAGGAATATGCACTTTTTTGCACTTACGACTGACAGATTTTCTGCTGTTACGCTCACCAATTATCCATCAAATGCCTCGGCCAGAAACGGCTACTCGCGGTGCTTTCTCTACATGCTCTGATATAAATCAGCCATTCTAGCACTAATTCCCACAAGGAACTTGCACGTTTTTGCACATACGGCAGTGTCCTCGTTTCAAAAAACTTTCGATTTCTGACAGAGTTTCTGTTGTTAAGCGTCACCAATTATGCATCAATTGCCTTAACAGGCGTTAATTCTGATACGGCCTTCAATAGACAGGTTTTTTCATGTTTCACAGAATCGTACTGTCTTTTAGGAACCCCAATAGTTTATATCATGTGATTCTAGATTACAGCACAAATGTTACCGAACATTTGTGGCGGCTTATCATTATTTTCAGTTACGTTAGAACTCCCTCTCAACTACCAACCTTACAGCTAGCAGATGCTAGTCTTTTCGATTGACGTTACTTCTTTGGGCAGAACTTTATTTCCAAATGTTGATAGGAGGAGTTAGACACTTGTTAGGACACTTGTCAGTTAGCTCAAAAAAACAGTCATTGGTTGGATCATTACTGGTTTATTATTATTTCGGATTATTTTTCGATAGTCCCCGAAGGATCAGATCATAGGCAAAATGTAAGAGACAGTCACGTTTGGAATAAATTGTGCACCTTATCTGGCGATTCGAACATTGTTGCAATTGGCTGCTGAAGCAGAAGCTGAGGACCCTCGCGCATCGCATATTCTTCGAAAGTTTATGTACGTCAATAACGTCCTGAGTGGTTTCCACGATTTTAATGCGGCGACAGTCGCTCATGATCAGTTTCGGCTAGTGGACTTGTAATAACCGACAAATTTTAGATTGTTTTCCACCATAGTACTTGTTGGACGCAAAGCTATTAGAGTTTGAGGAAATATGTCGTTCAAAGCCCCTGGATATTCATTGAAATACTTGATCCGACTCCTTTTTTACAATGTTGATGCTGTAGCTTCGAAATCAAGACAAACAAAAGGGAATTATAGGTTAAGGCGCATTTCACTAATGCCAACGCACAGACAGCTTCTAATTCCCACAAGGGATTTGCACTCAATAGTTTATTTCATTCCCGTGAGTACAACGTTTCCGATGCGTGTGCTTACAGATCCTGTATCGGAAGCCTCCTTTATTTCCCGTTGCCTTCAAAGTCTACTAAAACGTCAAAGGAGAAGGCGTTGCTCCGTGCTAATCGTCGCTGCCATTGGAGATTACAGCACTAGTGTTACATTTGTGATGGCTTGTCATCATTTCAATTACGGTAGAACTTCCTCTCAACTACCAACCTTGCAGCTAGCAGATGCTAGTCTTTTCGATTGACTTTCGATTGATTTACTTCTTGGGCAGAACTTTTTCTTCAAATATTGATAGGAGGAGTTAGACACTTGTTAGGATCATGAAGCTCAAAAAACAGTCATTGGCTGGATCATTACTGGTTTATTATTTTTTCCCAGCTCTCTTTGGACGCATCCAGTTGGCGCGTTTTCTTTACCTAGATAACGAAGCAGATCCTTACGACAAGTTCTTTAATTATCTTGTGCCCTTAAAAGGTAGAACGACGAAAGAGGACGCTGCCGCAAAGTACAATACGCCTTTCAAGCATTTGTACATTATTTTTCCTTAATCAACCGATTGCTAGATCAGCTGCAGTTTTCTTCGCGATTCCAGTTTCCAGAGGTTTTTTTTTGCTCCATCGGCCAAAAATAGTGAATTAATTGTGAACGAATCCTCTCATTTTCGCGGGTTCAGCGTTAGGAACCAACTCCAAACATCTAATACGTGTCAGGGTAACAATGAAAACATTGTTTATATTTTGGCATTGCCGCCTTGTGACACTGACGTGCTCTACGGAAATTTCTCTACGTGACCGATGTTCAGCGACTAATTTACCGCAGTGTACTTAAACAATTCTCTTTTAAGTGACATTGAACGACTTCGTCACCTTGTTTGAAAAACAGCAGACAAGGCTCTGGAAATAGTTTCAAAATTTCGTTTAGCCCATCGCCGTTTTCCTCTTGCGTGGAATGCGATGGACAATCCTTGCGCTAGTCTCGGTTGTCTGTCTTTTTGCGATGGCGGTTTATCAGATAAATACAAAATGTTATGACCCTAGTGGTCTTGTGTATTTCCTTCCTAGAATAACAATGGACACTGGAAACCAAGCGTGAAAAAAGTCTGCCTTGGATTGATTTGAAATTTTTGCTCATGGAATGAATTGAAACACTGGCCTGCGAGACCTTAACGGGTTTCTGCAAAAGATTCACCAAAAAGGCGACAAATAGGTTAAGACGCATTTCACTAATGCCAACGCACAGGTCTTGCACTAATTCCCACAAGGAATATGCACTTTTTTGCACTTACGACTGACAGATTTTCTGCTGTTACGCTCACCAATTATCCATCAAATGCCTCGGCCAGAAACGGCTACTCGCGGTGCTTTCTCTACATGCTCTGATATAAATCAGCCATTCTAGCACTAATTCCCACAAGGAACTTGCACGTTTTTGCACATACGGCAGTGTCCTCGTTTCAAAAAACTTTCGATTTCTGACAGAGTTTCTGTTGTTAAGCGTCACCAATTATGCATCAATTGCCTTAACAGGCGTTAATTCTGATACGGCCTTCAATAGACAGGTTTTTTCATGTTTCACAGAATCGTACTGTCTTTTAGGAACCCCAATAGTTTATATCATGTGATTCTAGATTACAGCACAAATGTTACCGAACATTTGTGGCGGCTTATCATTATTTTCAGTTACGTTAGAACTCCCTCTCAACTACCAACCTTACAGCTAGCAGATGCTAGTCTTTTCGATTGACGTTACTTCTTTGGGCAGAACTTTATTTCCAAATGTTGATAGGAGGAGTTAGACACTTGTTAGGACACTATCAGTTAGCTCAAAAAACAGTCATTGGCTGGATCATTACTGGTTTATTATTATTTCGGATTATGTTTCGATAGTCCTTAAGCATCAGATCAGAGGCAAAATGTAAGAGACAATCACGTTTGGAATAAATTGTGCACCTTATCTGGCGATTCGAACATTGTTGCAATTGGCTGCTGAAGCAGAAGCTGAGGACCCTCGCGCATCGCATATTCTTCGAAAGTTTATGTACGTCAATAACGTCCTGAGTGGTTTCCACGATTTTAATGCGGCGACAGTCGCTCATGATCAGTTTCGGCTAGTGGACTTGTAATAACCGACAAATTTTAGATTGTTTTCCACCATAGTACTTGTTGGACGCAAAGCTATTAGAGTTTGAGGAAATATGTCGTTCAAAGCCCCTGGATATTCATTGAAATACTTGATCCGACTCCTTTTTTACAATGTTGATGCTGTAGCTTCGAAATCAAGACAAACAAAAGGGAATTATAGGTTAAGGCGCATTTCACTAATGCCAACGCACAGGCAGCTTCTAATTCCCACAAGGGATTTGCACTCAATAGTTTATTTCATTCCCGTGAGTACAACGTTTCCGATGCGTGTGCTTACAGATCCTGTATCGGAAGCCTCCTTTATTTCCCGTTGCCTTCAAAGTCTACTAAAACGTCAAAGGAGGAGGCGTTGATCCGTGCTAATCGTCCTTGCCATTGGAGATTACAGCACTAGTGTTACCGAACATTTGTGATGGCTTGTCATCATTTCAATTACGTTAGAACTCCCTCTCAACTACCAACATTGCAGATAGCAGATGCTAGTCTTTTCGAATGACTTTCGATAGATTTACTTCTTGGGGCAGAACTTTTTCTTCAAATATTGATAGGAGGAATTAGACACTTGTTAGGATCATGAAGATCAAAAAACAGTATTGGCTGGATCATTACTGGTTTATTATTTTTTCCCAGTTCTCTTTGGACGCATCCAGTTGGCGCGTTTCCTTTACCTAAATAGCGAAGCAGATCCTATTTAAAGGTTGATCTACGCAGCTACAGTTAACAACAATCGACACTTCTGAACCATCTCTAAACTCTTTTGACAGTTCTGCGGGATATTTTGTTCTTGCAGGTCTGGATGAATTCTGAACTGTGGGTCTAAGGAACATTTTTTGATTATGCCTGAAAGAATTCTCAAAGATTTCTAATCTCTCTTATCGTGGGACATTTTATTTAAACAGTTATTAACGAATTCTGAGGAATCCTGAGCTGAAGTGTTTTGTTAACGATTGCAATTCTTTTGCATGCAATTGTTTTTTTTTAGCCGTTGTGAATATGTTGTCTGAGAAAGTTTTGTTTTTATAATCTTTTGTGTTATTCTTTCTTATTTTGCTTATTTGTAGATAATTATAGATTGGAATGAAATATTTTCTGTTCACATGTTTTGTTTTGGTCCTACATTAAGAGTGAAAACGTCAAACAATTTATGTATATTATTAATATATTGGTGCAAGTCATTAAACGTCCAAAAGCCATAGGAAACTAATTCAGAATTCGTTACGAAGAGTCGTCCGAAATTCATAAGAAATCATTATATAATTAAGACATAACTCTGAACGTACTCTCGAATGTTGCTTTACAATTTTCTAAAAATTGCATTCAGTGTTCGGTCGTAAATCGGTACGAAATGTCGGAAAAAACGTCAAAATTCCCTCTGATGGATCAGTCAGAGAAACGTAAGACACTCCATGTATTTTTAGTAACGAAGTCGGTTCAAATCCGAATTTGATCTATTGGCCGAGTTTCGTACCGATTTCTGGCCGAAGTCTAAACGTTTGGTTTGCAGCCGAGCCACTACATATACCAGGTTGATCCTCAGGTATGTTACACTATCGGGAAAAATAATATTCCTGAGAAAAAGGGATGTTGTTGTTGTAGCGGTAACTGTGTGCCGGGGTGACATCCCTTAGCCGAAGAAATTGCTATTCGGGTCAATCCGGTCCATAGAATTTAGCCTCGTTTTCTTTATTATCCGGTCAGAAAGCCATGATTCTTCTCATCTTGTTCTATGACCTGAATCTAAACCGTTGGTCTGATATTTAAGTAAATCCATACTTAATTTAATTTAAGTGTAATCCATACTAAAATGTAGTTATATAAAATTAATTCCAACGGAGTTAAATTTTACTTGAATGAGGAAATATTTCCAGAGTACAAGCCCTTTTTTCTACATACACTTGGTATCATGATAAAATTTTCGTTAAAAAATTGTTTTATGAAGTAAATATTTCTTACAACTTGATAAGTTCGAACTTTCGACAAGTTTAACTGACCTAGGTTTATGACAAAAACATCGGATAAAAATATGTATGGCAAAACTTATGTTAAGGGAAATTTTACTTTTGTTGGCTTCCAAAATCTGAATCGTGGCTGGTTTGTCAGCATAGACTTTAGACTTTACGTAACCAAAAAGAAAAATGTCTAAAGGTGTGATACCACTCGATCTAGGCGGCCAACTCACCTTTTCAAAACTTAAAATTACATAGTTTCTTTTCGAAATGACCTCTCAATAGATCCATTGTTTGAGCAGCTGTATGGCAAGAGGCACCGTCCTGTTGAAACCAAGTGTCGTCAAGATTACGTGCTTCAATTTCAGGTGGCATAAAGATCGATATCATTCCGCGATAGCGAGCACCATTCACGGTTACGTTCCGGCCATCATCATTTTTGAAAAATATGCACCGATAATGCCACCAGCTTACATACCGTACTACACCGTGGTTTTCTTTGGGTATAATGGCACCTCTAGAACCTCTTCCTGTTGCTCTTCAGCCCAAATGCGGCAATTTTTTTATTGACTTTGCCGTTGTGCCAGAAATGGGCCTCATCACTCAACAAAATTTTGATCGAAAACAGCGGATCTTCCCGTTTCTCACCGAACGCTCATTTTCATAATACAGTTGCCAACATTGAAGGTAATTATTTTCAAAATATAAGCCATAAAATGTGCTTTCAAATTAAATTTGATTTGAATTTTTATATTTTTTTTGGTCTGAAAAAATACCTCTAGATGGATCACCCTATATTTCATAACGCAGCATATTTCATATATTTGTCCTGAATACAAACAAATCAATTTCTTTTGTTTTTGAAAAAACCATTAACGATCAAAATATTATTTTCCAACGAACAAGAGGTAAGAACAAAATTAAATATTTTTAGAAAAATCACTAAAAACATAGAATTTTGCAGGCACCTGACGTAGCGAATACTGCTCAGTTTTAACTACAGACCAGCCTTCAACTCTTTTTACTGTGACTTTGGAAATTTCTACCACCAGCTCAAACAACTTGTACGAATGTACATAGTGCAAAAGGGCAGTATGGACTACCACCCTCAAAAATTAATACAGCAACAGCATACAATCCAGAGCTCGCAAAATATTCTACGGTCGGTCAAGTGAACTTTTAATAATTTTGGTACCAAATAAAAGTAAACGGTTGATTAAGCAATTTATTTTTGCGACTGGTCTAAAGGCTTTTAATCTGTTTTTGATAGCCAGGTTTTGTGTTTGCTTGAGTTGTAAATATTTTGTTTGTCCAACATATATTTATTTCACGTACTTTTTTGATACTGTTTTTTGTACATTTTATTGGTATTTGTGAAAACTATACTACCTTTTCGATAAATTGTACATTAACGTGAAGTAAAACTTATGATCTGAGTATTTTTCGATACTTTTGCGAATATTTTGCTTTTTCATATTGAATTAAAAAACTAATTTTAACTTGTCGATATTTGTGCATTTTCGTGTACCAATCTTTTGCAACTTTTGTAATCTTGTTTAAAAGATTGATATTTTGTCGATTATTTAAAATTTTTATTTTCGATTTTTTATTTCCGTCCTTTTGATTACAGATAAGTTTGCTTTTAAAAACAATATCATGGCAATAAACTCTCGTACTTTATTCCAACAAGCCGCAGTGGCTGTATTTAAGTCTGATACGGGTTTTGAGTCCAATCAGGTTAAAGAGCAGGATTACAAAAAAATTGGGAAAGGTAAAAAGCACTTACGAGAAGTTCTTTAATTATCTTGTGACCTTAAAAGGTAGAACGACGAAAGAGGACGCTGCCGCAAAGTACAATACGCCTTTCAAGCATTTGTACATTATTTTTCCTTAATCAACCGATTGCTAGATCAGCTGCAGTTTTCTTCGCGATTCCAGTTTCCAGAGGTTTTTTTGCTCCATCGGCCAAAAATAGTGAATTAATTGTGAACGAATCCTCTCATTTTCGCGGGTTCAGCGATAGGGACCAACTCCAAACATCTAATACGTGTCAGGGTAACAATGAAAACATTGTTTATATTTTGGCATTGCCGCCTTGTGATACTGACGTGCTCTACGGGGATTTCTCTACGTGACCGATGTTCAGGGATTTATTTACCGCAGTGTACTTAAACAATTCTCTTTTAAGTGACATTGAACGACTTTGTCACCTTGTTTGAAAAACAGCAGACAAGGCTCTGGAAATAGTTTCAAAATTTCGTTTAACCCATCGCCGTTTTCCTCTTGCGTGGAATGCGATGGACAATCCTTGCGCTAGTCTCGGTTGTCTGTCTTTTTGCGATGGCGGTTTATCAGATAAATACAAAATGTTATGACCCTAGTGTTCTTGTGTATTTCCTTCCTAGAATAACAATGGACACTGGAAACCAAGCGTGAAAAAAGTCTGCCTTGGATTGATTTGAAATTTTTGCTCACGGAATGAATTGAAACACTGGCCTGCGAGACCTCAATGGTTTTCTGCAAAAGATTCAGCAAAAAGGCGACAAATAGGTTAAGACGCATTTCACTAATGCCAACGCACAGGCCCCTTCTAGCACTAATTCCCACAAGGAATATGCACTTTTTTGCACTTACGACTGACAGATTTTCTGATGTTACGCTCACCAATTATCCATCAAATGCCTCGGCTACTCGCGGTGCTTTCTCTACATGCTCTGATATAATTCAGCCATCATCTTCAACAGGCGTTAATTCTGCTACGGCCTTCTATAGACAGGTCTTTCATGTTTCACAGCTCGTACTGTCTTTTAGGAACCCCAATAGTTTATATCATTCGCCTGAGTACAACGTATCCGGTGCGTGCGCTTACAGATCCTACATCGGAAGCCTCTAAAGTCTGCCTAAACTTCCAAGGGAGCTTTATCAATTTACTTCAGCAACGTCACGAAGACGTTGACGTTGCTCCGTGCTAATCGTCGCTGCGATTGGAGATTACAGCTCTAGTGTTACCGAACATTTGTGGTGGCTTGTCATCATTTTCAATTACGTTAGAACTCCCTCGTAACTACCAACCTTACAGCTAGCAGATGCTGGTCTCTCGATTGACGTTCGATAGATTTTTTCTTAAGGCAGAACTTTATCCTCAAATATTAATAGGGGGAGTTAGACATTTCTTAGGATCATTTAGCTCAAAAACATTCCTTACTAGTTTATGATTATTTCAGATTATTTTTCGAGAGTCCCGAAGAATAAGGATCAGATCAGATCCTACAAGTAAGAGACAGTCACGTTGGGAATAAATTGTGCACCTTATCTGGCGATTCGAACCTTGTTGCAATTAGCTGATAAACCAGAGGCCGAGGACCCTCCCGCATCGCACATTCATCGAAGGTTCATATACGTCAATAACGTCCTGAGTGGTTTCCACGATTTAAATGCGGCGACAGTCGCTCATGATCATTTTCGGCTAGTCGACTTGTAATAATCGACAAATTTTAGATTGCTTCCCACCAGAGTACTTGGTGGACGCAAAGCTATTAGAGTTTGAGGAAATAAGTCGTTCAAAGCCCCTGGATATTCTTTGAAATGCTTGCTACGACTCCCTTTTTTCAATGTTGATGCTGTAGCTTCGAGACCTAGACACACAAAAAGGAAAGTATTGTCTATCATAGCTAAACTATTTAACCCATTACGTTGTCGTAGCAAGGATAATTATGCAGCAGGTGTGGCTGGGCGATATCAAATGGGACGACAACTTGCCGCGGGTAACACAAAATAATTGGAAAACATTTGTTTACACATGCAACAGTTATTCTAATTGTTTCTTCCGAAGACAATTAATCCGACTTAAGAAGTCAAGGGATTTTTTCAGTGACTTATCCAATCAATATCTATGGTGGCATGGCCCAGCTTGGCTTGACTCCAATATATTACAGTGGAAAATAAGAGAACTCTCGGCTCTTGACACTGATACTGATATGCAAGTAGTCAAGAGCCATGCTTCATTTTTTCCCTCAATATAAGGATATATTAGATCGTTTTTTCGCTCCTTCGGGCTATGCGCGTATTAGCGTGTGTTGATTTTTCGACAAGGCTTATAAAAATAATAATGTTGTTGAAAGTGGGGCCTTTGCTGGCTCTGAAACTATGTTTTTGAAGTCACGCCTAGCGGTAAAATCTCGTACGCTTGTATGCAAAGAACGCTGCACTTATATTTTGCTTTATATTATGCCGGTTTTCTCGCTTATTGATATAATTCTTCCACTTGATTTTCATACAAGAGGGATATCCCCTAATATTACGTTTCGCTCGTATTGAATATTGGATACCACGCATCAAAAATCTTTTTCGCGTGGTGATCAATAACTGCAATCCGTGTATAATTGCAAAAAGGAGATCTTGTAAGCAGATCATGGGTCGCCTCCCCGGAAGGAGCCCTAATCGACAGTTCCTTTGCTATCAAAGTGATTGATTTCGCAGGCCCCCTTTGTTATAAAATCGGTTACAGGTACGGCGTGTTAAGTAACATACGAGGGCGGCTCGGAAACTTCTTAGCCTAGCACAAAAAGCGCGGTATGAACAGAAAAAAAATAAGTGTTTTGGAAACTTCCATCTCTGCTATGAACACATGTTAAATTTTGTTTCGATCTGGCAACTCCTTCATATAGAAACAGGTGTTCACAAAAGACGCATCCTCGATTTTTTTACAATGGAAAAATTAGAAATGCGTGGTGTCATTAAATATTTACATAAAAAGGTTTATCGGGACAAGAAATTCATAATGATATGGTGAATGTGTTAGGTGAAAGTGCTCCTTCATATGCAACAATAAAAAATTGGGTTGCTGAATTTAAACTTCTTCAACGCTTGTACGTTGAAGATGAACCATGTAGTGGACGTCCAAAAACAGCAACAACAACAGAAATTGTAGCCAAAGTGCATGATATGGTATTAAATGATCGACGAATAAAAGTGCGTGAAATAGCTAATATCATGGGCATCTCAAATGATCGAGTCCATTTAATTTTGCATGAAGAACTACAGATGAAAAAGCTTCTGCATGATGTGGTGCCGCACTTGTTAACAGTCGACCAAAAACACATAAGAATGAACATTTCTCAAGCTTGTTTGGATCGTTTTCAGCGAAATAAAATGGATTTTAAGCGTCGTTTTATAACTGTTGATGAGACATGGAACCACCACTATACTCCAGAGACAAAAGAACAATCCAAACAATGGACTGAAGCTGGAGGAAGTGCCCCAAAGAAGGCAAAAACAATTCAATCGGCTGGAAAGGTTATGGCAACGGTTTTTTGGGACTTCAAAGGTATTTTATTGATTGACTATATGCAAAAGGGGAAAACAATAAATCCAGAGTAATATTGCAACCTTTTAGATCATTTGAATGTACAAATTCGAGAAAAACGTCCTGGCTTACAACACAAAAAAATAATTTTTCATCAAGACAACGCACCAGCGCACAAGAGTGTATAAACAATGGCTAAAATCAACGACTTAAAGTACGAGTTGCTTTACCACCCACCTTATTCTCCTGATTTAGCTCCCAGTGACTTTTACCTGTTCCTAAAACTAAAAAAAATTCCTTGCTGGCAAGCGTTTTACCTCAAATGAAGAAGCAATTACAGTTGTAAACCAATATTTTGAAGACCTTGAGGAAAACTATTTTAATCAAGGGATAGAATTGCTAGATAAGCGTTGGACTAGGTGTATTGAAGTTTCAGGAGATTATATTGAAAAATAAAAATATTTTTGAAAAACTAACTATTCTCTTTCATTGATAGGCTAAGAACTTTCCGAACCGCCCTCGTAAGGTTATGTATGCGTGTTTGTTTGCTTTTCGACTAAAACCATACACCCTGAGGCCAAGTCTGACTTGTCGACGCCCACCAGCGACGCAGCGTTTAATCGATTTGTTCGTCGCCGTGGTTGTCCAACTGCGGTCTTTTCAGACAATGGTTTAAACTTTGTCGGAACGTCTAGAGAGCTCGATTTCAACATTTTCCTTTGTGAATGTCATGTTTTGGTAAATTCTGCCTTCCCTTTTCAGGGACTTTCGTGGTTCATACCGGCCGGAGCTCCGTCTGTGGGAAGCTGTTGTAAAATGTTTAAAGTTAAATTCTAAGTCTCCATCAAATATACAATTGGAAGTGTCCACAGTAAACCACCTACTCATCCTTGAATGGTGTATGTCCCGTGTGTACGCTTTGATATTGAATACGGTATTGCAGTCGCTTCCAGAGCATGTCCGTTGATAAACGGTTGCGTGAATTAGTCACAGATTAGTCACATTTCGATTATTCGGGCTAAAGGCTGTTTTGTCAACGTACGTCTGTGTCAGGCTCTCATAGCAAGATCCGTGTAGTACGGGGGCCGCGTCTACGAAGTAATGAATAGGGAATATCAAGTTCCCGTCACAAGAGTCGGCAACGCAGACTTTTGTAATTTTCAGCTCGAATTCACCTTTAGTTCCACCAACCGGTTCACCACCTCTGCCCAGGTTTGGAGTCTTATCCCATCCAGTTTGCCGATAATTTTGAAGTGTTTCAACTGGACGACCCTAATTTTTATAGTGCTGCCATTGTTATTGTTCATGGACCTGGTATATTCCCATGACATGAGCGGTAAAATTTACTTTTGTCCGGGTCTACCGTTAGCACAACATACCAACTTTGGCTGAGTCATTTCTATCTCCTTGCCATGTTAATAAATATTACTTAAACCTACTTGTTTACCACATAACTAAGCCCACAGTGTATTTCCTTCCGAATGGTACTACGTAGGGTCCCCTTCGTCAATTAAGTTAGTAAGTTCAAGTTGCAACACCCCATGATGTTGCAAGGTGTCCGGCTATGTTTAGTTCTAACTACAGGCAACCCTGCCACTTTTTCCTATATTGTGCGTTTGGAAATATCTTCTACCAGGTCAAAAGGAATTTGTGCAAATGTCCCAACAAGTAGTTTCCTCTGCCTCGCAACATCTTATCGGTCGTTGCTTCTTATATTGTTTCGTTATAAGCTACCAAGAATGATCGTGAAAATCACCCTTATACGAGGTAAAATAAATAAACGCAATTTGCATTGCAATTGAAAATTTATTTATTCGTGTTTTCACATGAAAAATATACTGTAGCAATTTACTAATCTACTCGTATAAAAGGATAAGACAATGTTTGGGTATATTATGCCGTAGGGGTCGTCCCTACAGTAAATGTTTTGCTTAATGTAATCTTCAAAATAGATTTCCTAGGGTCTTCCTCTTCATCAAATTATTGCCAGGGATATAGTCATACCAAAAAATATTGCTGCAAACAAGCCAGATGTGCTAGATGCGCCGGCAATCACGAAACTAAAAATTGCGAGAAGCCTTCTGTCTTCCTTCCAAAACGCTGTAACTATGGCTGTAACTATCCTCCAGCTACAGAGGATGTACAGAAGCAAAAGATCTACCGAAACTTAGAAATATAAAGCAAAAAAGTAGTAAGCAGCATCCTTAACCACTACTTAACCATACAAACCTACTGAAGAGACATCGACAGCAGCAACAACCACAACTGCAGCCTCATCAAAAGACCCTAAGCTTAGAAAAACGAATACATTGAACGCAAAAAAGCTTTATTCTGTAGCGACCTAATCTAATACAGCGATACAGGTAATTACAAATGACGAAAACAATAAAACTTACTAACATAATTCATTCGAAAATAATGGCAGCACTCTCGCTCCCTAGAATTAATTAATTATTCCCTATGGAATGCCATTCAAAGACCAAAAAGACCTACAATCCAGAAATAGCCCATTCTAACAAGCAACGGAACATGAGAATGCAAAAGTTATTGCGTTGCACCTAAGTACAATATTCTCAAATACTAACCAAAACACCATTCCCACTAATGCTTCTGTTGCAGAAGTCTCGTACAACCAACTTAATCAAGATCCTAAAAATGTGGTGATATTTGAGAAAATTAACTTAAAAGAAGTTTTCAATGCGTTTAAGAAATTTGACAACAAAAAAATTTCTGGATTTGATTTGATTAAAGGCGAAGTTTTTAAACAGCTGCCTTATTATGGAATTACGCGGCTAGTTACAATTATGAATTCCGTCATAAATTTAAAATGCATTACTAGAAATTGGATAGTAGCGGAAATAGTTATGATCCAAAAACTAGAAAAAAAGTCCCAATGATGTAAAATCATACCGTCCGATCTCAATACTTCCAATAATGGGAAAGATTTTTCTAAAGCTATTGAGTGAACGCTTAGAAGCAATTTAAAAAGTTAAGAACATAATATCAAATTACCAATTTGGATTCCGAAAAAAGACATTCTACAATCGAACAGGTTGCTCAAGTCACTTCCACTGTTGTAGTAGCCCTTGCAAATAAAAAGGTCTGTTCTGCCGTATTCTTAGACATTTCTCAAACTTTTGTTGGATTTTGACACAGTGGACCAATTCAACAACTTACAACTTCACTCCCGACAAATTATTGCGAGATCCTAAGCTCATACATCAAGGATAGATTCTACCGATTCCGATACGAATTATGAATTCTCCGAATTATACCCTATAACTTCAGGAGTTTCTCGAGGTAGTATTCTAGAACCGATGCTGTTCCTCATATACACATACGATATGCCTCTGAATAATATCGGCTTTATCGGTACATATGCTGGTGATAGAATCCTAATGTCGACTGGTCAAAATACCACCGAATCTTCAAACAATCTACAAATTGCACTAAATGGAGTACAACAATGCACTATTTTCTGGGGTCTAAAAATAAATAGCAGTAAATCGATACATGTTAACTTTGCGAATATAGCAACAAACTACAATCCTTTGTACATAAATAAAAACCAAATTCCAACCGCCAGTGCAGCTAAATACCTTGAAATAGTAATAGATAAACTGAAACGAATACATAGATAGAAAGCGCAAAGAATTAGACATTAAATACCAAAATTAAAATTGGCTAATTTGAAGAAACTTAGTACTATCTATAGATTATAAACTTATTACGAGTATTTACAACCAATTTCGGAAAACAGTATGGCTATATGGCATTTATCTATGGGGGTGCAAAAAACAAGTCAAAATAAGTGCAAAAACCAATTCAATCGAAAAAATTCAGCGTTTTCAAAATAAGGCAGATAGAAACATAGTAAATGCTCCTTGGTACATTAAAAATAATGATCTTCATCGATACCTTAATATAAGTACTATTAAGCAAGAAATACCAAGTAACGCGCAAAGATATCACCTACGACTTAAACAACGTACAAATCAAGAAGCCAAAAAACTATTTCCAACATCAGGTCTGACCAGAAGACTCAATCGATTTAAGCCACATGCCCAGTTAACACGCATTAGCTGAACTAAATTTGTATTCTCTCACTGATAGTAATTTAACTCATCCGAAAAAATTCAAATACTCACTTTTTAATTTTTTTACAAAGAAACATCACTTTAAAATTAAACAACCCTTTTTGTATGATAGTTTTAAACAATAATGATTAATTTACGTAATGTGTATAATTCAGTTTTGGCATAAAATATATAAAATCTTCTATAGTGAATCAATATCTCAACATCCTCATAGATATCTGTGAGCTCTCAGCTAGCAACATTAGCAGACACCGCATCAGAAAAATGTTACAAAAAATACCCTGTTTATAACTTTATTTTTTTCGATCGATATTCGTCGTATACTAGTGTTTAACAAAAAATGTGTTTTTTTTAAAGAAAATCTACAAGAAATAACACCAGCGCCATCTAGCGTGAGTTTTAGGTAAAAAACGTCAAAAAATGAAATCCTCGACCACAAAAACAGTAAAATACAACTTAAGTATTATTATTATCAAATTATAAATGATCTTTTTTGGTAAGAGAGCGTTCCAAAATCACCAACTTCAAACGCGTGTAAAAAATCTCGCATTGAAGTAAAGAAAACCCTTGAAGGTTTTGTTATGGATAATGTCAACTTTCATTTGCAACTGGTCTCGTCGCATTCGGAAATTTCGATTTTGTATCACTGTGCTATTTTAAACACTTCATTTAAAACATTTATTTTGACATTTTCTTAAGACTAACAAAATTCTTAACTCATGAACTTAAACCGTATTTCTCATTATCGTGTTCATGAATATTTGAATTGTGTTCATGAATATTGGAAACGAGCTGTAGTATTTCAATGTCCAAAAACATTCTTAGAAATAAAATTTGTGTTTGCATTTTTGATATAAGTATCTATCCAGACAAGAATTTTTTTTGAGAGATGAGTAATGCAGCACTTTTTGAGATCGTCACACTTTTTTGCGGATGACTTATGTATCTACTGCGAATTTAATATCCTGTGTTTGTTATCATAAAAAACACAACTGTTATAAATTCGACTGCCTTTCGAGTAACTTTTTGGTTCCTTTTGAATGAAATGATAAAAACATGGTCTAAGAGCATAACAGTTATGGACCAACGATGCATACCAAACCATATAAAGTTATAATTTAAATCTAAACTAACACAATTTTATTTCCGTTAAATTAATTGTAATTCATTTGTTATCAGAACTTCATAATAAACACAACTATTATAAATTTGACTGCCTTTTGAGTGACTTTTTGGCACTTTTCGAATGAAATGTTCAATAAACATGGTCTCAGAGCATAACAGTTATGAATCAAGGATACACACCAACATCTGAGCATCGAATGAGACCAATCCCATGCCCCAAAAGTGTTCCCTCCCAGAGATATTCGCGTTATATGAAGGTGAAGTCGACGATTCTAAGCGCAAATAGAAAGGGACCTAATCTTTAAAATGGCTCTCCTGAACAAAACTGGTTTTTAACCTTAGGTCCCTTTCTATTTTGCGCGTCACATATCTATAGATCAAAACGTTAAGATCAAGAGTTACCAATAGTCAAAATTGCATTAATGTTCTATATACTATGAAAGATTAAAAACGTAGACATGACCTTTAATAGTGAACAATTTAAAAAAAACTTAATCTTTTAAAAAAAGCGTCGATGCAAAACACTATTAATAAGTGTTTTCTGCCTAACTTCCAAAGACAGAACAGTATTTATAAAGGCAGAGCAGTACTTTTAAAAGTTCTCAAAAGTGTTGTCAGTTTAGAACTCTTATTTATGCCACTATCATAAATGCATATCAAGGCTAAGTACCAAAACGGATACAACGCATTATTTTTACAAAATGTTTCTTAGAGTCAAGTGCGGTTATACTTTTCCTTTGTATATGGACTTAATTGATGCTTTTTGTCTTAAATCTCTATTGTTTCGCTTTACAATTTTTAGGTAATCCAATAATTTTTGTTGAGAAACAGAAGCATATCAACATTTTTTGGATTTTAAGCAAGTTCTTCTGTTAGAAATTATATAGCCAGCTCTGCTAAACATTCTTTCAGATTCCGTCGAAGTTGCTGAATGCATAAATATTTTGTGGCGCGGGTTTGTAGTGTTGTCATCTCGTTGGCATGACTTCTAGACACGTTAAATTATCTCTAGATTTACCTATTTTGATATAAGAACTAGGCAATAATTTAGTATTCTTTATATTTTACTTGCCAAAATTCGCAGTGCCCCAACATTATAGCTAAAGTAAATTAAAAAAAAATGGCATCTTTAAACTATGAAGCACAAAAAATTATCATTTGATAAATGATAATCATTTGATAAAAAAAACGTTGATAAAAAATTATCATTTTTTATTTCATTAATTAAACTCTAATGTGAAAATTTTTTTGCAAATGTAAATAAACAACATATTTAATTTTGACTATTTGTCATTTTTTTAATGTGTATATGCTGATAAAGTGAGTAAATTTCCATTTCTAACACGATCCCCAAGGATACATGAGGTTGAATTGAATACCCAATATTTATTGGGTATTCGGAATGGCGCACACCAAAAATTGGAAAATGATTCACATTCGAGTCAAGTCGAAATGCAGCACATGGGCGATTGTCTTCCATTGTCGGCTCTTACTGTTTTGTGTAAGCCAAGTTTATGGAACATTTTTTTCAACGCCTTGATTATAACGTCAAAACAAATATGTCTCAAGAACGAGACTTCATGGTATCGCGAGTAGTAATCAATTATCACTAAGACATATTCGTCATTAAGCATCGGTTCTAGTAGATCAGCCAAAAATGTTTAGAGTACACGAGGGAATGGATGCAATGGGGACGGGTTAGACGGTTGTGAAACCAGGAGACAATCACGGCAGGTTTTTTCGAATTCATCGATCTCCCTATCAATTGAAGGCCACCAGGCCATCAAAAGAAGGCCACGATTGATTGTCGACTCCCCTAGTTGACCTTCATGTTCAAACTCCAATACCTTTACTCTTAACGATTTTGGAACTACGATGCAAATTCCACGCAGCAAAATTGAACAAATAGCCTGTAGCTCAAAACGAAAAACATAATATGGATTGGATGTGTTCGAATCCCAGCATTAATTCTCCATACTGCAAATTGCATCACGAATTTCCATGTCTTTGCTACTTTCCTTACTTACTTGGGGTATTGCCAGGAACTGTGTTCTCTATAACATGGAAAATTGACTCCTCGCACGTTCCACCAAAAGTGACCTCATTGGAAGTTTTGCAGAGTCTGGATATTGAGTCCAGAGCTGGATATTAAGTCCAGAGCGATATTTTACTGTAAAATTGAAAGGCTGCAACCTAGGTAACCACCTCTCGATTCTCGCAGGAGGCTTTGATGTCGGCTTAAAAATGGCTTCCAGAGGATTCTACACAGTTACTAGCTGAAAATCTAACGCAGTTATATAATAATAAAATCATTCTACCAACCACACTAATGCCAGGCTCTCCTTTTCGGTTTTGGAATATCTTCTCTCAATCAAAAATATCTTCTCTCAGACAAAAAAGTAAGAACTTGCAAATGAGATCATTCTGAGCTCACCATCATTGAATTGCAGCAAGACGGCTCCCCAAGCAACAGGGTTTGCATCAGCTATTACTTGTTTTTTATTCATTTCATTTTGGATCAAATTAAGAGGGATTTGGTATTTCCTCCTCTTATCTACAACTACAAACAAATTTTGAATCATTTGTAAGTCTTATCCTGAAAAAATTTTTGGCGACTTCAATCTGCTAATAAATGACTCAAATGTGGATAATTTTCGCGAAGAATAGCCCGGGCGAATTATATTAAAACAAAGACTAATGTCGTCATTTCCTTTGCACGCAATAACAATAGATAACTAGTTCTAAAATATCAAGCCGACATATCTCATCTATTTTATCTTAGCCTCGAGCGCAACAGGGATACGGCGTACTGGTTGTTGAGATGGCTTGATAGCATGGTGTATAAATAATAACACCTTAATTCCGCATATTTTCGGGAAGGTCTCACTCAATACTTTCATTTCAGGTATCTGGTAACCTATTATAATCACTATTTCCGATTTTGAAGATCTTCTGTCGTTAAACAATTTGGTAGATTCCTTTCGCCTTTGAGTTTGATAACAAATCGCAGAATGTATGACAATACCCGTTTCATTTGTGGATAGATGAAAATCGGATTGTAATGATAGGCTGTTTAGATTGACTCGTTGTTGCGATTAATACATTTCCATGCGGCACGCTGAATTCCTTGTCGTGATGAATAAGAAGATTTCCAATAGGCTTAGTGAGGTCATCTTCGTTTGGATAGAAGTGTATATTTTCTATAACTTGATGGGTTTGATTCAACTCGACGTCCACATGCATGTAACGATTGTTGATCGGCGTTCTAAACGCATCTTCCTGTGCAACCTCCGCCGCTTTCGGTGTATGTTTATAATAGATGCTCATTTCGCCAAATTCGCCATCTTCAGGGTCGTTTTTAATGTGAGAATGTACAGGTGTCTGTCGAAATTGATTTGATTGCTGTTGTCGCTGCTGCTGTGGTTGTTTTTCCTTGCCACTTATAATGTCCCATTTCGATGTCCCACTGCTCACAAATTTCTTGTACTTGTACTCCCTTCAGCTTTTATGGGTGGTTCTTTGATTTCCAGAAAATCGTTCATACATCTATTAAAATGTTTTTCATTGTAGCTGAATGTCTCTTGCCAGAGTTTGTTATTGTTTGTGATTTGGTGACCATGGAAAAAACTGGTAAATTGGACGATTGCAATGTGTTTTGTATGGAATTCTGTTTCATAATACTAAATGAGCTGCCATGTGTGGGTTGTGAATCTGCTACTACCGACTCATTTGGAATGAGCTGGGCTTCGGAGACGCCATATGACGGTTGTGAATTCGGTATTGTAGACACATTGGAAATTGGCTGGATTTCGAGATCATGTGACAAATCAGTTAAAAATTTATTATATTTTATTTCTTTAATTTCCTAGAACCGTTCGATATTCGTGGTTAGGACTGCCAGACGTCTGTTGTTAGGATTGCGAAGGTCAATACTCCAGATAATATCCACCCCAGCTTGGTATTTTGAACGATTATGTATTCATCGCGGTGAATACCTTCATCAATCATTTTAACAAATAAGTCGGCCCCGATAACTAGATCAATCCTATCAGATTTATTGAAACTTGGATCTGCTAAGTTGAAGTTATGCCACCTTTGAATGTCATATTTAAATGAGGCATCTGGATGAGCTGCTGCTAGTGATGGTAAATTAAGTGCTTTTGTTTCTAACATTGACTTACTTTATTATCGTGGGCGAATTTCCAATTTAACTTTCGATTTGGTAACGCCTCGTGTTTGTTTTGGCTGTTGCCAGACCTAATATTTGGGCGGCTTGGTACTTTGGTACTTTGTGAGCATTGGTCAATCAAAGCTCAAGGGATCACTAATTCTCCTTGTAATGATTTTACCTGTTCTTGAGCTGTGGCCAGTAAACGTTGAGGTGTTGAGTTCGTTGTCATAGATGTCGATTTTTATGTGTTTAGGTTGTAATGAAAAATTGTGCGATGCGTTTTTCCACATTTCTGGCATCTACTCTTCGATAAACATCTCTTATCCATCTTGTGTTCCAAGCAGTTTTAAATTATTTTTGATGTTCTTGCCCACGCGTCTTGTTCTTTTGTTTGTATCGTTAACAATTACTTCATTACTTATTGGTTTTGAAAGCATGTGTTTTTTTTACTTTCTGTGGATTTTTGAGCATCTGGATCTTCAGTGTTGTTTGTTGACTCTTCTTTCAATCTCCTTGCTTCTGCCACTACATTTTTCGTACCTAGTCCGATGTTCTCAGTGAAATAGGGGTCATCTTTTACTCCTATGAATTCAAGCTTTTGATGGTTTGAATTTAATTGTTCCCACAATTTATTTAAAATATCTAGCGTTGGTTCCAATTGTATCGAACAGAAACCTTTGTACAATGTAACACGATCCATTATGATTATTTTTCTCAGAAAGACTGAATGTTAGGATGTGTTACAGAAGGCGAAAATGACTGAGTCGTTCATGATCAGTTTTGATACTCAATTTATTCATACAATTTCATTAACTTATATACTACTTACAATGCTTAATTTCCACCCTTTACCAAAAAGGATCAATATCTTAACATAAGAAAGAACGACAAGAATGGATGATTACAAACATCGTTGGCGGCCTACCTGACAAACAGCATGTGTTTTAGAGAAAAGGACTATTACTTCAGGAATGCCATGGACATGAGCGATAAACCAATATAAATAAAGTAATTATCATATGCATCATAGATATAAAAAAATATGACAGTGGCCTGAAGTAGGACGCTCATGCGGAAAAACCTCACATTAATGGGAAATAATTATATATAAGTAGGTAGAGAGAAATGCTATATTATTGAACATAGTTCACTTGCCCAATTTTTTCTAAATATTTTTCTGCAATGCCGTTTAGAATACATTTTTTAACAACAGACTTCACTGGTAGGCGTAGCAATACAAACTGCGTTATTTATGTAATTTTCAAATATGAAACACAAAATTTGTACGTGACATAAAGCCGACGACAGATAACGGGACTCTGAAAGAAAAACAATCGTCACATTCAGAAACAATATATTCCATGTTCTGCAGAAGCGGGAATATAGAAGGTAATCAACGTGCAATTATTGTCAACTGACATTATCCAGTCGATTAATATGTTATATAATGTAATAATAATAATGAATTATATAATTAATTCTAAATGTAATATAATCTCCGTTTTCCTGCTGGGATAGAATGATGCCATTACTTGATTCCTGTTACCCGCAAACATCGCAGAATCAAAAACAAAATTTTCAATGGGTAGCTGACAGCATAGGCTTTATATTTGTTCGCAGAATGTGAGCGTATATGCCACATTTCTGCCATTGAACTAAGCATTACAAAGCATCACAAAACAATCAGCTGTAACAATAATTGATAATATCAGCGTAATTCTGCAGGTTGAAATGCCAAATGCACCACGTGTCTACACCTCAGGTGTCAGTCCAAATTTTATGTATTTTAGATAACGCCGAATTTAATCGGTTACATACCAGTTTATTATTTCATTTTGTTAATCCAATATACGCAACTTATTACCCATTCAATAATCCAACAACTTTTAGTGAAAGTCTGCCGCAATATAATACAATTTGTAGTGTTCTGCCAATCCTAAAATTTTCTCATTAATTTTTTGCAATTTAATGATCAATGTCAATTTTCTATACATTTACCACACGTCGCCAATGTAATAACTCGTATTTAGTTGCACAAAGGACACTTTTATTCACTTTGTAAAAAAAAACTTAAATTTATTTCAATTGTTTCCTTATTACCCTTTTTCGCTAGGGGCCTAATCGTTTTATGTAACAATAAATAAAAGATGTGTTCATGTGTTTAATCGATAAAGATCAGTGTTGCCACAAGCCTCTTAAAACAATCTTTCGAAATTTAATTGGTTGTATGTTCTTTTTACTCAAATTTTATGTTTTAAAGAAACTCGTCAAAGTATAAGGGGGTATGGACAAAAAATCGTCAATCGTTTCTTAGGTAAATTTTCACAAAAAAAAATGTTCAAGGATTATTTGAGCTATTTGAAAATCGGGCTATTGGCATATTTTAGAAATTAGTCTGAAGTTGACTACTTTTCTTATTTTCTGATTTTAAAGAAAATTATTTTTTTGTTTTTAGTTCTTTTTGTTACATATTTGCAAGTAATTGTTCATAAAAAGCGTAAAAAAAATTGTCTCCTTATTGCCGATTTTCACTTTTTTCAGGTATTGAAAAAGTGAGATTTAATTTTTTGTCATTGTCAAACTGTTTCTCATACATATTAAGAGCGATTGCACTATTTTAAATTGTCAAGTGTGTTTTCTTGTCTTTAATATGGCGTCATACTTTTTGTACATTTCGATCCATTTCGAGGTTCCCTACTTTTTTAAAGAAAAAACACAGAAAATTCAAATTGAATGGGGAATGTTTATTATCATTTGAATGAACATTCTTTGGCATTTATTTTTTTAAGATTATGTCTATCAAATGTTGGCCGCGGCTACGTCTCAGATGCTCCATCCGTTGAGTCCAATTTTCGATGACTCGTTCGAGCATTTCGACTTGTAACTGGCGAATGTCACGCGTGATGTTTTGCTCCAAGGCCTGAATCATAGCGGTTTTGTCCGCATAAACTTTAGATTTTACATATCCCCACAGAAAAAAGTCTAGCAGTGTGATATAACACTATCTTGGTGGCCAATTGACCGGCCCAAAACGTAAAATTATCTGCTCACCGAAGTGTTCTCTCAATAAATTTATTGATTGATGCGATTTGTGGGAAGTGGCGCCGTCTTGTTGAAACCAGATGTAGCCGAGATCGCGAGCATCAATTTCAGGCATCAAATAGTCGGTCGGCACGATAACGGTTGCCATTGACGGGTTCGTTTCGCCGGCATAATTTTTGAAGAAATATGGACCTGTGATTCCACCGACCCACAAAGCTCTTAAATCTCTTCTGGTTGCTCTTCGTCCCAAATGAGGCAATTTTGCTTGTTTACATACCCATTGATCCCGAAATGGCCCACATCGCTGAACAAAATTTGGCTTGAAAACGTCGGATATTCTTGGAACTTTTGCCCATCCGAAATTTTCCCCTTAAAAGATAACGTACAATTAGTGAAAAAAGTTAAATTTTTTAGTATCAAAACGCGAATTTAATAACTTTTTAAAAACTGGGTACGAAGCTAGACGGATGTTTTACCTGTTACATTTTAAGATTTTTAGGTGTTTTTGACGCTTTTAACATAACAAATCAATTTTCATAAAAATAGACATTTCCCTTTTTCCTGGAAGCAGTATCAATAATGCAATATTAGTTTTTTTCATTATTTAAGTAATCATGTTATCGTTCGGTTTGGTTGATGACATAGTTTTACTAACCCAAATGTCTATTGCATGTGTAATGCTGGTTAATAGCTCTGAACTGCTTCTTCAATATCAAGTTGAACGATTTGTATCGAACTTTTAAATTAGTTGGAAAGCTTTCGACTTTCAAGTTTATTGTAGCTCTTGCTAGTGGTTAAAGAATCATACAGAATTCTGTTTTTAAGTATGGTTAAGATGTCTACTTCCTGATTCTTTGTATATGCTTCCGCCAATACTTTTGACCGAACGATTCCATATTTACTTAAATAAGGAAAAAACTATTTTCCATTCATTTATACAGCATCCAGGTAACGGGTTTTCCAATAGGGACATCATAATTTCGTATCCATCATACATTTTTAATGATCTTTTAGTTTCAAAACGTTAGTCGAAGTCAACATTTTCATTTTGGTAAAGTTCACTTACGAGCATCTTTTGGAAATCATTTAAAATTACTACCAAAATTCTTAGTCGATGACTGTGGGAAAGTTTCACGAAAATCCAATAATTCATCGAAAAATCATCCGCATTGAAGCTGAGCGGTTTTGTCAGTAAACAAAATAGTATGCGTTATTGGACAGCAACAACCCCCATGTCCTTAAGAGACACAATTGCGTCCGCAAAAAATTACTGTGTGGTGTGGTTTTCATGCCAGAGGTGTGATTGAGCCGTATTTCTTCTTCGATGAAAACAATCGTCATGTTACCGTCAATGGAGAACGCTGCCGTGCCATGTAAGAAAGTAATTTTTGGCCAGAATTGGATGAGCTTGACATCGCCGAAATGTGGTTTTAACAAGACGGTGCCACTAGACACACAGCACGCGTTACAATCGATTAAGGCAAATTCGGTGAACGTATTAACTCGATTTAACATGCAAATGAACTTCGATTGGGATAAAATTTAACATTAGGAGAAAGGACAGTTTTCACCTTTCTAGCAGCGTAAAAGCTGCTAGTTTTTAAAAGTTATTAAATAAAGTGTGCAATTCGAGTTTTGGCACAAAAAAGGTGACTTTTTTCATTTATTGTACGCTATCTTCCTACGGGGAAATTTCGGTGGGCAAATGTAACCCCAAAAAATAGAGAACCATTTACCTTTCTAAAATGGTACTGCACTCTATAAAGGCTTTTAAAGAAAAAAGTTATGGTGATCCGATGTTTTGGTCATATGTTTTTCAAAATCGATGTATTTTAATATAATTACTTAAACCAAAGTATTTTTGTTACAAACAAAGTTTTGGCGCAATACTAAAAATAAGAAAATAGTGCAAAAAAATCGGCAATAAGGAAAAAAATATGTTTTTGTGCATTTTATGAACTGTTACTAGCAAGTATGTAAAAAACTAAAAAAAAAACTTTTACTTTTCTTTAAAATCGGGAAATACGAAAAGCACCGAACTTCAGGCTAATTTCTAAAATATACCCAATAGCCCGATTAATAGCTCAAAACATTTCTTAAGTTCTTGGTTACAGTTGTCCTTTTGAAGAACCTGACCATAAGTTTTAGAATTTTGGCCGATGGAAATCAGTTCTGGATCACAATACGACGGGGATGATAGCATATGGTTCATGAAACAGTACGCTGCGAATAACTCTTCATTTTTTCACGATTTAAGGTAACACATGTAACTAACGAATATACAGTAGCATTACACTGCCCTAAAAGAGGATTTGACTATGCCACAGTATATTACAGCGTAGGGTTCGACCCAAGAGTACTTTCTGCAGTAAACTAAACTTACATCTGAACCTTTTAGAATGCTCAGATTAATATCTTATACAGTCATCCTATTTCGTTTGTTTTAAGAATAGACTATTCCAAGAACAACTTTTACAAATTATTTGGAAACCCAGGGTTCAGTAGTGAAGGTTAAATTGCGCAACATTATTTATATAAAGTATTATATAATCACTCTACTAATTTAATTAGCAAAATTAAGACTTGATGGTATCTTGAATGCTTAAAATAAAATATATCATAACATCCTCAATTATTACAGCAAAATATTACAAAACTCTAGACCTTGAAAGCATGACATTTGGATTTCAATGTAAGCATGTCGAATAGTTAGCTTACAGACATCATTTTACTTTTCGATTTCTGATTTTAATATAATTTTTTTATAATAACATTCGATAAACAAACAATTTTATGCAAGTTCATTTAATGGTTGCTGGTCATATTCCCAAAATTGTTAACACATAAGCACCTCAAGATTTATTTTGGATTTCCTATACTCTTTAGTATTTAAGGTTTTTCAAAGTTCACTTTAAAAAATAAAGTACTTTAAAGTGAAGTTGTATTTCAAAATATAAATAGGAATATTTTTTTATTTATGTATTAGGACTACGTAATGCTGTTAACTGTTTTAAACTGGAATTTTTACTAGAAGTTACTCAATTTATCCATAAATAATTTTCTAAACCATTCCTGGTAAATTATACCTTCATACTTATATAATACAACATTGTATAATGATTTACAACATATAAGTTATTTTTTAACAATTTCTTTGTAGTGAGTGGAGAAAAATATATGTTAAAAATATGTTTGCATGCAATCATATATGTGTTGGGAACAAGCAACAAACATAAATATATATATCTAGCATTTCAAGTTTTATATCTTATTGGAATAACAGAAATTCTGTGTTTAAAAGTGTTTAAACATTTTTAACACATAATTTTTCTCTCACCTTACTAGGTTAGAGGGTATACTTATATATCGAGCCATAAGCGCTAACCTATCGTAAGTCAAATTTTTGGAAAAAAAATTTTATTGCTGAAAAATAATCGTTAGGACAAGCCTCATCGTTTTGTATTTTTAAAATGACAAAATTGTTAGTAACACATCAAAAAAAAAGCTTTTGCATTTTATCGTAAATGATTGTTTAAATTTTATTGTGTAGCAATTTTATCGTAAGTCACACATCAAATTGCTGCAGCAATCGCAAATGTGTTCAGATTTTTTTTTTGTTTTTTGATACAGTTATATGAGTAGGTAGAAATCTTAAATTTTTGCATTAAAACATTTGCATTTTTAATAAAGTTGTTTGAAATAAATAATAAAAACCGTCTCCTGTAAAATTTGCATTTTTTCACTTACGATAGGTTAGCGCTTATGGCTCGATATCATTTGGTACGGACATAAAATGTTACGCATCAAGAAAACGTTTTAGACCCTACAAATGTTTTGAAAAAATACTTTTTAAGTCTTTTGAGTCATGTCTGTCTGTGCGGCTGGTTCGCACGTTAAGGAGCGTTAAGGTGTTGAGTTTTGCACGTCATAATATAATCCAAAACTGCCTATGAGATTAAAAATTAGTTATATCGCTCCACCCCTTCTGATTCCTTTCACACAAAATAACCATAACGCTCAATTTTTGGTATTCTTGTAATATCGTTAATACTATTTGCACTAAAAAGTTATAATGCAAACGCGACCCTTCTGATACCTCCCACACAAATGACCTTGTTTCATTGTTGATTATAACCCACATAACTTGCCACCAATTGCGCAGAACTCGATTAAATTAAGAACGTAATATTTTAAACCCAGCTTTGTACTCGTATATGAAAAAATGGTTGACACGCCCCATTCTGGTACCTCCCTTGCAAATGCACCAATTCGCACACTTTTCGTATTCATTTAATATCTTCAATGTTATTCATATGATTTAGCTCAAACTAAAAACATAAGAACAAAGTTATAAGCTTAACTTTGTGGAACCTCCCAAACAAATGACACTGTTGCAGTGCAAAACAGAAACCATTGAAACTTGTCTCCTTATTTAATAATTTATTTTTATAATAAAGCACAAAAAGTTCAAATGCACCATTCCGCCAACTTTTGGTATTCGCATGGGACATGCGACAATTGTACGCTTCAGGCAATGGAGGTCAGAATAGTCAGATGAACCGACTGAAACATAGAAAAAAAGAACATTGGCGAGAATTAGTGGAAGTGTTTCAGTACAGAAAATGGAATTTAAATTAACTCAAAAAAATCAACATTTAAAAAAAAGTATGTGTTTAGTATCAGACAGTTTCCGGCAGAATTTATTGTTGTATGTCTGTTGAACATTGATTTTATGCCCGAATTTTTAACAATTAAACATCTGCAAACACATAAATGTTTTAACGATAACAAATTTATGTTTGCAAACAAGCATACTAATGTTTGGGGTCATTACTACAAGCATAGTAATGTTTGGGTGCAAACAAATATATGTTTGCACGTAAACATGTGAATGTTTTGGAACATTGCTAAAAACATATTAATGCTTGCTCTGGACTAAAACACGCTCCATACATGTTTTCGTTTGTATTTTAGCATAATAGGTTTACACATACATTTTTTACGTTTAGGACAACATTCTAAGTATTGAAATACGTACTCGTATGTTAGTGGAATACCTGAAATTCTGTGTTGGGAAATGTTTGAACATACATATATAACACAAAATTTTTATTTGTTGCTACACGGAGGGAAAAACCTCCTCCCTATACAGCCGCCCTATATGTTTGTAGCAGTGTTCGCAAACATTTGTTCGCTTGTGTGCGAACAGATATTTGTTTTTAGCCAAATTTTAATTTGCTTGTGTACAAACATTTATTTGGTTGTAGCATGTTCGAAACATATTAATGTTTACATGCAAACATATATTTGACATATTTTTTCCGTGAAGTTTGTAGCGGTAGCAGATCGCATTGAGAAAATTAACAACATTTGTGAGTATTCCTCGAAGAAAAAAATATGTCAAAAATATATTTGCATGCAATCATATTTTGCAGGGAACATATAAATGTTTACAGCATGCTCCAAACGTGTTTAAAATGTTCAAACATATATTTCAATCCATTATTATTTTGAGTTCTGTTCTTGTTGTACATTAACCACGATAGAGATAGAAAAAGAAACACATGTAGATAAAGTTCGTTTAAAAACTAAAACATATGGCTACGGGCATATAAATGTTAAAAACACATTATACCAGTGTTCAATCAAATCCAATAAAAAAATTACAAACTCTTGTGTACCCAAGTTTACAGAATCGGATCGATACATAGAAAAGAAGACAATCTGCAATTTCAACAAAAAATTGCTATGTGAAAATGATCTCCACTCATTTAAACATTTTTACCTAAAAATTTTCTAAGTTACAGGATTTTTCTTTTGTTTCATATATAAATACAAATACTTAAATCGATTCTTTATTTAGGGAAACCTTTTATTGTTCACATTTACGCCGAAAACGCAAAAAAGGAATTCATTTATTCAATTTAGCATTAACTTAATTGTGTTATTAACTCAATTGACTCTACCTGACTTTATCCAGCTTGGGATCATAGAATTTAAGACTGTGTCCGAAGTACAGAGTTCCGAAAGTAATATCTCAAGGCTGAACCATCAAATAATTCGAGCGCACAGCAGGCCGAATACAGGCTTTAGTACATGTCCAAAGTAATTTATGATTAAACAAGTCATTACATAAAAAAACTACTCAAGAAAGCCGGAGCATCTAAAGTTTAATAGTCTTGATCGCATTTTACATCCAATATGTATGTAGCTAAAGAAAGCATACTTCGCAATCAACTCTTGTGAGTATTGTTATTGAATAGCTGTATGCTGCGTTTAGGTGGGTTCCTCTAACTCTCTCTTAAACAAACAAATTTAGTTCTCTATAAATTTTGGATTTTATATCAATTACATTGGTTACTTACTTCGAAGACCATTTATACTTATCAATAATATCGTGTAATTTCAATGCAGTTGTGACATGTTTTAATTCTTTTGGATCCACAACTGAGCCCCAATCCTCGTTAGTTTGGGATAAAAAAGATACCGTTGGTTAATCCATTATGAGCTTTCAATTTTTTTTTAAATTGCATTTTTTGTCCTGAACTACTGTTCCATCTACCAAAAAGTGGAACCAAACAGATGCTTAACCACCATTTTTAGTTTTACGAGCCACAAAATCTATAGCGCTTTCGCCTTGTATAATGAAAGTCAATTTATTCTTTATTTGATACGTGATAAGTTAAACTTAGATGATTGAATTCAGATTGTTGGCAGTCTATTGTTGCAGTAAGTGTAACAAAGTTACTATAAGAGCAATAAGACTAGATAGCTAAATCGCTATAATTAAGGCATCTGTTACCAATAAATGTCAATAAAAAAACAATTTTATAGGGACATAATAATTTTGTATCTTTATGTCAACGCACCTTAAACATTTTTAATGATCTTTGAGTGTCAAAACGTTAGTCGAAGTCAACATTTTCATCATGGTAAAGTTCACTTACGAGCAATGAAATTCTGTGTCGGTGGTAGCAACTTTAAAAGCGCTTATTCCAACCCGACAGGATGAGCGATGAAGGTCATTTCTGTCTGTGTGGTTTTGTCAATAAACAAAATATGCGTTATTGGACAGCAACAAACCCACATGTGTTTCAATAGACACAATTTATTTCGCAAAACATATTGTGTGTTGTGGTTTTCATGCCGGAGGTGTGATTGGACCGTATATCTTCGTTGATGAAATAATCGTCATGTTACCGTAAATAGAGAGCGCTATCGTGCCATGTTTGAAAATTATATTTGGCTAGAGTTGTATGAGCTTGACATCACTGATATGTGGTTTTAACAGGACGGTGCCACTAGCCAGGCAAATTTGGTGAACATGTTATCTCAAGAAATGGTCCGGTCGAATGGCCACCTCGTTCGTGCGATTTATCGCTACTGGATTTTTTTTTTTGGGGCCACATCAAGTCAATGTTTTATGCCAACAACCTTAGACGAGCTCAGAGGCAACATCCAACGCGAAATTGCGAAAGTTTTGGTCGAAATATGTGCAAAAGTGGTGGAAAATTGGGTCCAAAGGGCCATATGACCGCAATAGAGTTTCATGCATAAAATGTAACATGTGCACTACTCCTGGAATAAACTTGAGCTCTATATATAACATATTCTCTGTTTTATTAATATATAAAATTTGTATATCCTTAATGGAAACCCCTTTATAACCGTTGACCAGGGTTACCGACCATTCGTTGCATGGGGTCTGTTTAGAGATGTGCTACTTTATTTCACATAGTTGGGGCTGCTACTTGAATGGAACAGCGATGTATATAGCGGTTGCTATGTATTCATACATTCTGCCTATTTTTTATACCTCTACCATCTTTGGGTTGTTGTTGCTCTGCCGACGTCTGACTGCAAGAAAACAAACGGCAAGCTTGGAGTAAGTCATCGGCGACAATATATTCTTTCTTTCCCGTTTTGATAGTTAAAGAGTGCGGTCATTACCCCGTGACCAAGTGACTGTAAAATAAAATCCAAAAAATTAAAATCACAAAAAAAAACATTGAAATTAAAAACTGTAATAACATATACTCGTATATGAACATTGAACTTAAAAAGAAATAAATATAAACACATTTTATACAAAACATTGTTAAAACCTAAGAATTAGAACATACTAAAATTGCATGAAATTAAAACTAAACAGTAAACAAAAAAGTTAAAATATTTTCTTGTCGTTACGTGTGATAAAAAAAACATTTTGTCCATTTCGAACCGAATAAGTGTTCAAGATTTCTTAAATTATTAAAAAACCAAAACCCACCCTTATCTTGTGCTCTCAAATATGTACATGTGAAAGAATAACCACCAGTTAACATGTAAAACGGATTAAGTGAACTAGTCAGAAATAATTAAATAAGTTCGAAATTCTGTGAAGTGTTGTGCAAAACAATAAAAGAAAAATTTTCTACTTAACCTAAATTGAATAAATAAATGCTCTAACCTAGGTAAAGTGAAAAAAGTGCAACTACACAAAACAAAAATTTTGAATATCAAAAAAAACTAATAAAATATAAATTTTCTACTTAACCTAAATTGAATAATTAAATGCTTTTAAGCCTAGCTAAAGTGAAAAAAGGTGCAACTACACAAAACAAAAAATACCCATTTTGAATATCAAAAAAACTAATAAAATAAAAATTTTCTACTTAACCTAAATTGAATAAATAAATGCTTAAGCCTAGCTAAAGTGAAAAAAGGAGCAATTACACAAAACAAAAATTAAAATTTTCAATATCAAAAACCTAGTTACAGAAAATTTGCTACTTATCCTAAATTGCAAAATCAAAATCTTTAAACCTAGCTAAACTGGAAAAAGGTGTAACTACACAAAACAAATAATCCCAATTTTTATATATAATAAAATAAATTTTACTACTTACCTAAAACTACATAAAATAAAAAATAAATACTTAAATCTAAATAAAAAAGGGGTGCAACTACACAACACAAATAAACATAAAACCTTCTTGAAACCAAAATACTATAAAAAAGGCGAACAACAAATTTCGTGTGAACATTGAAAAACAGTTACGATTCCAACTTTTCACAAAAAACACGACAACACAAAAACTCACTAAATTGAACATTTTAACAAATATCCTTGTCGTCAAGCGAAATTGGGACCCGCTATAACGGTCAACCAAGAAGGACGCCATCAATCTACATCAGCAGCAGAATCATCAAAAACAGCAGCAGCAACGTCAGTATATAAGGACAGCCTCGCTCTCGCTTTTGACGATTAATTATCCGCCATTTTGAGGATTAATTATCCGCCCTTTTGAGGATTAATGCAGACATAACCAATCGTGATTTATCATGTCAAAAAAATTATTGTGTATAATTTTATAACTCGTTTTGGATTTTTCGTGACCAAAACTGGAAAACTGCTTTGGATAGAAAATTATTTTATGAAAATTTCTTGGGATTGATACTACTGACCCTTTATTTGGACTGTGCTGGAAGTTAAAAAATAATTTGCCGTTTCTGTTGCTGAAAATTTTGTCGTTGGCTCATTGATTCATTCTCGAACATCTTTTTTTGACTCTTCTCTTACAAATTGGCTTAAGAATTGGCCCGTTAAAGATGGATAAATAGCTAAGCGAGAAATTTGTGAATTGCGTCAATGAGGACACTGTCCATGGTTTGGGTGGAACTCGGTTCACTTTGGGTTCAGGTTAAGAAATCCTATCTGGGGTGTCGAAATAGGATATCAGAAGGGGAGGAGAAGCCTATCGATAAGGGTAAGCTTCGGACACGTTACCAGGAGGCTCTATCGGTTTATAAGCGTTGTTTGAGCTTGATCAATGGATAAATTCAGGCGATATCTGATCGCAAAGCTCAGGAACAACTGGAGCAGGCGTCAAGAACCATGAAATCTGCTGAAGAAACCGAACGTACAACAATCTCTAGGTTACCGCCATGCGGCACGGATGTATTCTCTGGAGGGTACAGCAAATGGCCGACTTTTCGAGATCTCTTCTCAATTTTGTATGGAGAAAATACTCGCCTGAGCAAAGTCGAGAAATTATTTCATCTTACACAAAAGACGGCGGGAGAAGCCCGTGAGATAATAGGCCATGTTCCTTTAACCCATGACGGGTTTAAAATTACATGGAATATCTTAGTCGATCGCTACGAAAATAAGAGAATGCAGGTTAACGAGCATCTGAAAATTCTCTTCGCCTTACCGAGTGCTTCTGTTTAATCAGGGTCCTCTATTCAGAAGCTACAGCGCACCTTAAATAGTTGTATCCAGACGCTGAACACTTTGAAGGTCGATACCGATGGATGGGACCCAATTTTGACCTACCTCTGTTCGACTAAATCGCCCCGCACTTTTCTGGAAGAATTTGAGAATACCTTATCTGATTAATCCGTGCTGCCGACCTGGAAAGAATTTGATCGATTTTTGACCCACAAATTTAAGACTCTCGAATCGGTGGAAATATTAAGCCGTTTATTCAGAAGGTGAATAATCAGCCTAGATCTGATTTTAATAAGAAACGCACCAATTCGTTTCAGACCAATGTCTATCAGAATACGGGGCCGAAGGCCCAGGGTTTCAAAACCGGGAATGATGGTCAAAAAGGCCCACGTAATATTAATGGACATAGTTGTCCACATTGTAGGGACAATCATTTCTTACGAGTTTGTCCTAAATTTCTGGAGAAAAGTATCAATGATCGCATCCACGTCGTGAAAGTATCTCACTTATGTTACAACTGTCTCTCTGCGGATCATGGGGTCAAAGAATGCAAAGGCCGATATAGTTGTAGAGAGTGTAGCCAAAGACACAATACTTTGCTCCAAAAGGGTAAAGAGACCCAATCTGCAACTAGAGCCGAAGCACAACCTAGTACAAGTGCTGCGGCTCTGACTACGTTTATACAGTCCACATCGAACCTGGAATCATCACCAATCACCACGTTGACCCTCCAAGAAGACAGACCCCCTAGTCAGCAACATACACGTGAAACCTTGTTATTCACAGCCATTGTGCAAATTGAGGCACGAGGGCAGAGAAACGACGCTCGCGCTATTATTGATCCTGGATCACAGTCTACTTTCATCTCGGAAAAGATAAAGAATCGCCTGAGACTCCCCACAAGACAAAACTTAGTTCATGTAACAGGGCTAAGTCAAACTGTGGCGGAAACATCTACCAAGGCTTGCCTTTTCAAATTATGCTCTAGACTGGATACTAAATTTGAGCTAGAAGTTTGGGCACCGGTCTTGAGAGTCCTCCCTTCGAATCTTCCGCCTCGCAATATTGACCCCAGCCAAATTAGGGATGCTGCCAAAATCGAGCTGACGGATCCCAGATTTTATACAAGCCGACCCATTGACATCCTTATTGGTATGGATGTAGGACCTCTGATCTACGCAATGGGTATTCCCATGAAAACAATCGGATCTCTCCTCGCACAAAAAACCGTTTTCGGCTGGGTTATCGGAGGGCCACTTTATCAGGAAAGACAACAGGAGACTCAGATTTCACTCTACAGCACAGTTGCTCTTGAAAAAATACTTACACGTTTTTGGGAGGTGGAGGAGACCCCAAAAAAGATTATGAGATCAGAAAATGACAAGTTTTGCGAGAAAAATTATACAAATACGACCCGACGGAATAGCGTTGGAAGATACATTGTGATACTGCCATTTAATACTTGTAAGGAACTAGGCACATCTCGGAATATTGCCTTAGCCCAGTTTTACCGGATGGAAAGAAGACTTCAGAAAACCCCGGAGTTAAAGGAGCAATGTGACAAAGACATTTTGGAGTAGCTTGATCTAGGTCACATGCGGAAAATTACCCACTCAGAGATTGAGAAGACACCCCATTGCTACTCACCACATCAAGCCGTTGTTAAGCCAGATAGGGTAACAACCAAGCTCCGGGTTGTCTTTAACGCGTCCAGTCCCTCGTCAAATAAGAAAAGTCTTAACGTCATATTGCACCCTGGGCCAATTCTCCAACAAGATTTAGTTTTACAAGTTTTGAAGTGGAGGTTTTTCAAGTATGTTTTTAACGCGGACGTTACAAAAATGTATCGTCAAATTCTCCTTGAGCCATCCCAGACCAAATTTCAACGGATTCTTTTTCGGAAATCTCCAAATTATCCTGTCGAAGACTTTGAGTTATTGACCGTAACGTTTGGCGTAAACTGTGCGCCATTTCTTGCCTTAAGGACCCTTCTTCAACTTGCGGAAGACGTGAAAGACTCCTTGCCTCGCGCAGATGAGGTTATTCGACACTATTTGTATGTCGATGACGTCTTAGCTGGCGGACACACTCTAGAAGAGGCGGCCATATCTCGAAGACAATTGTTGGAGGCCTTAGAGTCAGCAGGATTCGAGCTTCGAAAATGGACCTCGAACGACCCTTGTATGCTACAGGGACTACTATCAGACGCCCTTCTACCGGTGGATTGGTTAAATTTATCTGAGAATTCTTCAACCAAAACGCTGGGTATACGATGGAATGTCTCTAACGACTCATTCACTTTTACTGCAACTCAGATCGAAAAAACATGTGCTAGCACAAAACGAGAAGTGCTTTCAACTATTGTAAAATTCTTTTACCCCTGCAGATGGTTGGCGCCGGTCATTGTAATTGGAAAGCTCATCATGCAGCAAGTCTGGTTAGACAAGATCCAGTGGGATGATATTTTGAAGACAGTGACGCAAATGAATTGGCAAAAATTTGTTGACAACTACCCGGCGATTGACACCATTGCGGTTCCCCGATGGAAATGTTTTAACCCAGAAAGTCGAATAGAGGTTCACGGATTCTGTGACGCTTCCGAGAGCGCGTATGCCGCAGCGATTTACATAAGGGTTGAAAATGTCCCTTCTCAAATCCAGACTTTTCTCCTAGCAGCAAAGACCCGTGTTGCACCTATAAAAAAGATCTCCCTACCACTACTTGAACTTTGTGGAGCTGTTCTTTTGGCCAAACTATCAGCTGCCATAATTCTAAATCTACGGCTCAAACAGTTTTCTACCCAATACTGGACTGATTCAACCATAGTTTTGGCTTGGCTAAAGAAACCACCCTGTGCCTGGAGTACATTTGTGGGCAACAGAATTTCATAGATATTGGATGGCGTTGGTGAGGCTAACTGGCAACATGTGGATTACAAAGATAACCCGGCAGATGTCGCAAACCGTGGTTGCTCTTCTAGTGAGCTACAATCCCATGAATTGTGATGGCATGGGCCTAATTGGCTAAGACTATCAAAGAATCAATGGCCATCAAACAGGACCATCGCAGACACGGACCTTGAATCCAATCCGCTCAGAGTATTCACAACAACTATATTCGAAGACCCCTTGAATAGATTTTCGTCTTTATCTCGCGCTTATAGGGTTTTATCTTATGCGCTCAGATTTGGGAGAAACACAGGCAGAAATCGGTCTCATCTACGAATTTCTTCTGAGGAAATAACAGCGGAAGAAGTCCGGGACATGAAAATCCGACTGATCATCAGGCTCTTACGCAAAAGGTGCGTCTTTCGCCGAGCAGCAATCTTTTGACTCTGAACCCTTTTATTGCAAAGCTGACATGGTTGTTGGTGGAATTCTGTCACAAAGTCTCTATTCACGGTGGAAACCAGTTAATGGTTCGAATATTAAGATCCGAATTTTGGATATTTAGACTCAAACCCCTCGTAAAGAAAGTCATTCATCATTGTAAAACATGTTTACTCTACAAGCAGAAGGCACAGACTCAGAGTATGTCATCATTGCCACACGAGCGTACAATGTTGTCTAGACCCTTTTACAATACGGGAGTTGATTTTGCTGGACCCTTTCCGATCAAAAATTACACAGGGCGTGCATGTCTCATCACCAAGGGATACGTGTGTATGTTTCGCTACGAAGGCTGTCCATCTAGAAGTCACTAGCGACTTGACGACCCAGTCATTATTAGCTGCCCTCTCGCGATTTATTGGACGCCGTGGTTGGCCATCCCGAATACATTCTGACAATGCCACAAACTTCATAGGAGTGGCCGAAATGATACGCAAAGATAGGATTGCTTTTATGAAGAATATTCAAAGAGACGCCCAGCACCAGAACATTGCCCAAAATCTTGAGTGGAGCTTCATACCTCCAGTAGCCCCGCGTATGGGCGGGCTTTGGGAGGCGGGCGTAAAATAGTTTAAGACACATTTGCGAAAGTTTATCCCACATATGAATTTCACATTTGAGGAACTTTCTACGATTTTAGCTCGAATAGAGTCCTGCTTGAATTCAAGACCCTTGAGTCCAGCTAGCGACGATCCTGACGATCTATCCCCTCTGACTCCGGGACACTTTATAATCGGAGCCTCTATGATGGCACCAGCTGAACCCGACTTGACGGACGAAAATATTTCCCTCGCCAACCGGTGGAAACGATTAAAAATTATCTCTCAGCATTTCTGCAATAGATGGAAATCAGAGTACCTGAACGAACTTCATCGTCGATATAAGTGGAAATACCAGAAAGATAATGTTAGCATCAATGATTTAGTCGTCATTAAGGACGAAAAACTAATTCCTCATGAGTGGAAATTGGGCCGAGTAATTAAAACCTATTTCGGACCAGATCAAAATGTTCGCGTGGTCGATCTGCATACCTCAAACGGCACAATTTGTCGACCAATAACAAAAGTAGTTAAATTATTCCCTGACTAACTTGCATCCTAATGATCACACTACCAAACCCATCTTCTCATACGTTTTCTTATTTTTCTCTAGATATGGCTGGACACTTACCACGTCCTGATTATTTGGATGAGCGCAGAGTCCGATCACCAATCCAACTACACCAGCATCAACGCCAACATAGACCTGCTGACTGGCAGTACTCGTGTGGTCTGTGTCAAGAGGACCACCCTTTAAAAACTTGCCGAAGACTCCTGCAACTCTCCCCGCACCGACGCTACGAGACGGTATAAAGAAGAGGCTACTGCAGAAATTGTCTCGCTCGAAGTCACCTGGCCCCAGATTGCCCAAGCTTGATCGGTTGTCGCCAGTGTGATCGACGTCACCACACGGAGCTTCATTGTGCCCCACAGTTAACTGAACGACCCCAAATTGCAATGCTTCAAGTGGACTACAGCCTCGGCAACGATCCGTGTGTCAGGTGACGACTTCGAAACATGGAAGTCATTGCGAGCCATCGTACGCCAGCCAGCAGGCGTCTCCAATATAGCTGCATCAACTTTTCGACGTTTTGGTCTGCGTTCATTCCATAGGTCAGAAATTCTCCAGTTTCAAGATTATGGCTCGTAATCAACTTCGCAACTGGGTGTTACAAGTCACAGCCTTGATTACCGAGGACTTGCCTATAAAACCCTACTCTGACCCGATGATAGATGACCCTACTGTCGATTTACCCCCAGTTTCCTTTGGCAACCTTTTCGTGTTTCTTGCAATTTTTCAGTGCTCCGCGCTACTAAATTTAAATAATTAATTTAAAAAAGTTATAGCATTAGTTATCCGTGTTCAAATTAATAATAATCGCTAGAAGAGTTTTTTACTTAGTTTGGTGATATAGTGCTGTCCATTGTTTTATCAAATATCTTAATATTTGTGCTTTTTATTCTTGTTGAGTGCTGTTTTATTTTTACAACAACAACATTGTGATAATCTAAGCTGCAATTGTTGGTAGCTTATTTTTGTGCATTTTGCTTTGTCTTTAATATTCGTTTTGTGTTTCTTGAGTTTTGGAGTGTTGCCACTGTTTTCTTTTTGTTTTTCCCTTTTTGTGTAGTTCACAAATCCAATTTTAATTACTATATACATATATATATATGCATTTTGCTTTGTCTTTAATATTCGTTTTGTGTTTCTTGAGTTTTGGAGTGCTGCCACTGTTTTCTTTTTGTTTTTCCCTTTTTGTGTAGTTCACAAATCCAATTTTAATTACTATATACATATATATATATATATATATATATATATATATATATATATATATATATATATATATATATATATATATATATATATATATATATATATATATATATATATATATATATATATATATATATATATATATATATATATATATATATATATATATATATATATATATATATTTATATATATATATATATTTGTTATTTTATAATTTAATAAAAAAAAAGAACATGACTTGCACTCTCATAGGTTGCAATTTAACATCCAACGTAAGAATGATTGGTTGCTGGATATGTGGTATGTTTGGTCATACCAAATGTGCCGGCGTTTCTGCTCGTGCCGCTGATGCCATAGGTCAAAATAATGGTATCAGATGGTGTTGCCCGCGGTGTAGAAGAATTGATATACAGTTTTATAAATTCTTCAAGGATACACTTGCGGAAGTATCCAAGATGGGATTGGAGTTATTAAGCATTAAGGAGAAATTTTCTAAATTCTCTGAAATGTTTGATAAATATCCGGATTTGGATAAGTTTGATTGGAATGCTATCTGCTGTTGTAGTACTATTGCGGAATTTGATTTTGCTGTTAAGAAATTTTATGACATACTACATAAAGTTGTATCTAAAACAGTGCCTATGGAACCCACTGTTGTAGAAAAAACTATGCCTTGGTCTTTTATGGAGTTATGTAGATTAAAAAACATAAAGAGTAAATCATTTAAAAGATTCAGAAGAACAGGACTAACTGCTGATTATGGTAGATATTCCATAGCGAGACAACGGTACAATATCGAGGCTCGTCGATGCATTAGGTCGTACTTGACAAGAGTTAGGGACAATTTTAAAAAAGACCCTAAATCATTTTATCGATTTGTTAATTTAAAACGTCGAACATCTTCTAAGCCATCGAGAATAAGATTTAATGGTGTTGAGTTATCAAGCGATCAGTCTATTGCAAACTGTTTTGCTGACTTTTTCGAAAACACATATTCACTACGTTCTTTTAATCCTGCAATTCCGTACCCTTACAAAATTTCATCAGTAGGTTATTGAATTAAACTTGCATCGTCTTAAACCCACTAGTACTTCTGGACCCGATGGCATTCCGAATGTTTTATTGAAAGGCTGCTCGGAATCCCTTATCCTTATTATTTAATTCATCATTACAATTGGGGTACTTTCCTGATTTATGGAAACGGTCTTACTTTTTCCCACTTCAAAAATCTGGTAGTCTGTTGGATGTATCGAACTATAGAGGGATTGCTAAATTAAGCGCAATTCCTAAGTTATTTGAAAAAATTGTAACAAATTTTGTTTCACATAATGTGGCGCCCATACTCCATCCATGCCAACATGGATTTCGTAAGGGTCACTCTACTATTACAAATCTACTTCAGTTTTCCTTTGAAGTTATAGATGCATTTATTCGTCGCAAGCAAACTGACGTTATATATTATATATAATATATAATAATAATAAAACCACCACCTTAATTTAATACAATAATACAATCCAATCAAAGTATGAGAAGGACTAGCAGCATGCAATACAAAATCAAAATATAACCACCACCTTTCTTTATTACAATATTAAAATCTAATAAAAATAATATAAAGCATAATATTCATAAGTATTTACGAATAACAACAATTACTAAAATTGTTTATAACAGCCTAAATTGTTATGAAGACAATGAGCCTTGGTGTAATGAGTTTAAATAAAAAATTATTACAGTTTTTAATGAATCAAAACCTAAGGAGAAATCAATAAATGATATAACGAATTAAAATCAGCACACATTCTACGAACTGGGTCACCACATGCATAATTGTGCCTTTGAAAATTCAAGTGTAAGAACTGATAGTATCTAGTAGGTCTAAATGGGACGTTAATAGAAATTTTTGATATTAAGTATTCAGAAGCCACGACCCCACATATAATTTTATATACCATCATCGTATTCATCATAGTTCGCCTACTCTTCAATGAGGGCAATTTAATAAGATTTAACCTGCCATTATAAGAAGGAAGTTCATAACCAGTATTCCAGTGAAGACCTCTTAAGCAGAATATTAAAAAATTTTATTATTATATATTATACTGATTTTAGTAAGGCATTTCATAAAGTAAATCACAGACTATTACTATTCAAGTTAAACAAAATTGGGTTTAGTAATAATTTCATAAATTGGCTTTCCTCCTACCTAATTTGGAGGGAACAAGTAGTTTTATTTGAAAAAAGTCTTTCTAGATCAATTCGTATTTCCTCTGGTGTCCCACAGGGCAGCCTTCTTGGACCTATTCTCTTTTTACTATTCATTAACGACTTGCCCGACTCTATTATCAACTCTAATTTACTAATGTTTGCAGACGACGTTAAATTATTTTCCTCTTATGCTAGCTTTACGGACAGTCACATACTGCAGGGTGATTTGGACAGATTTAGTACTTGGTGTGAATTTAATTTTATGGAATTAAACCTTAAAAAGTGTAAGCATATGTGCTTTTCTAGACGTAGTTTATTGGCTACTAAATTTAATTTATGTGGCTCTGAATTGGCATCGGTTGATTCATTTATTGATCTCGGTTTTATGATGGATAGAAAGATGAATTTTAATAACCATATCATTACTATGGTAAATCAAGCGTATGGTGTCTTTTATTTTGTGAAACGCTGGGCAAAAGAGTTTACTGATCCATATACTACAGCTTTATATTTCCCTAGTTAGGCCAATTTTAGATTATGGATCAGTGGTTTGGGATCCCAAAAATTTTTTAATATTCTGCTTAAGAGGTCTTCACTGGAATACTGGTTATGAACTTCCTTCTTATAATGGCAGGTTAAATCTTATTAAATTGCCCTCATTGAAGAGTAGGCGAACTATGATGAATACGATGATGGTATATAAAATTATATGTGGGGTTGTGGCTTCTGAATACTTAATATCAAAAATTTCTATTAACGTCCCATTTAGACCTACTAGATACTATCAGTTCTTACACTTGAATTTTCAAAGGCACAATTATGCATGTGGTGACCCAGTTCGTAGAATGTGTGCTGATTTTAATTCGTTATATCATTTATTGATTTCTCCTTAGGTTTTGATTCATTAAAAACTGTAATAATTTTTTATTTCAACTCATTACACCAAGGCTCATTGTCTTCATAACAATTTAGGCTGTTATAAACAATTTTAGTAATTGTTGTTATTCGTAAATACTTATGAATATTATGCTTTATATTATTTTTATTTGATTTTAATATTGTAATAAAGAAAGGTGGTGGTTATATTTTGATTTTGTATTGCATGCTGCTAGTCCTTCTCATACTTTGATTGGATTGTATTATTGTATTAAATTAAGGTGGTGGTTTTATTATAAAGCACTAACTTGGTGTTTATATTTTCTAGTGATTATTATTAATATTTTTTTGTACCGATTGGCTGTTGATAAATATCTGTAGCTAATTTACATGGATGACGTTTCTTGTCATCTCCATTATGGATCGGTCCATAATGTGTACGTTGTCCCTACGTCATGGGGACGTGGCCTCCTCGGTCGGCAGGGGCGGGTGTGAGTGGCGTGGGAAAGTTCGTTTAAAAATAAAAAAAAAATAAAAAAAAAGAGTCCCAAGCAGACACTGACCCAAGTTGCAACACACCAATCGATATCGAATTAGCCGCAGATACGCATTCCAGTATCGTGCTTGATGGATCCATTCCAACCGGAGTTGGTGACGTGAAGGCGTTCAACTCAACCCTGGGCTACATCATATCAGGACTTATTAGAAGGCCATTCTAAGTTAATTTAAATCATTGTTTAATCACTGTTTTACCGGGAGCGGGATGTTTACAGATGTGCTACTTTATTTCACATAGTTGCTGCTGGTATTTGAATGGAACAGCGATGTATATAGCGGTTGCTATGTATTCATACATTCTGCCTATTTTTTATACCTCTACCATCTTTGGTTTGTTGTTGCTCTGCCGACGTCTGACTGCAAGAAAACAAACGGCAAGCTGGCAGTAAGTCATCGGCGACAACATATTCTTTCTTTCCCGTTTTCATAGTTAAAGAGTGCGGTCATTACCCCGTGACCAAGTGACTGTAAAATAAAATCCAAAAAAATTAAAATCACAAAAAAAACATTGAAATTAAAAACTGTAATAACATATATATGAACATTGAACTTAAAAAGAAATAAATATAAACATATTTTAAACAAAATATTGTTAAAACCTTAGAATAAGGACATAATAAAATTGCATGAAATTAAAACTACGTGTGATAAAAAAAACAGGGTCTGATGATGGTGAATAAGAGCTCATGGAAACTGCCACCACCCAACCTTGCAACTAAAAGTCTTTTTGACAGCTATTTGAATAATTTTTGGTTGTATTGAATGAAATGTACAAAAGAAACGTGGTCACATATCTGACTATGAACTAAGCATAATATGTAAGTTAACGGTAGTTAGATTACTATTCATCATTATACTAATAATTATAAGTTTAACCATTGTTTATCACCTACCTCGTACTTTATAAACGTGCCAAAACTTAAGTGCCGACTCAAGTTTCTTTATACCACTGCGCGTGGATGAGTTCTGTTTAGTTGCAGTTTAAGCTTAGATCACATTTAATCCAAATAATATGGATTGCATTCATTCTATGGGAGAATGCAAACGTTGGCAATTTATAAACAACGAGCAGAGGTAGTTTTATAAAAAAAATAATCAAATAAAAAGCAGAATGTTTTACACGACGACGTAAAGCGGTCATCATTTCAAGCTTATTTGATAACTGGCGCCCAACGTACTTAAAAATCTTTGTGATAAAGAGAAAAACCAACAAACTATAAAAAAAATCTTTGTATAAAAAAGAGAAAATTGCCCAACATACTTAAAAATCTTTGTTATAAAGAGGAAAGTAAAAATAAAAAACCAACAAACTATAAAAAAATCTTTGTAAAAAGAGAAAATTGCCCAACATACTTTAAAGTCTTTGTGATAATGAAAAAAAAACAACAACAAACTAAAAAAGAAATCTTTATGAAAAAGAGAAACTAGCTAAAAATACTAAAAAAAATCTTTGTGATAAGAAGAAAAATAATAAAAAAAATACAACAAACTATACAAAAAGTTTTTGTAAAAAAGAGAAAATAAAACAACATATTCAAAAACCTTTGTGAAAAAGAGAACAATAAAAAAACAACTGAAGCAAGCAATCAAATAAAGCCGAGTAAAAGCGCCACATGAAGTAACCATACGAGGGCGGTTCGGAAAGTTTTTAGCCTATCAATGAAAAAGAATAGTTAGTTTTTCAAAAATATTTTTATTTTTCAATATAATCTCCTGAAACTTCAATACACTTAGTCAATACGCTTATCTTCAATACGCTTATCTAGCAATTCTATCCCTTGATTAAAATAGTTTTCCTCAAGGTCTTCAAAATAGTGGTTTACAACTGTAATTGCATCTTCATTTGAGGTAAAACGCTTGCCAGCAAGGAATTTTTTTAGATTTGGGAACAGGTAAAAGTCACTGGGAGCTAAATCAGGAGAATAAGGTGGGTGGTCAAGCAACTCGTACTTTAATTCGTTGCTTTTAGCCATTGTTAAAACACTCTTGTGCGCTGGTGCGTTGTCTTGATGAAAAATTATTTTTTTGTGTTGTAAGCCAGGACGTTTTTCTCGAATTTGTACATTTAATTGATCTAAAAGGTTGCAATAGTACTCTGAATTTATTGTTTTACCCTTTTGCAGATAGTCAATCAATAAAATACCTTTGAAGTCCCAAAAAACCGTTGCCATAACCTTACCAGCCGATTGAATTGTTTTTGCCTTCTTTGGGGCACTTCCTCCAGCTTCAGTCCATTGTTTGGATTGTTCTTTTGTCTCTGGAGTATAGTGGTGGATCCATGTCTCATCAACAGTTATGAAACGACGCCTAAAATCCATTTTATTTCGCTGAAAACGATCCAAACAAGCTTGAGAAATGTTCATTCTTATGCGTTTTTGGTCGACTGTTAACAAGTGCGGCACCCATCTTGCAGAAAGCTTTTTCATCTGTAGTTCTTCATGCAAAATTAAATGGACTCGATCATTTGAGATGCCCATGATATTAGCTATTTCACGCACTTTTATTCGGCGATCATTTAATACCATATCATGCACTTTGGCTACAATTTCTGTTGTTGTTGCTATTTTTGGACGTCCACTACGTTGTTCATCTTCAATGCTTGTACGACCACGTTTAAATTCAGCAACCCAATTTTTTACTGTTGCATATGAAGGAGCACTTTTTCTTGTCCCGATAAAACTTTTTTATGTAAATTTTTAATGACACCACGCATTTCTAATTTTTCCATTGTAAAAAAATGGCGGATTCGTCTTTTGTGAACACCTGTTTCTATATGAATTACAAAAAGTTGGCAACCCTTGAAGTGTAAACGTCAAAAATTACATTGTTCACTTATACGGACTTTAATAATTAAAATAAACCGGTTTTGTTAGACTTTTATTAGTTAAAAAGTTATATAACTGCTAAATTAAAATATATTAAATACCAATAAATTGGAGTATGACAAATAAAAAGCGTCGCAGTTGTACAAATCCGAAAGTGTTTTGTGTAAAATGCAAAATAGAAATAAAAGAAGAAGAAGCAAGCATACAATGCGACAAGTGCGCCAATAGTTATCACCCATCGTGCGTCGGCTTAAACAAACGTCAGTTCGAACGTTTGGTAAACAACCCAAATGAAGAGTACGTGTGTGTGAATTGTGACGAAAGTGAGAGCACAGTAAAGGTAGAACTAAGTGAAATAAAGAAACAGCTATACAACAATAACAATAAACTTGATCAGCTGCAAGATTCGTTGACATTTATGTCAAACAAATTCGATGAGCTTATACGAGGGGTGGCTGAAAATAAAAAGAAAATCGATGCAGTGGAGAAAGAAAATCGCGTTTTGAAAAATGAAGTGAAAATATTAAAAGACTCAGTAAAGATGCTAAACGATCAACGAGTTAAGAATGATTGTCTTATTAATGGTATAAAACCTGTAGATGGTATGAAAGCTATTGATAATTTGCTACAAATATCTAAAGATGCCGGGTTGGATTTGAGTGAGAGTGAAGTTGAAAGTGCCTACTATTTAAAGAACAAAACCAACCGAAATGATAAACAAACAATGGTTGTAAAGTTCGAGTCGAGTAAATCCAAAATGAAGCTAATGCAATTAAAAAAGAATCTTAAGGGAAATGAAAAAACTGAAGCTGTTTTTATAAATGATTTCCTTAGCAAAGAAACTTTAAATGTATTTAAACACGCAAAATCTCTAAAATCGATCGGCTATCAGTCTGTTTATACTTATAATGGAAGAGTGTACGTAAGACGTAGTGAAATCTCAAAACCAAGATTAATAAGAAGTGAAAAAGATGTTGATGTGTTACTAATGGAAGCTACAACAAACAAATATCAAAAGCGCAGGTCGGACCTTTTACACGCTGCTAATCCCGTTGCTGCTACTATTACTAATGATGAAGATGATGATGACGAGCATTCATTGCTATCGCCATCTTAAAGTTTAAATTCCTATTTTTCTTTAATACTTTTTTTTTGCTAAACTTTTCTATTATTATTATTTAAAATGAATACTCAACATTATGATAATTTTGAATCTTTTAATAATGTTTTTAGTCAAATAAAATACCCCCTTTTTAATATTGTTTCTGTGAACATGAGAAGTATTTCTTCTGTTGAGAAATTTAATGCATTTAAGGCAATGATTTCAAAATTTCAGAAACTACCTAGTATTATAGCAATTCAGGAGACATGGTTTTGTTCTAATCTGTTGCAAATTTATAGTATTCCTGGTTATAACGTTGTACATTGTTGTCGTTCTGATGGATATGGTGGAACGTCTCTGTACATTCGGGATAGTTATCGATTTAATGTGGAAATGTGCAGAAGTGCGGATTTTTTGGAAACTATTACTGTATCAGTAGACAATTATAAAATTAATGGAAAGTCTTTGAAATTATCCACGTTTTATAGGTCGCAGAAGTGTGATGTTATAAAGTTTTACAATTTTTTAGAAGAGCTATTGAATAGCTATGGAAGGTATCCCAGTATAATTGTTGGAGATTCGAATATCGATTTTCTGAATCAAAATTTTTCGCGGAAATTTACTGACATACTATCAAGCTTCGACTATGAGAATTGTCATAGTTTAATAACGCGACCAGAATCTGGAACTTGTATTGATAATGTTTTTAGCAATATGGCCAGTAGCCTACTTATAGATACCATAAGCTCTTCTTTGACGGATCACCACATAATTTCTTGTAGGCTAAGAAAACAGGCTTGTCCGGAAACTGAATTCCGAGAAGATGTTCAGAAGATTTGTGACTATGTTAAAGCTAGGGATATTCTAGATGATGTTCTGCAAACGTACCATGAAACTGGTAACCATTCAGAAGATGTTTCGCGGCTGATGGATTATATTACCTATGCTTCGGAAAGTTCAACAGATGTTAGGGTTAGAAGGACTATGGCGAAGTATGATTTAATGCCCTGGGTCAACAGAAATCTTCAATTATTGATCATGCATAAAGATAAGCTTTTAAAGCAGAGGAGAAAAAGAAGAACCAGGAATTCAGATGAAAGGTTGAAGAGGTTAAGCAATGTGATAAGGAAGGCTTTTAGAGAATCCATGAATGATTTTTACAGCTTTAACTTGGACAAATTTCAGTCTGACCCTAAAAAGTGTTGGAACTTTTTAAATCGCTGCCTTGGTAGAAGCACGAAAGGCAGAGTAAAGGTAAGGGATTCGAATGGGGATTTTGTAGATGATGATAATATTAGTTGTGAATTGTTCAATAATTACTTTTTGGAAATTCCAAGAACATTCAGACAGCAAATAGATTGCATGCCTGGTGATTCTATTAATGCTTTCAGAACACTGAATTATTGTGGAACTGGCTTTAATTTTTCTTATACTAATGCTCTAGAAATTGAACAAATAATATCGGATTTAGATTTGACGAAAGGATGCGGATGGGATGGCATATATCCAAGAATGCTATTCGAGTGTAGTTATCTTATATCTTCACCTCTGTCAGATATATTTAACAAAATTATAGATACCTCTATTTATCCGGATAAGCTGAAGATTGCGAAAATTGTGCCAATACCTAAAGAAAACAATTCGACAGAATTAGATAAATATCGGCCTATTGCTTTATTGCCTTTAATAGACAAGATTTTTGAAATTATTTTGCATAAGCAGTTGTCAACTTATTTGGACAATAATAATTTACTAAGTAGATTTCAATATGGGTTTAGGAGGGGATGTGGAACAGAGGAAGCAGTGATTAATGTGGTCAATAACATTTGTGAAGGGTTGGATGGCGGTTCTGCTGGTGTTGCTGGTATATTCTATGACTTGTCTAAAGCTTTCGACTTAGTTGATCATAAGATCCTAATTCAAAAGTTGGAATATTATGGATTATCTGAATCTGCTTTGAGTTTGCTGAGGGATTATTTAACAGATCGTAGACAATATGTAGAAATAGGGACTTGTAAGAGTAGAATTGATCAGGTTAAATATGGAGTGCCACAAGGAAGCGTTTTAGGCCCTCTTCTCTTTACTATATACCTCAATGACATCATGAATCATGAATTGTCTGGTAAGCTATATATGTATGCGGACGATATATGTCTTTTTTATCCATACAAGTATGATGCAGTTCTAAAGGCATATATGGAGAGAGATGCGGCATTGATATGTGAATTCATGAGACTAAATGGGCTAGTACTAAACGCTAGTAAGACTAGATTGGTGAGGTTTCGACCTTATCTGATTCATAGCAGTCTTTTTAGTATTTTTGTTGATGGTAAGGAAATTTTTGAGAGTGATTCTGTAAAGTACCTAGGAATTCATCTCCAGAACAATCTGTCATGGTCTCTGCATATTCAAACGCTAAGACAAAAATTATCATCTGCATTAGGGTTACTTTATAAATTCAGGAACAATTTTAATAGAAGGACGAAATTAATTTTGTATCAGTCTCTGATACATAGCCATCTAAATTACCTACCTGTTATATATGCAGGTAGAAAGAGCAATGAACTTAAATCGCTACAAAGATTACAGAATAATGCGCTAAAGGCTGTTTATAACCTGCCACTGACATATTCCACAATCTCGCTGTACAGGGATATTTCACAGACGGTTCTGCCAATTCAGGGTTTATATAAACTGCAGTTACTTCTATATGTTTTTAAATCCAATAATAATATTGGCCACCATACGATTAAGTTTGAGACAAATCAAACGAGATTTAACACTAGAAACAACACAAATCTTAGGACAGTTCGATGTCGGTTGGAAACAACAAAGCAACGCGTTGAATATATGGGTAGCGTGGAATTTAATTGTCTCCCTCTTGATATTAAAAATATTAATCGAATTTCCGTTTTTAAGAGGAAATTAAAAGAGTATTTACTTCTCAACATTGAAACACTTTTCATGTAGTCATAATAAATCAAGGCTATTACAAATAGTTATAATTATGTAAAAATTGTTTATTCATTCTTATAATTTCTTTTTGATTTAACTAAATTTTTTTTTTTTAAAAACATGTAAATATGTTGCCAGCTCGCCTCAATAATGCCCAAGTGACGCTGAGGCAAAATTATATTATTGTATATTATCTTTTTTTTAAATAAAAATCAATTGAATTGAAAAAAAAAGAGTTGCCAGATCGAAACAAAATTTAACATGTGTTCATAATAGAGATGGAAGTTTCCAAAACACTTTTTCTGTTTATACCGCGCTTTTTGTGCTAGGCTAAGAAGTTTCCGAACCGCCCTCGTATAAAGCCGAGAAAAAAGACTCACATAACGATGTAGCCAAGAACAAAGAAGACACAGCAATATAAAATAAGAGCCAATATAATATAAAAGCATCGACCTGATAAGCATGATTCATTGGAAAAAATTATTGTTTCTTTCAATTGCGGCTTCTGTTGCATCAAGAGTCATTAACTACTCGGACTCGTATTTCGTTTCAATTTCCGAAGGACGACTTATGAGAATTATACCTACCTAATACACAGGACCAACTTGACGGAGTATGAACGAATAATTCAAGAGAATAACGAACTACTTCAGACGTTTACAGATCTAAGAGAGACAAAAATTGTGAGGGAGCAGAATAAGCAGATTTACAGATAGTACTCCGTGTGAATAGACGATATGCTAGATCACTCGATTTCATAGGTTCAGCACTCAATTCGGTGCAGGAACTCCAGACCGTGTTGATTTTAACCTACAATTGACGATAGAGAATGCACTTATCCAAAATAACAACAGACAGACTAACATCAATGCAGCATTACAATGCAAAATAAACGAACTAACGCAGAGAATCAATGACTTACAGAATAGATACAGAACGTCTAATGCCGTCGGGACCGACTAGTTAATTTTGCTCGAATTAATAACTGCGAGAAACGGAGATGTGATTTTTTTCTAAATCAATTAGCATTGCCCATTACGTTAGCTAAAGCGACGTTAACCCAATAATTTTGGTCAATTTCGAAATAAAACACGTGGTTGAGAATGAAATGGTACCATTAAGCTTAAATAATATTTTAAAGTCTAGTAATATAAGCATTATATCATACTCTACACAATTAAAGTACATTTAATTACTAAATTCTGCAAGTACTTAAGAATCTACCCAGTAGTTCATCGAAACTCTGTCGTAAAGCTCGATATTAACGAAGCAGCGCAATGCGATGGCCATAACACTTCTATCATCAACTGCATCCAAGCGGGAAGAACAAGAATTTGTAATCAAACGACTGTCTGTCGCATCTACTAACCATTCAACCAATACTGGAGGGGGTGATTCTTTTAAATGATGTCCATAAGACACGTCTAACCGACACCGGTAGTATATTCATTGAAGGAACAGCACTCGTTACATTTTCTAACAACAAAACCATAAATCGCACGGTATTCCACAATTCAAAGAAACTTAATGAATTTATCGAACTTCACCACCGAAGATACTTAACTGGTACATAAAGTAAAACTCTCTTTACCTTATCTGCATAAAATTTACTTGAAGAACTCTGACTATCTTGAAACATTGGAAAACAAAATCTTGACCCATAAGCTGACTACAATTTCATTTGTTGTCGCTATCCGTACACTTCATATAACACAGAACAAGGACCAAGCCGCTCGACATCAAAGAAATTGCATCCCAGATAATTGGTCGGAGCAGAGACGCCCCGATTCCATAGGGGGTAGCAGTTAACGGTAGTAAGACTACTATTCATCATTATACTTATACTAATAATTATAAGTTTAACCATTGTTAATCACCTACCTCGTAAACGTGCCAAATCTTAAGTGCCGACTCAAGTTTCTTCATACCACTGCGCGTGGATAAATTCTGTTTAGTTGCAGTTTAAGCTAAGATCACATTCAAACCGTATAACATGCATTGCATTCATTCTATGGGGTAATGCAAACGTTGGCAACTTATAAATAACGAGCAGAGGTTTATAAAAGAATTATCAAATAAAAAGAATGTTTTACACGACCACGTAAAGCGGTCATGATTCCAAGCTTAATTGATAACTTGTATAAATGTTTCATCAGCTCAAAACGAAAACATACAAAACTTACAAAAATATATTTGATAAACAGCGAACACAGTTTTTTTTTCTAAATATGTGATTCTGTTTATCGCTTGAAATTGGAAATATTTTCGATGAACAACTTTTTAGTTAAAGTGTGAAATTTTTATCACAGGATTCCTAAACAGTTTTTGTTTGAATTTTCATTGAAGTGATTTTTATTTGTGTAAAAGCTGATACTAATCTTGTTAACGCTTAAGGATTTAGCAAGAAAGCGCCTTTCCTTTGATAAAACTTATATTACTAGTGTTGTCGACTATATTTGTTAATTTTTTTTAAGTTTTTCGACGCCAATTTACATCAAAGTAAGGTACTGTTTTTTGTTTGTCTTTCGCATTCATTTTATTGTTTGTAGTTTCCATTTTTGTTTTTAGAATTATTTGATTGAATTTATCTTAAAAGCAGCGTTTATTAACCCTTGCCGCAAATGTTTCCATGCAAAACAATGGTTATGTACGAGGGCGGTTCGGAAAGTTCTTAGCCTATCAATGAAAGAGAATAGTTAGTTTTTCAAAGATATTTTTATTTTTCAATATAATCTCCTGAAACTTCAATACACCTAGTCCAACGCTTATCTAGCATTTCTATCCCTTGATTAAAATAGTTTTCCTCAAGGTCTTCAAAATAGTGGTTTACAACTGTAATTGCATCTTCATTTGAGGTTAAACGCTTGCCAGCAAGGAATTTTTTTAGATTTGGGAACAGGTATAAGTCACTGGGAGCTAAATTAGGAGAATAAGGTGGGTGGTCAAGAAACTCGTACTTTAATTCGTTGATTTTAGCCATTGTTAAAACACTCTTGTGCGCTGGTGCGTTGTCTTGATGAAAAATTATTTTTTTGTGTTGTAATCCAGGAAGGTTGCATTAGTACTCTGAATTTATTGTTTTACCCTTTTGCAGATAGTCAATCAATAAAATACCTTTGAAGTCCCAAAAAACCGTTGCCATAACCTTACCAGCCGATTGAATTGTTTTTGCCTTCTTTGGGGCACTTCCTCCAGCTTCAGTCCATTGTTTGGATTGTTCTTTTGTCTCTGGAGTATAGTGGTGGATCCATGTCTCATCAACAGTTATGAAACGGCGCTTAAAACAAGCTTGAGAAATGTTCATTATTATGCGTTTTTGGTCGACTGTTAACAAGTCCGACACCCATCTTGCAGAAAGCTTTTTCATCTGTAGTTCTTCATGCAAAATTAAATGGACTCGATCATTTGAGATGCCCATGATATTAGCTATTTTGGCTACAATTTCTGTTGTTGTTACTGTTTTTGGACGTCCACTACGTGGTTCATCTTCAATGCTTGTACGACCACGTTTAAATTCAGCAACCCAATTTTTTACTGTTGCATATGAAGGAGCACTTTCACCTAACACATTCACCATATCATTATGAATTTCTTGTCCGATAAACCTTTTTTATGTAAATATTAAATCACACCACGCATTTCTAATGTTTCCGTTGTAAAAAAATCGCGGATGCGTCTTTTGTGAACACCTGTTTCTATATGAAGGAGTTGCCAGATCGAAACAAAATTTAACATGTGTTCATAGCGAAGATGGAAGTTTCCAAAACACTTAACTTTTTTCTGTTTATACCGCGCTTTTTGTGCGAGGCTAAGAAGTTTCCGAACCGCCCTCGTATGTATATTAATGGAGTTTTTGGTTAAGCCTTGATAAATAAGACTGGATAGCAAAACTTTAATCGTTTTCTTATTTGTTAACAAAAGCGTCAGTTTATTGTTTTGGAAAATCCAGAAGTACTAGACTCTTTAAAAAATGGAAAGGTGGTAAAAGCAATTTTTTAAGACTAATTAGTACTTAGCCTGGATAACTATAGAGTATTTTTTTGAGATAAAACTCTCGAAACTCCTAGTAAATAGAGAAACAACCATAGACGGTATAAATATGTTTTAATGTATCATTTAAGATAATTTACCTAAAATGGACCAAAAAGATGACATTTACTGATTTTTCTTTATGTAAGTTTATTTTGACTTAACTACACAATTCAATAAAAACGCCATTAAGTTCGGATAGACCAAACTTTATATACCCTCTGCCGTACCCAAGCTACTAAAGAGCTAAAGAAATCGATTTTTCGTCCTTTTGGATCATGCGTCCGTCCCTAATCTTATCTACAACTTCAAAATTAATTTATGTATATTTGTATACGTTGCAAAATACATGGTCCAAAACGTGAGGTATTTAGTGTGTTCCAACTAAGAGTTTTTTTTAAGCATTTTTCTTATACAAGAAGTTATTATTTGTTAATCAAAAATTAAAAAAATCTACTTTTTACCAACATAACGTTATACTTCGACCATAGCCATCATCATGCAAATTTCAGGATCCTAAGTAGATTTGTTTGACCACTATCTTGCATTCAACAGACACACGGGCGGACATAGCTTTATAGTCTTAGAATTTGACGACGATCAATTATATATATGGTATCCGATCAATATACTTATATAGTGGTGTTGCAAGCGAAATGGCAAGTTTAGTATACCATCCGCTCTTCAGCAGAGGGTATAAAATTGGCAAATATACAAAATAACGAGAGTTTGTGTGGCATACATTTTTTTCGCTGCCATCATGGCAAGGTACTGACTTATAAAAAATCTGTTTTTCGTTTAATGTTTGTTTGTTTTTATGTTTTCGATAAATTGTAAGCACTAAACAAACTTAAAGGGAATCTTTTGCCCACCTTTGCCGATTTCGCATATTTACATATTTATATTGCTTAACTTTAATCCATCATTAGACAATATTTAAGGATGCTTCCAACGGACATGGTTTGATCGTCTTAGAATCATATAAAGTATATACATTATAGGGTCTTAGATCAATAAATAAAAGCCTCGCTTTCTGGAATACAGTGATTTTTAATACAACGTTTGCCTTGGTTAAGTAAAAAGAGTCTAAGCATTACTTGGTATAAAAAATCCGAAAATAAAAAAAAATAAGTTTTTGGACATTTCGAAAAAATAATCTGGCCCATCCGAAGTAACATTTTCAACATTAGAATAACGATACGTCAATTGTTTTGAGGATGTTCGTGCCACGCTCCTTTTGTGAGCGTACTTTCTTGATGTATGATAAAGTGTTATTGCGACAGCTATCAGAAGCATTGCTGATTTGATTACATTAAGGGGCAAGCATATGTCACGAGAAAAAAAAACTCTAACATTGTAAATGGCAAAGACAATTACTCAAAATGTTTTCATCTATAGCTTTCAACCGCCTTAATTTATTTTAACGAATACAGTTTTCTTCATGATGGTGCATTTCTAAGTCGTTTACCTTGAGAGCTAAATAAAAAAAAATTAAGATATGTATTCAATGGCCCAACCAGTTTTAAATTTGTATACCCCCATCATAAAGAGTGTATTCACTTTGTCATTCCGCAAAAAATTTAATATGATCTTACAAAATCCGTCTAACCGTCGAAGTACAAGCCGCACTAATTAAGCTAGCTTGCTGAAATTTTGCAGAAATGTGTTCTGAAAGCAATTACTAAGTCAACTTCCGTTTTTTAACTCGCATCCTTACGTAATTTTCAAATTGAACTAGTATTACGTTGAACCATGCAATATTTCGAATTTTAGGGTGATTACCCATGGCTGTGTGAGTGAGACCGCCCATACAACCCTGAATTTTGAAAGATTTCATGTTTTTTTGATGACATGACAATTATATTGTCATAAAACGAAACAAACTCTGGTTAAAAGAAGGCGGTGCCACGCTTTTAAATAATCTTTCAACTTTAAATTATTAGAGAAAAAGCGACAAATAAAGCGGGAGTCGAGATAAAGTCAAACGATTTAGATTTTATGACATATATTTTAAAGGTTCTGCCAAATTTATTATTTAGTCCATTACATACTGAAAGCGTTTAGGGAAAAAACTTCACGTTGATCATTCTTAAGCCAGTCGAGAACCGACAGAAAAAATGAGTAAGGAGCACACCAAATCGTTAACCATACCTTTTTTTTTATAATTAGCCAACACTCAGGGGTTTTCCCCTATACATGCAATGCATTGCGTTGGTCGTTGGAAAGCAAGGGATCGAAGGGGGGAAAGAGGGAGTAATGTTTATTGACATTCGCCTTGAATTTCTGGATGTCGTAATTGGTGGGAAATACATTTGCCGGAAGTCGATTCCACATACGGACGAAAAACGAATTCGATCTGTAGTGTACAGTGCGGTCAACCGGCCAATCGATAACAAATGGGTGTGAATTTCTGGAAAGTCGTGTATCCCTGCCGAACATCCTCACGTCAGGAATAAGGCCACGAATGTCTGAAGAACACACACCATGGAAGTAGCGATAGAACAGCGACACACAGCCCACATTCCGACGATGCTCCAGGGAAACAATAGAGTTGGATACCCTACTGTTTCCTATCAGCACCATCGCTCTTCTTTGAACACGGTCCAGAAGCTCCAAGGATGTTTTTGGAGCACCTGCCCATATATGGGAGTTGTATTCCATCTTTGGCCTGATATAGGTTGTATAGATATCGAAAAGATCAGAAGGAGTGAAATATTTTTTGCACCGCTTTAGGAAGCCTATACACTTGAGTGCTTCTTTCGACACTTCGAATACATGTCTCGCCCAACGAGCGTCACATTGTATTTTCATGCCCAGAACATCAAGAGCATCTGATTTTTTGACATCCATACCATCGATAGATAATGACGACACTGTTGGGTCAGCGAATCGCTTGTGAGACAACAAGCAGCACTGTGTCTTACGCGCATTAAAATCTACTCTATTCGCTCGACCCAGTCGGAAATGGCCAGTAAATCCCGGCCAAGTGTCTCTTCCATTATTCGCCTTTTGTCTTCAATATCTTGAAGACTCGGCCTACGGTCGAATGAATATGAATGACATAGGTTGCTGTCATCCGCGAAAGAGTAGATTGGATTCACGGTCTGACCCAAAAGATCATCAATGAAAATGAGAAATAATGAGGGAGAAAGGACAGAGCCTTGTGGCACACCTGCGGTCAGCCTATGTTTATCGGATGAGAACCCATCTACAACAACTCGTATAGTGCGATCTCTAAGAAAGCTCGATATAAATCGAGCAAATGTATTACCGACACCAAAAGCGATCAGCTTTGATAAGAGTGCACCGTGCCAGACTCTCTCAAATGCCTTGGATATATCCAGAGCCACGACCTTACTCTCACCAAACTGGTGGATAGACCGACTCCAGCTTTCCGATAGGAAAGCCATCAGGTCACCCGTAGAGCGATTTCTACGGAAGCCGTACTGTCTGTCGCTAAGCAGGTCGTTGGACTCTAGATACCCTACTAGATGGTGGTTAACCATGCTCTCCATTACCTTGGAGAGCGCAGACCAGATCGCGATTGGCCGATAATTCGCAGGATTATTGGCTTCACCCTTTTTAGGGATCGGCTGGACGTTCGCAACCTTCCAACACGCTGGGAAGACTCCTGCACGATAAGCAAGGTTGAAAAGGTTGCGCAGTGGACGGGCTAGCGTCGAGGAGCACTTACATAGGACTAGTGCCGAGATACCATCCGGGCCCGGGGACTTTATAACATCGAGATTCGCAAGAACCCTTTTAACTCCACGAGTTCGAAAAAATATCTTAGGCATGGAACTAGATACGTTTTCGATCTCGGGGAGTGGTTGATTGCTTTCCGGCAAGGAAGAATTTCCTGCAAACATTTCAGCCAAAAGGTTGGCTTTATCAACCGGGTCAGTGAATGCCCGGTCGTTTTTAACAAGAGTTGGGATAGATGAAGAACTATCCTTTACTCTTCTTAAAACGACCAAAAGCTCTTACTTCCCCTGGGAGAATTAAGAACCTTTGTACGTAGACGTTGCTCGTAAAGAAACTTTTCACGCCTAAGCACTCTGGCACACGACGTTCTTGCCTGTTTGCGCAGCAGTTCAGTATTGACGTTTTTGTTTAAACGCCAATTTCTGAACGCCTCCTCTTTTGATCTGACAGCATCCCTGCATGCCTGGTTAAACCAACTATTTTTGGAAGGCTTAACCGACATAATTTTAGCTGGAATAAACGTCTTCATTCCAAATAAAATTATATTTTCGATCATTTCAGCCGCAGCATTAATGTTGTTATCGAGAAAGCATAGCTTCCAATTGAAATGCTGGAAAAAGTGGTTGAGCTCAGCCCAACGTGCATTTTCGTATATAAAAATTGTCCGCTTTGGGGCTGGTATCGAAGCGACACGAAGGGCGGAATACGAAAAAGATGCTGAAACAATGCAGTGATCGGAATTACCAAGATGTGCAAGGACATTAACTTCATACTTTTCAGGGTGTGAAGTTAAGAAAAGGTCAAGAATATTGTGTTGGTGTCCTTCGACACACGGAATATGTGTCGGTTCATTCACTAATTGTGTTAAGTCATTTTGCGCGGCGAAGAGCTCGGCGTATTGGCCCTCCGGAGTTGTTTGGCTCGAATGGGAAAGGCAGGTAGAATTATGGACATTAAAATCCCCAGCAACGACAATTTCACTGTCCGGATAACTCTCCAAAACTTTCGTTATTGAATCAGAAAGGGCGTCGAAGCCGTTGAGGGAAGCCTCCCTTTCTGAATTTGGGCTTCTGTAAATAAACCCAAAATGAAGTACGTGTGTTCCAATCCTGAATTTAACCCAAAGGGAGTTTAATTCTGGATCTTGTGAGTTCAAGTGTTGCTGGCTCTGAAACACTATGTCATTACGTACATATACCGCAAGACCTCTGTGAGAAATAAAAAGGGATAGGGTGTGGTACCCAGGAACGTGAAAATCCTGTGGATCAGAATCCTCGCGCACCTGGGTCTCACAGAGAGCTAAGACATCAGGCCTATGGAAATGAATGTGGGAAAACACTGCGAAAAAATTCGCACGCAGCCCACGTATGTTGGCGAAATGAATTTTAAATCTCTTCACCATTACGCCAACCAGAAAACAAAAACAAATGTCAGTGTGTAAGTGCAGTAGACAATCCAGCCCCTCTGCCGCTGTTGATCCCTCCAATGCTTAGTGTTATGCCTTAAACATTGGAGGACAGCAACAAAAGAGCAAGAGTTTTAACTGCACTACACGAAAGGGAAAAGAAAAGGTTGGAGGGAGGGGGGGAGCAATGCACCACAAAGAGAGTGTTGTGTGTTTATTTTGTTGTTTATTTCATGTTTTATTTTGTTGATGTTGATGATGGTCGGTTTTTGTGTTAAGGTTTTGTTATTATTCGTATTTTTATGGTTTGAAATTTTGTTGTTGGTTTCATGTATTTTATTCGGTTTAGTTATTATGAGTTTGGAGTTTATGTTGTATTTTATTTTAGAGTTGTGCTATGGTTATTGTTGGTTTTTATTTTATGTTCTTTTGTTGCATTTGGATAGTTTCTTTTTTTTCATTTCTATTAAAAAGGCGGACTACACTTTATTTATTTTTTTTCTGTGTTTTTAAACGAACGGACAACAACTATAACGCGGACAACATAAAACGCGTGCGGACTGAACGACAGACAGAACATTACTACAAATTTAAACCTTCTGAAAGATTTACATAAAGTATATGAATTACCTTTATTTCAAAATGTATAAAATCGTATAGGCACGTTTTAATAATTTGCTTAAAACAACGTGTTGAAACCTTTGTTTTGTTTTTTCTTTTAAAATTTTTTGGATACCAAATTCATTAGTTGAAAATATCTACTTAAAAATAGCGTTAAGTGAACATGAGTGGGATTAAGCAAATCCGCTAAGTTTAAAATAGAGGTCTGCAACGAATAACTTTTCGCTGCACATATGAAGTTCTAATTCGAAACGAGTAAGTACATACTCGCTCTCTCAGAGCTCAAGCAATGAAGTGAAGAGAATGGTTGTATATCAAATACAGAAGAGTATGTAGCCGCAGCTCAATGTGTTCCGAAAAAAGCATATAAAAAGCAAATATACAAATGAGAACAACACAGAAAAAGTACTGCGAATATGATGTTCACTTCACGTGGTACCTCGAGTATTAACAATTCGTTGATGACGGATTTGACATTCGAATTAAAATTTAACTGGTATTTTGTGCATGGATTTTCAGTTATTTCAAACATTTGTTGTTTTAGTGGCGATATACAGTAGGTAACATTGACACGTTGACTGTTGTGCATCTAAACTTTATTTTGAATTTAAATAAAATATAATACCACCTATTTTGCTGTATGGCAATATAAGAGTAATGTCGTGACTTTTAAAAATAAAACAATAAAGTTTTTTTAACTTATGTTTTTATATTAAACAAAACCAAATTATTCGTTTGATCAGAGTTATAAACTTCAGTACCAATGTTCGTCTATTTTACGGTTGTACTTAGATATAATTTTCATATTATATTTATATTATGGTTATGCTTAGATATCATTTTTATTTTATGATGTTAAGTAAATCAAGTAAATATACACAGAGGTTGAGCCTTTTAGGTAACAAAAAAAAGTAAAAACTTAAAATTGAAATATATACATACGTATATTTAAAATCAGTCAATTATTCCACCAAAAGCATTAAAACAAAATTTTTTTAAAAATAATTAATTACATAACTTCAAAGAAAACTTAAGTATTTTACAAAAAATTAATTATATTTGAAAATTAATTACTTCAAGAGTATTCATTTTCATTAGACACTGAAAGGCGATAAGAAATCATAGACAACTGTTCCTTCTATTTGTTATACTGAACGTTGTACATAGCGTACCGCAATCACTTTCGCTGTCGCGACGTACTCGACAAGATCGCTGTCGGTATGTTCGAATAAAAGAGAAAGAGGAACATGTATTCGCTGGCAGAGACCATAGCCGAGTAACAACTAGTAGTTATTCGAAGATTTTGTTGTTCCTACAAATGTGAACATTTTTTTTTTCGTCACTTCGAGTAAGTGTTTATGCTTCGTCGGTACATGTGTACACTGCAAATACAAATGGAATTGTGCAGACCTCTAGTTTAAAAGTTTACATTTTAAGTTTAAAATTTTCAAAACAACAATCTTAGACGTGTACATTAAAAATATTTCTAGTCAACAGAAAATATTTTTAATTTCCAAACCATTTAAAATTATAGCGATAGCGGTGTTTAAGTTGTGTTTTTCGCCTGTTAAATAAGACACTCATAATTTTGTATTACGAATTATGCACATAACGAAATCTGGTGCTAAATACGAGTATTTTTAATAGTATAATTATAAAACTAACATTAATTATTCTCATTGTTTGTAGGTCAGTTAGAGGAACAGCAACCGGTTGTGCCAACTGTAAGACCAATGTTTTCCGTCGGCGATCGAGTTAAAGTGTGTTTGGAAGCTGATGCTCTTGTAAAGCTTCAACAGGGTCATGGAGGTTGGAATCCACGCATGGTTGAACATCTACCAAAGTTGGGCACAGTTCACAGAATTACGGAGAAAGGTGATATTCGGTATGTACAATTAGCATTTTAATATTGGCTTAATTGTATTTAATACTTTTCTGTGTAGAGTCTATTGCAAAGATTTTTACGTGAACTTAATCCCTATAAAAATTTATTTTGCGAATATGTTTTTAACAAATAATTCTACAATATTTTGTACTTTCCTTTTAAATAATACTGATTTTAAGAAGACATGGACCATTTTCGTTCTATTTTAAACTAAAAGCTGAAAAACTGAAAAAATTACAATTTTTTTCACATTTTAAACACACAAAAATTTTATTCAATACAACATTTGTACTTGTAATGTGCAGAATCATATTTTTATTTAATTTAGTGCACAATTTTGGCTATGTAAACTTGAGTTGTATTGTTGTTTTAGTACCGTCTGCTCAGAGGGATCAATAAATTAATGAGAAAGTGTTATAATACTTGTTATTAAGATAACATTTTCTTAAATAACAATTTTATTGTTTATTTTACAATGAATGTTTTGAAGAACAAAAATTGTTTTCAGTGATGAATATCCTCAAAGAAGAGTTTTCCACGACAATAAAACACATACATATCAGGTATGTTAAAAGAACTAAATTTGCGACTATAAATATGGGCAAATGTGTAACAATCCTTAACCCTCCTATAACTCAGAAGATCTCTGGGATATTTTTAATTATCATTCCGAAATTACTCCATGGGAAGTATACTCCACGTATACTCCATGGGAAGAAACTAACAGTTTAGTTTTTAGTGATTTAAAGGTGATTAGTATGGGAACGGGTGAAAAGGGAACCTGGTAGTAAAATTTTAAGAAATCATTAATAAATGAAAATGCGTATATTTATCATCAAAAATGGTTTTATTGTTTTTCAAAGTATTCTCCAGCATGATTCATATACTTTTGGATGCGCTCAAGCCAATTGTCGAAGCCCTTTTTCCACTCCGATTTAGAAACCTCCAAAACAAGGTGTTTGAAAGCTTCAATAGCGTCTTTTGGCGGCGAAAATCGTGGACCACGCATTTTTCTTGATGTGTGGGAATAAAAAGTAGTCATTGGGTGCCAAGTCAGGGCTGTACGGCGGATGACTCACCAATTCGACGTTTTTGCCGGTCAAAAAGGCGCTGGTTTGAGCTGATGTGTGAGTGCTTGCGTTGTCATAGTGCACAATGATTCGTCTTCTCTTATTCGTTTTTCGAATTTCTCCGAAGAATTCAGGCAAACAAATTATGGTGTACTACTTAGAAATGATCGTCCAACGTTGCTCAAGCGGAACAGTCGCCACATGACCAGTTTTTCCGAAGAAACAGGCGACCATTTGCTTCAAAGTGCTTCTTCCACGACCAACTTTTGTTGGATTTGGCTCGTCTTCGAAGACCCACACTGTCGATTGCTGTTTTGTTTGGGGCTCATGTGCATAGATCCATGATTCGTCACCTGTGACGATCTTATAAACGTCTTTTGAAGCACCACGATCATATTTTTTCAATATTTCTTTGCAACAATCGACACGAGCCTTTTTTTGAGCGATTGCAAAATGTCAGATAGCAACCCTTAAAGTCACTTTCTGTTAGTTTGTTTTTAATTATTCTATTGTTTTAACTCATCACAATCGTGTATTTTTAATTTAAATTACTTTTCGGTTTTTTTTTTGTTTATTGGACCTTTTCTTGAAAATGTATTTAAACTGTCCGTCTCTTTTTATATATGGGTTACATGCTTGGTGTTTGCACACAACGAGTTCTTTGAATTTACCCTTACTTTATGTTACCGGCGCGTACTATTCCCTATACACTAATACCCTAGTTTGCGTCGCCCCAACTTACGTTGATTGGATTTGCGTCGCCAGAGAAAATAGAGTGGCCCCGAATTGCATTGCCAAAATTTCGGTGTGCGTCATTAAAAAATGTTGGCTTCGAATTGCGTCGTAAGTGTTTCGGTTTGCATTGTTTCCAAATTTGATCATAAATGGGAAATCCTATTTCACTTGCTTTTAGGTAATTTTACAACAACTGCATTCCCCGTTTTAAAGCTTTTAGTCAAAGAGGGTCAGTTTATAAGAAAAATTTATGCTATAAGGTGTAAAGTGAAATATCAGACCCGTAAAAAAGTAATAAAATGAGTCAAAAGCAAAAACAAATTACATTGAAACAATAAATAGACATTTTAAAACGTTTTAAGTCTGGTGATATACCTGCTGACATTGCAAGAACCATTGGGTTTGCTACAAATACAATAAGAACAATTTGTGTGATGCTGATAAAATTGAGGGCTATCGGTAAACTGTCACACATTTGCAGTCAACGCAATTTACTAAGTTAGAAGTTCACTTATTGTAAAAATGGAGTCCCTTCTATGCATATGGATAGAAAATCAGAGTAGAATGCCATTAAGTGTAACGCTAATTCAAAACAAGGCTCTATCTACAATGATCTACAAAATAATTCTCCATAAATCAGTGGTGAAATATTGGATGAATTTGAAGCTAGATAATGTTGCATAGAAAGAAGAAGCAGCTAGTGCAGACATTGAAGCAGCAGACAAGTTTAGAGAAGAATTGAGATCCATTATAGAACAATGCGGATACTCTCCAAAGCAAGTCTTAAACGTCGTTGAAACGGGACTAATTTGGAAACGGATTCCAAATATAAAATTCATTTCGAAGTCTGAAAAATCTTGCCCAGGTTTCAAAGTCAGTTTTTGATTTACGCCTCTCTTAGGAGGAAATGCTGAAGGTGATTTTAAGGATAGAAAACTTCGAATTAAAGGCTCTTAAAGTTCTTCTTAAAATATAGAATTTAAAATGATTTTATTGATAGACAGCTCTCCGGGATATCCAATGTTTTCAGATGACATTTCGGAAAATATAAAAGATGCATTTACGAGCATGCCGCCGAATACTACAGCAATTTTGCAACTAAATCGAACATTAAGTGTAACAAGCTTCAACGAAGTTTTCGTCAGTTAATTCATGCAACAAAGGGACACAATATGCCTTCAATGAAAGAGTTCTGGAAAAATTATACCATTTTGATTAACGGAAGTATAAATCAATCCTGGATGGAAGTAAAATAAACTTGTACTTATATAAACGGTGTTTGGCGACAAAAGTTTATGGTATAGATAATGAGCTATTAATCTCACACAATGAATTTGTTAATAACGAAGACTTATTTGCGATTGATATGGAACATGCATTAGAGTTCGAAATACTTACGCCAGATAATACAGCAGAAGAAAAACATCTGAAGGTCACTCAAATATCAAAATCTATGTAACTTTTATTAAAAGCAATGGACATTTTTACAGACAACGATCCATACGAAAGTCCTTATGACTGATGCTATTGATTATTATAAAGAAATTTATTTACAAAAAAATCGGTTCAAATTCAACCAAAAATATACCTTTTTTCTAAAGAGATAGACAGCTATCAAATCAAAATTCCAGACGTGACAACTGTTTTGGAGTAATACAAATTATTCAAACATTTAATTAACGGAATTAATTATATGTTTGTGTTGATTTGGTACATTTACGAATTGGCTTTAATTATAATATTTTGTTGCAATAAAATAAATATTAAATATTAAGAAATATACGAGTATATATGCATGCATTTATTCATAGTAAACAAATTAATGTTTTTTAAATTATTTTCTTTTGAAACTATTTAGAGAAAAGACAATGCAAATATATGGCACAGGGTGATTCGATTTGCGTACAGTTTTATCGGTCTCAATTAACGACGCAAATCGGGGTATTAGTGTATGTACATACGAGAAAACGCAGGCGTAAAAGCTAGAAGCCAGGTAGACGTAGAAAATGTTTTTAAAGCGGTCCTGGTTTCGTAAACCAAATCATACAATGTTTAGACAGTGAACATCGAGTGCGAAATTTTATATTGAACTTAAAAAAGAGAAATAAAAGTGGCCATTTGTAGATGCAAATGTAGATATGGGTGAAATGGTGGTAAGTCGTAGTATCATAGATTTGCAGATTTGGCAAGTGATGACGAAGTTATTATTCCTGAATTTAATCTTAAAGGTGCGGATGATGACGACTTGACATATCAACCAGATTTTAATGTTGATGATTCAGATGCCGAAAGTGAAGCACGTATAGACATCAACAATGATATTAGTGATGACGAATAGAGAGAAACTGATGCTCAACAAACAAGTGACAATTAATTCATTTCGAAAGAACATAGAGGAACGAGCGCTGAACATGAATATCCAAGGATACGAAACGCAGTGAAAGCAATTGATGTAAGAAAAAACAATTTCTCTGTTCAAAAGCAGCAGAACTACATATTTTTGTTCTTTTCAGATATTATCAAGATCGACAGATGAATATGCACTGTCGTTTGGTCATAGTAGGAACGTACCGTCGCGTCGCCTATGCCGTTCTGAGTACGGACGTCAGCGGAAATGGCTTACAGACGTTCTATACCACATTAGGGATTATAGCGAAATGGACTTTGTTGCCTCGTACTGTATCAACGTAGTTCGCAGTGGGTCTTTGAATTTGGTGTCATCAGCGCCGACTACACTTTCTCCGTCGACATCATCATCCAACTATGAGACTCTTCGCAACAGCATCAACTGATGCTGTTTACATCCCTGACAGTGCATCAATCTGCAATTAAATTGCAATGGTCTATCAGTAAGATAACATAATTTATAAGTCAGAGTAACATCATGGTCGCTGTATTGGGGGTTGCAGTTAAGTCTGGGGCTTCTGAGATAGAGCTGTATAACATATACATCCCGCCGGTTTGTATCTGTGCCCTGCGTTATTTGCCAGACATAAGCAATCTGCTACAAAAAAATAACCACTTGGTCCTAAGTGACTTCAATGTAAACCTCGAACTGTGACTTTCTCTTCTAGACAACGACCAGAGTGAACTAGCTTAGGCAGAGCAAATTGATAGCTCTACGGTCAGCACAGTGAAAGAGGATGCTCCCATGCGGAATATGGGAGATTGACATAGCTCGTCAGATATAGCTATGACATTGCCTGGCGTGATCAACGACGTCACCTGGTAACCCGTCATCTCGGTATGATCGGACCACCTTCCCATTGCACTCTCCATCAACAGGCTATCCGACTTCATAATCTCTGAATGCCGTATGTATCTCAATCTAAAGAAGGCTGATTGCGATGCCTTCAGAGAAGCCACCAACCGCGGCTTTCGTAATCTACCCATTGCCTCAAATATGCTGGTAGCTGAGAATAAGTACTGTGACATCATCAGCGCGGCCGCCGCGCGCCATATTCCTTCTGGTCGAATACCCGAGATACGACCAAATTTTCCGGCAGATACAACGGGGCTCGCAGATGAGCGTGATGACATTAGTCGCTCCAATTCTGATGTCCCTAGAATTAGGGATATAACCTCTGAGATCAGTAGGTTGGTCAACGAATATAAACGGAACAAATGGCTAGGTCACTTAAAGCAGTGCAACTTAAGTTCCGGATTTGGTAAATTGTGGACAACTGCTAAAACTAATCCTGGAAGAAAGAATGTTTGAGCAGCCGTCACGATCGGTGGCAGAACAGAGACAGACACGCACCGAAGCGGTGCGTGAGTTATTTTAACCGGCTTTTTATTGAGCACTCAGAGAGTGATAAAGCGGAGATACGATTGTTGCGTCGTATGCGCGCTCTTCCAGTCGAGGTTGCCTATATCATCCACAGCGCAGTCTCAAAGTCGCTAGATCCAGACGGAATCTTAATGGTGATGTTGAAGCCTTTGGATACCCCTGGAGTAGAGTACATGACCAAAGTGCTCAATCTGTTGCTAACCACTCACTTAAATCCCGATGCCTATTACGAGGGCGATTCGGAAAGTTCTTAGCCTATCAATGAAAGAGAATAGTTCGTTTTTTAAAAATATTTTTATTTTTCAATATAATCTCCTGAAACTTCAATACACTTAGTCCAACGCTTATCTAGCAATTCTATCCCTTGATTAAAATAGTTTTCATCAAGGTCTTCAAAATAGTGGTTTACAATTGTAATTGCATCTTCATTTGAGGTAAAACGCTTGTCAGCAAGGATTTTTTTTAGATTTGGGAACAGGTAAAAGTCACTGGGAGCTAAATCAGGAGAATAAGGTGGGTTGTCAAGCAACTCGTACTTTAATTCGTTGGTTTTAGCCATTGTTAAAACACTCTTGTGCGCTGGTGCGTTGTCTTGATGAAAAATTATTTTTTTGTGTTGTAAGCCAGGACGTTTTTCTCGAACTTGTACATTTAATTGATCTAAAAGGTTGCAATATTACTCTGAATTTATTGTTTTACCATTTTGCAGATAGTCAATCAATAAAATACCTTTGAAGTCCCAAAAAACCGTTGCCATAACCTTACCTTCTTTGGGGCACTTCCTCCAGCTTCAGTCCATTGTTTGGATTGTTCTTTTGTCTCTGGAGTATAGTGGTGGATCCATGTCTCATCAACAGTTATGAAACGACGCTTAAAACAAGCTTGAGAAATGTTCATTCTTATGCGTTTTTGGTCGACTGTTAACAAGTCCGACACCCATCTTGCAAAAAGCTTATTCATCTGTAGTTCTTCATGCAAAATTAAATGGACTCGATCATTTGAGATGCCCATGATATTAGCTACTTTACGCACTTTTATTCGTCGATCATTTAATACCATATCATGCACTTTGGCTACAATTTCTGTTGTTGTTACTGTTTTTGGACGTCCACTACGTGGTTCATCTTCAATGCTTGTACGACCTCGTTTAAATTCAGCAACCCAATTTTTTACTGTTGCATATGAAGGAGCACTTTCACCTAACACATTCACCATATCATTATGAATTTCTTGTCCCGATAAATCTTTTTTATGTAAATATTTAATGACACCACGCATTTCTAATTTTTCCATTGTAAAAAAAAATCGCGGATGCGTTTTTTGTGAACACCTGTTTCTATATGAAGGAGTTGCCAGATCGAAACAAAATTTAACATGTGTTCATAGCAGAGATGGAAGTTTCCAAAACACTTAACTTTTTTCTGTTTATACCGCGCTTTTTGTGCTAGGCTAAGAAGCTTCCGAACCGCCCTCGTAAATGGGAAGAGTGGGACCGCTACTGAAGCCAGGCAAAGACGCAAGCAAAGAAAAATCTTACAGGCCGATCTCCATGCTTTGGCCAATAGCAGCCGCCGGATGGTGCAGCCGCCTTAATTCGTATTGGGCGCGAATTGATGCCAACGTTCCGGACCACATGACGTGCTGCACCAAATTCAATATTAAGGAAACGGCGAACCTGTCACATATGTACGAGTACTATTACTTTTAATCAATGCATTTCACAAACTCATTCATTTCTCGGGTTTTTTGTTTCGCTGATTACGATTATGTTACAAAGAACAATTTGTGTTCACTTTCAGATCAACGATCATAACATATGTTTTAATGAAAATTGTTCCTTAAATATGTTGGAAACATTTTTATATCATTTGTTTTATTATCATTCTGCAGTTGGCTTAATGTTGTAAAAAAATGTATCTAAAAATTAATTACACGATTTTTTAATTTTTAATATTTTAAAAAATGTTTGCATGCAAACATACTTTATATGTGTTTGGAACTTGCTACATACATATTTATGTTTGTATTTCAGCATAAAAGTTTTTAGAGTTATATAATATGTTTGGGTCAACATTCTAGCATATTTAAATATTTTTTGTTTGTGGAATACCATAAATTCCGTGTTAAATAATGTGAGAACATTTTCAACGCAGAATTTTTATTAGTTGCCGTTGAAGTTATTGTTGTTGTAGCGGGAACTGTGTGCCGGGTTGACAGTCCTTGGCCAAAAATTTTTCTTCGGTCAACACGGTCCATAGAACCGGCTGTCGTGGGATTGTATGTATCAATTGCCGTTTAAGTGATAAGGCGTAGTGGAAGTAGACACATTTAGAAAGAAAAAAACGAGTATTTGGCAAAGTGTTTTAGTGCATAAAATGAAGTTTCAATTAAAGTGTAAAGATTGTAAAAAATTCGATGTTTTAAGAAAGGACGTGTTCAGTATCAGACATTTGACGGCGGATTTTATTATTGTATGTTTTTTAAATACATATTTGATTAATACTAGTAATTGCAACAAGTAGGTACGTACTTATGACTGCTTAGATTTCTGCAAACATATAATGTTTGGGTGGCAACAAATATTTCTTTGAACATAAGAAGATGAATGTTTGGGAACATTACTGCAAACATGTTGATGCTTGCTGTGACATAAACATATATATTTTTGGAGCATGCTCCATACAAGTATATCTTTCCTGCAAAATATGTTTGCATGCAAACCTATTTTTATATTTAGCATGCAAACAGTTTTAAACACATTTTTCTTCATGTAGAAATATTTTAAGAAGAACTATAGGGCTGTGTACATTTATTAAAAAAAGGCTATCGAATTTAGAGTTTGGTAAAAAAATAATAATTCGATACTTGATTAAAAACAACATTCATTACAACATAACAACGACGCCACATCATAATGGAACGCTGTTACATCATCATGTTTGCATGCACACATATTATGCAGGGAACATAAAAATGTTTGAAGCATGCCCCAAACATATACATGTTTCGGTCACAACAAATATTAATATGTTTGTAGCAATATTCCCAAACATTAATATAAGTTTGCACCCCAACATTAATATGTTTGAAGTAATCAAAGCCGGCATAAATACCTAATCACTTGAATGCGTACATTAATCCAATGTTTAACAAACATACAACAATAAATTCTCTCGCAACTGCCTGATACAGAATACAATTTTTTTAAACCATCGAGTTTTTTTTTAGTACATTTAACAAAATAATTTATACGAGTTTTAATTCATATTCGTGTTTAAATATTCAAAATAAGGTATCTACATTGGTAAGGGTCAGTCCCTACACAAAAAAAAAGTTGCACCAGTCACTCACCCCCTACATTTTAAGAAGGGTTTTTTCGAGTATGTGAGTGAGAGTAAGACAGAAAACGACGTCAAAAGAAACTAGTCGAATTTGACCTTACTGTATATTTTAAAATGTTGAACCCAATGTACTATCTTTTCTGTTTATGAATAAGAATAAGTACTTCAAAGGCGAAAGTTTCATTATTTTTGAAGCCCTTTACTCACGTTTAAAAATACGTTTCCAAACTAGCACAACGGTATGCCATTCGAACAATCTTTTAATGCCAAACAGGATAAAATAACTAAAAGGACAGTATGAAGGACACAGAGAAAAAAATGTGCTCCCGATATCGTCTCGTGATAATCTTTAAATCTAGGGAGTGACTGATGCAAATTTTTTTCGACCCACACTAATGCACACGTATGAACCTGAGGATGACAACGGGTACACTCAAAAAAGGGATAAATAATATTTACTTATACTTATAAATGGTGTATTCGTGTATACACAGTACATGCCGTTGAGAATTCACTTTTGCTCACAGCAGTTTCGCGATAATACCTCTGCGTACACAAAAATACTTTCCACTAATACTTATACTTAGGGCATAATGTGTACATTTGGGTTGGTCGATTTGGCAATCGATATTGTGCCATCAATTTGTCGATAGCTTTTGGCATGAGTCCACTACAACATTTCATACTCATAGCGCAAAAATTTCAATTTTAATAAAATAAAAAAATATGGTAATCAAAATGATCGCGTGAGAATAGAATTGAAATACGAATTGAAGAGAATCGAATCTATCGTATTTCTCTTCTCAGGCGCTGATATGTTTTAATGTATTATACGTGGCAACGTATATTTGTATGTATTGTATGTCACCTAACATTGGAAAAACTATACTACTAAAAATACCTTAAAAATAAAAGCTGAGAAAAAGTCAAAACAATTGAAATTTGGGCACCTTGAAAATGATTTTTTGGTATGTTGTAGTTGTTGTTTTTACCTCATGCCAAAAGCTATCGAAAAATCGATTGCACAATAACGATAAATTTGTGTCCTTTCAATCGGCCCACCCTAGTGTACATGGGTACTTACTTACATATTTCTACTTTAGGTGCAAAGTACAGATGTGTATACACAGAGAAAAAATATTATGATGGAAACGTATAAATGTTTGGAACATGCCCCAGCCAAATATATTTTTAGCTCACAGCAAACATAATATGTTTGTAGCAATGTACTTAAACCTTCATATGCTTATGTGTTAAAATATATTTTAGTTTACCCAAACATTTATAAGTTTTGTACTCAAACATTAATACATATGCTTCCAGAATGATAAAATTACAATGGTGTTAAAGTGTAGAGAACAGAAAACAACATATCCCCATTGACCTGAAACCATTCTTTCGCCGATTTAGTCGTAATTAAGGGTATGGGGGCCTACACTGGTGTAAGAGATGCGGCCCCATATCATAAACAATGACCCACTGTGCTAATCAGTGAAAGCACGTAGCGGTCAAACGAATTAACTGAAATTTTGCATGGTGATGGCTAAAAGTCATAAACTGTTTGGGATGGTAAATGGGTAAAATCGGAACAGGGAGGAAATAGTTTCCCTTTGAGGTACCTCGGAAAACAGTGCACTTTTTCGGTATTTGCTTAACAATTCATAGTTTTTTGCGACGGACAATGGTTAAAATTAGTACTTTTAGTAAAGACGCAATAAATACCTCAAAAAGGGCAAAGTGGCTGGAAGGTTTGCTCATATGGTACAAAAAACATCCCGCATGTTCAAAACGGGCTATTAATAGTCGATATGGACGTATGAGTACTGCAAATTTTGCAACCAATCTAGATATACTTATAGAATAAATTTAACTTACGCTTAATAATGGGTGATTCATCTAGAGGAATTTTTAAATATTAAATAAAAGATTTCTAAAATTCAAATCAATTGTGGAATCGTTATTGTTCATACGAAAGGACATTTTATGCCATTTATTTTTTGAATATAATTTCCTTCAAATATTGGCAACTGTAATATGGGAAAGAGCGTTCGGCGAAAAACAAGAAGATCCGCTGTTTTCGACTAAAATTGTGTTCAGTGACGAGGCCCATTTCTGGCGCAACGGCAGCGTCAATCAACAAAATTGCCGTATTTGGGCTAAAGAGGGACCAGAAGAGGTTCAAGAGGTACTATTATATCCAGAGAAAACCACGGTTTGGTGCAGTATATTGGCTGGTGGAATTATCAGTCCATATTTTTTCAAAAATGATGATGGTCGAAACGTAACTTTTAATGGTGCTCGCTATTGATCTATCATATCGGACTTTTTACTACCTGAAATTGAAGCCCGTATTCTTGAAGACATTTTGTTTCAACAGGACGGTGCCACTTGCCATGCAGCTGGTCAAATAATGGATCTAGTGAGAGGTAATTTCGAAGAGCAGCTAATTTCACATTTTGGACCTGTGAATTGGCCGCCTAGATCGTGTGAAATCACACATTTAGACTTTTTTCATTGGAGCTATGGAAAGTCCAAAGTCTATGCTGGCACGTTTTTCGAAATACCCAGACACATTTTACACATTACTAGTTGTACCCAGTAACAAGTAAAAACGTCATAAAGCTCGGCCAGTTCGAATACTATATTATTTTCCCTCCACCCTAAGCAACAACAGAGCCAAAAAGAATCCCTTTCGGCCCATGCGTTCAAATTACTATATAATTGGATTCGCAGCAAAATTTTCTCTTGTTTGAGTACCCATATGTTCATTTTAGTGATGGCCCATTTTGACCATGTTGGGTCGCATGAGCAAAACCGTCTAGAAACTATGCTCTTTTTGAGGTATGAGGCGCGTCCCACTATTGGCTGTACGCACATGGAACTTCGATCAGCGCTTAACTTTTGGAAGTCAGTATCGGACCAAATAACAACAACCCGTTTTTACAGCAATGTTGGCAAACACGTCACTATTGTACGATGTGAATTATACAATACACTTACATCCTACAGTAAACAAAATACCGACTCGAGATGTTCTCATGCTGACAAGAGATTTCAATGCAAAGGTAAGCAATTTGAACTAACCCGAAACAATTACGGTAAAGGATTTGTGGAATTCTCGCAAACATTCCAAATAGTGATTGTGGCTCGATCCTACTCTATAAAAGATATCCACAAATACACCTGGACATCAGAGAACGGCATCACCAAGAGAGGTGCTGATATTGATAGTGACTATGAGGTTGTGGTAGCCACAATTCGGATACAACTGAAGAAAATGTACAAAAGAACATAATACCCTCAAAAGCGGTTTGATACTACAAACATAAAAACAAAAAAAAGTTGAAAGGTATAATCGATTCTAACAAAAGAATCAGTAAATCAAATACTTGTACGATACAAAACGTAATCAAATTTTCAGTGTACCGTTTATACCCAAGTAAACGGACAACAGTATTTAAATTCTCTCGGATGTACGGGTAGCTGAGAAACGTACTTTGCCTTGGCATTTATCAACCTTTTTCGCAGTGGATTTGATGTCGTCATAGCCGTCTACACTTTCGTTGTCGTGGTTATCTACGTCATAGTTGAACTATGTTACTCTCCCGCAGTCTCCCTTACAACAGAATTAACATACTATGTATATTATACAGCATCCTACACCACAGATTGCTGTTGCAACCCCTGACAGTGCATCAATTTTGCAATTTAATTCCAATGGACTACGCAACAAAGTCAGTGAGGTAATAGAATTTTTGAGTCGTAGAAACATCATGGGTCCAGGAAATGTAGCTGAATGCCACCTGCATGTGACAGATACAACGAACTACGTAAGGATCGCATAAGTAGTGGATGTAGGGGACTTGTTTTCCTGTTACACCATTCTGCGCAATGCAGACCTTACTCGCCTGAGCTTGACTCTAGAGACCACTACATGAAACGTATGGGAGAAGCATCAGTCGTTATATTCCGTTCCAATCTGCTTGTTCACGACATCGTTATTTTTAGTTTAATTCATTTTTTGCCATTTAAAATTGAATCACAATTGCATTTAAATGCATAATATAACAACCATGTTATTACTTTTTTTGTACAATTCAAACTCATACTCCATGTATTTTATCCCTATCTTGTACTCTCTTGTTGCAACCCTAAGTTGTAAGACCTTATTTAGGCAACACTGTAAGAGCTTTGCATAACTTGTTTATTGAATTAGTTTTAAACAGTCACGTATTAATCTGTATTGGCTATACTTTAATAAACCGATAATATTATATTGAAACTAAATTCTAGCTAGTGTTTAATTTTTAAAATACAGTCCACTCAGTCGTAATCTCCGACGAACCTTTTTTGGTTCTTCGAACCGGAGTATGTCGGTTTTATTGAAATGCATGAAGTGAAGATCGTAGTAATTGTGAAATAATTGCCATAGCACGAGACAATACATACGAAGAACGCAGATCTTTGTGGTCTCTTACTGTTTGCTTCAAGTTCTACGAAGTGTAGTGAAATATGTACATTAGACCGTCTCGAAAAAAAAAGTGCACCGTACATCAGCGAATATAAAGTATTGTTCCAAGGAAATTTCAAAAAAATATTTTTTTTTTGACCGAACGTAGGGGTCGCCTTTTTAGTTTTTTCGTTATATCTTCGGTATTTACAGTCCGATCTTAAAGTTTGATATAGCGAATTTTTTTGTCTCGGGGAGGCCAATATTTTTGCCCTGAGGTCCATTGACTTCAAGTGTACCGTTCTGGTAGTTACCCCCCAAATCTCATTTCCTACCACCCTAATGTGGCACCCTAATGTTAGAAATGTATAGCTCGCAAAAAATCATAAAACTTTTGCTAAGAAAGTATTTCGATAATTACAGCACAACTATTAAAAAAATGATTTTATAAATTTAATGTTGCAGAACGTAGGGGTCACCTTCAGATGATAGATATAATTCCGTTATTTCTCTCTCTCTCTTACTTTATTTTGACAATGATATTCGGTTTACCAGTGAAATAACTATTGCGTCTATACTTTTTAAAATAATGGCATGGATAAGCTGTGAAAATAATTTTGTTTAGCAAAAAAAAACTATCAAATGACGATTTTTTTCTAGCGCTTACCTGGTAATTCGACTGTATCTTGCGAAAACTGTAATGCTTCCAGATGCTCTTGGGTATAGAACTGCAAGCATGGCGGCTCTGTCAAGTCGAATTTATTCCAATTGATCATATCGAAGTACGAGCCACTTTCGAAGTTTATAAAATCAATTACTTGTGGACCGAACATTTGACGAATACATCCAGTTGCATCACTACGGGCTAATAAAATTTTAGTATAGCCATCTGAACGCACTATCGGATCTTCGTCTGTTATCATCGATAACAAAACATTCTCGGGGTGGAAAAAGTACGAGTTATTTTGGATAACAGGACGGAGGGTCTGTTGAACGTCTTCCGGCAACTGACGAATCCATGCTATGTATTGGAAAATGTTTCGACTTCCGTGAATTGCCAGTGGTTTGCTTTTCACAAGGAACCAGAAAGGGGCATATACTTTTACAGCGAACTCAGCAAGTTTTTTCAATGTTATCGAGGGTTGAGAGCACGTCACATAATAGCGTAGGATCCGAGAGGCTGGCATTAGCCAGCGCGCTGTGCTAATAGCACCGGGCTTCTCGTGGGCTAATCTCTCTTCGCATTTTCCGGTATGAACGGCTAGAACCATACGATACAAATAAAGCTGGTCGCCTCGAACATTCCAACCGTCTTTATATGCAGGCACTTCTCCCGTTGGAATGGCTTCGAAATTTTCTATAACCTGACCAAATGTAATAAACAATGAAAAATCAGATAGTATAGTTAAAAACTATTAATATAAACTTACTGAATAATGTATGCAATTCTGAATACTTTCTCCAATACTTCCAGACCAGATTCCAGGTCCTTTCTGTTTACCAAGTAATGATCTTAGCAGCGCATTTAGTGGTAACTCGTTGAAGTGCAAAAGGCACACAAACCATTGCAACGGTCTCTGTAAATGACGTTCCATTCTTGCAATGACTCCATTTTTGTAGCCAGTGTTAGTAGCAGTTCCATCGCAATTAACAGCAACTAAATGATCCATACTGATGTTCTCTTGACTCAAATAATCCACGATGCTTTTTTGGATTCCCCCAGCAGTGCTGTCAGTGGGCGTAGCGTAGCCTATGAATTTGGACTCTGGCTCCTTCACAATAGTGATATGTTCTTCACTCACAACAACATTTCGCGTTACATTTGCATTAGTTACTCTTTTTAAAGTTGACTCTTTCTTGCCATCGAATGAGATACACGTTAACAAGTCATTAGGTCTTGCCGCAACCTTTGCTTCTTCACGAAACCTCACACGTTCTCTAAATATTTTGTTTTTATCGATTATAAGGCCGTCAAAGAATTGACTTATATTTTCTGCTGTTTCTGGAGATAGGTCGTCTTTGGCTTTTGCAGTAATCGACAATTTTAAATCTTTTATTAGCATAGTAGCAAGCAAGGCACCGTAGCGAACTGATGTGTCGCTGCGATCCAAAGCCGAACTAAAATTACGTAATGAAATGTCAGCCACAGTAAATGGTTTTTTTAAAGTCTGTGAAAGATCGCTAACATTATCTTCAAATTCCTGCTCTTCCTCGTTGTCCGGCTCATACCCAACGGTGGGTGTAGCGGTGTATAGCGTATTCGATGTTGCTATAATTGACGACATTTCTCCACCGCCACTTTGAATCGACATCACATCATCAACATCATCTAATCTCATCAATCGTGGACCGAACTGATCGATGAACAAGCCTTTCGCACATTCTGGGATTTTATCAGAGGCGTTGCAATTGCATGGAATATTTCTTTCAATACCGCACTTGCAACGCGATATCAAGAACAATCTATTCCACTCAGTTGCAGTGTTCTTTATTGGATATTTAACCATTTTATAATAATCATCCAAAAGCTTATCCAAACGTTTACGAACCGCTGTTGCAGATATAATTGGAATTCCTGAGCGCTGCCACAAAAGACTAACACTTCTAAAAACGTCTTGTTTAAAAGCACCCAGCTTTCGGTTTCGATCAGAATTATGTCGCAGATACAAAAAGTCACTAATTACATCGCGCTTCGTCGGTAATTTAGTGTTGTTTAATTCACTGATATTAAAAGACATTTTTTAGATTATTTTATCGTTTTATATTTAAAACTAGATGTACCCGGTGCGCTTCGCTACCCCTGAATATTAATTTTAATGAAACAGTATCACTATTAACACGGTCAAAAATTTCGTACTTTCACTTTCACTCGCTTAGAATACAGATGTGAACTGACTTAAAATTGTTTAAAGTTCCAACATTAATAGTTTTTTAAAAGATTGGAAAACAGGTAAAACCCTTTAATTTGTCTTCATCGCCGATAGTGAATTTCCAAACTGAATATGGCCTCAAATAAAAGACAATCATTCACCACAAATTGGGAAATTTGAGGAACACGATGTCATAAATGCTTTCAACGGTACTATGTCGTAAAACGTGAAAATTGATTGTTAAAAGTACGGAAGGTAATAAATGCATTATTGGGATAACGATATTTAGGAAGTTCTCAAAACTGATCTCAATGATATTCATATTAATTCGTACCTGTGGTCACTTTTTTAGCTTCATATGCTGACCTTTTTAATAGCCGTCTTTTTATTGGGTTTTCCCAAAAAGTACCTGTGTACCGAACCTCACATTCCAGTGGGCGGCACGTACAGTAGAATTATATATATAAAGATAAACAAAACACAATTAATTATTTTAAAAAAGTATAGACGCAATAGTTATTTCACTGGTAAACCGAATATCATTGTCAAAATAAAGTAAGAGAGAGAGAGAGAGAGAGAGAGAAATAACGGAATTATATCTATCATCTGAAGGTGACCCCTACGTTCTGCAACATTAAATTTATAAACTCATTTTTTTAATAGTTGTGCTGTAATTATCGAAATACTTTCTTAGCAAAAGTTTTATGATTTTTTGCGAGCTATAAATTTCTAACATTAGGGTGCCATATTAGGGTGGTAGGAAATGAGATTTGGGGGGTAACTACCAGAACGGTACACTTGAGGTCAATGGACCTCAGGGGAAAAATATTGGCCTCCCCGAGACAAAAAAATTCGCTATATCAAACTTTAAGATCGGACTGTAAATACCGAAGATATAACAAAAAAACTAAAAAGGCGACCCCTACGTTCGGTCAAAAAAAATTTTTTTTTTGAAATTTCCTTGGAACAATACTTTATATTCGCTGGTGTACGGTGCACTTTTTTTTTGTCCATGTAAGGTGATACGGTCTAATGTACATACATAGTTATACGTAATACATACGCGTAATGCAAATAGTACATACATACATATGTAGAACCGCATAAAGAGGACGCGTAGTGCAAATGGTACTTACATACATATGTACAACCACGTACAGAAATATGCGCAGTGCAAATGGTACATACATATGTACATATGTAATTGTGAAATAATTGCCATAGCACGAGACAATACATACGAAGAACGCAGATCTTTGTGGTCTCTTACTGTTTGCTTCAAGTTCTACGAAGTGTAGTGAAATATTTACATACATAGTTATACGTAATACATACGCGTAGTGCAAATAGTACAAACATACATATGTAGAACCGCATAAAGAGGACGCGTAGTGCAAATGGCACTTACATACATATGTACAACCACGTACAGAAATATGCGCAGTGCAAATGGTACATACATACATATGTACAATCGCGTAAGACTACGCGTAGTGCAAATAGTACATATATACATATTATAGCGCCCATAAAACATAAAGTGTTATTTTTTCCGTTTTTAACTCTGTCATGGAATAAACGATACTACTTACATATATTACTTTACAATTTGGCAATAGATAAACCAAAATAGATTTTTAAATAAATTTACTAATTTACGTTTGAAAAAAATTTTGACTCAAATTTTAAGTTTGACCTCAGAAAACACCATTAGGGTCATAGCTAGGTCAAAACTTGTTTAAGAGAAAAATGTTTGCCTGTATATTTGCAACACAAATACTTAAGGTGTATTATCCGAAAGTCGCCTGGCTTACGAGTTATAGCTCATCAAAGCTTGCAACTAGTTTTACTCCATTTTTAGGGCTAAAAATCGTGCACGGATATTATTTTTGATGCCCAATATACCAGAAAATGAGCGGGGAGCGGAAAGAGTAACACTTCCATTTCCTATGTATTTCACGTACAGACATACGCGTAGTGCAAATGGTACATACATACTGATGTTTAATCGCATAAAGAATACGCTTAGTGCTTAGTACGTTTACATATGTACAATCGCATAAAGAAGACGCGTAGTGCAGCTAGACATACATACGAGTACATATTCACAAACACAGACAGCGAGTGCGCGCCGGGTAAATACAAACAACCGAAAGGAGAGCATGCAAAGACAGAACCAACGCATCGCGCAGTAGTAGTATCATAAGGAAACCAACTCACACAATGAAAGAGAGGACGAGAAAAGTTGTAAATGATTATTTAATGTCGTTATGAAATTCAGTTCATTTGAGAAAATAACGGACAAAAGCTGTCATCAAAGCAGTGGCAATTCTGTGAATATAAAACTATTGTTAGTCGAAGATCGTACTGTTTGTAAACAATTAGACAGTGAATATCAAACTTTTAGAATTTCAAACTAATTTTATTTGTAAAGTGTTAAATAGTTTGAGAGCAATTAACATTCAGTAAACTTAATTTGAAAAAGATTCATAAATAAATCAGAATGGAGGAGTTAAAGAAGAAACGTGCTCAAATCAAAAAGTCAGTCTGCAGAATCTACAAATTTGTCAAAAGCCAAGATTTAGAGTACAATGACGTTAAGGTACGTATCGAGAAACTTAATGAAATTTATTCAAAATATGAAGAATTGCAAAACCAAATCGACATGTTATGCACTACTGATGAAGATCTTCAAAAGGAAGACATATATAGCGATGGAATAGACAATAAGTGTTTTTCGACGAAATCGATTTGTTCCGCTTTAGCTCAAGACAATTGCGACCACACGGTAATAAACGGCGCATCAGCAAACAACCAACAGGATAACAACGACCTAAACATGTCAATACGGGCATTAGCACAGCAACAGGCAACTACCACAACATTACTTCAGACTTTGACGACTGGCTTAGCGCCTGATTCTAACACTCAATCATCACACGTCCAATGGCCGAATAGTTCTGAGATACGTTTACCAGCAATATAAATTCCAGATTTTGATGAGGAGCTTTCGAATTGGATTCGGTTTAGAGATTTATTTAGTGCATTAGTTGAGTTTAAACAAGGCCTATCAGGAGTGGAAAAGCTCGAGTATTTACATATATTTACATGCTCTAAAATCAACAGCCTATTAAATCTGGCACGTTAAGTGAGATCAAACAATTCTACAACAACCTAAATGAGAGTTACAATGCTTTAAAGATCTTAAACGATTCTATGGAGTCTTGGGACCCAATTTTGTTGTTTTTCATTATAAAAGGCTTGAACAAGACTGCAACGTTTTATGGTTCAAATTTCAGAATGCTGGCGATACACCAACCTTTCAGCTTTTTTTGTCATGTTTTGAATTTTTTTTTAAATGATCTGAAAAGAATACACAAGTCGCTATTGTCAAAGCATGTGAACAAAGGAAGAATTGTAGCAATGGCTGCAAGGATACAATCATATTCACTGTGTGGTGGGGATCATTTGTTATACTTTATAGCTGTCAACAGTTTAGAACTTTTTAGGCCAGTAATCGAAGAGACATTGTTCGTAGGAGGTTCGGACTTTGCTTTAACTGTCGTAAGGAAAAGCAATTCTCTAAGGATTGAAATCTGGATCATGCAGAACCTTAATCATGCAGAACCTGTAACCTGAAGCATAACACTTTGCTTCACATTGATAATAATGTGCACCCTCTGAACAGAAACCACCAGCAAACGTCAAATGATACATCCAATAATGCATTAATTCAAACCTACAAGGTTTCCACACAACAACACTATTCCAACAGCCATCATAATGGTCCGACACATAAACAATTCTTTGCAGCCCTGCAGGGCTCATCGATTTTGGAGCACAGTCAACGCTCATTTCGGAATGTTGCGTCCAGTGTTTGGGACTGACTCAAATTCATGATCAGACCTTACTGTACGGTGTTGGTAGCAATAGCCCAAACTATACTAGAGGAAAGGCTTAGATGGAAATATATGAAAAACCGACTAAAAGGACAATCATGGTTTCATCCCTCTGCCTGCCCAATCTTACTCAGTATATTCCAAAACAAACAATTAGTAGTGACCTATTTAACTTCTTTACTAAGATTCAACTCGCGGACCCTGGATACAACAAGAATAATCGTATTGACGTGATTTAAGGTGCTGATGTTTATGCCCATTGTATACTGGGTGAAAGGATAGCGCATCTATCAGGATCTCCCACTATTAGTACTATGTTTGGCTGGGTACTCGTGGGCAGCGTAAATAAACAACAAGAAGATCAACATTTGTCGCCCACGTTTCTAACGATTTAGAGGAGCAGCTACAGCGATTTTGGGGAACAGAGGAGTGTGTACTTCAGGAAAGATTTCTAAGTCCAGAGGAAGAGATGGCAGAACAACGCTTTAAAAATCATACGCAAAGACAGTCGGATGAAATGTATGTGGTCCGACTTCCGTTTAGGACAGAATCTATTTCACTTGGCGAATCGAAAAATGCAGCAATGAGAAGATTGGAATCTATGGAACGCAAATTCGCAAGGCAAGCAGACCTTAAAGTTGAGTACCACAACTTTCTAGCTAAATACAAGAGCCTTAGTCATACGGAAAGTGCATCTTGTGATACAGATCCAGAATATTAAATGGCTCATCATGGTGTGTTGAAACCGTCCAGTACAACAAAGTTACGCGTCATTTGATGATGTATTTGTATTGTATTTTGTGCCGGACCATTGAATCCTCCGACCACTTATCAACTTAAAACTGTTACGTATGGTACATCAGCAGCTCCTTTTTTAGCACACGTACTCTGCAACAGGTGGCAATCGATAATTAGTCAACATTTCCGACTGCGTGAGAAGAGATCAGAAACAACTTCTATATTGATGACTACATGTCGTGCGCCCCAGATGTTGATTTAGCTTTTCTCTTCGTTTGATTCGGGATTCAACCTCCGCAAATGGTCATCTACGCAACAGTTTTACCAAACCATAAAACCAGAGGATAGAGCGTTTTCTTCAAAAATGATTCTTGATTATTCTGAAGTTATAAAGACCTTGGGACTACTGTGGAATACTACGACAGATTTCTTACAATACAGTGTTTTATTTCGAGCGTCGCCGGACATAATCACAAGGCGCCGCATTCTATCGGATATTTCTAAGATATTTGATACAGTTGGCTGGTTGTCACCTGTAGTGATCTCGCTACAAAGTTGTGTTGTGGTTAAAGGGAATCAACTGGGACCAGGACCTGCCGATAGATTTGAAAGCCGAATAGATTCAACCTCAAACCAACATTCAACACCTTAAGAATTTTGAGATTCCCAGATGGTTTGGATTCAGCACTGCATTGATTTTCAGATTCATCGGAATTGGCGTACGCGGCTTAAATTTATATCCGCATAAACAAACCGAATGGTTCAATCTCATCCAGCCTTTTGACCGCAAAGAGAGCTCCAATCAACCAAATTACACTGCCTCGTTTAGAGCTAAGTGGGGTTTATCTGATGGCTAAAACGATGGTGAAGGTGAAAGGAATTTTTAAACTTGAAAACATTGCAAAATTTGGCTGGACCGACTCTACTGTGGTGTTATCACTGATCAGCCACCATCCTAGGCGATGGAAGACATTCATCGCAAATAGTACGTCGTTCGTCATTAATAATATACCTGCTTGTCAATGGCGTCACATTCCATCCAAGCAAAACTTCGAAGACCTGACTACACAAGGTATTTCATCTACCGAAATAATAAACAACATGCAGTGGTGGCAAGGGCTCCAAATTCTACAAAATCATTCAGACCAACCTCAGTCATCGATTATCGTTCCTGACGAAGTAGATCTTGAAGAACGCAAGGATATTGCAACGATTGCTTTGTGTGGGGAAATTCATATTTTCGACCGTTACTCTGACTTCAACAAACTTCTTCGAACTACTGCGTTAGTTCTTCTTTTTATTATAAATTGCAAACTTAAATGCAACAGGAAGAGAATGCTTAGTATTGCTCTCAGAATCTTGGTGACGAAGTCACAAAAACTGTCGTTCGGAATAGAAATCCGGACAATACGTTCAGATAGAGTACTCTCAACGGGACATAAACTGGTTGGACTTACACCGTTTTTTGATGATAACGACATACTACGCGTTGGGGCCGCCTTGCAAACGCAAATACAAATTATGATCAAAAACACCCTTGTATCTTACATAAAATGAGCAACTTCACACAACTGTTGGTAAAACATTACCACATCAATCATTTACATGCTGGCCCGAGACAATTGCAGTATCTGTTAAGCCTAAGATACTGGATTCCAGAAGTCAATCAATTGATTAAACGAACTGTTTACAAATGTACAACATGCAGGCGTTACAGACAAAAACCCTTTCAGCATTGTATGGACGACCTACCAAGTTATCGTGTGCAATCAGGTTCCACATTCGTACATGTTGGAGTTGATTTCTCAGGTCCAATGTTCATCAGATCTTGGAAAGGTCGCGGTTCCAAGACATCTACATGTTGGATTGCCGTTTTCGTATGTCTAAACACGAAACAATTAATTTGGAGGCGTTGACGGAACTATCAACAGCAGCTTTTGGGCATCGCTTCGAAGATTTATATCTAGACATGGTAAACTTTCTCACATTTCTACCGACAACGGCAGCAACTTTGTTGGCTAACAAAGAATTGAAGGACTATTTAAGTTCCTGTCTGCTTCACATCCTGCCATGTCGAAACTAGAAATTGAGTCGCATTTTTTACCTCCATTGGCACCAAATTTCGGAGAAATCTGGGAAGCAGACATGAAGACAGTTAAGTTCCATCTAAGACGCGTATTAGGTGCCTCTGCTACTACATATAAAGAGTTTCCAACACTGCTTTGCCAGATCGAATGCTGCTTGAATTCAAGACCGCTATGCTTAAAATTCGAAGATGACATGGACCAATTGACGCCTACTTATTTATCAATACTTCGTCCGTTCCCGACGAAAACCTAATCAACGCAAACATTAACCTCTCTCTCGATGGCAGTTCATACAGCGCCTAGTTCAACAATTTTTTACTAAGTGGTCCAAGGAGTATTTATGTCAACTTCAACGAAACCTAAATGGTTTAATAAACTACAAAATCTACAAGTCGACTACATGGTACTAGTAAAGTACGAAAACCTACCTCCAACGCAATGGATAATGGGTAGGATAACTTCAACGCATCCTGGCAAGGATGAGATTGTTCGTGTAGCTACATTACGATCAAGGAATGGTACCATGAAGCGCCCAGTATCGAAACTATGCCCGCTGTTCCTGGATGATTGAAAGGGATCCTTTCAAAGTGGGCCGGAATGTTCACGACATCGTTATTATTTTTAGTTTAATTATTTTTTTGTCATTTAAAATTGAATCACAATTGTATTTAAATGCATAATATAATAAAACAACCATGTTATTATTTTTTTTGTACAAATTAAACTCATACTCCATTTATTTATCACTTTCTTGGACTATTTTATCGCAACCCTAAGTTGTAAACCCTTATTTAGGCAATTCTGTAAGAGCTTTGCATCACTTGTTTATAGAATTCGTTTTGAACAGTCACGTATTAAACTGTATCGGCTATATTCTCCAAATCAGATTATGGGCGATTACCATAGTTTACCAAACATAACTCTGGCATCGCCTGGCCTTATCAACGTCGTCATCTAGTAACCCGTCATCTCGTTAGGATCGATCCACCTTCCCATAATCCTCTCCATCAACAGACTATCAGACTTTATAATCACTGAACGCCGTACGTATCGTAGCTGATTGAAATGCCTTCCGAGAAGCCACTAACCGCAGCTTTAATAATCTACCTTTTTTTGGATGTTCGGGTAGCCGAGAAGAAGTTCCGGCCATCATCAACGCAGCAGCCTGCTGGTTGAACTTACGAGCTACGACCAAATTTCGCAGCAGAGGCTGCGGGACTGGTCGATGAGCGTGATAAAATTTGTCGCTCCAACTCTGCTGGTTCTAGAATTAGAGATCTCAACTCTAAAATCAGTAGGTTGGTCAACGAATATAAACAGAGAAAATGGCTAGATCGCTTAAAGAAGTGTAAGTTAAGTTCCGGAACTGATAAGTTGTGGACAACGGTCAAATCGATCTCTAACTCTGGAAGAAAGGATGTTCAAGCAGTCATCACGTACGGTGATAGAACAGTGACTGATTCGAAAATGTGTGCTAGTTATTTTTACCGGCTTTTTATTAATCACCCAGTGTTCAGAATTGAACATGTGGTTTTTAAACAAACGCAATCCTTACGCATACCGTCGTGTGTTTGAGGTTATCAGCATTTTGAGGATTCAAAGCAAAAGGGCTGCATGGCACATTACGACCCCAAGACAATGGGTTGTCGTAAAATGCTGTGTTGGTGTCATATGACTAGGGTTCTCTTGATAGCTGTATTTGTTTAGTATTATGTATTGTGTATTTAGGATTGTGTATGGTTGTTTAAGATCAACGGAAAATCCCTCGATTTGTAATCACCAGGAGACCGATAGTTTTAGACTTTTTTAAGATGTTCAATTTTTAATATACATACAATTATTTCAAATAAAAGTTAGTATCTTACAAATGCTCAAACGTGTAAGACGTATTATTCGAGCGAGTATCTTACAAATGAATGATGGTCCTTCGAAAGTTAATTTTAAGTTTTCCCCCACCCGCTGTAAGAGACTTAAAAATATCCAGTAAACTATCAAGGAAGTAAAAAAAGAGATACTTCATTTGATACAAGCGTGCTCGAGGCTATCATCGAGTTTCATACAACGGAACTTATCGGTTTTCCAAACGAGGAGAACTTGTACTAAAGGTCCAAGACTCATCAGAACCACAAGGGCTACAACGGAAGTTATCGGTTTTCCAAATGAGGAGACTTGGAATAAAGGTCCAAGACTCATCAGAGCCACAAGGGCTACAACGGAACTTATCGGTTTTCCAAACGACGAGAACTTAGACTAAAGGTCCAAGGAAGATGATTAGAACAGAGAAAATTATAAGGGAAGCGGAAGGCAGCCTAAAGCGGAAAAATGTGATAGAACTGATAAAATACCAGAATAAAATAAAAGATATCTGGGAGAAAGTTCAGAAGAATATAACTCAGATAGAAAGAAATATGGCCGCGAAGTAGATGACTACGATGACCTCGAGGACAAAGTATTCGAGGTTCTGGCGAAACTCGAGCAAGAAATCGAGAACATAAAAATTAACAAAGTTACACATCCAAAATGTCCACTGCCTGAAACGAAGTTACCCAAATTTTATGGCGTAGACCGAGATTGGCCATCCTTCAACGCTGAATTCAAATGTTTAGTTCATCACCGTAAAGACTTGACTGAAGCGGTTAAATTTCAGTACTTGAAACAGCGCTCTGTGGCGAAGGAAGGTCAATGTTACAGCATACGCTACTTGGGTCAGAGTCCAATTACAGCGATACATGGAACATACTGGTTGGCAGATATAAAAATAAGCGGAAGTTGTTTTCGGTCGCATACGACCAAATACTGGATTTGCCGAATCTTGATGGAAAATCTTATTATAATCTTTATTCATCATAAAGGACAAAGCCGATATTGGCAGGGATATAGAAGTCTGGTTGGCACACATTGTTTTGAGGAAGTTTGATGCAAACAACCTTCAACAGTACGAGCATAATACCAAGAAGACGAAGGAAGTCCAAACACTGGAAGATGTCAAGGAGTTTCTCGAGCAGCTTTGCGTTTCATTGGACACAAGATTATAAATTGCCGTAAATTTAGATCGACAGCGGCTGAGGAGAGGAGAATGTTTTTAAATAAAGAAAAACTGTGTATAGTACAACATGTACCAAAGAAGTGCGGTGTACTATCTGCAACCGAAGCAGTCATCATAACTTGGCACATCAAACGAACAAAATAACGAGAGATAAAGTCACAACAAATATGGCACATGAAATCAAAAAGGATACACTGCTCGCGACGACAATAGTAAAAGTTAAAACTGTTGATGGACACTTCGTATTACTTCGTGCGCTAATGGATAGTGGTTCACAAACAACGATAGTATCAGAAGAGACACCCCAACTATTGAGGCTGTCGCACATAAAGTCGCGAACAGAGATCGGTGGAATTTTATTATTATTATTTCAGGCAATATTCAGAAGTCATCAGACAGGAAAAAATTTTTGTCTGCTACAACCACCATAAACAACATAGATCTAGAGCGCTTTTGGGAGATGGAAGAAGATGATATATATAGCCAACAACAAATGAAAAATCAGTTGTGTGAAGAGCAGTTTACCACTACTACGAGAATTGATACAGATGGGCGATTTATTGTAAAAATCCCATTCAGGGATAACGGAGGTTATGGAACGCAAATTTCCAAAAAACTTAAAGTTAAAACTGGATTATTCTAAATTCATGGAAGAATATTTACGACTTGGGCATATGGTACCTGTAAATTACGAAAACAAAGGGCTGTACTACATGCCTCATCAAGCGGTATTAAGAGAAATCAGTGTGACAACAAAACTAATAGTAGGCCTCTCGTCTTCAAAAAGATTTATTTGACATCATTACAAAATGGCGTAAATGGAGAAATGCTCAGACAAACCTAAAAGAAGGCCTGGTTGTTTTGCTGAAGGCAGAGACCACTCATCCGGCAAAATGGTTCATGGGAAGAATCGATAAAGTTCATCCAGGGTCTGATGGAAGAGTTAGAGTTGTAACTGTGAGAATGCAAGATGGTATGCTGAAGCGTCCTGTTACTAAAATATGTCCATTGACCGAAGAGGATTTTGAGGTCGCAAAACGTGCACGATCTTCCGAAGTGCGGCGTTAAAGGGCTACGACAAAAAGGAGTACGATGGAATCACTGACGTTAATGACTTTAATGATGATGCAAGCTTCAACTGCGGCCTGGGTTAAACGACGGGGACAGCGGAATCGTCAGTACGAAATCTGAACCATACAACAGCGATCTATCTGCAAGCTATGGGACAGGGGTATATTATTACTTCTACATGGTGGATATTATTACTTCTCTCAATGCGATAAATAACTCACAAAGATTGATCGACAAAATGGGTGAACTTTGCTCGAGATTGGATTTGTTTGAGATCCAATGTAAAAGAACCTTAACAAACATGCAACATCGGCTGAATGTTATCAATGAAAGTAATGGACAGTGCATTGATAGAATATAATAGATATTGATAATATAACAACCGTTATAAAAGAAAGATATCTGATACATAGTGAATCCATCAAGTTGTTCATGGTAACTAACAGGTATCGGATATTCTTGATGAAGTGGAAAAAATTCAGACGCAGAAAATAAATTTACTAATAGATGTTAACCATGGAAAGCTGAACCCCATACTATTGAAGCCTCATCAACTTAAGAAAGATATAGTCCATATGAAGGAATACCTTTCAGAGAGGTTAATTTTGCCGGGGTAACGGTCTGAAAACGAGATAACCGCAATCTACCATCTTCTTAAGGCGAAGGGTGTATTTATGGATAACATGTTAGTGATACACGCCAAATTGCCGCTATTGTCTAGTTATCCATCTCATCTACATCATCTAATCCCAGTACCCACGTCTAAGCAAAACTTACGAGTTTCAGCAAAAATAAACTTTCCGAACCTAATCTACAATCTGCAATTGGACGCATATCATGAGATGAACCAGTTAACATTAAATCAATGCTACAAAGATCTCGCTGGACAGTTTATTTATCACACCAGCGGTCATATATCGTTAATTTTAGTTGTATGTAATAGCTATAATTATTATGTCCATATATTTTATTAAGCAAACGATTTTAAGAAAGCAGTTGCTTTCTGTTCAAATTGTTTCTCCCTTGCAAAATGTTTAGAATTGGACATGTGGTTTTTTAACAAACACATTTCTTATCGCATACCGTCGTGAGTGTGCGGTTATCAGCATTTTGAGGATTCATAGCATAAGTGCTGTATGACACTTTACGACCCAAAGACAATGGGTGGTCGTAAAATGCTGTGTTGGTGTCATATGACTAGAGTTCTGTTAATAGCTGTATCTGTTTAGTATTTTAGTATTATGTATTGTGTATTTAGGATTGTGTACGGTTGTTTAAAGTCAATGGAGAATCCCTCGATTTGTAATTACCAGGAGACCGATAGTTCTAGACTATTTTTGAGATGCTCAATTTTTAGCATACATACAATTATTTCAAATAAAAGTTTGTATCTTACAAATGCTCAAACGTGTATGCCGTAGTATTCAGCAAGTATCTTACAAATGCCTAAAAGTGAATTATATATTATTCACCAAGTGAGCGATAAGGCGATACTGATGTTCAAGCACGGCGATACCCCGGGAGTAGAGTACATGACAAAAATGCCCAATCTGTCGTTAGCCACTCACTTAGTTCCTGGAAAATAGGCAGAGTGGTACCGCTACTGAAGCCTGGCAAAGACGCAAGCAAAGAAGATTCATATAGTCCAATCTCACTAGCCTGATGGAACACCTTCTATGTGCTGATCATCAGCATGGGTGCTGCAAGCAGCACAACAACTGCTCAACACGCCGTCACCACACGTATAAGTCGCGGCCTTAACCAGAAAATGCCCAAGAACAGGACGGTTCTCGTGGCTCTTGACCTTAATAAGGCCTTCGACACGGTCAATCATGCCGCTCTGTTTGAGGACATTGCAGAAATGTCCCTTTCGCCTAGTTTGAAACGTTAGGTAAACTGAATGCATGGGCGCTAGTCATATGTAGAATTTAAATGCAGGAAGTCGAATTCCCGTACAGTCAAACAGGGAGTTTCGAGGGTGGGATGATATCTCTGGCACAGTTTAATCTATTCCTCTTAAAAATTTCTGAACTACTAGACGGCGTTAAAATTGTGTCATACGCTGATAATTGCACAATTTTGGCGTTAGGACCATAAGTGGATGACATGCGAGAAAATTAACTCTTACCTCACTTCAAGGAATATAAAAAACCGCCTCCTCGCCATCAGCGACACTGTTTTTTGCATGGACCGCAGAGCTGCAGATGTCACTTAAGGAAAGTCGACGACGTTAACATCCCGACTACCAACTACCCCAAAATTCTTGTAACGTGAGTACGACGCAGTGGAAGAAAATTCAGAATTGCCAGAATACCGCCCTGAGAACATTAACAGAGTGTCTCCTTATGTCTTCTGAGCACCATGAAGATGAGTATCCTAAGGTCCTTACCTTGAGCAGAACCAATTCTTCTTGTCGAAGCAGTATCTGCTTGGGTGTCTTCGCAGAGGTCGTCCCAATCACCATCTCATGAACAGGATGCCTTCGCCCTGGCAGATTAGATACGGGCATCATGCTCTAGATAGAGAAGTCCAGCATTACAAGAGAGAGCCTTTAACCATCAAAACTATAAAGCAGGTCTGAACGACATTCACGCTGATGGTGTCGCAGCAGCAGCATTCAACTATAGCGTGAATGTAATGCTAGGGGAACATCCCCCGGAGATATCGCCAGAGAAAAAGACGATAACTATACAGACGCGCGGGTTTCTGACTCAACTAAGATCTGGATGGTGCACCCGCCTCAGTTCGTATTGGACCCGCATAGATGCTAACGTTCTGGACGTTTGACCCCCCTGCCATCAGGGACAACATGACGTGCTGAACCTCTTAGATTGTTCGTCCAAGTCCATTCAGCTGACCAGATTTCTTTGGACACATCCAGGTAAAATCTCGCGTTTCCTTTACCTGGTTGTCGAAGCAGATCTACTGTATACGAACAGGACGTCACAACAAAATGTATTGTTGTTACAACAATAACAACAACCTGTAAGGAAGTTATTTGGTTAGCAAGCGAGTATGCTTTAAGTCGCCAAAAGAACGTTTTTCGTTTTTTGAACAAAAAGTTAAACATGACACACCCTGCTATATAAAAACATATATAACAAAAATTATGAGCAAAAAAACAAGAGGTCTCATCGGAGAATTCGTATTTGATTCATCCGTACTAGATGGGAGAAGCGATACTATTAATCAGGGTTCCAACTCTGAATTATTGGCAGTGCAAAAACAGGAATTTTCTGGGTTCTTAAGACTCTTAACTCTCTGTAAACATTAAGATTATGGTAAAGAACTACAAGTGTTTTCTTGTATGCCATAGATCACCCCATACAATAAGGGATCATTAAGCTATTTAAACGTGTACAGTATGTTTTAAGAAACAACCAAAAAAAATCCCACGACTTTCTTTTTAGTCCAAAATAAATAAAAAGAAGTGCATTAAAAAATACCCGCCCTAGTTTTAAAAATAATATTTTTATATCTTCTTTTAAAACTTTGTGTTTTATTATTTATTAAAGAGTGAAAAACTTAGTTTTGAAAAATTAAGTACAATACATATTAATCGGTATAAAAACCTTCATGTATAAATGAAACAGGAGTAACGAAACAGAAAAATACTGGATAGATCAAAAACATGTAGTTATGAAAAGAATAAAATTAATCCGAATTTTTTTTTAACACACATTGTGTTGTAACACTTTTGTCGATGATTTCAATGTTTATATTTATAGAACTACGATGTTGTCGGTCTTTTGTTACATTCTTTGTGCTTTTTTCTTTTGTTATGACCATTTCTTGCTGTTTTTTTTTGAAACAGTAAAAAAATAAAAATGGTTGAGATTTGGATATAGCTCCAAACATATTCAGACGATTTTATGGCTTTAGCTCTAGAGGTCACATACTACATTCAATCTTGATGAAATTTGGCAGTCCAAAATTGGCTTCCGAAGATAAGTTAAGTTGATATAACCCAGCTCAAGAGTCCTGTCTGGTGTTAGGTACGACCGCTCTGGAACACCTACATTAATTTCGATAACAATTTAATGCAATTAGAACATGACGATGGACCAACATTCAATTCTGAAACAATTTGGACCATATACGAGGACCTTGGTTTGCGGATATGCACCGGGAATGTCCAAACCATAAATTGGTATTTATGTAGCTGGTCCTTAAAATATATAAGGATGACATTATTGCTATTCGGAAAGTAGGATGGACAGGACAAGGCGTATTGAAAACAAACCCCGTGGTTTATATTATAGCTGCCTCAACAACAAGCATGAATTTAAATGGTTTTTTGCTGAAGAAGAGGCCTTAGGTTTACAGTAGAAGAACGAATGACCCCAATAAGTGTCTAGAATAAACATATGACCACTGTCTCAGCCATGACATTAAAATTATTCTATTAGATTTTAATGCCAAAGTATGCATGGAAATCACAGCGAAATTAAATTAATATTGTTATGGCATTAGATGTATGATGATTCTTATGGTATTAGATGTGGGAGCGATCCAAAGTACCCACATAAGTTTCGATCATTGCCTATTAGCAGCGAAGGTACGCACCAGCACAGAGAAAGATGGACGTCATAAGCCATCGAGTTTTCCACCTACCTAATCCTATATTCGTGCGCACTAGAAACATATGTTCCACTCTTTGTCGACAGCAGCAAAAAAAAACAGGAGGGTACCGAACACCGCTCTCTCTCTCTCTCTTTACCCTAGTAAGACAACGAGTGCAAGAAAGATACAACAGCAAAGAATGCTGCCATTAACACAACAATGCAGGGTGTAGCAATAGGAGCAGTATCGGAGAAATATCGGGCGGTTAGCAGAGTGGATGTTAGTATTTACTTACACCGCGTTTCATATGCACTCCACATATGGAAACGGATCAGAGATCAGACAATGTTTTTGAACGAACGCCTTGATCACGTCTCGGTCACCACAATGGTGTAATATTATTATTAGATGATGACTGGGGATATTTCTTGATCACGTCGGGGTCACCAAAATGATTATATTTACTAATGCGTTTCACATTCCACTCCACATGTGGAAACGGATCGGAGATTAGAGAATCAACTAAAAAATTGGTGAAATGTATTGTCTACGGTTGCCAGGCAGACTGTACAGCTGTTTTTCTTCAGCAGTCTTTGGCAACGATTACTTCGGCTACAAATCTAATGGCTTAAACGGGAGTCTTATTATGATTAATGGGAACTACCCTTTGCGTATAGTCTTCGAACTGTGCGAAGAATTCCGTTTCGCATGGGCTTTCGTTGAAAGCCACATATACAAAAGCACAGTGTGTGTGTGTATTGTACATGTATTTATACATGCGTTGTACATTAGGGCGTACCAATCCTTATTATATATGTTTTTGTTTTGTTTACATTTATTCGGTCTTTTATCATTATTATGACTTGAACAGTTGTTATTCTTGTTTGAGACCTTTTTGTTGTTGCTTTTCAGAATCAATTAAAAATTTGGTGAAATGTATTGACTACGGTTGCCAGGCAGAAAGGATTTTAATATAAGAAATAGTTTTTCTAAAGTTAACTTCACTAAATTTCCCACAGTTTGGCAATTATTGACCACAAATGTTGAAACCAGATAGAAACAATTGACATTTTAGCAATTTCGAAGCACTAGATGCATTTTTTCATATAGTTTGTTCTACGCATTTGTCTTCGCGTCCGTAGCTTTAATTGTGCTGGAGACATGAGCTCGAAATTCCAATTGGTTTAAGCGATACTGCAAAGAGAAAAATTTCATGTTTCATATGAGGACATAAAATCTGAAAGTAAAAATTTAATAATGAAGTAAAAATCTGAGTAAAAAAGTACAATTTTGGAATAAATATAAAATTCTAAAAGTATGTTTAGCTCGTTTGTTTTATTTCGTTCTGGTGCTTTTACACGTTGAACAGGGATTAACCGGTTCAAAACCTCTTGCATCTATATACACACTGTGTACAGTAATTTTAAAATTATTTTTTTCCCGTAACTAGCAACACGAAAACCGTTAAAAACAAATGAAGAAGTCACACTGAGAAAATGTGATTCATGTTAATTAATTTTTTCTCGAGTTCTTAATATAGTGAACATTTCGTGAAATACACCAAAAAAAATTGTTTACTTTGCTTTTTTAATATTTTAAGAAGATATTCCAAGGGACTTGGGTGTGAAACTAGCTGAAATTTTCTACTGCAATGCTACAAATACTTGAAGTAGAAAAATACTTAGTAAAAAAAACATAATGTCATATATGAGAAAATGTCATTATGTTTATTTTAAGGTTGACATATGGCAACATACAAAAAGTGATCGAAATTGAAATAAAGATGGAAGTTCTGGTGGTCTTATGTAATATCAGGAAGAGACGCTTTTACTGGGGCTATATTAAAACGTGGACCGATATTACCTATACAATCCCGCGACTGCCGGTTCTATGTACCGGATTGTCCCGAAGCCAACACTCTTCGGCCAGAAGCAGTCACCTCAACAATATGTATTTTTGTTCGTCCATATTTTCTGGTGGGAGCAGCACTTACTGGAATGCCTGCACAGAGCCGGGTTCGAACAAAACCCCGGACCTTGGATCTGCTCGGTTTGTCAGAACGGTATACACCATCGTTCTACGTATGTAAAGTGTAATCGAAGCATGGAGTGGGTGCACTTCAGGAGCTGTTCAGGTCTGAACCTCACCAGGGAGTATTGCGAAGCGGATTTTGTTGCATCGTGCTGTATCAATTAAGTTAGCAGTGGGTATTTGGATTTTGTGTCATCGCCGTCTGCATTCGTCGTCGTCATCATTATCCAACTATGAAACTTCGCCGCAGTCTCCCTCGCAACAGCATCAACATATACAGCATCTCAGTTTTCAATTTAATTGCAATGACCCACGCAACAAAACCAGTGACGTAATAGAAAAGTGAAGACCTATCTCGCCGAAGCTTGACTCTAGAAGCCCTTACATATAATGTATGGGGGTAGCAGTCAAGCCTGGAACTGCCGAGATAAAGCTGTACAACGTATACATCCCACACATTGGTATCTGTGGCCCGCGTTATTTTTCTTACATTAAGAATCCGCTACAAGGCAATAACCGCTTGGTCCTAGGACACTTTAATGCTTACCACGCACTCTGGCATTTTCTCGTAGACAACGTCCAGAGGGGCCTAGTTTTGTCAGAAAAATTGATAGCTCTACGTACATGAGGACGCCTCCACGCGGATTATGGGCGATTGCCATAGCTCGCCAGACATTACTATGGCATCGCCTGGCCTGATCAAGGACGTCACCTGGCAACCCGTCATCTCATTAGGATCAGACCACCTTCCCATAATTCTCTCCATAAACTAAGCATACGACTTAATCACTTTGAACGCCGTACGTATCTCAATCAAAAAAAGGCTGATTGGAATGCCTTCAGAGAAGGCACTAACCGCAGCTTTAAGAATCTAGCCATTCCGTCGGATGTTCGAGTAGCCCAGAAAAAATTTCGCAGCAGCTCGTCATGTCCCAGCTGGTCAAAAACCCGAAATACGACCAAATTCCCTGGAGAGCGTGATGACATTCGTCGCTCCAACCCTACTGACTCTAGAATTAGGGATCTAAACTCTGAAATCAGTAGGTAGGTCAATAAATATAAGCGGAACAAATGGCTAGATCACTTGAAGCAGTGCAACGTAAGTTCTGGAATTGGTAAGTTGTGGACAACGATCAAATCGCTCTCTAAACCTGGAAGAAAGAATGATCGGACAGCCGTCACGTTTGGTGATAGAACAGTGACAGATCCGAAGCGGTGCACGTGTCATTTTAGCCGCCATAGAATGATAAGTCGATAAGGCACCACCACAATTTACCGTTGGCGAAGTTGCTAATGGAAATCGCAGCGCAAAGTCATCAAATGTGCTGTGTCCGGACGGAATCTCAACATTGATGTTGAAGCACTTAGACACCCCGGGAGTAGAGTTCATGACCTGTAGGAGCTTTTCTGATCAGCACATTAATAAATAAGCACTTTAGTTTTTTTTCTGTAAATTCAGTTTACTTTATTTTAATTTCATTACTAATTTTATATTTAAATGTACTGGCTCTTGCAGTTGTTCAATCGCGACTACTTCTTTTTTATCTGCCAAAATATCACAGCAGCGACGATCTGCTGTCTGCGATGACATATGTATGTACCAAAATGTATGTATGTTCAGTTAAAGATGATGCAGGTGGCTACGTACATATGTACAGTTGGTGACTTGTCGTAAACAAATGACAAATCAAAGAAGAACTAGAAAAGTTAATAAACTGTAGTCTAGACTTAAAATTTGTGTAGGGATTGCAGTGGAGTATGTAATGAAATACACGTTTGGGGAAAAAATCCCAAACATTCTCCCCCGCCAAGAGCGACAGTTCTTAATGAGTTGACGGTAATGGATTATTCAAGGGAAGGGAACTTAATTTCGATATTGGGCGTTTTATGTGCTTGCCAGTGCAATAGAGGGTGACAACTCGAACTAGGCCATCAGGACCTGGATGCAATTGCTCTACTTTGGCAAGTGGCCATTGACCAGGAACACTCCGTTCATGGAGAAGTAAAACCAAGTCACCAATTTTCAAGTTTCGATCGATTTTATTCCATTTTGGGCGTGATTGCAGTCGACAAAGATACTTTTTGTTCCAGCGGTCCCCGAAAATTTTGTTTGAGTCGTTCCACTAATTTCCATCGGCTGAGGCGGTCGATGTTGGTATCTAGTAAGTCTTCATCGGGGATGCAATTCGAGGCCTCACCAATAACGAAGTGAGCGGGGGTGAGTGCATTTGAGTCTGCGGGATCAGCCGAAAGAGGGCATAATGGCCTGGAATTTAGGCAGCTTTCGATTTGCGCCAGCAGCGTGTTAAGTTCCTCATAGGTCAGAACTCGATCTTTCATGATACGACGGAAATGTTGTTTGGTTGATTTGACGCCAGCCTCCCACAAACCGCCAAAATGAGGTGAAGCAGGAGGGATGAAGTGCCAGGTGGTGCCCTGATTCGCCAATGTTTCAGCGAGATGCTCGGGTAGAGACGTCTTGTTTCTATGATATAGAACTTTAAGCTCTTTATTTGCACCCACGAAATTTGTACCACAGTCCGAGTACAGATCGGTGCATAAACCCCTTCGTGAGGTAAAACGTCGGAAAGCGGCCAAGAAGGCGTCAACTGCTTCAATGTGTTAGGCTGGTAACTGCTTCAAGGTGTATCGCCTTTGTACACATGCAGATGAATAGACAAATGTAGCCTTTGGATGTTGATGCTGTCCTAAGTGAAGAAGTTTTAATGGTGATTGGACCTGCGTAGTCCAATCCACTATGCTTAAAAGCTCGTGTTGGTTGAAGGCGTACAGCTGGCAGATTCCTAATGAGTTGTTGACAGGTTTGTGCTTTGTACTTAAAGCAAACAGTACACTCACGTTGACCTCGTTTTGCAAGATTTCGTGCTGAAACGATCCAATAATGTCGGGATACGTATGACTGCATTAATTGGAGGCGTCCATGGAAAGTTTTCATATGAGCGTCTGAAAAGATAAGAAAAGAGAGGGGATTTTGCTTGGACAACAAAATCGGATGTTTAGTTTTGAACGGAATGGCAGCGTTTGATAATCGTCCACCAACTCGCAGAATTCCCAATTCGTCCAGGAATGGGGATAATTGGGCAATATTGCTTTGATTGGAAACCATTTTTCCAAGTTTTAAAGAGGAAATTTCATCAGCATATGACACCACCTGTGTTAATTTGATGAGTAGTTGATGGGCTTGTTTTAGTTCATATGTTTTGAGGAATCCCACTTCTCTATTATTTTGTTTAGGTTTCCGTCGTATGTTGTTGTAGAATCGGAGTATGTATGACGTCACACGCACCAGAGCAGACAGTCTGGAGAATTTTTGTGTAATTTCGGGATAAGTCGCGTTAGATTTTGTCTTTGTTATGTGAGCAGTAACATTGTTGTTGTTAATTTTTTCATGAAATATTTCAGCGGGGGAAGTAGGCCAAGTATCAGCTGTAGCTTGTAGCCAATGTGGGCCTTTCCACCAGAGGTTATTATGAATTAGTTGTTCGCGCTTTAATCCTCGTGGCGCGCAATCTGCTGGATTTTCTTTTGTGGGGACATATCGCCAATCATTAACATTTGTTAGTCGTTGTATTTTTGAGACTCGATTTGCCACGTAGACTTCCAACCGTTTGGCAGTATTTTGCAACCACGCAAAAACGATGGTACTATCCGTCCAGTATACGATGTTGCCAATATCGAACTCTACTTCTGTCTTAATTTTAACCACCAATTTTGCTAGGAGGGCTGCTGCTGTTAATTACAGTCGAGGTATTGTTTCACTTTTCAGGGGAACGACTTTTGTTTTTGCTTGGAGTAAATTTATTAATATCTCACCAGATTCTGTTGTTATGCGGGCGTAGACGACTGCTGCGTAAGCCACTTTTGAAGCATCACTGAAGGCGTGAAGGTCAATAATACATTGGTTTGGCCTATATCCAATCCATGTTGGAATTCGAATATTCTCAAGAGATTTCAATCTGGTTCTAAAGTGGATCCATTCACGCTGAATTTCTTCGGGTAGTGTATCCTTCCAATCCAGTTTCAGTTTCCACAACTGTTGAAAAATGATTTTTGCAATTATTGTTGTAGCGGAAAGCCATCCTAATGGATCAAATAATTTGCAGGCATCTGAAAGCAAACTGCTTTTAGTTATATTGTTAGAAAATGTAAAATTTATCGAAAAACAAAAATAATCATCCTTGGTATTCCAGTTTATACCAAGAGCCTTGGACATATTTGGTTGCTGAATGGGAAATAGGTTGCGAATTTCACGATCTTGTTCAGGAATACTCTCCATGAGGGATAACGGATTAGAATTCCATTTTCTTAGGTGAAATCCACCTGATGTCAAAAGACGAGAAAGTTGCTTTTGCAACAGTGGAGCCTCTTGTAGAGTGTCCGTCCCAGATATGACGTCATCTACATACGTGTCGGTTCGAAGTATTACACTAGCTTCTGGAAAGATTTTCGCTTCATCTGCTGCTAGTTGCTGTAATACTCTAATCGCTAAGTAGGGTGCACAAGTAGTTCCGTAGGTCACCGTTTTTAATGCATACACGCAGATTTTTCCTGCCTTATCTCTCCAAAGAATGCATTGAAAAGGCTGATATTCTGGAGGGACACTTATTTGTCTAAACATTTTTTCTAGGTCTGCGGTTAAACCAATATAGTGTCGTCGCCATCGGGTGATGATTGACGGCAAATCGTTTTGCAGCGCTGGACCTGGTGATAGCTCTTCATTAATTGACGTCTGTGGAGGTTTGCGATTACCACCATCAAAAACAACTCGAAGTTTGGTAGTCGTGCTACTCTCTCTGAGTACGCCATGGTGAGGAAAAAATAAGCATTTTTCAGTATTGCATGAGGGTACTGGGTACTCACCAAGGTTTACCATATGCTGTAGCGATTCGTATTCTGCCATGAATTTTTGATACTCCTCAGCAAACTTTGGCTTTTGTTTCAATGATAACTCTAACTGTTTAAGTCTCTTTATCGCATTGTAGTCCGTGTGGGAAAAAGTTGGTAGTTTTCGACCTTGAAGTACACTTTTAAAGGGCAGATGAACAGTATATCGTCCAGTTTCAACACGGGTGTGCTGTTCAACGAACAACTTTTCGCAGAGTTCTTCTTCATTCGTTAACGGTCTGGTGTCCAGCAATTCTTCCTGCTCCCAAAACATGCGAAGCTGCTCATCAAGAGTACTAAGATTTGCAGAAATTGTTGTTGGAATATTTGACCTTACAGAACCCGATACTATCCAACCTAAATGTGTTTCTTGCAATAAGAAACTATCCGCGAACTTTTTCATTCCAGGTAGCAGCAAATCACCATAGACGTCGTTTCCCAGAAGTAGATCTATGTTTTGCGGCGAGAGAAAATCTGGATCTGCAAGAAAGTATTTTGAAAGTTCTGGTATATAGGTTGGAATTAGTTTAGGGGGAATATATGACGTGACACTAGGTACTATAAGGGCAGTTACTGGTAGTTCAAATTGTTCTTTGTACTTAGAACGGATCATTATTCGCGCAGATTTCTTCACAGTGATAGCTCGATTTCCTCCGATACCAGAGACATCGATTCTTGTTTTGTATTTCGGTACAGGTAGTAATTGAGAAAGCTCTTCAGAAATGAATGAAAGTTGAGATCCTTGATCTACGAGAGCTTTAACGCAAAAACTTCCACTTGAGGTGTGTATAATTACTCTCACAGTGGGCAATAAAGAAGGGTTGAGATTTTTTGCGTTGAGGTTTGACACATTTGTACTGACCGTGGTTGACTCAGGTGTAGATGTACCAGCAGGTAGTTGGAATGTTTGATTTCCATTAGTAATTGCAGATGGGGTTATCTTCCCGGTATTATTCTTGGAGAACTCATTATGGATGACAGTATGATGAGGCTCGAGGCATATGTGACATCTGGTACTGAGTCTGCAAGACGATTGCATAGGTCCAGCGTTAAGACAGTTCCGACAAAGTCGATGTTGATTTACAAGATTCTTCTTCTCCGATGAAGACAGAGTTGTAAAACGGAAACATTTGTAAAGAGGATGACGTTTGTAACAGCAAGGGTAGTTTTCGTCGTTTACAGCTGAAACTCTTTGAGCTCGTACCATTTTCGTTGGTTTCTTTCGACTTTCCCTGTTGTAGCAAATTGGTGTTGAAACAGTATCTACCTCCAGCGACTCTAGCGTTCGAAACCTAGTTTTCAGAAAATTCAGCACTTCAGACATGGGAGGGATAGAAGTGCTAGCTTTGAGCGACTGTTCCCATTCCTTTCGCGTCGGCAGGTCCAGCTTTTGCGTAACTAAGTATATTAGAATTGAATCCCAAGTCGAGATATTGATGTTTAACGCTTTTAATTGAGATAAACATGTTCTTGTGGTATCCAATAAAATCTTTATATTTTTTAATGTACCATCGGAGGTGGTCATTGAAAATAAGCGCTTTAATATTTGCTCCACCAGTTTCCTTTCGTTGTGGAACCTCTTTTCTAAAGCATCCCATGCCAAATCGTAACTGGATTCTGCTGCTGGATATTCGTTGACCATGCTGAGTGGAGTACCGGTACACGAACTTTTCAAATAAAACTATTTTTGTACCTTTGTAAGGGAATTATTTTGATGGACAAGCGAATTGAACATATCACGATATGAAATCCAGTCGAGATAATCCCCAGAAAATGTTGGCAAATCAATTTTCGGAAGGCGCGCTCCGGCACAGAATGATTCATTGCGGCTAGTGGCTGAAAATGTGCTTGCGTGAACGGTTGGAGTCTGTGGAGAATCAAAGTCAAAAAGAAAGTCATGAAGATCAGTTTTGAGCGAGATGTAGGAATCGTAGCACTTGTAGTAAGTGTCGGTACTTATGTAAGGCACATCCTTTTCCTGTATTGAGTTTTCTCGTACAATATCCAAGATTTGTTCATGGCCATCCTTGAAGGTTTTAAAACTGCATTCTAAGTCCTCCAGAATCGTTTGCACATATCCCTTTGATATGGCATCCTTTGGTTTAGCGTTGAAGGTTGCAGCCACACGCTCGATGTGTTTGAAGATTTTCTTTTGATCTTCAATCGCAGGATCGGTTGAACTCATTTTTTCCCTTGAAGTTAGCTCGAAATTCGTGAGGAATAAATTGTACAGGTTGTACGTGAGGATACCGTAGACGCGACGGTTTCGGCACCATTTAATTGTAGGAGCTTTTCTGATCAGCACATTAATAATTAAGCACTTTAGTTTTTTTTCTATAAATTCAGTTTACTTTATTTTAATTTCATTTCTAATCACTTGTTTTATATTTAAATGTACTGGCTCTTGCAGTTGTTCAATCGCGACTACTTCTTTTTTATCTGCCAAAATATCACAGCAGCGACGATCTGCTGTCTGCGATGACATATGTATGTACCAAAATTTGTGTATGTTCAGTTAAAGATGATGCAGGTGACATATGTACATTGGAAGTACGGTTACGTCTAGTTGGTGACTTGTCGTAAACAAATGACAAATCAAAAAAGAACTAGAAAAGTTAATAAAATGTAGTCTAGACCTAAAATTTGTGTAGGGATTGCAGTGGAGTATGTAATAAAATACACGATTGGGGAAAGAATCCCAAACATGACCAAATTGCTCAATCTGTCGCTAGCCACTCACTTAGTTCCCGATGCCTGGAATATGGGTATAGTGGTACCGCTTCTGAAGCCGGGAAAAGACGCTAGCAAAGTAGAATCGTACTGGCCGATCTCCTTGCTTTTGCCAGTAGCATAGACGCTTGCAGCACTGCTCCTTCCCAGCCTGATCAGACACCTTCCTTTTGCTGATCATCAGCATGGGTTCCGCAAGCAGCACAACAACTGCTTTTCACGCTACACCACACGTTTAAGTTGCGGCCTTAACCAGAACAACCCCATCGGACGGTACTCGTGGATCTTGACTTAAAGCCTTCGACTCGTTCAATCATGCCATTTTGTTCGGGGGAATTGCAGAAACGTCCCTTCCGCCAAGTTTGAAACGTTGGGTACTAAATTATATGTGTGGGCGTCAATTATAATTAGCATTTAGAGACAAGAAGTCGAAGCCCGTACAGTTAAACAAGGAGTTCCTCAGGGTGGAGTGATATATCCGGCTCTGTTTAACCTCTACCTCTAAAATTTCTGCACCACTAGGCGGCGTTGAAATTGTGTCTTTTATTCTACTGTTGTTTTAAACAGTAGAATTTTTCCTAAAGACATGATAAACGATTGACTAAGTAATTGCGGCTTTGATATCCAGTCTAAGTTATCGACGCATACAACACCTTTATAGTTATAAACTTTAGTACCAATGATTGCCTTTTTGTTATTATACTACACTTATTAAGAACAACTAGAGAACAGGAGAACAGTTATATTTATTTGATCAGCTGAACGTTGTGCATAGAGTACCACATTCAGTCGCAATATCTCGACATAATCACTTTCAGTATCTTTGAATATAAGCGAAAGACATTACTTTGGTTCATCTCTCAGCGCCATGAACCAAACTGCTTACCAAAAGTGGCTCACTGGGCACATTATATCGCAACTACTACCTTCATACCAAGAAAGTTGGAAACATGGTACCCTAGTAACTACCAGTAGTTATTCGCAGATATTACTGTTCTTATAAATGTGTAGCATTTGTTTTTGCAACACTTCGAATATTTGCTCATGCTTCGTGAGAACACGTTTTGGGGGGATATGCCTAATAATTTTGGGGAAAAGGGAATAGCCAACGGAAATTGAATATTTATTTTCTTTATTGACATAGAACAACTTGAACGGAGTCTTACAAATAGAAACTGGATCGTATGTAGTTTGGATACCAAGTGAAGCGTTCATTACAATGTTGGTAATGACAGAGCAAGAGAGAGAGAGAGAGAGAGAGAGAGAGTACAGATGACAACTTATAACCATCTTTAGAACAAAAGCCAGTTTACACACAAACCAAAAAGAGTGTTCCTGTGTAAGCTATGGATAAAGCATATTAAGGAATGCCACGATTACAGGAACTAATCGATCAAATTGGCATTAACATCGCCGCCCGCCTTGCAGAACCACCGCAATTAGTTGGAAAAGTTGCGAGCAATGCAAATTTATAGTATAGTTTATTTTACTCATTATTCTTCGCGTCTATAGCTTTAATTAAGCTGAAGACGGGAAAACGAAATTCCAATTGGCTTAAGCGATACTGCAAGGAGAAAAAATTTATGTTCTTTCGAAAAATCAATTTTTAGCCAAAGCATATATAAGGCCGTAAAATCTGAAGAGTAACATTTTGCAAATGAAGTAATAATCTGAGTAATAAAGTTAAATTTTGGAAAAATACATTCCTGTTATTTATTTTTTGTCCAGTTCTTAATATTATGAACATTTCGTGAATACACCAAAAAAAAAGTTTACTTTGCTTTTTAAATATTTTAAGAAGATTAGTAAAAAAAACTTAAGTTGTACGTGCCTACTGTATAATGACCTGCACTTCTAAATTTACCGAAAACCAGTAAAAAACATTTTTAGACTCCTTGTGCGGGTTCTAAATGTATCTAGATTTTAAAATAATGTCGTATTTGAGAAAATGTCATTATGTTTTGGTACCCATATGTCTATCTTAAAATGGGCGGATCTTACGACCTGGCATCTAAATTAAGTCTTATAGCAAGAATAATTTTATTTTACTGGTACTTGATACATTGGTACATTGGAAGCCGTTTTTGCCTCAATCGATTTGTTTGGGGGCTTTATAAAAAATTCCAAAATTTTTAGATCGGTTGTTTGTAGATCGTCATATATTATACGAATTTTGATCGAAATCGGAATAAAGATGGGTGTTCTGGAGGTCATATGTAAATTCTGGAAGAGATACTTTTACTGGAACTATATCACAACGTGGACCAATATTACCCATACAATCTCGCGACTGTCGGTTCTATGTAACGGATTGACCCGAATCAAACACTCTTCGGCCAGGGGTAGTCACCTCAACAATATGTATTATTTGTTCGTCCATATTTTCATCGTGGAAGCAGCATTTCCCGGAATGCCTGCTCCGAGCCGGGATCGAACAAACCCCGGACCTTGAATCTGCTCGGTTTGTCAAAACCGTATACACCATCGTGATACGTCTGTTAGGTGTAATCGAAGCATGGACTGGGTGCACTTCAGGAGCTGTTCAGGTCTGAACCTCATCAGGGAGTATTGCGAAGCGGATTTTGCTGCCTCGTGCTGTATCTACAAAGTTAGCAGTGGATCTCTGGATTTTGTGTCTTCATCGCCGTCTACATTTTTGTCGTAGTCGTGGTCATTATTCAACTATGAGACTTCGCCGCAGTCTCCCTTGCAACAACATCAACATATACGTACAGCACCTTACACCACAGATTGCTGTTGCCACCCCTGACAGTGCATCAATTTTTAACTTAATTGCAACGGCCTACGCAACAAAATTAGTGAGGTAATAGAATTTATGAGTCGGAGAAACATCATAGTCGCTGCGATTTCCTGTTACACCATTCTGTGCAGTAAAGGCCTATCTCGCCTGACCTTGACTTTACAGACCCATACAACTGCCGAGATAGAGCTGTACAACGTATACATCCCACCGGTTGGTAGCTGTGTCCTACGTTATTTGCCTGGCATTAGCAATCTGCAACAAGGCAATAACCGCTTGGTCCTACCGATTGCGAATAAAACCAGATACTTTTTTAAAATTAGTTGAAACTTGTGCGCCTTGAAAATGATTTTTTGATAAGTCGTAGCTGAATTTTTTTCCTCATGACAAAAGCTATTGAAAAATCGATGGCACAATATCGACAAATTTTTGTTCTTACAAATCGGCCCACCCTAGTATATATGGGTACTTACGGTACATACTTCATACTGCAGAGTGCAGATGTGTACGAGTATACACGGAGAAAAAATATGTTTGCATGAAGATATCAAATATGCGAGATTCACTATCTAATTTTGTAGAAGGTCGAATTTTGGAAGAGAATCACATTGTTTTCCCTTGCACCCTACTTTTAACCAAAATAGTATTTTTGCCACTGCTTCCTTATTTATTATTCGATCTTAACGTGATATGTCGATGATGATTAATTCACACGGGTTATACTTCTTCCATACGTCAGTTTGAATTTCGAGGTTAATTTTTACTAGTGACTTTAGTTACCCGATTTTCTATCTCGGAAAAAATTCACAAGATGTGTTAACAATTTTTTAATTGTAGTTTTTCCTACCTTATGGGATGCTAGTATTTTCCCACAATTTACATAAAATATTCATTACAACTTTTATATAAGTCGATAATACTCCATTCATTTTGGGAACATTTTTCTTCACACACCTCGAATCTCATTGTTTACCGATTGCGAATTAAATTAGGAACTGTTTTAAAATCAGTTTTTGTAAAACAGTTCATTTCGTTTTTAATATTCTTTTTGTTGATCGCACAATAATTAGCACACGTGAAAACTGCATTTGTAAATTTACCGTTGTTATTCTTCATTTTATTCGTTAAACTTTTTTATATAGCAGTGTGATTGCGACGCGTGTTAATAAAGTGGACTTGTCAATTGAATTAATTGTAATAGAGAGTAGAAGGTAACATAAAACCTTAACAATCAATAGAAAACAGTGCATGTTTAAGCGAAGTGTGAAAGTCAAATACATAGATCCCCGTACATACATAGATCCCCGTACAAAACTGTATTGCAGCTATATTACATTAATTGTTGTTGGTGCATTTACATCGATCTAATAAATCAAGGGTCACGATAGCAATCGAGTTCTTTATTTTGAACATAGATACATATCTACTTCTAAATAATTCGAAGGCAATATATATTAATCTCATATACGAGGGCATATCAATAATTCCGTCCCTTTTCGGATAAGATTTTTTTTTGCAAAAAAAAAAAATATTTTTCAATTAATCTCTGTTTATCTCAATACGTGTCAAACTTTTGTTTCCCTTCCAAAAAAGAGGTCCATAAAATAGGCAGTTATTTGATCAATAATTTCATCGTTGGAGCTAAATCACCGTGCATTATCTTAATGACAAATAACATTTTTTAATCCTCTTTAAATCGGCCCACACCGACAAGAAGAATAATCTTATATAAGGTTAACTTAACCATAAAAAACATGATTTGGAGTCTACGTTATACTTATATAAGGTTAATATGAACATTCTTTTGTTCTCAACAATAATATTAGTTCATTAAACTATTCTATGTTTGAATTTTTTAACCATTAAAATTGTTAATTTTAAAATTATAAATGTTGTTTTTTGAATTGTTGAGTTTTTTAACCATTAAAATTGTTATTATTAAATAATTGTTGTTTTGACAATGCGTTGTTTTTAACCATGAAAATTATAAATACATGTTGACTTAAACAATGAAATTGTTAATATTATCTACTATGAAGATTTCTATAAAAATCATTTTTATTGTTAAGTTAACTAATTATTTGTTACCTCTTTTTATCAGAAATATAGTTACTGTAATAATTTTTAATATTAAATTAACCTACTAATATTTGAATAAAACAAGAAAAAAATAATTTTCACAAGTTTATTTTTTATTTTATTTAATAGTGATACATATGTAAATATATGTGCAGATTTTTAAAATCTTTTTCCTCACTCATAGCAAGTTTTTCGCACAAGCAGTCCAATTAACAAACACCTGATAAAAAAGATTCGACACTATTCGCATATACAAACGTAATTAGGTAGCACCTCTAACGAAATATGTATGTACATTACCAGTTTTAACTTCGAACCAACAACAACAACAAAAACGTAATTAAGTACGGTGTAGCAGTGGTGGCTTTTTAAAAGAGCGAGATAAATTGTCTTATGATCTTTCTCATTACACACATGGTCAGAGCAGTGGAAGAAAGAAAAAAGAACGTTGTGGATAATACAGTCGCAATCGTGTAACTTAATTCTGAACTTCGTATAACACAAAGAAGATCAAAAACTTCGATACAACAGAGCCGAATGTTTTTTAAATTTTTGTTGATGTCGCACATTTCTCTTCCTCTCTCTTGAAAAAACAAACCTTATACTAATATAATGTTCACTCAATTATTTTGTATGAACATTTGACCTTATATAACGTTATTTTGTCTTCTTTATCAAACATTTGCCATGAAAAATTTAACCAGACACATGGTTAAAAAAATCATTGTATTTTCGTGCAATAAGTTGGCATAATATTCGCTGTTTATAGTTTTCCCTTTTGAACATATCCGAGGTGGATTATACCGCGTGAATCCTAAAAAACTATTGTCATCACCTTATTGGCCGACAAAAATACCTTGGCCTTCTTCGTGTTGCAATATTTGCATGTTTCATTCACAGTTACAAAACGCAGCAAAAACTCTTTCAAATTTCTGTAAAACAACTTCAAACAACTCACATGATTACGTTTATGGTTATGAGAGCATACGCGGCAGACATCTTGCAAACATTTTTTTTTTAAATCCAAGTGATCATGTAAAATCAAATCCACACTGTCATATTAAATGCGTATGGCATGAACAATCTCAGGTGGATTTAGATTTTTCGACTTCTTCGGGTGTATTGACCTTAATTGGCCGTCTACTTTTTTACCATTGAAATCGATGATGAAGAGTCCCCATAGTATTTATAAAGCTTTTCCTTGGTTTGAGTGAAGGTTTTTTCCACAAAAAATAATGTTTAATGAACACTGGAAATTCACTTTTTTCCATTTTAACCAAAACCTATGAGGTTGTATTTTTTGAACACCTGTTTAACACCAACTAATTGGCGGAACTCTAAAAATTTGATAGTAGTCTATTAATAGATGGTAGTTGATGGGAGCAGTGTTGCATTTCATATAACTATGAGGGAGGTTGGAAAAGTCACGGAATTATTGACATGCCCTAGTAACTTATTTGCCTTTTAATATGCCTTTGCTTGTGTTGCAAAATAAGTTCCATTGCGGGGATAGAAAATCGCGTAACTAAAGTCACTAGTAAAATTGTACATCTAAATCCAAACTGACGTATTAAAGAAATATAGCCCTTGTAAATTATTGGAGACATATAAAACGTTAAGATTGTATCCTGATTAAAGAAGCAATGGTAAAAATAAGATTTTGGTCAAATGTAGGGTGCATGGGAAAACAATGTGATTTTAATTTTCAAATGTAGAGGTTGTGTATATTTAGCATTGCCTTTAATGAGAATATAAGGGCGGTTCAAAATTCTTTTTTTTGAATTTCATTTATTGATATTCAAAAAGTAACCAAGCCTTCAGGCCTTATATAGTTACAAAATTACAAAACATTCCTACAAATAGAAAAATATTTAGGTGTTGCTCAAAGGACTTCTTTTTATTGAATTTTAAGACAAAAGAAAAAAATTCAAATCAAATGTGGAATCTGTATTGTTCATTCGAGAGTTCGTTTTATGCCAGTGATTTTCTAAATATAATTTTCTTCAAATGTTGGCCGCAAGTACGCCTCAGGGTCCAATTTTAGATGACTCGGTCAAGCATTTCGATCGGTATGGCTTTAATGACACACACCGTGGTTTTCGCGGTTTAAGTCTTTCCATGATGAAATGGCAAACAATACTGAAAAGAAGAAAAATAATGTTTAACACCACTCACGCGTAATCTGTGAAAACACCCTATTGAAACAAATACCTCTAAATATTCACCCTTTATAATGTAAACAAAATGTAATAGTAATCATTACATTAAAACCACTATACATATTCCATAATGTATTTTACGTTATCTTGTGATACACTTTCAGTGTAACTTTTCGAGCATTAGGAACATTTTTTTTTAAATTCTACCTTAGAAAGCTACAAAATCGGAAGGTGGATCCTGCAAATTTGATTTTTTTTATACTGGACCCAACCGCCTATGTGTGTGTGGGTGAGAGTGAGACAGAAAATGACGTCAAAAAATTAGTCGAATTTGTCTAAGTGTATATTTTAAAATGTTGAACCATATGTAACTTTTTTGTTTATGAATAAAAAATAGTTCTTGAAAGACAAAAGTTTCAACATTTTTAATGCCCTTTCTAACTTTTAAAAATTAGTCTCAATCAGAGTAGAACACGAGATGGCGGAGGTCAATAATCAAATTTGATCTCGGAGTGTGACGTATGGACGAAATATAGCCCTTACCAAAACAACGGTGAGGCAGTGACTGGTGCCACTTTTTTTTGGTTTGGGGACCGACTAGACTTCCCCAAAAAAATCATGTTGTAGAATAAGAAGTATAGTTTGGAAAGAGAATTAAGACTAGTTGAAAAATTAACTTTGTGTTTTGTTCTAGGAATAAATATGTTTTTTTTAAATATCGGCCTGGAGGTGAAAGAGATGCAGTTTCAGTAGACATGTCCCGTAGATAATTACTCGAAAATGATCTGCGCTGTAGGTAGGCCGACCCTTGTGTAGACGCCTTCAGTTATAACCTTCGGATATGCATCTAAGCCAATAACGATGTCAATGTGAGCCGACTCGTAAAGTTTTTGAGCAACGAAGAAGAAATTTGGGAAATTTTTCTTGACCGACTCGTTTAGGAATCAAGCTGGGGTCTCCAAAGCCTTACACAGTACAACACATGATTTCGGGACTCAATTCTGATAATTGTTTGTGAAAGTAGTCCCAAAAAGAAGAACCTCTGCACCATTCGTTTGTCAAGGTACATCAAATAATAATTTAATAATTAATTTAAAGTTAGTAAGTATCGTATAGGGGAATTTGTCACGTTTTAGGCTCTTGTGTTTGTCATAACTTGAGAACCACTAGTCTGAATAAGCTGAAACAAAATTAAAAAAAAATTGACAATAAACATACGTACATGCACGGCACGGTACACAAGTTGACATCTTTTTACAACACACATACACGTTGTTAAAGAAATCTATTGATGGCTCTCGATGTGGAGTCTCTTTAGAGGTGGCAAGAGTGAGTTGTATTTTCGTGGGCAACTGTGTGAAGAAAACTTGAAAAGTAAGGTTTACAAGAGTAGTTCTTATTCGTTTGGGGAGAGCCTGGCCTTATAGAGTTCGGTTTTACTTTCAACAATTCCAGCAAGGCTATCTGAAGATGGTTATCACGGACCCGAAATCATGATAAAAGTAGAGTGCAGCCACGAAAATCAATGTCACTTTGCCATTTTGTTAAAAACGTGTCTTCTATTTGAATATAGAAGCAAGAGGTCTTGAGCCGGCTAATTCCTGTTCAGTGTGTAAAAGCAACAGACCGAAATAAAACAAACGAGCTAAACTTAAAAAAACAACTTTAATTTTTTAGACAAAAAATATTTTTTTTCTTCATACTTTTATTTATAACTGCGAAACTGTTGCTTACGTAGCGAAACGTTGTATGAACAGATTAAAGGAACTGTATTTTTTTTAAATTTGTTTCAGCTTATTCGGACTAGAGGTTCTCGAGTTATGACAAACAAAAGAGCATAAAACGTGACAAATTCCCCTTATACGATACTTACTAACATTAAATTAATTATTAAATTATTATTTGATGTACCTTGACCAAACGAATGATGCCGAAGTTCTTCTTTTTGGGGCTACTTTCACAAACAATTATCAGAATTGAGTCCCGAAATCATGTGTTGTACTGTGTAAGGGTTTGAAGACCCCAGCTAAATCCCTAAAAGAGTCGGTCAAGAAAATTTTCCCAAATTTCTTCTTCGCGGAAATGAAAAATGTTGTACTGTGTTATTCAAGCCGCTCTGCCATGTCGTAGAAAATCTTACAAAATGTTCTACGCTTGCCGCTTTGTATATCAAAAGGACCAGCGAAGCTTAACATCCTCAACACAAGTTGGTACCCACTATTGTGGTTTTATTATTAGTCTTGATTTCTGCCAGCTGTATATTTAATTAGCGGATGTCTCTTACCCGAAGAACGACCTGGCAAAGATTCTAAACGATCATACGAGTTTGAACGAATCGGAACATCTGAGTCTGGGAACGGGTCCAGATTTAGAAGTGAACTGGATGGAGAAATCTGAAGTTTTAATAATAGTGTCTTGTACTCATTTGGATAATAGGTCTTTTGACACATTGAAATCAATATATCTGGGACTTTAGATACTTCAAAACTGGAAATCAAAGTGGATTGCTTGGAAAAAATTGAACAAAATTACAGATATGCCCAATAGAAAACCGAATACACGTATGCCCTAATAGGCTGTTTCCACAATTGCCGTTTAAGTGATAAGGCGTAGTGGAAGTAGACACATTTAGAAAGAAAAAAACGAGTATTTGGCAAAGTGTTTTAGTGCATAAAATGAAGTTTCAATTAAAGTGTAAAGATTGTAAAAAATTCGATGTTTTAAGAAAGGACGTGTTCAGTATCAGACATTTGACGGCGGATTTTATTATTGTATGTTTTTTAAATACATATTTGATTAATACTAGTAATTGCAACAAGTAGGTACGTACTTATGACTGCTTAGATTTCTGCAAACATATAATGTTTGGGTGGCAACAAATATTTCTTTGAACATAAGAAGATGAATGTTTGGGAACATTACTGCAAACATGTTGATGCTTGCTGTGACATAAACATATATATTTTTGGAGCATGCTCCATACAAGTATATCTTTCCTGCAAAATATGTTTGCATGCAAACCTATTTTTATATTTAGCATGCAAACAGTTTTAAACACATTTTTCTTCATGTAGAAATATTTTAAGAAGAACTATAGGGCTGTGTACATTTATTAAAAAAAGGCTATCGAATTTAGAGTTTGGTAAAAAAATAATAATTCGATACTTGATTAAAAACAACATTCATTACAACATAACAACGACGCCACATCATAATGGAACGCTGTTACATCATCATGTTTGCATGCACACATATTATGCAGGGAACATAAAAATGTTTGAAGCATGCCCCAAACATATACATGTTTCGGTCACAACAAATATTAATATGTTTGTAGCAATATTCCCAAACATTAATATAAGTTTGCACCCCAACATTAATATGTTTGAAGTAATCAAAGCCGGCATAAATACCTAATCACTTGAATGCGTACATTAATCCAATGTTTAACAAACATACAACAATAAATTCTCTCGCAACTGCCTGATACAGAATACAATTTTTTTAAACCATCGAGTTTTTTTTTAGTACATTTAACAAAATAATTTATACGAGTTTTAATTCATATTCGTGTTTAAATATTCAAAATAAGGTATCTACATTGGTAAGGGTCAGTCCCTACACAAAAAAAAAGTTGCACCAGTCACTCACCCCCTACATTTTAAGAAGGGTTTTTTCGAGTATGTGAGTGAGAGTAAGACAGAAAACGACGTCAAAAGAAACTAGTCGAATTTGACCTTACTGTATATTTTAAAATGTTGAACCCAATGTACTATCTTTTCTGTTTATGAATAAGAATAAGTACTTCAAAGGCGAAAGTTTCATTATTTTTGAAGCCCTTTACTCACGTTTAAAAATACGTTTCCAAACTAGCACAACGGTATGCCATTCGAACAATCTTTTAATGCCAAACAGGATAAAATAACTAAAAGGACAGTATGAAGGACACAGAGAAAAAAATGTGCTCCCGATATCGTCTCGTGATAATCTTTAAATCTAGGGAGTGACTGATGCAAATTTTTTTCGACCCACACTAACACATCATAATGGAACGCTGTTACATCATCATGTTTGCATGCACACATATTATGCAGGGAACATAAAAATGTTTGAAGCATGCCCCAAACATATACATGTTTCGGTCACAACAAATATTAATATGTTTGTAGCAATATTCCCAAACATTAATATAAGTTTGCACCCCAACATTAATATGTTTGAAGTAATCAAAGCCGGCATAAATACCTAATCACTTGAATGCGTACATTAATCCAATGTTTAACAAACATACAACAATAAATTCTCTCGCAACTGCCTGATACAGAATACAATTTTTTTAAACCATCGAGTTTTTTTTTAGTACATTTAACAAAATAATTTATACGAGTTTTAATTCATATTCGTGTTTAAATATTCAAAATAAGGTATCTACATTGGTAAGGGTCAGTCCCTACACAAAAAAAAAGTTGCACCAGTCACTCACCCCCTACATTTTAAGAAGGGTTTTTTCGAGTATGTGAGTGAGAGTAAGACAGAAAACGACGTCAAAAGAAACTAGTCGAATTTGACCTTACTGTATATTTTAAAATGTTGAACCCAATGTACTATCTTTTCTGTTTATGAATAAGAATAAGTACTTCAAAGGCGAAAGTTTCATTATTTTTGAAGCCCTTTACTCACGTTTAAAAATACGTTTCCAAACTAGCACAACGGTATGCCATTCGAACAATCTTTTAATGCCAAACAGGATAAAATAACTAAAAGGACAGTATGAAGGACACAGAGAAAAAAATGTGCTCCCGATATCGTCTCGTGATAATCTTTAAATCTAGGGAGTGACTGATGCAAATTTTTTTCGACCCACACTAATGCACACGTATGAACCTGAGGATGACAACGGGTACACTCAAAAAAGGGATAAATAATATTTACTTATACTTATAAATGGTGTATTCGTGTATACACAGTACATGCCGTTGAGAATTCACTTTTGCTCACAGCAGTTTCGCGATAATACCTCTGCGTACACAAAAATACTTTCCACTAATACTTATACTTAGGGTATAATGTGTACATTTGGGTTGGTCGATTTGGCAATCGATATTGTGCCATCAATTTGTCGATAGCTTTTGGCATGAGTCCACTACAACATTTCATACTCATAGCGCAAAAATTTCAATTTTAATAAAATAAAAAAATATGGTAATCAAAATGATCGCGTGAGAATAGAATTGAAATACGAATTGAAGAGAATCGAATCTATCGTATTTCTCTTCTCAGGCGCTGATATGTTTTAATGAATTATACGTGGCAACGTATATTTGTATGTATTGTATGTCACCTAACATTGGAAAAACTATACTACTAAAAATACCTTAAAAATAAAAGCTGAGAAAAAGTCAAAACAATTGAAATTTGGGCGCCTTGAAAATGATTTTTTGGTATGTTGTAGTTGTTGTTTTTACCTCATGCCAAAAGCTATCGAAAAATCGATTGCACAATAACGATAAATTTGTGTCCTTTCAAATCGGCCCACCCTAGTGTACATGGGTACTTACTTACATATTTCTACTTTAGGTGCAAAGTACAGATGTGTATACACAGAGAAAAAATATTATGATGGAAACGTATAAATGTTTGGAACATGCCCCAGCCAAATATATTTTTAGCTCACAGCAAACATAATATGTTTGTAGCAATGTACTTAAACATTCATATGCTTATGTGTTAAAATATATTTTAGTTTACCCAAACATTTATAAGTTTTGTACTCAAACATTAATACATATGCTTCCAGAATGATAAAATTACAATGGTGTTAAAGTGTAGAGAACAGAAAACAACATATCCCCATTGACCTGAAACCATTCTTTCGCCGATTTAGTCGTAATTAAGGGTATGGGGGCCTACACTGGTGTAAGAGATGCGGCCCCATATCATAAACAATGACCCACTGTGCTAATCAGTGAAAGCACGTAGCGGTCAAACGAATTAACTGAAATTTTGCATGGTGATGGCTAAAAGTCATAAACTGTTTGGGATGGTAAATGGGTAAAATCGGAACAGGGAGGAAATAGTTTCCCTTTGAGGTACCTCGGAAAACAGTGCACTTTTTCGGTATTTGCTTAACAATTCATAGTTTTTTGCGACGGACAATGGTTAAAATTAGTACTTTTAGTAAAGACGCAATAAATACCTCAAAAAGGGCAAAGTGGCTGGAAGGTTTGCTCATATGGTACAAAAAACATCCCGCATGTTCAAAACGGGCTATTAATAGTCGATATGGACGTATGAGTACTGCAAATTTTGCAACCAATCTAGATATACTTATAGAATAAATTTAACTTACGCTTAATAATGGGTGATTCATCTAGAGGAATTTTTAAATATTAAATAAAAGATTTCTAAAATTCAAATCAATTGTGGAATCGTTATTGTTCATACGAAAGGACATTTTATGCCATTTATTTTTTGAATATAATTTCCTTCAAATATTGGCAACTGTAATATGGGAAAGAGCGTTCGGCGAAAAACAAGAAGATCCGCTGTTTTCGACTAAAATTGTGTTCAGTGACGAGGCCCATTTCTGGCGCAACGGCAGCGTCAATCAACAAAATTGCCGTATTTGGGCTAAAGAGGGACCAGAAGAGGTTCAAGAGGTACTATTATATCCAGAGAAAACCACGGTTTGGTGCAGTATATTGGCTGGTGGAATTATCAGTCCATATTTTTTCAAAAATGATGATGGTCGAAACGTAACTTTTAATGGTGCTCGCTATTGATCTATCATATCGGACTTTTTACTACCTGAAATTGAAGCCCGTATTCTTGAAGACATTTTGTTTCAACAGGACGGTGCCACTTGCCATGCAGCTGGTCAAATAATGGATCTAGTGAGAGGTAATTTCGAAGAGCAGCTAATTTCACATTTTGGACCTGTGAATTGGCCGCCTAGATCGTGTGAAATCACACATTTAGACTTTTTTCATTGGAGCTATGGAAAGTCCAAAGTCTATGCTGGCACGTTTTACGAAATACCCAGACACATTTTACACATTACTAGTTGTACCCAGTAACAAGTAAAAACGTCATAAAGCTCGGCCAGTTCGAATACTATATTATTTTCCCTCCACCCTAAGCAACAACAGAGCCAAAAAGAATCCCTTTCGGCCCATGCGTTCAAATTACTATATAATTGGATTCGCAGCAAAATTTTCTCTTGTTTGAGTACCCATATGTTCATTTTAGTGATGGCCCGTTTTGACCATGTTGGGTCGCATGAGCAAAACCGTCTAGAAACTATGCTCTTTTTGAGGTATGAGGCGCGTCCCACTATTGGCTGTACGCACATGGAACTTCGATCAGCGCTTAACTTTTGGAAGTCAGTATCGGACCAAATAACAACAACCCGTTTTTACAGCAATGTTGGCAAACACGTCACTATTGTACGATGTGAATTATACAATACACTTACATCCTACAGTAAACAAAATACCGACTCGAGATGTTCTCATGCTGACAAGAGATTTCAATGCAAAGGTAAGCAATTTGAACTAACCCGAAACAATTACGGTAAAGGATTTGTGGAATTCTCGCAAACATTCCAAATAGTGATTGTGGCTCGATCCTACTCTATAAAAGATATCCACAAATACACCTGGACATCAGAGAACGGCATCACCAAGAGAGGTGCTGATATTGATAGTGACTATGAGGTTGTGGTAGCCACAATTCGGATACAACTGAAGAAAATGTACAAAAGAACATAATACCCTCAAAAGCGGTTTGATACTACAAACATAAAAACAAAAAAAAGTTGAAAGGTATAATCGATTCTAACAAAAGAATCAGTAAATCAAATACTTGTACGATACAAAACGTAATCAAATTTTCAGTGTACCGTTTATACCCAAGTAAACGGACAACAGTATTTAAATTCTCTCGGATGTACGGGTAGCTGAGAAACGTACTTTGCCTTGGCATTTATCAACCTTTTTCGCAGTGGATTTGATGTCGTCATAGCCGTCTACACTTTCGTTGTCGTGGTTATCTACGTCATAGTTGAACTATGTTACTCTCCCGCAGTCTCCCTTACAACAGAATTAACATACTATGTATATTATACAGCATCCTACACCACAGATTGCTGTTGCAACCCCTGACAGTGCATCAATTTTGCAATTTAATTCCAATGGACTACGCAACAAAGTCAGTGAGGTAATAGAATTTTTGAGTCGTAGAAACATCATGGGTCCAGGAAATGTAGCTGAATGCCACCTGCATGTGACAGATACAACGAACTACGTAAGGATCGCATAAGTAGTGGATGTAGGGGACTTGTTTTCCTGTTACACCATTCTGCGCAATGCAGACCTTACTCGCCTGAGCTTGACTCTAGAGACCACTACATGAAACGTATGGGAGAAGCATCAGTCGTTATATTCCGTTCCAATCTGCTTGTTCACGACATCGTTATTTTTAGTTTAATTCATTTTTTGCCATTTAAAATTGAATCACAATTGCATTTAAATGCATAATATAACAACCATGTTATTACTTTTTTTGTACAATTCAAACTCATACTCCATGTATTTTATCCCTATCTTGTACTCTCTTGTTGCAACCCTAAGTTGTAAGACCTTATTTAGGCAACACTGTAAGAGCTTTGCATAACTTGTTTATTGAATTAGTTTTAAACAGTCACGTATTAATCTGTATTGGCTATACTTTAATAAACCGATAATATTATATTGAAACTAAATTCTAGCTAGTGTTTAATTTTTAAAATACAGTCCACTCAGTCGTAATCTCCGACGAACCTTTTTTGGTTCTTCGAACCGGAGTATGTCGGTTTTATTGAAATGCATGAAGTGAAGATCGTAGTAATTGTGAAATAATTGCCATAGCACGAGACAATACATACGAAGAACGCAGATCTTTGTGGTCTCTTACTGTTTGCTTCAAGTTCTACGAAGTGTAGTGAAATATGTACATTAGACCGTCTCGAAAAAAAAAGTGCACCGTACACCAGCGAATATAAAGTATTGTTCCAAGGAAATTTCAAAAAAATAATTTTTTTTGACCGAACGTAGGGTTCGCCTTTTTAGTTTTTTCGTTATATCTTCGGTATTTACAGTCCGATCTTAAAGTTTGATATAGCGAATTTTTTTGTCTCGGGGAGGCCAATATTTTTGCCCTGAGGTCCATTGACCTCAAGTGTACCGTTCTGGTAGTTACCCCCCAAATCTCATTTCCTACCACCCTAATGTGGCACCCTAATGTTAGAAATGTATAGCTCGCAAAAAATCATAAAACTTTTGCTAAGAAAGTATTTCGATAATTACAGCACAACTATTAAAAAAATGATTTTATAAATTTAATGTTGCAGAACGTAGGGGTCACCTTCAGATGATAGATATAATTCCGTTATTTCTCTCTCTCTCTCTTACTTTATTTTGACAATGATATTCGGTTTACCAGTGAAATAACTATTGCGTCTATACTTTTTTAAAATAATGGCATGGATAAGCTGTGAAAATAATTTTGTTTAGCAAAAAAAAACTATCAAATGAAGATTTTTTTCTAGCGCTTACCTGGTAATTCGACTGTATCTTGCGAAAACTGTAATGCTTCCAGATGCTCTTGGGTATAGAACTGCAAGCATGGCGGCTCTGTCAAGTCGAATTTATTCCAATTGATCATATCGAAGTACGAGCCACTTTCGAAGTTTATAAAATCAATTACTTGTGGACCGAACATTTGACGAATACATCCAGTTGCATCACTACGGGCTAATAAAATTTTAGTATAGCCATCTGAACGCACTATCGGATCTTCGTCTGTTATCATCGATAACAAAACATTCTCGGGGTGGAAAAAGTACGAGTTATTTTGGATAACAGGACGGAGGGTCTGTTGAACGTCTTCCGGCAACTGACGAATCCATGCTATGTATTGGAAAATGTTTCGACTTCCGTGAATTGCCAGTGGTTTGCTTTTCACAAGGAACCAGAAAGGGGCATATACTTTTACAGCGAACTCAGCAAGTTTTTTCAATGTTATCGAGGGTTGAGAGCACGTCACATAATAGCGTAGGATCCGAGAGGCTGGCGTTAGCCAGCGCGCTGTGCTAATAGCACCGGGCTTCTCGTGGGCTAATCTCTCTTCGCATTTTCCGGTATGAACGGCTAGAACCATACGATACAAATAAAGCTGGTCGCCTCGAACATTCCAACCGTCTTTATATGCAGGCACTTCTCCCGTTGGAATGGCTTCGAAATTTTCTATAACCTGACCAAATGTAATAAACAATGAAAAATCAGATAGTATAGTTAAAAACTATTAATATAAACTTACTGAATAATGTATGCAATTCTGAATACTTTCTCCAATACTTCCAGACCAGATTCCAGGTCCTTTCTGTTTACCAAGTAATGATCTTAGCAGCGCATTTAGTGGTAACTCGTTGAAGTGCAAAAGGCACACAAACCATTGCAACGGTCTCTGTAAATGACGTTCCATTCTTGCAATGACTCCATTTTTGTAGCCAGTGTTAGTAGCAGTTCCATCGCAATTAACAGCAACTAAATGATCCATACTGATGTTCTCTTGACTCAAATAATCCACGATGCTTTTTTGGATTCCCCCAGCAGTGCTGTCAGTGGGCGTAGCGTAGCCTATGAATTTGGACTCTGGCTCCTTCACAATAGTGATATGTTCTTCACTCACAACAACATTTCGCGTTACATTTGCATTAGTTACTCTTTTTAAAGTTGACTCTTTCTTGCCATCGAATGAGATACACGTTAACAAGTCATTAGGTCTTGCCGCAACCTTTGCTTCTTCACGAAACCTCACACGTTCTCTAAATATTTTGTTTTTATCGATTATAAGGCCGTCAAAGAATTGACTTATATTTTCTGCTGTTTCTGGAGATAGGTCGTCTTTGGCTTTTGCAGTAATCGACAATTTTAAATCTTTTATTAGCATAGTAGCAAGCAAGGCACCGTAGCGAACTGATGTGTCGCTGCGATCCAAAGCCGAACTAAAATTACGTAATGAAATGTCAGCCACAGTAAATGGTTTTTTTAAAGTCTGTGAAAGATCGCTAACATTATCTTCAAATTCCTGCTCTTCCTCGTTGTCCGGCTCATACCCAACGGTGGGTGTAGCGGTGTATAGCGTATTCGATGTTGCTATAATTGACGACATTTCTCCACCGCCACTTTGAATCGACATCACATCATCAACATCATCTAATTTCATCAATCGTGGACCGAACTGATCGATGAACAAGCCTTTCGCACATTCTGGGATTTTATCAGAGGCGTTGCAATTGCATGGAATATTTCTTTCAATACCGCACTTGCAACGCGATATCAAGAACAATCTATTCCACTCAGTTGCAGTGTTCTTTATTGGATATTTAACCATTTTATAATAATCATCCAAAAGCTTATCCAAACGTTTACGAACCGCTGTTGCAGATATAATTGGAATTCCTGAGCGCTGCCACAAAAGACTAACACTTCTAAAAACGTCTTGTTTAAAAGCACCCAGCTTTCGGTTTCGATCAGAATTATGTCGCAGATACAAAAAGTAACTAATTACATCGCGCTTCGTCGGTAATTTAGTGTTGTTTAATTCACTGATATTAAAAGACATTTTTTAGATTATTTTATCGTTTTATATTTAAAACTAGATGTACCCGGTGCGCTTCGCTACCCCTGAATAGTAATTTTAATGAAACAGTATCACTATTAACACAATTTCGTACTTTCACTTTCACTCGCTTAGAATACAGATGTGAACTGACTTAAAATTGTTTAAAGTTCCAACATTAATAGTTTTTTAAAAGATTGGAAAACAGGTAAAACCCTTTAATTTGTCTTCATCGCCGATAGTGAATTTCCAAACTGAATATGGCCTCAAATAAAAGACAATCATTCACCACAAATTGGGAAATTTGAGGAACACGATGTCATAAATGCTTTCAACGGTACTATGTCGTAAAACGTGAAAATTGATTGTTAAAAGTACGGAAGGTAATAAATGCATTATTGGGATAACGATATTTAGGAAGTTCTCAAAACTGATCTCAATGATATTCATATTAATTCGTACCTGTGGTCACTTTTTTAGCTTCATATGCTGACCTTTTTAATAGCCGTCTTTTTATTGGGTTTTCCCAAAAAGTACCTGTGTACCGAACCTCACATTCCAGTGGGCGGCACGTACAGTAGAATTATATATATAAAGATAAACAAAACACAATTAATTATTTTAAAAAAGTATAGACGCAATAGTTATTTCACTGGTAAACCGAATATCATTGTCAAAATAAAGTAAGAGAGAGAGAGAGAGAGAGAGAAATAACGGAATTATATCTATCATCTGAAGGTGACCCCTACGTTCTGCAACATTAAATTTATAAACTCATTTTTTTAATAGTTGTGCTGTAATTATCGAAATACTTTCTTAGCAAAAGTTTTATGATTTTTTGCGAGCTATAAATTTCTAACATTAGGGTGCCATATTAGGGTGGTAGAAAATGAGATTTGGGGGGTAACTACCAGAACGGTACACTTGAGGTCAATGGACCTCAGGGGAAAAATATTGGCCTCCCCGAGACAAAAAAATTCGCTATATCAAACTTTAAGATCGGACTGTAAATACCGAAGACATAACAAAAAAACTAAAAAGGCGACCCCTACGTTCGGTCAAAAAAAATTTTTTTTTTGAAATTTCCTTGGAACAATACTTTATATTCGCTGGTGTACGGTGCACTTTTTTTTTGTCCATGTAAGGTGATACGGTCTAATGTACATACATAGTTATACGTAATACATACGCGTAATGCAAATAGTACATACATACATATGTAGAACCGCATAAAGAGGACGCGTAGTGCAAATGGTACTTACATACATATGTACAACCACGTACAGAAATATGCGCAGTGCAAATGGTACATACATATGTACATATGTAATTGTGAAATAATTGCCATAGCACGAGACAATACATACGAAGAACGCAGATCTTTGTGGTCTCTTACTGTTTGCTTCAAGTTCTACGAAGTGTAGTGAAATATTTACATACATAGTTATACGTAATACATACGCGTAGTGCAAATAGTACAAACATACATATGTAGAACCGCATAAAGAGGACGCGTAGTGCAAATGGCACTTACATACATATGTACAACCACGTACAGAAATATGCGCAGTGCAAATGGTACATACATACATATGTACAATCGCGTAAGAATACGCGTAGTGCAAATAGTACATATATACATATTATAGCGCCCATAAAACATAAAGTGTTATTTTTTCCGTTTTTAACTCTGTCATGGAATAAACGATACTACTTACATATATTACTTTACAATTTGGCAATAGATAAACCAAAATAGATTTTTAAATAAATTTACTAATTTACGTTTGAAAAAAATTTTGACTCAAATTTTAAGTTTGACCTCAGAAAACACCATTAGGGTCATAGCTAGGTCAAAACTTGTTTAAGAGAAAAATGTTTGCCTGTATATTTGCAACACAAATACTTAAGGTGTATTATCCGAAAGTCGCCTGGCTTACGAGTTATAGCTCATCAAAGCTTGCAACTAGTTTTACTCCATTTTTAGGGCTAAAAATCGTGCACGGATATTATTTTTGATGCCCAATATACCAGAAAATGAGCGGGGAGCGGAAAGAGTAACACTTCCATTTCCTATGTATTTCACGTACAGACATACGCGTAGTGCAAATGGTACATACATACTGATGTTTAATCGCATAAAGAATACGCTTAGTGCTTAGTACGTTTACATATGTACAATCGCATAAAGAAGACGCGTAGTGCAGCTAGACATACATACGAGTACATATTCACAAACACAGACAGCGAGTGCGCGCCGGGTAAATACAAACAACCGAAAGGAGAGCATGCAAAGACAGAACCAACGCATCGCGCAGTAGTAGTATCATAAGGAAACCAACTCACACAATGAAAGAGAGGACGAGAAAAGTTGTAAATGATTATTTAATGTCGTTATGAAATTCAGTTCATTTGAGAAAATAACGGACAAAAGCTGTCATCAAAGCAGTGGCAATTCTGTGAATATAAAACTATTGTTAGTCGAAGATCGTACTGTTTGTAAACAATTAGACAGTGAATATCAAACTTTTAGAATTTCAAACTAATTTTATTTGTAAAGTGTTAAATAGTTTGAGAGCAATTAACATTCAGTAAACTTAATTTGAAAAAGATTCATAAATAAATCAGAATGGAGGAGTTAAAGAAGAAACGTGCTCAAATCAAAAAGTCAGTCTGCAGAATCTACAAATTTGTCAAAAGCCAAGATTTAGAGTACAATGACGTTAAGGTACGTATCGAGAAACTTAATGAAATTTATTCAAAATATGAAGAATTGCAAAACCAAATCGACATGTTATGCACTACTGATGAAGATCTTCAAAAGGAAGACATATATAGCGATGGAATAGACAATAAGTGTTTTTCGACGAAATCGATTTGTTCCGCTTTAGCTCAAGACAATTGCGACCACACGGTAATAAACGGCGCATCAGCAAACAACCAACAGGATAACAACGACCTAAACATGTCAATACGGGCATTAGCACAGCAACAGGCAACTACCACAACATTACTTCAGACTTTGACGACTGGCTTAGCGCCTGATTCTAACACTCAATCATCACACGTCCAATGGCCGAATAGTTCTGAGATACGTTTACCAGCAATATAAATTCCAGATTTTGATGAGGAGCTTTCGAATTGGATTCGGTTTAGAGATTTATTTAGTGCATTAGTTGAGTTTAAACAAGGCCTATCAGGAGTGGAAAAGCTCGAGTATTTACATATATTTACATGCTCTAAAATCAACAGCCTATTAAATCTGGCACGTTAAGTGAGATCAAACAATTCTACAACAACCTAAATGAGAGTTACAATGCTTTAAAGATCTTAAACGATTCTATGGAGTCTTGGGACCCAATTTTGTTGTTTTTCATTATAAAAGGCTTGAACAAGACTGCAACGTTTTATGGTTCAAATTTCAGAATGCTGGCGATACACCAACCTTTCAGCTTTTTTGTCATTTTTTGATTTTTTTTTTAAATGATCTGAAAAGAATACACAAGTCGCTATTGTCAAAGCATGTGAACAAAGGAAGAATTGTAGCAATGGCTGCAAGGATACAATCATATTCACTGTGTGGTGGGGATCATTTGTTATACTTTATAGCTGTCAACAGTTTAGAACTTTTTAGCCCAGTAATCGAAGAGACATTGTTCGTAGGAGGTTCGGACTTTGCTTTAACTGTCGTAAGGAAAAGCAATTCTCTAAGGATTGAAATCTGGATCATGCAGAACCTTAATCATGCAGAACCTGTAACCTGAAGCATAACACTTTGCTTCACATTGATAATAATGTGCACCCTCTGAACAGAAACCACCAGCAAACGTCAAATGATACATCCAATAATGCATTAATTCAAACCTACAAGGTTTCCACACAACAACACTATTCCAACAGCCATCATAATGGTCCGACACATAAACAATTCTTTGCAGCCCTGCAGGGCTCATCGATTTTGGAGCACAGTCAACGCTCATTTCGGAATGTTGCGTCCAGTGTTTGGGACTGACTCAAATTCATGATCAGACCTTACTGTACGGTGTTGGTAGCAATAGCCCAAACTATACTAGAGGAAAGGCTTAGATGGAAATATATGAAAAACCGACTAAAAGGACAATCATGGTTTCATCCCTCTGCCTGCCCAATCTTACTCAGTATATTCCAAAACAAACAATTAGTAGTGACCTATTTAACTTCTTTACTAAGATTCAACTCGCGGACCCTGGATACAACAAGAATAATCGTATTGACGTGATTTAAGGTGCTGATGTTTATGCCCATTGTATACTGGGTGAAAGGATAGCGCATCTATCAGGATCTCCCACTATTAGTACTATGTTTGGCTGGGTACTCGTGGGCAGCGTAAATAAACAACAAGAAGATCAACATTTGTCGCCCACGTTTCTAACGATTTAGAGGAGCAGCTACAGCGATTTTGGGGAACAGAGGAGTGTGTACTTCAGGAAAGATTTCTAAGTCCAGAGGAAGAGATGGCAGAACAACGCTTTAAAAATCATACGCAAAGACAGTCGGATGAAATGTATGTGGTCCGACTTCCGTTTAGGACAGAATCTATTTCACTTGGCGAATCGAAAAATGCAGCAATGAGAAGATTGGAATCTATGGAACGCAAATTCGCAAGGCAAGCAGACCTTAAAGTTGAGTACCACAACTTTCTAGCTAAATACAAGAGCCTTAGTCATACGGAAAGTGCATCTTGTGATACAGATCCAGAATATTAAATGGCTCATCATGGTGTGTTGAAACCGTCCAGTACAACAAAGTTACGCGTCATTTGATGATGTATTTGTATTGTATTTTGTGCCGGACCATTGAATCCTCCGACCACTTATCAACTTAAAACTGTTACGTATGGTACATCAGCAGCTCCTTTTTTAGCACACGTACTCTGCAACAGGTGGCAATCGATAATTAGTCAACATTTCCGACTGCGTGAGAAGAGATCAGAAACAACTTCTATATTGATGACTACATGTCGTGCGCCCCAGATGTTGATTTAGCTTTTCTCTTCGTTTGATTCGGGATTCAACCTCCGCAAATGGTCATCTACGCAACAGTTTTACCAAACCATAAAACCAGAGGATAGAGCGTTTTCTTCAAAAATGATTCTTGATTATTCTGAAGTTATAAAGACCTTGGGACTACTGTGGAATACTACGACAGATTTCTTACAATACAGTGTTTTATTTCGAGCGTCGCCGGACATAATCACAAGGCGCCGCATTCTATCGGATATTTCTAAGATATTTGATACAGTTGGCTGGTTGTCACCTGTAGTGATCTCGCTACAAAGTTGTGTTGTGGTTAAAGGGAATCAACTGGGACCAGGACCTGCCGATAGATTTGAAAGCCGAATAGATTCAACCTCAAACCAACATTCAACACCTTAAGAATTTTGAGATTCCCAGATGGTTTGGATTCAGCACTGCATTGATTTTCAGATTCATCGGAATTGGCGTACGCGGCTTAAATTTATATCCGCATAAACAAACCGAATGGTTCAATCTCATCCAGCCTTTTGACCGCAAAGAGAGCTCCAATCAACCAAATTACACTGCCTCGTTTAGAGCTAAGTGGGGTTTATCTGATGGCTAAAACGATGGTGAAGGTGAAAGGAATTTTTAAACTTGAAAACATTGCAAAATTTGGCTGGACCGACTCTACTGTGGTGTTATCACTAATCAGCCACCATCCTAGGCGATGGAAGACATTCATCGCAAATAGTACGTCGTTCGTCATTAATAATATACCTGCTTGTCAATGGCGTCACATTCCATCCAAGCAAAACTTCGAAGACCTGACTACACAAGGTATTTCATCTACCGAAATAATAAACAACATGCAGTGGTGGCAAGGGCTCCAAATTCTACAAAATCATTCAGACCAACCTCAGTCATCGATTATCGTTCCTGACGAAGTAGATCTTGAAGAACGCAAGGATATTGCAACGATTGCTTTGTGTGGGGAAATTCATATTTTCGACCGTTACTCTGACTTCAACAAACTTCTTCGAACTACTGCGTTAGTTCTTCTTTTTATTATAAATTGCAAACTTAAATGCAACAGGAAGAGAATGCTTAGTATTGCTCTCAGAATCTTGGTGACGAAGTCACAAAAACTGTCGTTCGGAATAGAAATCCGGACAATACGTTCAGATAGAGTACTCTCAACGGGACATAAACTTGTTGGACTTACACCGTTTTTTGATGATAACGACATACTACGCGTTGGGGCCGCCTTGCAAACGCAAATACAAATTATGATCAAAAACACCCTTGTATCTTACATAAAATGAGCAACTTCACACAACTGTTGGTAAAACATTACCACATCAATCATTTACATGCTGGCCCGAGACAATTGCAGTATCTGTTAAGCCTAAGATACTGGATTCCAGAAGTCAATCAATTGATTAAACGAACTGTTTACAAATGTACAACATGCAGGCGTTACAGACAAAAACCCTTTCAGCATTGTATGGACGACCTACCAAGTTATCGTGTGCAATCAGGTTCCACATTCGTACATGTTGGAGTTGATTTCTCAGGTCCAATGTTCATCAGATCTTGGAAAGGTCGCGGTTCCAAGACATCTACATGTTGGATTGCCGTTTTCGTATGTCTAAACACGAAACAATTAATTTGGAGGCGTTGACGGAACTATCAACAGCAGCTTTTGGGCATCGCTTCGAAGATTTATATCTAGACATGGTAAACTTTCTCACATTTCTACCGACAACGGCAGCAACTTTGTTGGCTAACAAAGAATTGAAGGACTATTTGAGTTCCTGTCTGCTTCACATCCTGCCATGTCGAAACTAGAAATTGAGTCGCATTTTTTACCTCCATTGGCACCAAATTTCGGAGAAATCTGGGAAGCAGACATGAAGACAGTTAAGTTCCATCTAAGACGCGTATTAGGTGCCTCTGCTACTACATATAAAGAGTTTCCAACACTGCTTTGCCAGATCGAATGCTGCTTGAATTCAAGACCGCTATGCTTAAAATTCGAAGATGACATGGACCAATTGACGCCTACTTATTTATCAATACTTCGTCCGTTCCCGACGAAAACCTAATCAACGCAAACATTAACCTCTCTCTCGATGGCAGTTCATACAGCGCCTAGTTCAACAATTTTTTACTAAGTGGTCCAAGGAGTATTTATGTCAACTTCAACGAAACCTAAATGGTTTAATAAACTACAAAATCTACAAGTCGACTACATGGTACTAGTAAAGTACGAAAACCTACCTCCAACGCAATGGATAATGGGTAGGATAACTTCAACGCATCCTGGCAAGGATGAGATTGTTCGTGTAGCTACATTACGATCAAGGAATGGTACCATGAAGCGCCCAGTATCGAAACTATGCCCGCTGTTCCTGGATGATTGAAAGGGATCCTTTCAAAGTGGGCCGGAATGTTTACGGCATCGTTATTATTTTTAGTTTAATTATTTTTTTGTCATTTAAAATCGAATCACAATTGTATTTAAATGCATAATATAATAAAACAACCATGTTATTATTTTTTTTGTACAAATTAAACTCATACTCCATTTATTTATCACTTTCTTGGACTATTTTATCGCAACCCTAAGTTGTAAACCCTTATTTAGGCAATTCTGTAAGAGCTTTGCATCACTTGTTTATAGAATTCGTTTTGAACAGTCACGTATTAAACTGTATCGGCTATATTCTCCAAATCAGATTATGGGCGATTACCATAGTTTACCAAACATAACTCTGGCATCGCCTGGCCTTATCAACGTCGTCATCTAGTAACCCGTCATCTCGTTAGGATCGATCCACCTTCCCATAATCCTCTCCATCAACAGACTATCAGACTTTATAATCACTGAACGCCGTACGTATCGTAGCTGATTGAAATGCCTTCCGAGAAGCCACTAACCGCAGCTTTAATAATCTACCTTTTTTTGGATGTTCGGGTAGCCGAGAAGAAGTTCCGGCCATCATCAACGCAGCAGCCTGCTGGTTGAACTTACGAGCTACGACCAAATTTCGCAGCAGAGGCTGCGGGACTGGTCGATGAGCGTGATAAAATTTGTCGCTCCAACTCTGCTGGTTCTAGAATTAGAGATCTCAACTCTAAAATCAGTAGGTTGGTCAACGAATATAAACAGAGAAAATGGCTAGATCGCTTAAAGAAGTGTAAGTTAAGTTCCGGAACTGATAAGTTGTGGACAACGGTCAAATCGATCTCTAACTCTGGAAGAAAGGATGTTCAAGCAGTCATCACGTACGGTGATAGAACAGTGACTGATTCGAAAATGTGTGCTAGTTATTTTTACCGGCTTTTTATTAATCACCCAGTGTTCAGAATTGAACATGTGGTTTTTAAACAAACGCAATCCTTACGCATACCGTCGTGTGTTTGAGGTTATCAGCATTTTGAGGATTCAAAGCAAAAGGGCTGCATGGCAACCCCAAGACAATGGGTTGTCGTAAAATGCTGTGTTGGTGTCATATGACTAGGGTTCTCTTGATAGCTGTATTTGTTTAGTATTATGTATTGTGTATTTAGGATTGTGTATGGTTGTTTAAGATCAACGGAAAATCCCTCGATTTGTAATCACCAGGAGACCGATAGTTTTAGACTTTTTTAAGATGTTCAATTTTTAATATACATACAATTATTTCAAATAAAAGTTAGTATCTTACAAATGCTCAAACGTGTAAGACGTATTATTCGAGCGAGTATCTTACAAATGAATGATGGTCCTTCGAAAGTTAATTTTAAGTTTTCCCCCACCCGCTGTAAGAGACTTAAAAATATCCAGTAAACTATCAAGGAAGTAAAAAAAGAGATACTTCATTTGATACAAGCGTGCTCGAGGCTATCATCGAGTTTCATACAACGGAACTTATCGGTTTTCCAAACGAGGAGAACTTGTACTAAAGGTCCAAGACTCATCAGAACCACAAGGGCTACAACGGAAGTTATCGGTTTTCCAAATGAGGAGACTTGGAATAAAGGTCCAAGACTCATCAGAGCCACAAGGGCTACAACGGAACTTATCGGTTTTCCAAACGACGAGAACTTAGACTAAAGGTCCAAGGAAGATGATTAGAACAGAGAAAATTATAAGGGAAGCGGAAGGCAGCCTAAAGCGGAAAAATGTGATAGAACTGATAAAATACCAGAATAAAATAAAAGATATCTGGGAGAAAGTTCAGAAGAATATAACTCAGATAGAAAGAAATATGGCCGCGAAGTAGATGACTACGATGACCTCGAGGACAAAGTATTCGAGGTTCTGGCGAAACTCGAGCAAGAAATCGAGAACATAAAAATTAACAAAGTTACACATCCAAAATGTCCACTGCCTGAAACGAAGTTACCCAAATTTTATGGCGTAGACCGAGATTGGCCATCCTTCAACGCTGAATTCAAATGTTTAGTTCATCACCGTAAAGACTTGACTGAAGCGGTTAAATTTCAGTACTTGAAACAGCGCTCTGTGGCGAAGGAAGGTCAATGTTACAGCATACGCTACTTGGGTCAGAGTCCAATTACAGCGATACATGGAACATACTGGTTGGCAGATATAAAAATAAGCGGAAGTTGTTTTCGGTCGCATACGACCAAATACTGGATTTGCCGAATCTTGATGGAAAATCTTATTATAATCTTTATTCATCATAAAGGACAAAGCCGATATTGGCAGGGATATAGAAGTCTGGTTGGCACACATTGTTTTGAGGAAGTTTGATGCAAACAACCTTCAACAGTACGAGCATAATACCAAGAAGACGAAGGAAGTCCAAACACTGGAAGATGTCAAGGAGTTTCTCGAGCAGCTTTGCGTTTCATTGGACACAAGATTATAAATTGCCGTAAATTTAGATCGACAGCGGCTGAGGAGAGGAGAATGTTTTTAAATAAAGAAAAACTGTGTATAGTACAACATGTACCAAAGAAGTGCGGTGTACTATCTGCAACCGAAGCAGTCATCATAACTTGGCACATCAAACGAACAAAATAACGAGAGATAAAGTCACAACAAATATGGCACATGAAATCAAAAAGGATACACTGCTCGCGACGACAATAGTAAAAGTTAAAACTGTTGATGGACACTTCGTATTACTTCGTGCGCTAATGGATAGTGGTTCACAAACAACGATAGTATCAGAAGAGACACCCCAACTATTGAGGCTGTCGCACATAAAGTCGCGAACAGAGATCGGTGGAATTTTATTATTATTATTTCAGGCAATATTCAGAAGTCATCAGACAGGAAAAATTTTTGTCTGCTACAACCACCATAAACAACATAGATCTAGAGCGCTTTTGGGAGATGGAAGAAGATGATATATATAGCCAACAACAAATGAAAAATCAGTTGTGTGAAGAGCAGTTTACCACTACTACGAGAATTGATACAGATGGGCGATTTATTGTAAAAATCCCATTCAGGGATAACGGAGGTTAGGTGACTCGCCACAGGCTGTGGCAAGATTGCTGAGTATGGAACGCAAATTTCCAAAAAACTTAAAGTTAAAACTGGATTATTCTAAATTCATGGAAGAATATTTACGACTTGGGCATATGGTACCTGCAAATTACGAAAACAAAGGGCTGTACTACATGCCTCATCAAGCGGTATTAAGAGAAATCAGTGTGACAACAAAACTAATAGTAGGCCTCTCGTCTTCAAAAAGATTTATTTGACATCATTACAAAATGGCGTAAATGGAGAAATGCTCAGACAAACCTAAAAGAAGGCCTGGTTGTTTTGCTGAAGGCAGAGACCACTCATCCGGCAAAATGGTTCATGGGAAGAATCGATAAAGTTCATCCAGGGTCTGATGGAAGAGTTAGAGTTGTAACTGTGAGAATGCAAGATGGTATGCTGAAGCGTCCTGTTACTAAAATATGTCCATTGACCGAAGAGGATTTTGAGGTCGCAAAACGTGCACGATCTTCCGAAGTGCGGCGTTAAAGGGCTACGACAAAAAGGAGTACGATGGAATCACTGACGTTAATGACTTTAATGATGATGCAAGCTTCAACTGCGGCCTGGGTTAAACGACGGGGACAGCGGAATCGTCAGTACGAAATCTGAACCATACAACAGCGATCTATCTGCAAGCTATGGGACAGGGGTATATTATTACTTCTACATGGTGGATATTATTACTTCTCTCAATGCGATAAATAACTGACAAAGATTGATCGACAAAATGGGTGAACTTTGCTCGAGATTGGATTTGTTTGAGATCCAATGTAAAAGAACCTTAACAAACATGCAACATCGGCTGAATGTTATCAATGAAAGTAATGGACAGTGCATTGATAGAATATAATAGATATTGATAATATAACAACCGTGATAAAAGAAAGATATCTGATACATAGTGAATCCATCAAGTTCTTCATGGTAACTAACAGGTATCGGATATTCTTGATGAAGTGGAAAAAATTCAGACGCAGAAAATAAATTTACTAATAGATGTTAACCATGGAAAGCTGAACCCCATACTATTGAAGCCTCATCAACTTAAGAAAGATATAGTCCATATGAAGGAATACCTTTCAGAGAGGTTAATTTTGCCGGGGTAACGGTCTGGAAACGAGATAACCGCAATCTACCATCTTCTTAAGGCGAAGGGTGTATTTATGGATAACATGCTAGTGATACACGCCAAATTGCCGCTATTGTCTAGTTATCCATCTCATCTACATCATCTAATCCCAGTACCCACGTCTAAGCAAAACTTACGAGTTTCAGCAAAAATAAACTTTCCGAACCTAATCTACGATCTGCAATTGGACGCATATCATGAGATGAACCAGTTAACATTAAATCAATGCTACAAAGATCTCGCTGGACAGTTTATTTATCACACCAGCGGTCATATATCGTTAATTTTAGTTGTATGTAATAGCTATAATTAATATGTCCATATATTTTATTAAGCAAACGATTTTAAGAAAGCAGTTGCTTTCTGTTCAAATTGTTTCTCCCTTGCAAAATGTTTAGAATTGGACATGTGGTTTTTTAACAAACACATTTCTTATCGCATACCGTCGTGAGTGTGCGGTTATCAGCATTTTGAGGATTCATAGCATAAGTGCTGTATGACACTTTACGACCCAAAGACAATGGGTGGTCGTAAAATGCTGTGTTGGTGTCATATGACTAGAGTTCTGTTAATAGCTGTATCTGTTTAGTATTTTAGTATTATGTATTGTGTATTTAGGATTGTGTACGGTTGTTTAAAGTCAATGGAGAATCCCTCGATTTGTAATTACCAGGAGACCGATAGTTCTAGACTATTTTTGAGATGCTCAATTTTTAGCATACATACAATTATTTCAAATAAAAGTTTGTATCTTACAAATGCTCAAACGTGTATGCCGTAGTATTCAGCAAGTATCTTACAAATGCCTAAAAGTGAATTATATATTATTCACCAAGTGAGCGATAAGGCGATACTGATGTTCAAGCACGGCGATACCCCGGGAGTAGAGTACATGACAAAAATGCCCAATCTGTCGTTAGCCACTCACTTAGTTCCTGGAAAATAGGCAGAGTGGTACCGCTACTGAAGCCTGGCAAAGACGCAAGCAAAGAAGATTCATATAGTCCAATCTCACTAGCCTGATGGAACACCTTCTATGTGCTGATCATCAGCATGGGTGCTGCAAGCAGCACAACAACTGCTCAACACGCCGTCACCACACGTATAAGTCGCGGCCTTAACCAGAAAATGCCCAAGAACAGGACGGTTCTCGTGGCTCTTGACCTTAATAAGGCCTTCGACACGGTCAATCATGCCGCTCTGTTTGAGGACATTGCAGAAATGTCCCTTTCGCCTAGTTTGAAACGTTAGGTCAACTGAATGCATGGGCGCTAGTCATATGTAGAATTTAAATGCAGGAAGTCGAATTCCCGTACAGTCAAACAGGGAGTTTCGAGGGTGGGATGATATCTCTGGCACAGTTTAATCTATTCCTCTTAAAAATTTCTGAACTACTAGACGGCGTTAAAATTGTGTCATACGCTGATAATTGCACAATTTTGGCGTTAGGACCATAAGTGGATGACATGCGAGAAAATTAACTGTTACCTCACTTCAAGGAATATAAAAACCGCCTCCTCGCCATCAGCGACACTGTTTTTTGCATGGACCGCAGAGCTGCAGATGTCACTTAAGGAAAGTCGACGACGTTAACATCCCGACTACCAACTACCCCAAAATTCTTGTAACGTGAGTACGACGCAGTGGAAGAAAATTCAGAATTGCCAGAATACCGCCCTGAGAACATTAACAGAGTGTCTCCTTATGTCTTCTGAGCACCATGAAGATGAGTATCCTAAGGTCCTTACCTTGAGCAGAACCAATTCTTCTTGTCGAAGCAGTATCTGCTTGGGTGTCTTCGCAGAGGTCATCCCAATCACCATCTCATGAACAGGATGCCTTCGCCCTGGCAGATTAGATACGGGCATCATGCTCTAGATAGAGAAGTCCAGCATTACAAGAGGGAGCCTTTAACCATCAAAACTATAAAGCAGGTCTGAACGACATTCACGCTGATGGTGTCGCAGCAGCAGCATTCAACTATAGCGTGAATGTAATGCTAGGGGAACATCCCCCGGAGATATCGCCAGAGAAAAAGACGATAACTATACAGACGCGCGGGTTTCTGACTCAACTAAGATCTGGATGGTGCACCCGCCTCAGTTCGTATTGGACCCGCATAGATGCTAACGTTCTGGACGTTTGACCCCCCTGCCATCAGGGACAACATGACGTGCTGAACCTCTTAGATTGTTCGTCCAAGTCCATTCAGCTGACCAGATTTCTTTGGACACATCCAGGTAAAATCTCGCGTTTCCTTTACCTGGTTGTCGAAGCAGATCTACTGTATACGAACAGGACGTCACAACAAAATGTATTGTTGTTACAACAATAACAACAACCTGTAAGGAAGTTATTTGGTTAGCAAGCGAGTATGCTTTAAGTCGCCAAAAGAACGTTTTTCGTTTTTTGAACAAAAAGTTAAACATGACACACCCTGCTATATAAAAACATATATAACAAAAATTATGAGCAAAACAACAAGAGGTCTCATCGGAGAATTCGTATTTGATTCATCCGTACTAGATGGGAGAAGCGATACTATTAATCAGGGTTCCAACTCTGAATTATTGGCAGTGCAAAAACAGGAATTTTCTGGGTTCTTAAGACTCTTAACTCTCTGTAAACATTAAGATTATGGTAAAGAACTACAAGTGTTTTCTTGTATGCCATAGATCACCCCATACAATAAGGGATCATTAAGCTATTTAAACGTGTACAGTATGTTTTAAGAAACAACCAAAAAAAATCCCACGACTTTCTTTTTAGTCCAAAATAAATAAAAAGAAGTGCATTAAAAAATACCCGCCCTAGTTTTAAAAATAATATTTTTATATCTTCTTTTAAAACTTTGTGTTTTATTATTTATTAAAGAGTGAAAAACTTAGTTTTGAAAAATTAAGTACAATACATATTAATCGGTATAAAAACCTTCATGTATAAATGAAACAGGAGTAACGAAACAGAAAAATACTGGATAGATCAAAAACATGTAGTTATGAAAAGAATAAAATTAATCCGAATTTTTTTTTAACACACATTGTGTTGTAACACTTTTGTCGATGATTTCAATGTTTATATTTATAGAACTACGATGTTGTCGGTCTTTTGTTACATTCTTTGTGCTTTTTTCTTTTGTTATGACCATTTCTTGCTGTTTTTTTTTGAAACAGTAAAAAAATGAAAAATGGTTGAGATTTGGATATAGCTCCAAACATATTCAGACGATTTTATGGCTTTAGCTCTAGAGGTCACATACTACATTCAATCTTGATGAAATTTGGCAGTCCAAAATTGGCTTCCGAAGATAAGTTAAGTTGATATAACCCAGCTCAAGAGTCCTGTCTGGTGTTAGGTACGACCGCTCTGGAACACCTACATTAATTTCGATAACAATTTAATGCAATTAGAACATGACGATGGACCAACATTCAATTCTGAAACAATTTGGACCATATACGAGGACCTTGGTTTGCGGATATGCACCGGGAATGTCCAAACCATAAATTGGTATTTATGTAGCTGGTCCTTAAAATATATAAGGATGACATTATTGCTATTCGGAAAGTAGGATGGACAGGACAAGGCGTATTGAAAACAAACCCCGTGGTTTATATTATAGCTGCCTCAACAACAAGCATGAATTTAAATGGTTTTTTGCTGAAGAAGAGGCCTTAGGTTTACAGTAGAAGAACGAATGACCCCAATAAGTGTCTAGAATAAACATATGACCACTGTCTCAGCCATGACATTAAAATTATTCTATTAGATTTTAATGCCAAAGTATGCATGGAAATCACAGCGAAATTAAATTAATATTGTTATGGCATTAGATGTATGATGATTCTTATGGTATTAGATGTGGGAGCGATCCAAAGTACCCACATAAGTTTCGATCATTGCCTATTAGCAGTGAAGGTACGCACCAGCACAGAGAAAGATGGACGTCATAAGCCATCGAGTTTTCCACCTACCTAATCCTATATTCGTGCGCACTAGAAACATATGTTCCACTCTTTGTCGACAGCAGCAAAAAAAAACAGAAGGGTACCGAACACCGCTCTCTCTCTCTCTTTACCCTAGTAAGACAACGAGTGCAAGAAAGATACAACAGCAAAGAATGCTGCCATTAACACAACAATGCAGGGTGTAGCAATAGGAGCAGTATCGGAGAAATATCGGGCGGTTAGCAGAGTGGATGTTAGTATTTACTTACACCGCGTTTCATATGCACTCCACATATGGAAACGGATCAGAGATCAGACAATGTTTTTGAACGAACGCCTTGATCACGTCGCGGTCACCACAATGGTGTAATATTATTATTAGATGATGACTGATGATATTTCTTGATCACGTCGGGGTCACCAAAATGATTATATTTACTTATGCGTTTCACATTCCACTCCACATGTGGAAACGGATCGGAGATTAGAGAATCAACTAAAAAATTGGTGAAATGTATTGTCTACGGTTGCCAGGCAGACTGTACAGCTGTTTTTCTTCAGCAGTCTTTGGCAACGATTACTTCGGCTACAAATCTAATGGCTTAAACGGGAGTCTTATTATGATTAATGGGAACTACCCTTTGCGTATAGTCTTCGAACTGTGCGAAGAATTCCGTTTCGCATGGGCTTTCGTTGAAAGCCACATATACAAAAGCACAGTGTGTGTGTGTATTGTACATGTATTTATACATGCGTTGTACATTAGGGCGTACCAATCCTTATTATATATGTTTTTGTTTTGTTTACATTTATTCGGTCTTTTATCATTATTATGACTTGAACAGTTGTTATTCTTGTTTGAGACCTTTTTGTTGTTGCTTTTCAGAATCAATTAAAAATTTGGTGAAATGTATTGACTACGGTTGCCAGGCAGAAAGGATTTTAATATAAGAAATAGTTTTTCTAAAGTTAACTTCACTAAATTTCCCACAGTTTGGCAATTATTGACCACAAATGTTGAAACCAGATAGAAACAATTGACATTTTAGCAATTTCGAAGCACTAGATGCATTTTTTTATATAGTTTGTTCTACGCATTTGTCTTCGCGTCCGTAGCTTTAATTGTGCTGGAGACATGAGCTCGAAATTCCAATTGGTTTAAGCGATACTGCAAAGAGAAAAATTTCATGTTTCATATGAGGACATAAAATCTGAAAGTAAAAATTTAATAATGAAGTAAAAATCTGAGTAAAAAAGTACAATTTTGGAATAAATATAAAATTCTAAAAGTATGTTTAGCTCGTTTGTTTTATTTCGTTCTGGTGCTTTTACACGTTGAACAGGGATTAACCGGTTCAAAACCTCTTGCATCTATATACACACTGTGTACAGTAATTTTAAAATTATTTTTTTCCCGTAACTAGCAACACGAAAACCGTTAAAAACAAATGAAGAAGTCACACTGAGAAAATGTGATTCATGTTAATTAATTTTTTCTCGAGTTCTTAATATAGTGAACATTTCGTGAAATACACCAAAAAAAATTGTTTACTTTGCTTTTTTAATATTTTAAGAAGATATTCCAAGGGACTTGGGTGTGAAACTAGCTGAAATTTTCTACTGCAATGCTACAAATACTTGAAGTAGAAAAATACTTAGTAAAAAAACATAATGTCATATATGAGAAAATGTCATTATGTTTATTTTAAGGTTGACATATGGCAACATACAAAAAGTGATCGAAATTGAAATAAAGATGGAAGTTCTGGTGGTCTTATGTAATATCAGGAAGAGACGCTTTTACTGGGGCTATATTAAAACGTGGACCGATATTACCTATACAATCCCGCGACTGCCGGTTCTATATACCGGATTGTCCCGAAGCCAACACTCTTCGGCCAGAAGCAGTCACCTCAACAATATGTATTTTTGTTCGTCCATATTTTCTGGTGGGAGCAGCACTTACTGGAATGCCTGCACAGAGCCGGGTTCGAACAAAACCCCGGACCTTGGATCTGCTCGGTTTGTCAGAACGGTATACACCATCGTTCTACGTATGTAAAGTGTAATCGAAGCATGGAGTGGGTGCACTTCAGGAGCTGTTCAGGTCTGAACCTCACCAGGGAGTATTGCGAAGCGGATTTTGTTGCATCGTGCTGTATCAATTAAGTTAGCAGTGGGTATTTGGATTTTGTGTCATCGCCGTCTGCATTCGTCGTCGTCATCATTATCCAACTATGAAACTTCGCCGCAGTCTCCCTCGCAACAGCATCAACATATACAGCATCTCAATTTTGCAATTTAATTGCAATGGCCCACGCAACAAAAACAGTGACGTAATAGAAAAGTGAAGACCTATCTCGCCGAAGCTTGACTCTAGAAGCCCTTACATATAATGTAGGGGGTAGCAGTCAAGCCTGGAACTGCCGAGATAAAGCTGTACAACGTATACATCCCACACATTGGTATCTGTGGCCCGCGTTATTTTTCTTACATTAAGAATCCGCTACAAGGCAATAACCGCTTGGTCCTAGGACACTTTAATGCTCACCACGCACTCTGGCATTTTCTCGTAGACAACGTCCAGAGGGGCCTAGTTTTGTCAGAAAAATTGATAGCTCTACGTACATGAGGACGCCTCCACGCGGATTATGGGCGATTGCCATAGCTCGCCAGACATTACTATGGCATCGCCTGGCCTGATCAAGGACGTCACCTGGCAACCCGTCATCTCATTAGGATCAGACCACCTTCCCATAATTCTCTCCATAAACTAAGCATACGACTTAATCACTTTGAACGCCGTACGTATCTCAATCAAAAAAAGGCTGATTGGAATGCCTTCAGAGAAGGCACTAACCGCAGCTTTAAGAATCTAGCCATTCCGTCGGATGTTCGAGTAGCCCAGAAAAAATTTCGCAGCAGCTCGTCATGTCCCAGCTGGTCAAAAACCCGAAATACGACCAAATTCCCTGGAGAGCGTGATGACATTCGTCGCTCCAACCCTACTGACTCTAGAATTAGGGATCTAAACTCTGAAATCAGTAGGTAGGTCAATAAATATAAGCGGAACAAATGGCTAGATCACTTGAAGCAGTGCAACGTAAGTTCTGGAATTGGTAAGTTGTGGACAACGATCAAATCGCTCTCTAAACCTGGAAGAAAGAATGATCGGACAGCCGTCACGTTTGGTGATAGAACAGTGACAGATCCGAAGCGGTGCACGTGCCATTTTAGCCGCCATAGAATGATAAGTCGATAAGGCACCACCACAATTTACCGTTGGCGAAGTTGCTAATGGAAATCGCAGCGCAAAGTCATCAAATGTGCTGTGTCCGGACGGAATCTCAACATTGATGTTGAAGCACTTAGACACCCCGGGAGTAGAGTTCATGACCTGTAGGAGCTTTTCTGATCAGCACATTAATAAATAAGCACTTTAGTTTTTTTTCTATAAATTCAGTTTACTTTATTTTAATTTCATTACTAATTTTATATTTAAATGTACTGGCTCTTGCAGTTGTTCAATCGCGACTACTTCTTTTTTATCTGCCAAAATATCACAGCAGCGACGATCTGCTGTCTGCGATGACATATGTATGTACCAAAATGTATGTATGTTCAGTTAAAGATGATGCAGGTGGCTACGTACATATGTACAGTTGGTGACTTGTCGTAAACAAATGACAAATCAAAGAAGAACTAGAAAAGTTAATAAACTGTAGTCTAGACTTAAAATTTGTGTAGGGATTGCAGTGGAGTATGTAATGAAATACACGTTTGGGGAAAAAATCCCAAACATTCTCCCCCGCCAAGAGCGACAGTTCTTAATGAGTTGACGGTAATGGATTATTCGAGGGAAGGGAACTTAATTTCGATATTGGGCGTTTTATGTGCTTGCCAGTGCAATAGAGGGTGACAACTCGAACTAGGCCATCAGGACCTGGATGCAATTGCTCTACTTTGGCAAGTGGCCATTGACCAGGAACACTCCGTTCATGGAGAAGTAAAACCAAGTCACCAATTTTCAAGTTTCGATCGATTTTATTCCATTTTGGGCGTGATTGCAGTCGACAAAGATACTTTTTGTTCCAGCGGTTCCAGAAATTTTGTTTGAGTCGTTCCACTAATTTCCATCGGCTGAGGCGGTCGATGTTGGTATCTAGTAAGTCTTCATCGGGGATGCAATTCGAGGCCTCACCAATAACGAAGTGAGCGGGGGTGAGTTCATTTGAGTCTGCGGGATCAGCCGAAAGAGGGCATAATGGCCTGGAATTTAGGCAGCTTTCGATTTGCGCCAGCAGCGTGTTAAGTTCCTCATAGGTCAGAACTCGATCTTTCATGATACGACGCAAATGTTGTTTGGTTGATTTGACGCCAGCCTCCCACAAACCGCCAAAATGAGGTGAAGCAGGAGGGATGAAGTGCCAGGTGGTGCCCTGATTCGCCAATGTTTCAGCGAGATGCTCGGGTAGAGACGTCTTGTTTCTATGATATAGAACTTTAAGCTCTTTATTTGCACCCACGAAATTTGTACCACAGTCCGAGTACAGATCGGTGCATAAACCCCTTCGTGAGGTAAAACGTCGGAAAGCGGCCAAGAAGGCGTCAACTGCTTCAATGTGTTAGGCTGGTAACTGCTTCAAGGTGTATCGCCTTTGTACACATGCAGATGAATAGACAAATGTAGCCTTTGGATGTTGATGCTGTCCTAAGTGAAGAAGTTTTAATGGTGATTGGACCTGCGTAGTCCAATCCACTATGCTTAAAAGCTCGTGTTGGTTGAAGGCGTACAGCTGGCAGATTCCTAATGAGTTGTTGACAGGTTTGTGCATTGTACTTAAAGCAAACAGTACACTCACGTTGACCTCGTTTTGCAAGATTTCGTGCTGAAACGATCCAATAATGTCGGGATACGTATGACTGCATTAATTGGAGGCGTCCATGGAAAGTTTTCATATGAGCGTCTGAAAAGATAAGAAAAGAGAGGGGATTTTGCTTGGACAACAAAATCGGATGTTTAGTTTTGAACGGAATGGCAGCGTTTGATAATCGTCCACCAACTCGCAGAATTCCCAATTCGTCCAGGAATGGGGATAATTGGGCAATATTGCTTTGATTGGAAACCATTTTTCCAAGTTTTAAAGAGGAAATTTCATCAGCATATGACACCACCTGTGTTAATTTGATGAGTAGTTGATGGGCTTGTTTTAGTTCATATGTTTTGAGGAATCCCACTTCTCTATTATTTTGTTTAGGTTTCCGTCGTATGTTGTTGTAGAATCGGAGTATGTATGACGTCACACGCACCAGAGCAGACAGTCTGGAGAATTTTTGTGTAATTTCGGGATAAGTCGCGTTAGATTTTGTCTTTGTTATGTGAGCAGTAACATTGTTGTTGTTAATTTTTTCATGAAATATTTCAGCGGGGGAAGTAGGCCAAGTATCAGCTGTAGCTTGTAGCCAATGTGGGCCTTTCCACCAGAGGTTATTATGAATTAGTTGTTCGCGCAATCCTCGTGGCGCGCAATCTGCTGGATTTTCTTTTGTGGGGACATATCGCCAATCATTAACATTTGTTAGTCGTTGTATTTTTGAGACTCGATTTGCCACGTAGACTTCCAACCGTTTGGCAGTATTTTGCAACCACGCAAAAACGATGGTACTATCCGTCCAGTATACGATGTTGCCAATATCGAACTCTACTTCTGTCTTAATTTTAACCACCAATTTTGCTAGGAGGGCTGCTGCTGTTAATTACAGTCGAGGTATTGTTTCACTTTTCAGGGGAACGACTTTTGTTTTTGCTTGGAGTAAATTTATTAATATCTCACCAGATTCTGTTGTTATGCGGGCGTAGACGACTGCTGCGTAAGCCACTTTTGAAGCATCACTGAAGGCGTGAAGGTCAATAATACATTGGTTTGGCCTATATCCAATCCATGTTGGAATTCGAATATTCTCAAGAGATTTCAATCTGGTTCTAAAGTGGATCCATTCACGCTGAATTTCTTCGGGTAGTGTATCCTTCCAATCCAGTTTCAGTTTCCACAACTGTTGAAAAATGATTTTTGCAATTATTGTTGTAGCGGAAAGCCATCCTAATGGATCAAATAATTTGCAGGCATCTGAAAGCAAACTGCTTTTAGTTATATTGTTAGAAAATGTAAAATTTATCGAAAAACAAAAATAATCATCCTTGGTATTCCAGTTTATACCAAGAGCCTTGGACATATTTGGTTGCTGAATGGGAAATAGGTTGCGAATTTCACGATCTTGTTCAGGAATACTCTCCATGAGGGATAACGGATTAGAATTCCATTTTCTTAGGTGAAATCCACCTGATGTCAAAAGACGAGAAAGTTGCTTTTGCAACAGTGGAGCCTCTTGTAGAGTGTCCGTCCCAGATATGACGTCATCTACATACGTGTCGGTTCGAAGTATTACACTAGCTTCTGGAAAGATTTTCGCTTCATCTGCTGCTAGTTGCTGTAATACTCTAATCGCTAAGTAGGGTGCACAAGTAGTTCCGTAGGTCACCGTTTTTAATGCATACACGCAGATTTTTCCTGCCTTATCTCTCCAAAGAATGCATTGAAAAGGCTGATATTCTGGAGGGACACTTATTTGTCTAAACATTTTTTCTAGGTCTGCGGTTAAACCAATATAGTGTCGTCGCCATCGGGTGATGATTGACGGCAAATCGTTTTGCAGCGCTGGACCTGGTGATAGCTCTTCATTAATTGACGTCTGTGGAGGTTTGCGATTACCACCATCAAAAACAACTCGAAGTTTGGTAGTCGTGCTACTCTCTCTGAGTACGCCATGGTGAGGAAAAAATAAGCATTTTTCAGTATTGCATGAGGGTACTGGGTACTCACCAAGGTTTACCATATGCTGTAGCGATTCGTATTCTGCCATGAATTTTTGATACTCCTCAGCAAACTTTGGCTTTTGTTTCAATGATAACTCTAACTGTTTAAGTCTCTTTATCGCATTGTAGTCCGTGTGGGAAAAAGTTGGTAGTTTTCGACCTTGAAGTACACTTTTAAAGGGCAGATGAACAGTATATCGTCCAGTTTCAACACGAGTGTGCTGTTCAACGAACAACTTTTCGCAGAGTTCTTCTTCATTCGTTAACGGTCTGGTGTCCAGCAATTCTTCCTGCTCCCAAAACATGCGAAGCTGCTCATCAAGAGTACTAAGATTTGCAGAAATTGTTGTCGGAATATTTGACCTTACAGAACCCGATACTATCCAACCTAAATGTGTTTCTTGCAATAAGAAACTATCCGCGAACTTTTTCATTCCAGGTAGCAGCAAATCACCATAGACGTCGTTTCCCAGAAGTAGATCTATGTTTTGCGGCGAGAGAAAATCTGGATCTGCAAGAAAGTATTTAGAAAGTTCTGGTATATAGGTTGGAATTAGTTTAGGGGGAATATATGACGTGACACTAGGTACTATAAGGGCAGTTACTGGTAGTTCAAATTGTTCTTTGTACTTAGAACGGATCATTATTCGCGCAGATTTCTTCACAGTGATAGCTCGATTTCCTCCGATACCAGAGACATCGATTCTTGTTTTGTATTTCGGTACAGGTAGTAATTGAGAAAGCTCTTCAGAAATGAATGAAAGTTGAGATCCTTGATCTACGAGAGCTTTAACGCAAAAACTTCCACTTGAGGTGTGTATAATTACTCTCACAGTGGGCAATAAAGAAGGGTTGAGATTTTTTGCGTTGAGGTTTGACACATTTGTACTGACCGTGGTTGACTCAGGTGTAGATGTACCAGCAGGTAGTTGGAATGTTTGATTTCCATTAGTAATTGCAGATGGGGTTATCTTCCCGGTATTATTCTTGGAGAACTCATTATGGATGACAGTATGATGAGGCTCGAGGCATATGTGACATCTGGTACTGAGTCTGCAAGACGATTGCATAGGTCCAGCGTTAAGACAGTTCCGACAAAGTCGATGTTGATTTACAAGATTCTTCTTCTCCGATGAAGACAGAGTTGTAAAACGGAAACATTTGTAAAGAGGATGACGTTTGTAACAGCAAGGGTAGTTTTCGTCGTTTACAGCTGAAACTCTTTGAGCTCGTACCATTTTCGTTGGTTTCTTTCGACTTTCCCTGTTGTAGCAAATTGGTGTTGAAACAGTATCTACCTCCAGCGACTCTAGCGTTCGAAACCTAGTTTTCAGAAAATTCAGCACTTCAGACATGGGAGGGATAGAAGTGCTAGCTTTGAGCGACTGTTCCCATTCCTTTCGCGTCGGCAGGTCCAGCTTTTGCGTAACTAAGTATATTAGAATTGAATCCCAAGTCGAGATATTGATGTTTAACGCTTTTAATTGAGATAAACATGTTCTTGTGGTATCCAATAAAATCTTTATATTTTTTAATGTACCATCGGAGGTGGTCATTGAAAATAAGCGCTTTAATATTTGCTCCACCAGTTTCCTTTCGTTGTGGAACCTCTTTTCTAAAGCATCCCATGCCAAATCGTAACTGGATTCTGCTGCTGGATATTCGTTGACCATGCTGAGTGGAGTACCGGTACACGAACTTTTCAAATAAAACTATTTTTGTACCTTTGTAAGGGAATTATTTTGATGGACAAGCGAATTGAACATATCACGATATGAAATCCAGTCGAGATAATCCCCAGAAAATGTTGGCAAATCAATTTTCGGAAGGCGCGCTCCGGCACAGAATGATTCATTGCGGCTAGTGGCTGAAAATGTGCTTGCGTGAACGGTTGGAGTCTGTGGAGAATCAAAGTCAAAAAGAAAGTCATGAAGATCAGTTTTGAGCGAGATGTAGGAATCGTAGCACTTGTAGTAAGTGTCGGTACTTATGTAAGGCACATCCTTTTCCTGTATTGAGTTTTCTCGTACAATATCCAAGATTTGTTCATGGCCATCCTTGAAGGTTTTAAAACTGCATTCTAAGTCCTCCAGAATCGTTTGCACATATCCCTTTGATATGGCATCCTTTGGTTTAGCGTTGAAGGTTGCAGCCACACGCTCGATGTGTTTGAAGATTTTCTTTTGATCTTCAATCGCAGGATCGGTTGAACTCATTTTTTCCCTTGAAGTTAGCTCGAAATTCGTGAGGAATAAATTGTACAGGTTGTACGTGAGGATACCGTAGACGCGACGGTTTCGGCACCATTTAATTGTAGGAGCTTTTCTGATCAGCACATTAATAATTAAGCACTTTAGTTTTTTTTCTATAAATTCAGTTTACTTTATTTTAATTTCATTTCTAATCACTTGTTTTATATTTAAATGTACTGGCTCTTGCAGTTGTTCAATCGCGACTACTTCTTTTTTATCTGCCAAAATATCACAGCAGCGACGATCTGCTGTCTGCGATGACATATGTATGTACCAAAATTTGTGTATGTTCAGTTAAAGATGATGCAGGTGACATATGTACATTGGAAGTACGGTTACGTCTAGTTGGTGACTTGTCGTAAACAAATGACAAATCAAAAAAGAACTAGAAAAGTTAATAAAATGTAGTCTAGACCTAAAATTTGTGTAGGGATTGCAGTGGAGTATGTAATAAAATACACGATTGGGGAAAGAATCCCAAACATGACCAAATTGCTCAATCTGTCGCTAGCCACTCACTTAGTTCCCGATGCCTGGAATATGGGTATAGTGGTACCGCTTCTGAAGCCGGGAAAAGACGCTAGCAAAGTAGAATCGTACTGGCCGATCTCCTTGCTTTTGCCAGTAGCATAGACGCTTGCAGCACTGCTCCTTCCCAGCCTGATCAGACACCTTCCTTTTGCTGATCATCAGCATGGGTTCCGCAAGCAGCACAACAACTGCTTTTCACGCTACACCACACGTTTAAGTTGCGGCCTTAACCAGAACAACCCCATCGGACGGTACTCGTGGATCTTGACTTAAAGCCTTCGACTCGTTCAATCATGCCATTTTGTTCGGGGGAATTGCAGAAACGTCCCTTCCGCCAAGTTTGAAACGTTGGGTACTAAATTATATGTGTGGGCGTCAATTATAATTAGCATTTAGAGACAAGAAGTCGAAGCCCGTACAGTTAAACAAGGAGTTCCTCAGGGTGGAGTGATATATCCGGCTCTGTTTAACCTCTACCTCTAAAATTTCTGCACCACTAGGCGGCGTTGAAATTGTGTCTTTTATTCTACTGTTGTTTTAAACAGTAGAATTTTTCCTAAAGACATGATAAACGATTGACTAAGTAATTGCGGCTTTGATATCCAGTCTAAGTTATCGACGCATACAACACCTTTATAGTTATAAACTTTAGTACCAATGATTGCCTTTTTGTTATTATACTACACTTATTAAGAACAACTAGAGAACAGGAGAACAGTTATATTTATTTGATCAGCTGAACGTTGTGCATAGAGTACCACATTCAGTCGCAATATCTCGACATAATCACTTTCAGTATCTTTGAATATAAGCGAAAGACATTACTTTGGTTCATCTCTCAGCGCCATGAACCAAACTGCTTACCAAAAGTGGCTCACTGGGCACATTATATCGCAACTACTACCTTCATACCAAGAAAGTTGGAAACATGGTACCCTAGTAACTACCAGTAGTTATTCGCAGATATTACTGTTCTTATAAATGTGTAGCATTTGTTTTTGCAACACTTCGAATATTTGCTCATGCTTCGTGAGAACACGTTTTGGGGGGATATGCCTAATAATTTTGGGGAAAAGGGAATAGCCAACGGAAATTGAATATTTATTTTCTTTATTGACATAGAACAACTTGAACGGAGTCTTACAAATAGAAACTGGATCGTATGTAGTTTGGATACCAAGTGAAGCGTTCATTACAATGTTGGTAATGACAGAGCAAGAGAGAGAGAGAGAGAGTACAGATGACAACTTATAACCATCTTTAGAAAAAAAGCCAGTTTACACACAAACCAAAAAGAGTGTTCCTGTGTAAGCTATGGATAAAGCATATTAAGGAATGCCACGATTACAGGAACTAATCGATCAAATTGGCATTAACATCGCCGCCCGCCTTGCAGAACCACCGCAATTAGTTGGAAAAGTTGCGAGCAATGCAAATTTATAGTATAGTTTATTTTACTCATTATTCTTCGCGTCTATAGCTTTAATTAAGCTGAAGACGGGAAAACGAAATTCCAATTGGCTTAAGCGATACTGCAAGGAGAAAAATTTTATGTTCTTTCGAAAAATCAATTTTTAGCCAAAGCATATATAAGGCCGTAAAATCTGAAGAGTAACATTTTGCAAATGAAGTAATAATCTGAGTAATAAAGTTAAATTTTGGAAAAATACATTCCTGTTATTTATTTTTTGTCCAGTTCTTAATATTATGAACATTTCGTGAATACACCAAAAAAAAAGTTTACTTTGCTTTTTAAATATTTTAAGAAGATTAGTAAAAAAACTTAAGTTGTACGTGCCTACTGTATAATGACCTGCACTTCTAAATTTACCGAAAACCAGTAAAAAAACATTTTTAGACTCCTTGTGCGGGTTCTAAATGTATCTAGATTTTAAAATAATGTCGTATTTGAGAAAATGTCATTATGTTTTGGTACCCATATGTCTATCTTAAAATGGGCGGATCTTACGACCTGGCATCTAAATTAAGTCTTATAGCAAGAATAATTTTATTTTACTGGTATTTGATACATTGGTACATTGGAAGCCGTTTTTGCCTCAATCGATTTGTTTGGGGGCTTTATAAAAAATTCCAAAATTTTTAGATCGGTTGTTTGTAGATCGTCATATATTATACGAATTTTGATCGAAATCGGAATAAAGATGGGTGTTCTGGAGGTCATATGTAAATTCTGGAAGAGATACTTTTACTGGAACTATATCACAACGTGGACCAATATTACCCATACAATCTCGCGACTGTCGGTTCTATGTAACGGATTGACCCGAATCAAACACTCTTCGGCCAGGGGTAGTCACCTCAACAATATGTATTATTTGTTCGTCCATATTTTCATCGTGGAAGCAGCATTTCCCGGAATGCCTGCTCCGAGCCGGGATCGAACAAACCCCGGACCTTGAATCTGCTCGGTTTGTCAAAACCGTATACACCATCGTGATACGTCTGTTAGGTGTAATCGAAGCATGGACTGGGTGCACTTCAGGAGCTGTTCAGGTCTGAACCTCATCAGGGAGTACTGCGAAGCGGATTTTGCTGCCTCGTGCTGTATCTACAAAGTTAGCAGTGGATCTCTGGATTTTGTGTCTTCATCGCCGTCTACATTTTTGTCGTAGTCGTGGTCATTATTCAACTATGAGACTTCGCCGCAGTCTCCCTTGCAACAACATCAACATATACGTACAGCACCTTACACCACAGATTGCTGTTGCCACCCCTGACAGTGCATCAATTTTTAACTTAATTGCAACGGCCTACGCAACAAAATTAGTGAGGTAATAGAATTTATGAGTCGGAGAAACATCATAGTCGCTGCGATTTCCTGTTACACCATTCTGTGCAGTAAAGGCCTATCTCGCCTGACCTTGACTTTACAGACCCATACAACTGCCGAGATAGAGCTGTACAACGTATACATCCCACCGGTTGGTAGCTGTGTCCTACGTTATTTGCCTGGCATTAGCAATCTGCAACAAGGCAATAACCGCTTGGTCCTACCGATTGCGAATAAAACCAGATACTTTTTTAAAATTAGTTGAAACTTGTGCGCCTTGAAAATGATTTTTTGATAAGTCGTAGCTGAATTTTTTTCCTCATGACAAAAGCTATTGAAAAATCGATGGCACAATATCGACAAATTTTTGTTCTTACAAATCGGCCCACCCTAGTATATATGGGTACTTACGGTACATACTTCATACTGCAGAGTGCAGATGTGTACGAGTATACACGGAGAAAAAATATGTTTGCATGAAGATATCAAATATGCGAGATTCACTATCTAATTTTGTAGAAGGTCGAATTTTGGAAGAGAATCACATTGTTTTCCCTTGCACCCTACTTTTAACCAAAATAGTATTTTTGCCACTGCTTCCTTATTTATTATTCGATCTTAACGTGATATGTCGATGATGATTAATTCACACGGGTTATACTTCTAGTGACTTTAGTTACCCGATTTTCTATCTCGGAAAAAATTCACAAGATGTGTTAACAATTTTTTAATTGTAGTTTTTCCTACCTTATGGGATGCTAGTATTTTCCCACAATTTACATAAAATATTCATTACAACTTTTATATAAGTCGATAATACTCCATTCATTTTGGGAACATTTTTCTTCACACACCTCGAATCTCATTGTTTACCGATTGCGAATTAAATTAGGAACTGTTTTAAAATCAGTTTTTGTAAAACAGTTCATTTCGTTTTTAATATTCTTTTTGTTGATCGCACAATAATTAGCACACGTGAAAACTGCATTTGTAAATTTACCGTTGTTATTCTTCATTTTATTCGTTAAACTTTTTTATATAGCAGTGTGATTGCGACGCGTGTTAATAAAGTGGACTTGTCAATTGAATTAATTGTAATAGAGAGTAGAAGGTAACATAAAACCTTAACAATCAATAGAAAACAGTGCATGTTTAAGCGAAGTGTGAAAGTCAAATACATAGATCCCCGTACATACATAGATCCCCGTACAAAACTGTATTGCAGCTATATTACATTAATTGTTGTTGGTGCATTTACATCGATCTAATAAATCAAGGGTCACGATAGCAATCGAGTTCTTTATTTTGAACATAGATACATATCTACTTCTAAATAATTCGAAGGCAATATATATTAATCTCATATACGAGGGCATATCAATAATTCCGTCCCTTTTCGGATAAGATTTTTTTTTGCAAAAAAAAAAAATATTTTTCAATTAATCTCTGTTTATCTCAATACGTGTCAAACTTTTGTTTCCCTTCCAAAAAAGAGGTCCATAAAATAGGCAGTTATTTGATCAATAATTTCATCGTTGGAGCTAAATCACCGTGCATTATCTTAATGACAAATAACATTTTTTAATCCTCTTTAAATCGGCCCACACCGACAAGAAGAATAATCTTATATAAGGTTAACTTAACCATAAAAAACATGATTTGGAGTCTACGTTATACTTATATAAGGTTAATATGAACATTCTTTTGTTCTCAACAATAATATTAGTTCATTAAACTATTCTATGTTTGAATTTTTTAACCATTAAAATTGTTAATTTTAAAATTATAAATGTTGTTTTTTGAATTGTTGAGTTTTTTAACCATTAAAATTGTTATTATTAAATAATTGTTGTTTTGACAATGCGTTGTTTTTAACCATGAAAATTATAAATACATGTTGACTTAAACAATGAAATTGTTAATATTATCTACTATGAAGATTTCTATAAAAATCATTTTTATTGTTAAGTTAACTAATTATTTGTTACCTCTTTTTATCAGAAATATAGTTACTGTAATAATTTTTAATATTAAATTAACCTACTAATATTTGAATAAAACAAGAAAAAAATAATTTTCACAAGTTTATTTTTTATTTTATTTAATAGTGATACATATGTAAATATATGTGCAGATTTTTAAAATCTTTTTCCTCACTCATAGCAAGTTTTTCGCACAAGCAGTCCAATTAACAAACACCTGATAAAAAAGATTCGACACTATTCGCATATACAAACGTAATTAGGTAGCACCTCTAACGAAATATGTATGTACATTACCAGTTTTAACTTCGAACCAACAACAACAACAAAAACGTAATTAAGTACGGTGTAGCAGTGGTGGCTTTTTAAAAGAGCGAGATAAATTGTCTTATGATCTTTCTCATTACACACATGGTCAGAGCAGTGGAAGAAAGAAAAAAGAACGTTGTGGATAATACAGTCGCAATCGTGTAACTTAATTCTGAACTTCGTATAACACAAAGAAGATCAAAAACTTCGATACAACAGAGCCGAATGTTTTTTAAATTTTTAATGATGTCGCACATTTCTCTTCCTCTCTCTTGAAAAAACAAACCTTATACTAATATAATGTTCACTCAATTATTTTGTATGAACATTTGACCTTATATAACGTTATTTTGTCTTCTTTATCAAACATTTGCCATGAAAAATTTAACCAGACACATGGTTAAAAAAATCATTGTATTTTCGTGCAATAAGTTGGCATAATATTCGCTGTTTATAGTTTTCCCTTTTGAACATATCCGAGGTGGATTATACCGCGTGAATCCTAAAAAACTATTGTCATCACCTTATTGGCCGACAAAAATACCTTGGCCTTCTTCGTGTTGCAATATTTGCATGTTTCATTCACAGTTACAAAACGCAGCAAAAACTCTTTCAAATTTCTGTAAAACAACTTCAAACAACTCACATGATTACGTTTATGGTTATGAGAGCATACGCGGCAGACATCTTGCAAACATTTTTTTTTAAATCCAAGTGATCATGTAAAATCAAATCCACACTGTCATATTAAATGCGTATGGCATGAACAATCTCAGGTGGATTTAGATTTTTCGACTTCTTCGGGTGTATTGACCTTAATTGGCCGTCTACTTTTTTACCATTGAAATCGATGATGAAGAGTCCCCATAGTATTTATAAAGCTTTTCCTTGGTTTGAGTGAAGGTTTTTTCCACAAAAAATAATGTTTAATGAACACTGGAAATTCACTTTTTTCCATTTTAACCAAAACCTATGAGGTTGTATTTTTTGAACACCTGTTTAACACCAACTAATTGGCGGAACTCTAAAAATTTGATAGTAGTCTATTAATAGATGGTAGTTGATGGGAGCAGTGTTGCATTTCATATAACTATGAGGGAGGTTGGAAAAGTCACGGAATTATTGACATGCCCTAGTAACTTATTTGCCTTTTAATATGCCTTTGCTTGTGTTGCAAAATAAGTTCCATTGCGGGGATAGAAAATCGCGTAACTAAAGTCACTAGTAAAATTGTACATCTAAATCCAAACTGACGTATTAAAGAAATATAGCCCTTGTAAATTATTGGAGACATATAAAACGTTAAGATTGTATCCTGATTAAAGAAGCAATGGTAAAAATAAGATTTTGGTCAAATGTAGGGTGCATGGGAAAACAATGTGATTTTAATTTTCAAATGTAGAGGTTGTGTATATTTAGCATTGCCTTTAATGAGAATATAAGGGCGGTTCAAAATTCTTTTTTTTGAATTTCATTTATTGATATTCAAAAAGTAACCAAGCCTTCAGGCCTTATATAGTTACAAAATTACAAAACATTCCTACAAATCGAAAAATATTTAGGTGTTGCTCAAAGGACTTCTTTTTATTGAATTTTAAGACAAAAGAAAAAAATTCAAATCAAATGTGGAATCTGTATTGTTCATTCGAGAGTTCGTTTTATGCCAGTGATTTTCTAAATATAATTTTCTTCAAATGTTGGCCGCAAGTACGCCTCAGGGTCCAATTTTAGATGACTCGGTCAAGCATTTCGATCGGTATGGCTTTAATGACACACACCGTGGTTTTCGCGGTTTAAGTCTTTCCATGATGAAATGGCAAACAATACTGAAAAGAAGAAAAAATAATGTTTAACACCACTCACGCGTAATCTGTGAAAATACCCTATTGAAACAAATACCTCTAAATATTCACCCTTTATAATGTAAACAAAATGTAATAGTAATCATTACATTAAAACCACTATACATATTCCATAATGTATTTTACGTTATCTTGTGATACACTTTCAGTGTAACTTTTCGAGCATTAGGAACATTTTTTTTTAAATTCTACCTTAGAAAGCTACAAAATCGGAAGGTGGATCCTGCAAATTTGATTTTTTTTATACTGGACCCAACCGCCTATGTGTGTGTGGGTGAGAGTGAGACAGAAAATGACGTCAAAAAATTAGTCGAATTTGTCTAAGTGTATATTTTAAAATGTTGAACCATATGTAACTTTTTTGTTTATGAATAAAAAATAGTTCTTGAAAGACAAAAGTTTCAACATTTTTAATGCCCTTTCTAACTTTTAAAAATTAGTCTCAATCAGAGTAGAACACGAGATGGCGGAGGTCAATAATCAAATTTGATCTCGGAGTGTGACGTATGGACGAAATATAGCCCTTACCAAAACAACGGTGAGGCAGTGACTGGTGCCACTTTTTTTTGGTTTGGGGACCGACTAGACTTCCCCAAAAAAATCATGTTGTAGAATAAGAAGTATAGTTTGGAAAGAGAATTAAGACTAGTTGAAAAATTAACTTTGTGTTTTGTTCTAGGAATAAATATGTTTTTTTTAAATATCGGCCTGGAGGTGAAAGAGATGCAGTTTCAGTAGACATGTCCCGTAGATAATTACTCGAAAATGATCTGCGCTGTAGGTAGGCCGACCCTTGTGTAGACGCCTTCAGTTATAACCTTCGGATATGCATCTAAGCCAATAACGATGTCAATGTGAGCCGACTCGTAAAGCTTTTGAGCAACGAAGAAGAAATTTGGGAAATTTTTCTTGACCGACTCGTTTAGGAATCAAGCTGGGGTCTCCAAAGCCTTACACAGTACAACACATGATTTCGGGACTCAATTCTGATAATTGTTTGTGAAAGTAGTCCCAAAAAGAAGAACCTCTGCACCATTCGTTTGTCAAGGTACATCAAATAATAATTTAATAATTAATTTAAAGTTAGTAAGTATCGTATAGGGGAATTTGTCACGTTTTAGGCTCTTGTGTTTGTCATAACTTGAGAACCACTAGTCTGAATAAGCTGAAACAAAATTAAAAAAAAATTGACAATAAACATACGTACATGCACGGCACGGTACACAAGTTGACATCTTTTTACAACACACATACACGTTGTTAAAGAAATCTATTGATGGCTCTCGATGTGGAGTCTCTTTAGAGGTGGCAAGAGTGAGTTGTATTTTCGTGGGCAACTGTGTGAAGAAAACTTGAAAAGTAAGGTTTACAAGAGTAGTTCTCATTCGTTTGGGGAGAGCCTGGCCTTATAGAGTTCGGTTTTACTTTCAACAATTCCAGCAAGGCTATCTGAAGATGGTTATCACGGACCCGAAATCATGATAAAAGTAGAGTGCAGCCACGAAAATCAATGTCACTTTGCCATTTTGTTAAAAACGTGTCTTCTATTTGAATATAGAAGCAAGAGGTCTTGAGCCGGCTAATTCCTGTTCAGTGTGTAAAAGCAACAGACCGAAATAAAACAAACGAGCTAAACTTAAAAAAACAACTTTAATTTTTTCGACAAAAAATATTTTTTTTCTTCATACTTTTATTTATAACTGCGAAACTGTTGCTTACATAGCGAAACGTTGTATGAACAGATTAAAGGAACTGTATTTTTTTTAAATTTGTTTCAGCTTATTCGGACTAGAGGTTCTCGAGTTATGACAAACAAAAGAGCATAAAACGTGACAAATTCCCCTTATACGATACTTACTAACATTAAATTAATTATTAAATTATTATTTGATGTACCTTGACCAAACGACTGATGCCGAAGTTCTTCTTTTTGGGGCTACTTTCACAAACAATTATCAGAATTGAGTCCAGAAATCATGTGTTGTACTGTGTAAGGGTTTGAAGACCCCAGCTAAATCCCTAAAAGAGTCGGTCAAGAAAATTTTCCCAAATTTCTTCTTCGCGGAAATGAAAAATGTTGTACTGTGTTATTCAAGCCGCTCTGCCATGTCGTAGAAAATCTTACAAAATGTTCTACGCTTGCCGCTTTGAATATCAAAAGGACCAGCGAAGCTTAACATCCTCAACACAAGTTGGTACCCACTATTGTGGTTTTATTATTAGTCTTGATTTCTGCCAGCTGTATATTTAATTAGCGGATGTCTCTTACCCGAAGAACGACCTGGCAAAGATTCTAAACGATCATACGAGTTTGAACGAATCGGAACATCTGAGTCTGGGAACGGGTCCAGATTTAGAAGTGAACTGGATGGAGAAATCTGAAGTTTTAATAATAGTGTCTTGTACTCATTTGGATAATAGGTCTTTTGACACATTGAAATCAATATATCTGGGACTTTAGATACTTCAAAACTGGAAATCAAAGTGGATTGCTTGGAAAAAATTGAACAAAATTACAGATATGCCCAATAAAAAACCGAATACACGTATGCCCTAATAGGCTGTTTCCACTACGGTCGCGTCCGCGTCCAAAAATCAATGAACGCGCGTTAAAGCCTATAAAAAACATAGGCAGTTAGGTATGGGAAAAAGGCGCGTTCATATTGGACGCGTTTTTCGATAAGTCGCGTGTACTAAAAATTCGATTATTTTTGCAATCGAAACCCACCCATACCTGTTAATGGCAACACTGCGAATTGCACACAGCTGTTTATCAGCTTAAACAAAAGGCGATCCTCATTTTCCACTGCGATTAGCAAAATAATATAATTTAACTCCATGATAATGTCACAACATAAAAATATTAAAATTTTTCGCACCGCAAAAAAAAAACAAATAAACACGAAACACCATTAAAAAATTTTTGTTTGAGAACCACTAGTCCGAATAAGCTGAAACAAAATTAAAAAAAATTGACAATTACAATTCCTTTAATCTGTTCACACAACGTTTCAGTAGGTAGGAATATTAAAAAATTGCTCGAGATATGCACAAAATTCTTTGGAAAATACATTGATGACTTTTTAATGATTCTTTATTTTGCATGAACATAAACATTCCAATTCTTATTACAGCTATTCTTACGCAGAAAATATGAGATTTTTATATGTTATCTATGCATGGAAACAAAATTTAGATCATTTTCAATTATCGTCACTATCTATCCTCGTTGATGTTGACGCTTGTGGCGCTGATGACCTTATTTTCTTCGTAGGTTGTTCATATTCATGTTCTGAGTCTGCATTATCATCCGAGATAGACATAATATTCAAGGCCATGTTTTGTTCAGTGTGTCCACAAATTTCAATGTCATCTTCATCGTCGGTGCTTTCATCATCAAATTGCATAATTTTAGAACTCCACAACAAACGATCGTACGAGTTAGAATGAATCGGAACATCTGAGTCTGGGAACGGGTCCAGATTTAGAAGTGAACTGGATGGAGAAATCTGAAGTTTTAATAATAGTGTCTTGTACTCATTTGGATAATAGGTCTTTTGACACATTGAAATCAATATATCTGGGACTTTAGATACTTCAAAACTGGAAATCAAAGTGGATTGCTTGGAAAAAATTGAACAAAATTTCAGATATGCCCAATAGAAAACCGAATACACGTATGCCCTAATAGGCTGTTTCCACTACGGTCGCGTCCGCGTCCAAAAATCAATGAACGCGCGTTAAAGCCTATACAAAAACATAGGCAGTTAGGTATGGGAAAAAGGCGCGTTCATATTGGACGCGTTTTTCGATAAGTCGCGTGTACAAAAAATTCGATTATTTTTTGCAATCGAAACCCACCCATACCTGTTAATGGCAACACTGCGAATTGCACACAGCTGTTTATCAGCTTAAACAAAAAGCGATCCTCATTTTCCACTGCGATTAGCAAAATAATATAATTTAACTCCATGATAATGTCACAACATAAAAATATTAAAATTTTTCGCACCGCAAAAAAAAACAAATAAACACGAAACACCATTAAAATTTTTCGATAAATCGTGGACGCAGACGCGACCGTAGTGGAAACAGCCTTTAAGAAAACGCTCAATAATGTCGTGAAAACTTTGAAAGTAAGAAACGTTAGTTTTCATTGTTTTATATTTTACGTCTCTGAAATCAAAACAAAACTGGAATTCGGCCAGCCGCCATAGATAATTTACGAATATATCCTGAGGTTGAAGTTCGCCACTGGCTAAATCCGCAGGATTAGTTTCGGATAGAACGTGATGCCATTTGGAAGGTTCGATTACCTGAACAATCTGTGAAACTCCCTTGACGATGAAGGTCATCCAACAGCAAGTAGGTTTAGAAAGCCAAGAGAAAACAATAACACTGTGAAAGAAATTCAGGTTAGCAAAAGTATGGTCGATTATGAGAGTGAGGGGTGAAAATATAGGCTAAATTAGAAGACCCGTATCGCGGCGCTTGCATTATTAGTTCGAATTTTTTTAAATCGACCTTCGAACTTTGCAGTCAAATGCCGATTTTCAGTATATTGTTTATATGGTTTTTTGCCTAATTGATATTTTTTTTAATCTGTAAAAGCCAAAGTATTGCTAGAGACCTGTACAAGAATTGCAAAAATTATGAAGCAAAATGTTGGAAAAATTGTTTGAGTTATTATATATATCTCAGTTTCTTCAACAAATTTCATTTTAAAAGAAAACAATCATAATACAAAACTTGCGTTTTCCAGCTTAATATTAATTTACTTTTCATTTTTTATGTAGCAATTTTGTTCATTGTTGGTTTTGAAGAAACATTGAAAAAGAAATTATAAAAATGTGAAAAAATTTAATTTTGAAAGGTTAGTTATGAAAAGTTTTAAGTAAAAAAAATTAAATAAATTAAATTAATGATTTGGCCAGTTGCCGTTTAGCAAGCGGCTGTGGATTAACATCACTGCTCTCTTTGATATCTTGGTCATCGTCAGAAAGGTCGATAATTTCGTCCAACAGATATTCTGGAATTTCATCTATGTTTTCCCCTTCTTCCTCGTCTTCTTCTTCTTCAAAGGTATTTTTATACCACTAAGAAAATGCAGCGAGTATTGCATCTGGATATTTCTTGAAACGAAAATAGTTTTCAATAGTTAACATGTTTAAATTGTTCACTCTGACAATGATATTAGAAAAATCTAGGAATTCAAAATATGCACACTCTATAGTTACCTTAATTCAAATGGAAGCGCAGTTTGATGATAACGTTCGCCTTGCTCATCAGATTCAGTTGGTAACTGTTGAGCGAGTTGATCAAGATGCCGATGCAAGAGATGAATTTTGTACGACATATTAACCCCAATTTCATCGAAAGCTGCCAACATGTTTGCAACAGATTGACTGTAGTAATGCAAAGACATTCTTAACCCAAAGTCTTTTAATGACTGCTTTTAATGCGGGCCATGCATTTACTACTCGGTCTGTCAGAATTGGTCAAAATCTTGACGACTCATTAGTTTCCATATTACAGGACCATTAACAACCCCTTCCTGAATTTTGGCGTTACTTAATCTTGGAAAAATGTCTTTTAAGCGGTTAAATACTGCTGGTCTTTTTGCGATACATTCCAAAATTTTTTTAGCAATGCCAAGTTTAATTTGGAGCCACGGCAACAACATTTTTATTTCAGGAACAAGACTTTCGTGTAGCCTTTTGCTTTGGGTCATTTCCGTCCAATGCGACTATTCCAGTTATGCTGTTTGTACTGGTTTCTTCCTATAATACCTTCACTGTATCGCGATTCCCAATCGCACAAAAAACACGGATATTTTGCACGGCCAGATGCTGTTAAGTCTGTAATCAATGAAACTATTTTGAGGTTGCAGCAAATGAGCCACTGTTGTTCGTTATATTTGACTACTTCCAGAATGTGTTTCATATGGTCGAAATTTTCACTAGTGTCAGTGCTATATTGATTAGTGAACTATCGATGAATAAACACCAATCATCTTTTTTATAGGTTAACCCTATCGTCTCCATTAACTTTTCTGTATCGTTGCAATAATCGAAATTTTTTACATCATTCACACTCAATAACTTTTCTAACTCTTTTTGGCGTTTTCGATATGCTGTTACTTTGGTACCTTACGTCAGCAAATTATTTCCTTTCAAAAATAAAGCCAGTAGTTCTGAGTTTTTTCTGAGTCAAACACAAATTGGCAACAATTCCATCCAATTTGTTTTGTGTGACTAGGATTGGATCCTTTGATGCTTCATATGATGTACCTTCACCAGGGTCGTATTCTGAGAAGAAATGCATGGATGAAGCAGCGGCGGTTGTAGTACTGGTATCTGTTTGAAGATCAATACTTCGGTATGTTGGTACTGGAACGAATTCTGAGTGCGGTAATAGTAATTGGATACTTGGGACTGCTACATAAGTTTTATTCTTTGCTTTCCTTCTGTATGAACAGATTAAATGAATTGTAATTTTTAATTTTTTTAAATTTGTTTCAGCTTATTCGCACTAGTGGTTCTTGAGTTATGACAAACAAAAGAGCCTAAGACGTGACAAATTTCCCTATACAATACTTACTAACATTAAATTAATTATTAAATTATTATTTGATGTACCTTGACCAAACGAATGATGCAGAAGTTCTTCTTTTTGGGGCTACTTTCACAAACAATTATCAGAATTGAGTATCGAAATCATGTGTTGTACTGTGTAAGGCTTTGGAGACCCCAGCTAAATCCCTAAAAGAGTCGGTCAAGAAAAAATTCCCAAATTTCTCTTTCGCGGAAATGAAAAATATACTGTGTTATTGAAGCCGCTCTGCCATGTCGTAGAATATCTTACAAAATGTTCTAGGCTTACCGCTGTCGCTTTGAATATCCAAAGGACCAACGAAGTTTAACTTCCTCAACACAAGTTGGTACCCACTATTGTGGCTTTATTGTTAGTCTTGATTACTGCCAGCTGTATATATAATTATCGGATGTCTCTTACCCGAAGAAGGAAAAAATCTAGGAATTCAAAATATGCACACTCTATAGTTACCTTAATTCAAATGGAAGTGCAGTTTGATGATAACGTTCGCCTTGCTCATCAGATTCAGTTGGCAACTGTTGAGCGAGTTGATCAAGATGCTGATGCAAGAGATGAATTTTGTACGACATATTAACCCCAATTTCATCGAAAGCTGCCAACATGTTTGCAACAGATTGCCTGTAGTTGTCTTTGCATTCTTAACCCAAAGTCTTTTAATGACTGCTTTTAATGCGGGCCATGCATTTAATTCTCGGCCTGTCAGAACTTGGTCAAAACCTTGACGACTTATTAGTTGCCGTATTACGGGACCATTAACAATCCCTTCCTGAATTTTGGCGTTACTTAATCTTGAAAAAATGTCTTTTAAGTGGTTAAATACTGCTGGTCTTTTTGCGATACATTTCAAAAATTGTTTAACAATGCCAAGTTTAATGTGACGCAACGGCAACAAAATTTTCATTTCAAGAACAAGACTTTAGTGTAGCCTATTGTCTTTGGGCCATTTCCGTCCAATGCGACTATTCCAGTTATGCTGTTTGTACTGGTTTCTTCATTTAATACCTTCTCTGTAAAGAGATTCGCAATCGCACAAAAACACGGATATTTTGGACGACCAGATGCTGTTAAGTCTGTAATCAATGAAACTATTTTGAGGTTGCAGCAAATGCGCCACTGGTGTTCGTTATATTTGACTACTTCCAGAATGTGTTTCATATTATCGAAATTTTCACTAGTGTCAGTGCTATATGCAATCGGAACAGTAGGCATTTTATTTGTCTTGTGCAAGAGCACAACTTTTAAGCTGATTAGTGAACTATCGATGAATAAACGCCAATCATCTTTTTTATAGGTTCGTCTCCATTAAATTTTCAGTATCGTTGCAATAAGCGAAATTTTTTGCATCATTCACATTCAATAACTTTTCTAACTCTTTTTGGCGTTTTCGATATGCTGTTACTTAGGTATCTTTCGTCAGCAAATTATTTCCTTTCAAAAAGGAAGCCAGTAGTTCTGATTTTTTTCTGAGTCAAATACAAATTGCATCCAACAATTCCATCCAATTTGTTTTGTGTGACTAGGTTTGGGTCTTTTGATGCTTCATAGGATGTACCTTCACCAGGGTCGTATTCTGAGGAGAAATGCATGGATGTAGCAGCGGCGGTTGTAGTAATGGTATCTGTTTGAAGATCAATACTTCGGTATGTTGGTACTGGAACGAATTCTGAGTGCGGTAATAGTAATTGGACACTTGGACTGCTACATTAGTTTTATTCTTTGCCTTCCTTCTGCATGAACAGATTAAAGGAATTGTAATTTTTAACTTTTTTTAAATTTGTTTCAGCTTATTCGGACTAGTGGTTCTCTAGTTATGACAAACAAAAGAGCCTAAAGCGTGACAAATTCCCCTATACAGTACTTACTAACTTTAATTTAATTATTAAATTATTATTTGATGTACCTTGACCAAACGAATGATGCGGAAGTTCTTCTTTTTGGAGCTACTTTCACAAACAATTATCAGAATTGAGTCCCGAAATCATGTGTTGTACTGTGTAAGGCTTTGGAGACCCTAGAGGACCAGCGAAGTTTAACATCCTCAACACAAGTTTGGTACCCACTATTGTGGCTTTATTATTAGTCTTGATTACTGTCAGCTGTATATTTAATTATCGGATGTATCTTACCCGATGAAGAACCTGGCAAAGATTCTAAACGATCATACGAGTTTGAACGAATCGTATCATCTGAGTCTAGGAAAGGGTCCAGATTAAGAAGTAAACTGGATGGAGAAATCTGAATTTTTGATAAAAGTGCCTTGTACTCATTTGGATAATAGGCCTTTTGACAAATTGAAATCAATCTATCTGGGGCTTTAGATACTTCAAAACTGGAAATCAAACTGTATTGCTTAGAAAAAATTGAACAAAATTTCAAATATGTCCGATAGAAAAACCGATACACGTATGCCCTTGGAAATAAAGAAAACGTTCAAGAATGTCGTGAAAACTATGAAAGTAAGAAAGTTAGTTTTCATTGTTTTATATTTTACGCCTGTCTCTGAAATCAAAACAGAACTGGAATTCGGCCAGCGATCAGTGGAAAATCAAAGCCTTCACGGCCCGGGCCTCCATAGATAATTTGCAAATATATCCTGAGGTTGAAGTTCACCACTGGCTAAATCCGCAGGATTAGTTTCAGATAGAACGTGATGCCATTTGGAAGGATCAATTATCCAACAGCAAGTAGGTTTAGAAAGCCAAAAACAATAACACTGTGAAACAAATTCAGGTTAGCAAAAGTTAGGTCGATTATGAGAGTGAGGGGTGAAAATATAGGCTAAATTAGGAGACCCGTATCGCGGCCTTTGTATATGTGACTACGCATAGAGAAAGGGACCTAAGGGTAAAAAAATCAATTTTCATTCTTTTTTTCTTTTTTTGATGTGGACAACATCTGAGCATCAAATGAGACCGATCCCATGTCCCAAAAGTGTTCCCTTCCAGATATATGCGCGTTTTATGAAAGTGAAGTCGGCGATTCTAATCGCAAATAGAAAGGGACCTTATCTTTAAAATGGCTCTCCTGAACAAAACTGGTTTTTAACCTTAGGTTCTATTTTGAGCGTCACATATGTTAATTCGAATTTCTTTAAAGCGACCTTCAAACTTTGCAGTCAAATTCCAATTTTCACCATATTGTTAAATGGTTTTTTGGCTAATTGATATTTTTCAATCTGTAAAAGCCAAAGTATTGCTAGAGACCTGTACAACAATTAAAAATATTGAAAAGCAAAATGTTGGAAAAATTATTTCTTTTCATGCTTTTTGAAAATATTTTTCACAAAACTAAGTATTTTTTGTTATCTGTTTCATCTATAATATGCTCCTCAGTTTCTTCAACAAATTTCATTTGAAAAGAAAACAATCATAATACAAAACTTGCGTTTTCCAGCTTAATAATAATTTACTTCTCATTTTTTATGCATCAATTTTGTTCATTGTTGATTTTGAAGAAACATTGAAAAGGTAATTATAAAAATATGTAAAAAAATATAATTTTGAAATGTTAGTTATGAAAAGTTTAAGGTAAAAAAATTAAATAAATTAAATTAATGATTTGGCCAGTTGCCGTTTAGTAGGCGGCTGTGGAGTAACATCACTGCTCTCTCCAATATCTTGGTCATCGTCGTCATCATCAGAAAGGTCGATAATAGATATTCTGGAATTGCATCTTTGTCTTCCCCTTCTTCCTCTTCTTCAAAGGTATTTTTATACCACCAACAAATTTCAGCGATTATTGCATCTTGCATCTTGATATTTCTTTTCTCTGTACCTGCAACGAAAATAGTTCTCAATAGTCAACATGTTTAAATTGTTCACTCTAACAAATTAATTTAATTCTCTGTCTGTTAGAACTTGGTCAAAATCTTGCCGACTCATTAGTTTCCGTATGTCGGAACCATTAACAACCCCTTCCTGAATTTTGGCGTTACTAAGTCTTGGGAAAATGTTCTATAAGCGGTTGAAAACTGTTGGTCTTTTCAAGCCTGTCAAGCCTGTAATCAATGAAACTATTTTGAGGTTGCACCAAATACGCCAATGTTGTTCGTAATATTTGACTACTTCCAGAACGTGTTTCAAATTATCGAAATTTTCAATAGTGTCAGTGCTTTATGCAATCGGAACAGAAGGCATTCTATTTGTCTTGTGCAAAAGCACAACTTTTATGCTGATAAGTGAACTATCGTTGAATAAACGTCAATCATCTTTTTATAGGTTAACCCTAGCGTCCATTAACTTTTCAGTATCGTTGCAATAAGCGAAATTTTTTGCATCATTTACATTGAATAACTTTTCTAACTCTTTTTGGCGTTTTCGATATGTTGTTACTTTGGTACCTTAAGTCAGAAAATTATTTCCTTTCAAAAATGAAGCCAGTAGTTCTGATTTTTTTCTGAGTCAAATACAAATTTGCAACAATTCCATCCAATTCGTTTTGTGTGACTGGGATTGGGCCCTTTGATGTTTTATAGGATGTATCTTCACCAGGGTCGTATTCTGAGAAGAAATGAATGGATGTAGCGGCGGTTGTAGTACTGGTGAAGATCAGTACTTTGGTATGTTGGTACTGGAACGAATTCTGAGTGCGGTAATGGTAATTTGACACTTGGCACTGCTACATAAGTTTTATTCTTTGCTTTCCTTCTATTCAAAGTTTTATGGTAGTTGATACATCCATAGCAATTTTCTTCTTGATGGCTGTTGTCTAACCACATCATTAGTATACCAAAAGGCATTGCCTTCATCTTTTCACTTTTCCATTCTCAACTCAAGCGAGAAATATTGTTTATAGGCTTCCAAAAAAAATACTCGCATTGCCACATTTTTCATTGCTTGCCATGAAACTTCCACAAACATTGCAAAATTGGTCCATTTTACATTTTGGTTCCGACATTTTAAATATAGCAGATATTATACAATGTTTTTTTGTGTTATTTTTATGAAACCGATGCACTTAACTTGAATAACCCACAAAATGAAATAAGTTTCAAAACAATTAATAGCGTATTTTATCACGACCGAGCGAATATTAAAAGACATCAGCTTCGGCTGAGTTTCGAGTCTTAACTGAATCTTTATTTTTGAAATTAGTTCGCTTGTACGAAATAAAAAAAATCGCTACCTGTGCGGTGGTTGAAAACAAAAAAGTTGTTTTTACTAATTCCTAGTTCTTCCCTTTTTAATTACTTCTACCTCTTTTTCTTTGTCAATGTTTCTTCAAAACCAACACTGAACAAAATTGATACATAGAAAATGAGAATTAAATTAATATTAAGCTGGAAAACGCAAGTTTTGCATTATGATTGTTTTCTTTTCAAATGAAATTTATTGAAGAAACTGAGAAGCATATTATAGATCAAACAGAAAGCAAAAAAGACTTAATTTTGTGGAAAATATTTTCAAAACGCATGAAAAAAAAAAAATCCAACATTTTGCTTTATAAGCACCACAAAAATTTTCTGAATCAATTTTTTAAAAAATGTTAATTGTTGGACAGGGTTCTAGCAATAAGTTGGCTTTTTCAGATTGAAAAAATATCAATTAGTCGACGAGTAATAGCCAAAAACCCATATAAAAAATCGAACTAACATAAACAAACGCCGCGATAAGGGTCTTCTAATTTAGCCTATATTTTCACCCCTCACTCTCAGAATCGACCTAACATTTGCTAACCTGAATTTCTTTCACAGTGTAATTCAATCTGTTCAGCCGAAAATTAAGTACATGGAAAGTCCTGCATCGAAAGCAAGCTATCTATCATCTCTTCAAAAACAGCACCACATTATTCTAACCTTGGAATGGACAACGTTTTAACAGGTTCAACGCTTGTGTTTGAGCATACACGGTAAGTGAAATCAGACATAACTTTCGCTGATCGTACATGTAAGGCAGCTGCGATGCTTTTTCCGAAGTATCACAAAATCTTTGGAACTGCATATCGGAATCCGGAACAAAGTTAGTCCACCGTCGTACATGAACATTGTCAAGAGTGGAATAATTGGATTGGAACACATGCCTTTGAGAAAGAGTGTCAAGACTTCGTTCCAGCTTATTCCGTCAGCCCATATGCCCTGCATACGAACTTTTACCACCATTATAAATCGGATTCGGCTCAATTACTTCATGTCGAAGTAATTGAGCCATGGAACTCGTCTGGGATTGACCAATATTAAGTTAATTTGGGAACTCTTCTTTGAAGGGAAATCGAATAATGTACCTGTCTTCATCGTTAAAACGAGTTAAAGTAATTCAGGCTTATTATGAAAATGGGTGTTTAAATCAAAATGCACTTCGTGATTATTAGGGTCAATTTCATCGTCCAAATGTGCGTACAGTCGGAAAAGTCGTGCTAAAATTTGAGCAACCCGGGTCGACTTTGGATCTGTGGGAACAAAATTTCAGTGCGGTCGTCAAACGTCCTTGAACTTCTATTCAAGCGCACGAGTACCCGTATTTCGGGCCTGAACAATTCGATTTTCGCGACTGTTCAAAAAAAGTTCACATTTGATTTTTGCTCTCAATTGGATGGAAATCTTTAGAATTCCCTATTTGTCAGGCAATCTACCTTCGCATACTGTGGAGGCTTCAAAATTTTTATCACTGCCCAATTTCCGGCCCGCACTTTTATACCAGTTCCAAGATAAATATTCTAATTGGAGGAGGTTTCATACCTTCGCTTATGCTAGAGACCATTTTCTGGTGGATATTAACAGGTCAATTGCACTTTGTTCCGCTTCAACTAGTACTCGCTTTTGTATCTTTCCATGGTTCAAATTGAATTAGGCTGAAATTGAGAAATATCAAATGAAATGCAGAAAAAAACTTGACGTTTAGGTGTGGTTCACATTCAACATCGGCCCTTAAAATTTAACCACCCTTTAGCATGCGATTCCTTTGGCCACAGAGGACAGCTTGGAGCAGAATTGTTGTTCTGGAATGAACTTAAACTTGTGAAAAAGTGTCGAAGTCTTACCACTTCAGAATTGAAGTCTTGTCAGACAAACTTTGCTCCCTTAATGTCAATGTTAATTCCGGCAGGCGGTTTGAGTACAAGAAAAAAAATCGGATCCCAACTTCCGATATCGATATTAAAAAATTTTAGCGCGGATATTCAGGGATTTATATCCCGCTGAAGCTCTTTAATAGCCTGTCCTGATTCGGATCAGATATAAGAAAGATTTAAGACTTAATTCTCCATTCACGAGAATTCCCTTGGTCTCGAACCGATCACAAAGTCTTTTCCGAGCCAATTGAAAGCCTTTATTCGTCAAAAACTTTTTTGGACAATGTCGCGTGTTTTACCATTGGTCTTCTGCGTCAAATGAAAGAACTTCTTAACTGGGCTCAGACGGAACTTCTTGATGTAGACTGCCGCGAACATATCTCGGAATGTCGGCCATGACATATAGTCACCCTTGAGGACCTTGGGGTCACACGGCGGAAGATAGAAGAAGTGACCGGGAAAACTGTCTAAATCAGATCTAAGGGCGGGAAAAGTCTCTTTAACAGCGGATTGGATCTTTAACGCCTCAGAAAGCTGAGCCAGGTTCGCCAAACACTTACAGTAATGTCTCCATCAAGGAGGTTTTTCCTATTTTCGCCTTAAATTCATCTTCTTTCTCTTCGTTGTATCGGCTATAGAGATATTTTGCGAAGGCCGATTTTATTTCGAACCAGACAGACTTAAGCTATTCCCAATGTTCTTCGACAGTATGGGATAAGAATAGCGGAAGTTTGTTTTCGTGATGTCCGCATCGAACTCGACAAGACAATAAATCAAACGAGTGAATGAATCAAGAGAAAGTCCTTCTAAATTCGAATATTGACACACGAAATGGAAAAATGGCACCAAACAGTAGAACCCATAGAAAATTCCTGAATTTTTTTTTTTTTTTTTTTATATAAGCTTTATTTGAATTATTGAATCTGCTCCAAAGGAGCCTAACAATAAGTATACGAATCTTAAGTATAATTCAATAATGAATCCTAGTATGGATTTCTTGTAATGTGGGTCTCTGCTAATTGGCAGGAATTTTAATTAATTTGGTCAAAATAGTATATAACTGGTATGGATCACACGTGAGGATTTTAAACCTGGTTTGGCTTAAACCTCGTGATATAGGTCCAGAGGACCTTTACAGTCATTTACAGAGTGTTCGCGATATTATGTAGAGTGAAGAACTCTAGTTATGTATGTATAACGGATAACTCTAGAATAGCAGAGTGGACGACGTAATTTGGGTTTTGTAGGTTTTTCGCGTTGACTGTTTTAAGGATCACGTATGAGAGCATTTAAGCCACGTGACGTAGAATAAAGGATTCTACACAGTCTTTTTTGAGTGTTCGTCCGCGATTGATATTGACTGTTTTAAAGATCACGTATAAGAGCGTTTAAGCCACGTGACGTAGAAAAGGATTCTACACAGTCTTTCGGGCGCGTGTGTTCGCGATTACTGTTACGGATGAAGATTAGAAAACACGGCGTTCGTTTCTCCGAAGTCTTAAAGATCTGGGACTGCACAATAATTGTCTAGCAAGTATGTTATCATGACGTTCGAGCTTCTCTTTGTGCTTTATATTGATTTTTTGAATTGCCTCTTTAACGAGAGGTATTTTCAAGTCTCGGTGGATATTTTCATTCCTCATATACCAAGGGGCACCGGTAATAAGCCGCAATGTCTTCGATTGGACTCTTTGGATTTTGTCGAGATTACTCGAGCTTGCTTTGCCCCATAGCTGGGCACCGTATAACCAGATGGGTTTGATTGCACTGTTGTATAGCAGGACCTTATATTCAAGGCTTAGTTTTGAGTTCGCGTTTAGGAGCCAGTGAAGTTGATGGACCTTAAGTTTCAGTTGAGTTTTCTTGGCTTCGATATGACTTCTCCAGGTGAGTCGGCGATCCAGGTGGATTCCAAGGTATGAAACATGATCAGATTGAGAAAAAGGGATATTGTTTAATTTCAATGTCGGAAAAGTGCTAAAATTCAGTGTGAAAGTTACCTGTGTGCATTTAGCCTCATTGACTTTTATTCTCCAGTCAGAGAGCCAAGATTCTACTCGTCTGAGATGTACACCTAGATTCATAGATGCAATATCCTGCTTTTTATGTGTGGCCATTATAGCGGTATCATCGGCAAAAGTGGATGTTAGCACGTTTGGGCTGGTAGGAATATCTGCGGTAAACAGAATGTAAAGGATAGGCCCCATGACGCTTCCCTGGGGAACACCTGCTAGTATTTCGCGGTCATCGGTGACGTGTTGTCCACATTTGACTCTGAATCTGCGGTTTTCTAAGTAAGACTCAAGAATTCGATGCGTATTTGCCGGTAAGTATTTGCAAATTTTGTAGGTCAAGCCAAAGTGCCAGACTTTGTCAAATGCTTGAGCAACATCCAGGAATACTGCGCAGCAATATTCTCGCCGTTCAAATGATTTTTCAATTGCTTGGGTCAGACGGTTTACTTGTTCGATAGTGCTGTGACCTTCGCGAAAACCAAACTGATGGTCCGGTATTATGTTATTTGACACGAGAAACGGTTTTATTTTCGATAAAAGAACTTTTTCAAATAGTTTGGATAAGCAGGGAAGCAAACTGATCGGCCTGTACGAGGAAGGTATTGATTTGTCCTTTCCTGGCTTTAAAATCATTTGAATCAGAGAAATTTTCCACACTTTAGGAAAGTAACCATGTCTCAAAATAGAGTTAAATAATTTTGCCAGGAACTTCACAGCAATATAGGGAAGTTCCAAGATCATTTTAGGCGTGATAAGATCATATCCAGGTGCTTTACCTGGATTCACGGTTTCTTTAATGACATTCAGAACTTCATTCGCGTTAGTAAACAATGGAATTACGGCAGACATTTTATCAACAGGTGGAAGGATGTCGCTACTTGCAGGATTTGGGCGAAATACCTGTGACAGATGGTTTGCAAAAACATTGGCCTTTTCCTCTTCTGATATTGCCCACTTGCCATTTGCGTCGCGTATTGGAAATTGCGTTTCGGTGGGCATACTAGTATTTCTTAATGTTTTCCATAATGAGAATTTGGTTGAAGCAGTCGGAGTTAAACTTGCAATGAAACTAGCCTGCTGTCTACTGTCTTCTTTTCTAAGTGCGCTTTGCAACCTTTTAGTAGCTTCAGTCAGTCTTAGTCGTGCCGCTGGTGACCTATTTCGCTGCCATTCGCGACGGAACCTCCTTTTTTCACTTACAAGGTGCTCTATTTCCCGGTTAGTGTAAGTATTCAAACTATTTGTCGCTTTTATTTGTCTGTGTGTAGCGTGAATGGCCGCCTGTTCGAGGATTACGTTCAAGTTGGATACGTTGTTATCGATCTCATCCGCGTTAGAAATTAGATGATTCGAATCTAAATGACTACTAATGTACTTCCTGTATTTTAACCAGTTAGTTTTGTATGAAGTAAGCCTTAGTGGGTCATCTACAAGTACTGTCTTCCCGTGAAGAAGAAATATAACTGGCGAGTGGTTAGATTTACTAACTCCTCTTATTATACCGAAGTCTATCAAGTCAGGCTTTTTGGTTTCCCCTAGGGTTTGCTAAACGGGATCCCCAGTGCGTATGTTTGGCATTGTTGTCACCAGCAGCAATAAAGTTGTGTCCGAGACCATTGAAGAAGTTCAGAAGTATATCTTCTGATATCGCGAACCGCGGGGGGAAATATATTGCTGAAATGGTAAGAAAACTACCTTGAATCTGGATACGAATTGTTGTCGCTTGAAGGTAGTTTTGTGAGACTCCTTCAGCGACTTCATGTTTCATTCGTTTACGTATTAGGATACCAGTGCCCCCATGAGCCTTACCGTCGGGGTGATGAGTACCATAAAATCTAAAATTAGGTATCTGAAAATTGTATTTGTCTGTGAGATGAGTTTCTGATAGTAGCATTATATCAATATTCTGCCGATCTAGGTACTCGGTCAGTTCGTGTCTATGTTGGTTCACACCGTTTGCGTTCCATGTACATATCTTAAGAGGGCCTATTTTTTGGTAAGTAGAGTTTGAATTAACTGATTCTGGTTTCGCATGAATTCTTGCATCATTGATTGCATAGTTGACATGAACATGTTTATACTCTGTACCAGTTGTTGAATCATTGATTCAGAGTTACCATGTTGTTGCACTGGGGCATTAGGTGTATGCGCCCTTAGAATATTCGCGTATGTTATACCGTTTGTAATGCCGTTTCCGTTGCTAGAGTAAACTGGAGTCTGTTGGATGTCGATTATAGGATTCGGCGCGTTTCGGTTAGAAATGAGTTTACGCTTCTCTTCTAGTTTACGCTTAAGTTCTTTGTAAACCCTACAACCTCTGTAATTTGCGGTATGTTGTTCCCCGCAATTACTGCACTTTTTCTGTTCCTGCGTTTTAACTTTGCAGACGGACGATTGGTGTAGATCACCACATACAACACAAACGGTTGGCAAAGTGCAGTATGATTTTGTGTGTCCATACTCTTGACAATTTTGGCATTGAACGAGACCATTTCTTTTGTGGGTTCTTCGACCGTAATTCTTCTATATAAGAAATATTGAAGTTTGTATATAGGATAAACTTCATTTTTCTTTAGTTCCCGCAAGTCATGTTGGAGTTCGACATTGAACATTTATTGGGGAACCTTTTTATTGTTAAGAACGTTTACCACGGAGTGAACGTTAAAATTTTCTTTTCCAGTGCTCGTTTTACTTCATCTGGTACTACAAATGATTCAATGCCTTTTAAGATTACCGCGATACCCTTGCTACTCTTTAACCGATACGTGTAAAAACCACCACTACCAACAAGTTGGGCAATGATATTTCTATCGTTAAAATAACTAGAAATAGCGCGAAAGCCGTTTTCGGTGTTAGCCTGAATTTTTGTCTCGTTAATGTTCCCTTTCTTTATTGGCACTATGTGAAAGCCATCACTACCAACAACTTGGGCAATAATATTTACTAGCTCATTTGAGCTACTCTCACGTAGGTATATTGGGGGCGGCCTTGGAGTTGCGGCATTTGCCGAGGAAGAAGATTGAGGTTCTTCTTCGCTCAGCAATGCAAACCGGTTCTTACCCGTGACGGAAATTAAAAACACAAAACTAAAAATTCAGTATAAAGTCGATCAATGGACTAATTTCTTCGAAGTTCTTTAACTTGTAGCCACAAACAAAAATTACCAAAAGTAATACTAAAATAATTTTATGGTTTTACCATAAATTCTGAATTACTTAAGATTTAAATGTTTTTTGCAAAGCAAAATCTCAAAAACAAATAAACCCAAATATCAAATTTTCTATAATTGTTACAAACGTTTCAAGTGCCGTATGTATGTTAGTACACTGAAGCGGTGGTGAATTATCGAATATATTTTATTTATTCTTAGGCAGAATTATGAATTTTATAATAAGAGCAAACCATCTCCACCAAATTCACCGGGCACGTTTCGCGATAAATGTTGTTTTGCCGTATGCAAAACAAAATTACTCTTTTACACGGAATTAATTTTTGAATTGCTACAGATGATAGCCCAGAATGCACTTTTTAATAAGGTTTAAAACAAAACACAAACTGGCCTTTTATTTCCTGGATTGGATGAATTTCTGATTGTGAGGATGATGTGGTGTTATGTTGTTTAAATGGTAGGCCTTCTTAGGAGGAATCCAACAGATGCTGGACAAATCCAGATCGTGTAGAAACAATGAAAATGCCAATCGATTTTGGGGAAAAAATGCCAAATAATTTTGGGGATTTTCGTGTAGCGAAAATGGTTTTGTGTTGAACAAGTTGTGAGCCGAAGAGATTGCCAAGGGTTTGAAAATATTGCTCACACGATTGTTCGCTGAAATAAAAAGGAAACACAACAAATAAGGATTTCGTGGAAGGAAATTGAGTATTAATTTTCTTTATTGACATAGAACAAGTTAAGCGGAGTGTTACCAATAGAAGATGGAGCTCGTATGGAGATTGAACACCAAGTAGAGTGTATATTGCAATTTTAGTAGTGTCAGGAAGAGACAGAACAAAAGCCAGCTTACATTACCAAAAAGTGCGTTCCGGTGTAAGCTATGAGGCAGAATTGTGTAAATAAAGTTGAGGAAAGCATATTAAGGTGGCCTGGCGGTGCATACCACGCTTATAGGAACTAATCGAACGAACTTTGCATTAACTGTATTATTTATATTTTTTTGCTTTTTTAACAAAAACTAACATTACTTTTAATTCACCCGAATTAGCTAATAAACAGATGCAGGAAGTTTAAATAATACAAAATTGAATACAATTGTGTATAATAGTCCTATATTTTAATTTAAAGCCTGCAAAATTATGGTCACATTGTGATAAAAAGGATGAGAACAATTTTGTTTCTTCCGCCATGAACAGAAAAGGCTTAAATTTAAAAAAATCCCTTGTGGCTTTTAATACAACACTTAAATTTGCGAGCTAGTTTAAATTCTTACCCTTTTTCTTAAATTTTTCAAATCTTTTCTTTCTTTAGAAATATATTTGCAAGTATATTTGCTCGTATTTTCTTTCATATTTTATTGGACGATCAGGACGGCAGACGGGATTAGCCTCTAGTTGCTTTAAAATTATAACGGGTTATGGTAGTTTTTAAACCTAATTATTATTAATAAATTTCCGAAGGTTTACATTTCATAGTTTGTCGAGAAACGTACGGTCAGCAGAATTACTCAGTAATAGAGTATGTTAAGGTTAAATAATACTTTCAAAAGTCAAATAAAACACAAAGTGCTCAATGATTTCCGTTTTTCTACGAACTTAGAAAAATGTAGTATTCTGGGCTGTAAATTTTTATGAAATCACTCAATTTTCAATAATTTTGTAGACGTGGACACAATAAAGGAGATAAATAGTAGGCTTCATAATTTTCGCCCTACTATTTAGGATCAATCGGAGCCCATTAGAGAAAGTGTCTTTCAGATTTTGGCAACAATAAAAAGTTTAAAGGGAAAAAAAGTTGCCTGGAATTGACGGTATCAATAATATGTGACTAAGGGCTTTGCACATAAAGGGAATTAAGTATATAACGGCCATTATCAATGGCTGCTTGAAGCTTGTTTATTTTCCGCAAAAAAGCAAACAAACAAACCATCGTAAGGGCCTTCATCTTACCGACCAGTTTGCTCTCATCTGTAGAACAAATTTTAGAAAAGATTATTTGCGATAATTTGGTGAATTTAATGAAGGATTTTAATATATACCTATCAGAACACTACGGATTCAGGAAACAACACAGTACTAAGATAAGGTAAATGGTTCGATCAAATTTTGCACAACAGGAATCGACAAGCATGGTTTTGCTGGACATCAACGCCGCCTTTGATACTGTATGGCACGACGGTCTCATCTTTAAAATTATACGATTTAACTTACCCACAAATCTTATTGGAATAATTTAGAACTATCTGTCCTGTCGTTCATTTAGAGTGTATGTTGGCTCCAACTGTTTTAATTCGTTTCCGATTAAAAACAGGTGTCCCAAGGATTCTTGTTTATCTTCAGTCCTCTATAACATATAAACTACGGGCACTCCTCGAATTGATAACTGCAAGATGTATAAATTCGTGGGCGACACGGCCATTTTATGTTTTATTTCTCAAAATGACGGAAGCCTTGCTTTATTCCGCAGACCAGCTTGAATATAAATGGCAACGAGATACATTTGCAAACTTGGGAGTGATGCCAGACTCTAACAAGATTAATTTTTTTAGGCCTTGCGGCTCCTGCTTGTTCTAAAATCGCAAATTGCCTGCAAAGCCAAACTTAAGCTTATAGAACTTATCTTGGTTCTTTTCAACAAATTCTCTCCATTCCCTTGCTAATGTGGAACTAGGTGCTCACGGACTAAGCAGGCTCATTACATCGCTTCGTGACAAGTGCATGTACTCGGTCTTCTCAGATACGAGTATAAACTAGCTTGTGTGCGTCAACAAGCATTCAAGTTTTTACTTAAATAAGGTTAGCTATAGCTTATTCTACACCACTTCCCTATAAAAATGGTTTAATTGCCTCTGCCAGGAGCTTGAGCAAGGTCGGACTCAATATGTATGAGTTAAATATTTGTCGCATGCACAATTTGAGTGTGATAAGGTATTATATGTGGCTTCTAAATCTGCAGTACCTCAATGGTCGAGTATAAAATGTGGCTTTAAGAGCTGTCATTACTGAAATCGGGAAGGACCTTTGTAGGGGGCTATAACAAAAAAATAACCTATATGGTCTATTTTCACCACAGCTAAAAACGGTGCGAGTCTAAATGGATTTTATGAAAGGAATCCGATCCCTACGCATCATTCCGCTGCACCTACAAAATATGTCCCATTGTCAGAATATACTCTAGCTGGACATCCCCGTCTTCCGACAAATCTGCAAAAGGCGGCCAAATATGATTGTGGTGATAAATTGCTCGTGTCCTCTAAGAGAACCGCCTTTATCGCAAAACACACGAATATGCAGACATAACCTTTGGTGATTAGGCAAGCGCGTCCTGTGAAATTTTTAATAAGAAGGAATGAGTTGATTGCCGCCGTGAATCGTAATTTTATGGACAAATTCCGTTAATAATTGTGATATATGAGCGGCATTAGACAAAATAATAGCAGCATCGGCTGGCTATGTCAGCAGTGCTACATTCGTAATCTACATGTCTCCAGTTTTCATTTCCAACATTTTCCAGAAAAGAAGACGTTCTGTTGCCGACAAAAGTGCTCCATTAATAGGGTGGTTTTGTGAGCCGGGCCAGCATGATCTTTGAGTTCGTCCAGTAATGTATAGATATATTTTCCAGTTGAAGTTTTGAAACAACTGGTGCTGCTAATTCCGAAAGAAGAACAGCTCCGCAAAGTTCCAGTCGTGGTAACGAGACGTTTTTTTATTGGTGCTACACGAGTTTTCGCAGCCAGAAGAGAAGTAGGTGTCGTGTTGTTTGGAAATTTAACTCGGATGTAGAGTGCAGCAGCATAAGCGCTTTCTGATGCGTCACAAAATCCATGGATTTCGACCAGACTTAATGGCTGAAATTAAATCCATTGATGTTTTTTTCTGTCTAATAATTGTAATTGTGCTAGCTCATTTGAGTAATTAGCTTCAAAGAATCATCCCAATTTATTTTGTCCAGCCAAACATGCTGCATAATCAGCTAAGCAACTATCACTGGAGCCAGCCACCCACAGGGGTCGAACAACTTTGCTATCGTCGATAGAACTTCCCTTTTGGTACACGATTGCTTTTCTTCAACAAGTGGCGAGGTAAAAGTGAAGCAGTCAGCTGATGTATGCCATCTGATCCCCAAAGTCTTCATTGAGAATTCTTCTGAAAAATCCAACTAATTGACGGGTAAGATTTGTTCTGGAGGCAGATACTCTATTACCAAAGAATTATTCAAGCTCCATTTTCTCAGCTCGATACCTACTGAGTCCAAGGCTGAAATTTACAGCCTTGGACTAAGCAGTATTTGTCTTTTACATCTTCCGCAAGTGGAATAACTGTCCGATTAGCGAGAAATAGGGAGCAATTTACGCCAAATGTGATTGTAAGAAGCTCTTCAACTGAGCCTTTGGCGACTTTCGATATAGCATTCTCTAATATTTGGCTTGGCTAGACTCTAACGATACTTGGCGATACATTTTGGTTACCTCGGCATTAAACGCGTATTTGAAATACCTCCACTTAAGTATCTGCAAATCGAGATCTTGTCAGAGAATTGGTCCACGATGTAAAATATCGTTCAAGCTTTTTTTGTTTGGGGTGGGGCTGGATGCATTAAACATGACTAAGTTTTTTGTCAGTCTATCTGGTTTAATTACGGCGTTGTGTGGTAAGGGTATTCACTTACTTTCGACCTAATTCGGGGTATTCAAGAAGGGTCTGATTATGCTGCTCCCTAATGTCGGGTGTCCTATGAAGCTACTTTTCGATTTTATGGAATTGTATCATGGCCATATTTCTCGACATCCCCAGTTCTTCGCTAGTTTTGAACAGCAGGATAACGATGTTTTTTCCAGACTTATGACGATGAGTCGTAGCGTTAAAGTTGTCTTCGCAGTACGTGTCTTCTTCTGACCTCAACATTTTTTTGCGATCTCCTTCACCTCCCAAAAACGTAATAAAATTTTCTCGATGGACATTGTGCTGCACAGCGAAATTTGAGTATTTTTTTCCTTTTATGTATGGACGGGTCTGCCAATAAAGCGCCAATGGTGAATACTAAAGGGCCGATATCTATTCCATTCAGAAACAATTGGTCGACTTGGTCTGTCAGCTCAAATTTGGCAGTTTCATGTAGTTGATGGGTCCAATGTTCTAGGTTGTAGACAAGACGGAAGGGTCTTTAAAACAGATGCCCATACTTCTAGCTCAAAGCTAGATGTAGATGTTTCTGAAATGGTTTGACTTAAAACGGGAACGTGCACATGATTAGGTTTGTTTACAAGCTTCAAACCTTTTTAGTTTTTCTGAGCTAAACGTCGCTTGAGATCCCGGTTCAATTATAGCACAAGCATCGTATCTTTGTCCTCTAGATTCGATTTGGACAATGCCGTGAACAACCAGTTTTCTCGCTTTTGATTAGTTTTACCCTGTTGAAGTATCAAGGCCGTAATGTGATTGAAGATAAATTCGAACTTAACTTTCTAAAAAAGTAAAAAATCCGCAGTCCCTTAGTGGGTTAAAAAAGTTAAATTCGAATTTAACTTCGCAAAGAATGACAGAATTTCATTACTTCATTATTTTAGAGCGGATCCAAGTGCGTCCATAGAGGACAACTATAAATACTTTCGTCAATCAGATTACTGGAAATTAGTTCTACTAGTATACTCTAATAACGCTTTAAGGCTGTTTGTCTGTAATAATTTTCATAATATTGAATTCTTCACCTGGAATATGAAATTTGGGGGAAATTGCTCTAGAGAGACTACTGCTAAATTATTGCTACTAGTATACTCTAATAACGGTATAAGGCCGTTTGTCTAAAACAATTTTCAGAATATTGAATTCTTCACCTGGAATATGAAATTTGGCGGTAAATGCTCAAGAGGGGATTTAAGCATGTCCATGGAGGACAACTGGAAATACGTTAATCCGACTACTGCCAAATAATTGCTATTAGTGTACTCTATTATTGCTATAAGGCCGTATGTCTAAAAAAAAATTTCAGAATATTGAATTCTTCACCTGGAATATGAAATTTGGGGAAAATTGCTCTAGAGCGGATCTAAGTGTGTCCATGGAGGGCAACTGGAAAAACTTTCGTCAATCACACAACTGCCAGGCCGTTTGTCTGAAATAATTTTCAGAATATTGAAATCTTCACCTGGAAAATAAAATTTGTGGAAAATTGCTCTATAAGTAGAGTGCATCCGTGGAGGACAACTGGAAATACTTTCGCAATCAGACTACTGCCTAGTATGTCTAATAACGCTGTAAGGTCGTTTGTCTGAAATAATTTTCAGAATATTGAATTCCACAAAGCACTCGATGGGCTTACAAGTTTTATTGTAACGTTTATTATTAGCGATTTTCTTTAAATAGCTTAGTACGTGCGTATAAGCAGCCTTATGCTCCGTATGGGGGTTGCAATTCATCTGAGATAATTTCGTAACAGATAGGAGTATGTCGGGACGGGTAGATAATACCAAGTACATCAAGGTTCTTATCGCTGACTGGTATTTCGTTTTGGTCATACCATACTGCTCAAGTACATCCAATATGTACTGTTTCTGTAATATAGTTATCGGACCAAGATCAACTTCACAGTTGAATTCCATCTCAAGGAAATAGGAAAGTTCGCCGCCATCAACAATCTCAAATTGTCTCGCAAGCAGTTCTTTTATATCTTTCAGCTCAGATAAAGAAGTGCTACCGACGATTTAATCGTCCACGTAGACAACAATTATGTTATTGATCCCATTATGTTGTTTCATGTAAACACATGGATCACTTATACGTGGAGAGAACCCAAGTTTCTTCAAAACTTCATTCAACTTCGAGTTCCACTCGCGGCCACTCTGCTTTAGACCAAATAGGGCTTTTTAAGTTTTAGGAATTTTCCTGGATTTCTTTTGTCCTCAAAATAAGGTGGCTGTTTCATAGAGACCGTATCATGTAAATCGCCATTGAGCTACGCTGAGGATGCATCCAATTTTTGCAGATATATACCATATTCAACTGCCAAACTTATTACTAGTCTTATATTAGCGTAGCGAACAACTGGGGAGAAAGTCTCATCGTAATGTATGCCATAACGCAGGGAACACCCTTTTGCTACAAGTCGTGATTTCAATTTATCTATAGCACCATCTTTGTTCCTTTTCACGGCATAAACCCATTTACAACCTATGGATACTTGACCCTCTGGTAAATTCAATAGCTCCCATGTATCGTTCTTAATAAGTGAGTCATATTCAATTCTCATGGATTTCTTTTACTCTTTGGCATATGGACCATTTAGGGCTTGTTCGACATCATTGGGGGTTTCAATTTCACACTTACCCATTGCGAGCAGTTCGTTATACACTTTATCGGACGTCCTCTGGATCCATCACGGAGTAATCTTGGCTTTCCTGGGCCAATTTTTACAATTGTTTGTTCAATTACTTGCTGTTGGTTACCGTTTTCTTGCGAATCGTTTGCTTCAGGATCAGCGCTGATTGGTACGTCTTTAGAATGATAATTGTCTCCTTCTCGACGAACACCTTCCTAGAATTCAGATGTTGTCTGTGCAAACTATGATTCATTGTAACTGGAAACACGTTCCTCTAAAGTTGCTCCCTCTCGATGAACAGCATTTTGCACTACGGGCTATTCGGGATTTGTAGAATCATACTTAAATATGAAAACTTTATCATCATTGTTGCTTTTTCCGTACTCATCAAACGTTTTCTCCAAAAATATAACCTCTCTTCCAACAATTACTTTGCGATTTACGTTCTTCACTATAGCCAATGATCACGCATTCGGTGCCCTTTGGTGCAAATTTGTTTGTCGAAGTCTGTGGAGCACAATTGCCCTAGAACCAAATATTTTGAAATGGCCTACAGCTGTTTTATATCCGATCCACATTTCAAATGGCGTTTTATCGAGCAGAATCTTTGTTGTTGTACGATTTCTGATATACGCTGACGTTCTTACTGATTCTGCCCAAATAGATTCGGACGTGAACGGAACGGAATTGTCTTTTATTACCGCATCTACGTAAAAAGTCATCAAAATCTTTATTCACGTATTCGCGACCATTATTTGTTCTCACGCATTTTATCTTTTTACCAGTTTGTTTTTCGACCTGTGCTTTATAGTCTCGAAACACTTCATTTTTCGATTTAGATAAGTAAGACAGTAACACATCTCGAATAATCGTCTATAAAAGTCGCGAAATATCGTGAACCACCAATTTATACTTTATTTACCGGCCCACACACGTCACTGTGAATAATTTGTAACAAAAGTTTTCCGATGTCGGATGAAACGGCTTCACACATATTTTAGCTTTCGCGCACGTAGTACAATCTAACGAATTCGGCGTGTTCTTCAATTTAATACCGCGCACTGTGTCCTTATCGATTAGATCTTTTAAGCAGTTATAATTCGGTTTTGATACACTGTAGCATTTACTGTCCCGTGTTCCTTCTTTACTTTCATAAATAAACAAATCGTTCTCATTATGTGCTTTCAAAACGCATCTGTTCTCGTTGTTCATTATCTTCACATAATTGTTTTCAAAAAGAACACTTATACCACCGTTTGTTGCTTTGGCTATAGAGATAAAATTATGAGGAGTCGATGTTACATGCAAAACGTCTTTAATGTTATTATAACACCACCAATAACGACGTCACCGCGAATGATCGCTTTAACATACATATCGTTCGGTAACACTACTCTCTCCTAACACTCTGTCAATGCACCACTTATTTCTATTCTCTCTGTCATTGTCGTTGCTAAATGCGTGTAGCTATGTCATAAAACACGAGCTTCTCTCCGCTGTTTTTGGTTTTGTACATTTTGCTACAAAGTGCCCACAGTTGTAGCATTTTTTGTTGTTCTGCTCGTTGTTTCTGTTGTTCCATTGCGATTGTCTTTCTGCCTTTTCTGGTACTTGCAGTACCAGTGATGCTTGCGTTTGCTATTTCGTGTTGTCTCGCACCCTTTTCCATAAGCTTCACCTTCAACGAACTGAAACTAGGCAAGTTGTCTCTGGCTCCAATCGCCACTACAAAGTTCTCGTAACTTTTTGGCAGACTTGACAACAAAATAATTTCACATATTTGATCAGGCAACGAAATGTCAACTTCTGACAAATTTTCTATTGGAGTTTTTGAAGTACATTTTAATACAACTCTGTTTAACAATGCGAATATTTACTACACTATTTTCCCTTTTTTCTTCTTGATTTTTTGATTTGAATTGCTCCTTAATAAACTCTTGAATAGTAAGGTCGTGTTCGTCTTTTTCTTTCGGCAAGTGAATCGTAAGTTGAGTAAAAACTACAGCGCACCAATAGGTAATGGGCCCAGTTACGCATTGTGAAATAAATTAAATGGAGAGACAGAAATATAATAACGAAGCAAAATGTCAAGCCTGTCAACATAGCAAAGCTGGATGATACGAACTATGATTCCTGGAGTCTTCAAATGAGAAGTGTGCTCATCCACCAATCTTCGGGAGAAGCTGTTAAACCTCAGCCAAGTGATACAAATGCTACAGTTGTTGTGGCATGGAAGGATAAAGACGATAAGGCTACAGCTACAATAATATTAAGTGCAACTCCCATACAAATAACACACATAAAGAATTGCGCAACGTCTGCCGAAACGTGGAATACTTTGAAGGAGGTACACCGACCGAAAGGACCGGTACGTAAGGTTACATTGTTCAAGCAGCTTTTACAAATGCGTATGTCTGAGGATGAATGTATTTCCCAATACATATGCAACTTTGCATCATTTGTTGAAAAGTTGGCAGAAACTAGAATCATGCTACACGAGGAGCTGTACGTTATTATGCTCCTGGCGAGTCTTCCAAGATCTTACGAAAACCTAATGGTTGCTCTTGAGGCGAGAGATGAACTACCATCGTTATCTACTGTAAAGGTTAAATTAAATGAAGAAGGTGAGCGCAGAAAAGTTAGAAACAAAGATGTTGTAATATCGACGATAGCGTACAAGTTTTTATGGCACGATAACGCAAAGAAAAACAACGAAATATTGAAAATAGAGACAGCAATAACACTAACGGTAACAACAAGAACCCTCGAAGAAAAAACAAGTGTTATAATTGCGGACGAAATGGTCACTATGCAGCACAATGCCGAGTAAAAAATACAAAAGGAGAGCAGAAAGACGATCAACCACATCGTGCGATTTCGATGTCAAATGAGAGATCTTTGCAGCAGAGTGTTTGGTGCCTCGACAGCGGTGCGTCTGCTCACTTTTGCTGAAAAGTACGTCGGAGATTATACTAGCTGGTAACAACAAAATACAAGCAAAGGGCAGAGGACAAGTATACATGAAAGAGTTCGACATAACTTTAAGGGATGTTTTGTACATTCCATGTTTCAATGCAATTTTGTTTTGGTTGGAAAGGCGGTTGGCAATGGTTGCGTTGTGAAATTCAACGACAGAGAAGCGACTATAATCAAAGGCGGTAAGAATTTATTCGTAGCAAAAAAGGTCGGCAATTTGTTTCTTCATGGAGCAAATAATAATGAATTGTTCTTTACATGTGGCCCTAATGATGAGGCAATGAAATGGCACAAACGTTTTGGGCATATGAACTTCGCTAGTTTGCGACAACTGGTAAAAAAGGATACGGTCATTGGCTTGCAGTTGAATGTTCCCGCAAATATCAGTTGCACTGTGTGTCGGCAAAGCAAATGTTGGGTCAAACCATTTAATACTTCGGAGAATTGAGCCGATGAGTTGCTGCAGATCATACACAGCGGCGTCTGCGGTCCTATGAGTACAACGTCAACTGGTGGTGCAAAATATATGCTGACGTTCATCGACGATAAGAGTCGTTTTTGTGTTTGTCTATTTTCTGAAGGGCAAAGACGAAGTGTTGGACAAATTCAAAAGAATTTAAAGCAATGGTTGAGCGACAAGTTGATCGCAAAATAAAGGTATTGCGCAGCGACAACGGTACGGAATACGTAAACGGAGCACTTGACAATTTTTTGTAGGAAAATGGAATTGTGCGACAATTAACTGTACCATACACTCCCCAACAAAACGGCGTTGTTGAACGATTTAACCGCACATTAGTGGAGATGGCAAGGTGCATGTTGGTTGGTGGTAGTTTGCCAGATAATCTTTGGGCAGAGGCAGTCAATACTGCTGCATATTTGAGAAATAGAGCGAACGAAAGCCTATGTGGAAACTACACCATATGAAGTTTGGCCTGTGGTCAAACATTTTCGAACATTTGGGTTTGTTGCTATTGCCTTGAATAAAAAACAGCACGGTAAATTTAAACCAAAAGGCAATGAATACATTATGGCAGTGTATTCGGATACTGCCAAGGCTATCGACTGTATGAAAAATCAACAAAAAAAAGTCATCGTAAGCAGAGACGTTTATTTCGTGGAGGCAGACAGAAAGATTATGTTCAAAATGAGTTGCTACCAAAAGAAATCGAACGACAAGACAAAAATGAAATGGTGGATGTCGCTGCGAATAATAAAAATGAAAGTGACTATGAATCTGCGGATGATAATGATGACTCTAATGAAATACTAGTTAAAAGAGGACCCGGAAGACCGAAAATAATTCGTATTGGTGCTGTTGGTAGACCCAAAAAGATATTTAATACCGTAAATTTTATGTGCCCTGCAAATGTTATTGTTCCTGAAACCGTTGATGAAGCGCTATCAAGTAAGCATGCACAGTTTTGGTGGACTGATATGGAGGATGAGTACCATGCACTTCTTAACAATGATACTTGGGAGGTGGTTGAGCTACCTAAAAATCAGAATGCGATTAATTGTAGATAGGTATTCGCGCTAAAGAGGAACAAGGTTTGGCGACATCGAAAGATTCAAAGCCAGGTTGGTGGCGAAGGGGTGTGCACAAGTGTATGGAGTTAACTACAGTGAAGCTTTTTCCCCGGTCGTACGTTATGAGACGATAAGAATGGTATTTGCACTTGCGGCTGAATACGAATTATACTTACACCAAATGGATGTTTCAAATGCATACCTTAACAGCGAATTGGACGATGATGTGTACATTTCTCAACCGGAGAAATTTTTGGACAGCCGAACCCCAAATCATGTTTTAAAATTGAAGAAGGCTTTGTACGGTCTTAAGCAGTCAGGTTACCAGTAGAACCGTAAGTTAAACTATATTTTGAATGAAATTGGATTTTATGCATGCGAAAACGAACCATGTCTATATACAAAGAATATTGAAAACAAAATAAATATAATTGCGGTTTATGTCGATGATTTGTTGATTGGAAGTTCCGACATGAAATATTTGAAATGGATCAAGCACGAAATTTCTAAACGAGTTCAAGTTGTGGACAAAGGTCCAGTTTTTGAATATTGAAGTAGAACAGATGGTCCAACTGGTTCGATATCGATAAGTCAAAAATCCAACATAAAACGATTATTGAAACGATATGACATGGAAAACTGTCGAACAGTTGCGACACCTTTAGAGCCAAATTTCCAAATTGCGTGCGAAGATAACAATTGCAAGAGGGTCAGTCAACTTGAATATCAGTCTTTGATTGGATCCCTTATGTATATTGCTATATGTACCAGGCCAGACATAATGCATTCTATGTCCAAGTTATCTCAGAGGAATAGCGACCCACATTTAGAACACTTCACAGCTGCGAAAAGAGTGCTGAAGTATTTAAACAACACGCTGAATATGCAATTGAAATATAAGGATCGTATACAGGATACACTTTTATTTTAGCTGGAGCAGCAATCAGTAGCCCTCTCAAGCACCGAAGCTGAATATATGGCCCTTTAATCTGCAGCAAAAGAAGCAATTTATCTCAGCAAATTACTCAACGAAGTTCAACTGCACAATGGTGACGTTATTGAAATACAAGGCGATAATATGGGTGCACTTCAGCTCGTGAAGAATCCAATATATCATGCTCGCAGTAAGCATATTGATATAAAATACCATCATGTTAGGGATTTGTATAATGATAAGTTGATATATTTGAAATATTGAAATACTAAAGACATGATAGCGGATGTGCTAACTAAGAATTTGCAAAAAGTTGCTCATGAATGGTTTTGGAAACTGTTAGGTTTAAAAATATGATTTTTATATGAAATAAATATTGGCATTGAGGAGGAGTATTGGAGTTTGTGAAGTACATTTTAATACAATTCTGTTAAAAATGCGAATATTTACTACACTATTTTCCCCCTTTTTTCTTTTGTACACTATTCTCTTTGATTTGAATTACTCCTTAATTAACTCTTGAATAGTAAGGTCGTGTTCGTCTTTTTCTTTCGGCAAGTGAATCGTAAGTTGAGAAAAAACTACTGCACACCAATATTTTCTATCGTATTGATAAATTCATTGACATGGTCTACAATTTTACCACCTTCAGGCATTTTCATGTACAAAAGCTTTTTAAATAGCATTATCTTTCTTGCTGGTCCTTTTGGTTTGTGTATTTCTTTCAGCTTATTCCAAGTCTGCGCCGATGTTGCAGATGCCTTCACATGATTCAGTTGCGCCGGTTTTACACATAGTAAATTTGACGCCAATGCCTTCTCGTCTTTTCTTTCAAACGTCGCTGCCTCTGCGCCTTCTGGTTTAACGTCTCTGCCACAAGTAAACACCCCACAAATCCTAGTGCACCAACACGCTCTTCATCTGTATACACCACGTAACGTAGTTATTATCGTCCAGTTTGTGAATTTGCATTAAATTCATTGTTTTCTTTTCACAGAGAAATTTTCTTTTTAGAATCTGTATTTAAAGACCACACATATTTTAGTTCTTTAACTTTTTGTTTTTTATTTTTTTTTTATTCACACAGAATATGATCTTTTTCACTTCACGCAGGGTTATGGCTGTCTGGGCCCATAACCTGTTGGATTTTTATTAATACAAATACTTATCAGTTAAAATATTTTTATGACATGTTGAATTCTAACTGGAAAAACACACACTGATTTGTTATGAGAAGGGTTGTCAAAATACAAATTAATCATTGTGTTGCTACACTTTTAACAATCGCTAGAAGGCCGTTTGTTTTAAATAATTTTCAGAATAGTGAATTCTTCACCTGGAATATGAAATTTGGGGGAAATTGCTCTAGAGCGGATCAAAGTGCGTCCGTGGAGGACAATTAGAAATACTTTCAGACTACTGCTTTATTATTGCTACTAGTATACTGTAATAACGCCATAAGGCCGTTTGTCTGAAATATTTTTCAGAATATTAATTTCCTCACCCGGAAAATGATATTTGGGGAAAGTTGCTCTAGAGCGGATCTAAGTGTGGCCGTGGAGGGCAACTGGAAAAACTTTCGTAAACACACTACTGCTAAATTATTGCTATTAGTATAGTCTAATAACGCTGTAAGGCCGTTTGTCTGAAATAATTTTCAGAATATTGAATTCTTCACCTGGAATAGGAAATTTGGGGGAAATTGCTCTAGAGCGGATCTAAGTGCGTCCATGGAGGACACCTGGAAATACTTTCGCCAATCTGACTTCTGCCAGATTATTGCTACTAGTATTGGCTAATATCGCTTGAAGGCCTTTTGTCTGAAATAATCTTCAGAATATTGAATTCTTCACCTGGAATATGAAGTTTGGGGAAAATTTCTCTAGAGCGGATCAAAGTGCGTCCATGGAGGACAATTGGAAATACTTCCGTTAATCAGACTACTGCCAAATTATTGCTACTAGTATACTGTAATAACGCTGTAAGGCCGTTTGTCTGAAATAATTTTCAGAATATTGAATTCTTCACCTGGAAATTGAAATTTGGGGGAAATTGCCAGATTATTGCTACTAGTATTGAATAATATTGCTAAGAGGTCGTTTGTCTGAAATAATTTTCAGAATATTATATTCCTTACCTGCAATGCCTAATTTGGTGGAAATTGCTCTATAGCGGATCTGAGTGCGTTGATAGAGGACGACTGGAAATACTTTCGTTAATCAGACTACTTCCAAATTAATGCTACTAGTATACTCTTATGACGCTGTAAGGCCGTTTGTCTGACATAATTTTTAGAATATTGAATTCTTCACCTGGAATATGAAATCTGGGGAAAACTGCTCTAGAGCGGATCTTAGTGTGTCCATGGAGGACAACTGGAAATACTTTCGTCAATCAGACTACTGCGAGATTATTGCCACTAGATACTAACATAACGGAAAAGGCCGTTTGTCTGAAATACTTTTCAGAATATTGAATTCTTCACCTAGAATATAAAATTTGGGGGAAATTGCTATCCATGCGTCCATGGAGTACAACTGGAAATAATGTTAAAATCTGTACTTTTATTTAAAGATCAACTTAAAGACTAAATACATGAAAAGGAATTCAAACGAAACAGAGCACACATGAGTGCAAATACAATTCAAATGTTGTAAGCAAAATACAGTGCGAAGTATAAAGGGAACAGAGAGAAACATACATGCTATATAAGGGTTGCCAAATTTTAATACTCCTCCTCAACATGGATTTCCATTTACAAAATAAGTATTCAAATACCAAATTAATATACTTCGATTTAGAAAGATTCTTCGTCATGATATCAGCGATCATCCCATTGGTAGGGCAGTACTTCAGTTGAACTTCTTTATTACGAATGACCTCACGATTTTGAAAAACAGGATTCATAGCTAATTGATCGCCCCCTTGGTTATCGACGTTTAGTTGTATCAGATAGCCATCACACTATTTCCACTGAAATTACCTTTGTACAGGCAGGGTTTATTATGACATGCAGAAAACAAATTGTTTGCAAAACACTGTCAAGTTGTTCATTCCAGTCCCTGCCTGATTGCTTAAGGCCGTAAATGGCGTTATTCAATTTCAAAACCTTATTTGGATGACTTGCATCAACAAAGCATTCGGGTTGTTGGATATAAATTTCATCTTCGAGATTGCTGTTTAGATTAGCGGTGTTAATATCTATCTGATGCAAATGAATTTCTTCTTAAATAGCCAATGCCAATACCGTCTGAACGACCAGCATGACGAATGACCGTGAAAATGACTCTGTGTAATTAATTCCAAATTGATATAGCACATGATAAAGCAGAATTAACGTCATATGGAATCAAATCATCGCAAATAGTAAAAAGCTTATTGTACACCGTTCGTGGTCGTCCCCACTTCTAACAATCCGTGGTCTACCAGGTCCAATTCAAACTTTCTCGTTCCTCCTGAACGTCATCATCAGAATTCTCATTAGCCGTGCCAAATTCATCATTAATTCCACCCAAATTATAATTATCATTATCATCAGCTTTGTTAACGCTGTCGTCATCTACTACGTTAATGTTATTCGTTTGCGTTGTAACTTCATCGGGTGTAGTGTGGTTGTCATCAAAACAAACAGAAAAAACATCATCGTGTTCAACCTCTTCGTCGTAGTTCGTCTGGCCTTCGAACTTATCCTTATCGAACATGACGCCACGTCTCTCTACCACACCACGTGCTCTCTTATCATAGAGACGATATGCCTTTGACACCAACGAATACACAACCATAGTAAATTCCTCACCCCGAGCTTCAAACTTTGACTTATGAGATTTCTTCAGACTTACCGCCAACGATCCGAATGTCTTCAAATGCCCAACAAAAGGAACTTTACCATGTACGGACTTCTGTTGTTTAATATGTGAGTTGGACATCTGTTCCTTAGGTGTGCTGCTGTGTTGATTTCTTCAGCCCATAATGCTTTCGGCGTATTAGCATGAATCATCATTGATCGAGCCATTTCAACCAACGTACGGTTAGCTCTCTCCGCCACTCCATTTTGCTGAGGAGTGTAGGGCACCGTCAGCTGTCTAACTATACCGCATTCTTTCAGATATTTGTCAAAGTTGTTAAAAAATATGTTGAACCACCAAAAGATTTTACGATGATGAAATTAGCCTGCAACGTCGGAGCAAACAAAACATCCCTTTACACAACATCGAACTCATCTTTTGAAATTTTCACATCGCCTTTTCCTATCGCTGTAATGTGGTTGTCACCCGCTAGCAGAATCTGTTCACTTCTCTCCTCGAACTTTATGAACATATTGCGATCATATACCACCGCTTTCTTTGCAGCGTATCAACGAAAGCGCGTATTGAGAAAGATTGTTGTTGTTTCTTCGTTTCGCATTTATTCGCGTAGTGACCAAATTCTCTGCATGTATAGCACTTGCCCTTCACTTTTGGTTTACCGTTTTTCTTTGGCTTTCCTTTCCATTTCTCTGTTATTGTTCTGGCGTTAAATGCTTGTTGACAGTTATTATCTTCCTCACCTTTACGCCTCTCTCCATCTTCAAGAAGCTTCTGTTTCAGAGAATTCAACGTAGGCAAACTATACTCAACAATTCATCTTGCATAGTTATGCCAATTGCTGCCAATTTGTCAGCGATTTCTGTAAATCCATTTATGTTGCTCAGCATGTCTGTATTGCCGGTCATTTTCAAATTTAACAATTTCTTCTACAGTTTCACCTTTTGAATTGGTCCTCGCGGCCTGTACACTTCCTCTAGACATCCATGCAGCATTAGACGTAGTACAATTCTTGATGTAATTTAATTTATTTGGTTTCACACTGGTTGCTAGAGCCTTCTTATCATTGGACTTATTTTCTGACTCCGTGTTAACATCACTTGCACCCACTCCAGTAACCAGATTCCTATAGCCACTATGAATCAGCACGCTTCTCATCTGAATCACCCATGAGTCGTAATACTGGCCATCCAATTTCTCTATTTGATAAAGTCCGGAAGACATTTTTGACACTTCCAACATCTTTTTGAGTCTCTAATTAAACATTCACAAATTTAATTCTTTTTACTTGTACGCGTAAAAAAATCTGGGCCCATAACCTGTTAAAATCTGTGCTTTTATTTAAAGATCAACTTAAAGACTAAATACATGAAAAGGAATTCAAACGAAACAGAACGCACATGAGTGCGAATAAGTACAAATCAAATGTTGTATGCAAAATACAGTGCGAATTAAAAAGGAAACAGAGAGAAACATACATGTTGTATAGGGGTTGCCAAATTTCAAAAAATTTCACTAAATACTTTCGTCAATCAGACTACTGCCATATTATTACTACTTGTACACTCTTATACCGATATAAGGCCGTTTGTCTGAAATAATTTTCAGAATATTGGAATATACAATTTATGGGAAATTCCTCTAGAGCGGATCTAAGTGCGACCATGGAGGACAACTGGAGCTTTAATTTGGCGGAAGTCTGGTTGACTATAGTATACTAGTAGCGTTAATTTGGCAGTAGTCTGATTGACGAAAGTATTTCCAGTTGTCCTCAATGGACGGACTTGATCTACTCTAGAACAATCTCCGCCAAATTCGGCATTGCAGGTGAGGAATTCAACATTCTGAAAAATATTTCAGACAAACGGGATATTAGCCAATACTTCCAGTTGTCCTCAATGGACGCACTTATATCTGCTCTATAGCAAATCTTGCAATTATGTCATTCTATGTGAAGTTAAATTCGAATTTAACTTTTCTATGTACACACTGCTGTCAAATAGTGAAGATAAATTCGAACTAATTTATTTATCCCACTGGGAACCACGAATATTTTGCGTTTTTGAAAGTTAAATTCGAATTTACATTCACTCACATAAGGCCGTAAAACTAGGAGATGCTAAGTTCTATGTGGACTGTATGAAGGTTGTGCCCTTCGGCAGCAAACTGTGGTGTTAAAGCTTACAATCTCTTCGTGTGTAACGACTTTTACAAATCTCTCACTCCATGATTAGACGAAACACAATTGTAGCTGAAATGTTAAAATTTTACGATATGTACTCGACCATTGATGAAATCATGTACAAACTCTCAAGAAATGTTCTCTACAATGTTGGCAGTTTGGAGTACCATTTGTATTAGAGTCGTCGCGCCAGATTCTGAGAAGACCTGGGGAAAATTTAAATAATTGTTTAGCTGTTTGTTTATCTGTATTCGCTTATTTTCGTAACGGGCTACAAAATTTTGCCACGCAATGCCAGAACCTTCGTTGGTCAATGGATTTTGCTAGTAGTGTTATCTGAACTTCGTCTTATCAATAGGGATCTCTCCAGCTATTTCCTCTCGATATCGGCACTCCAGATATGATCGTTTAACTTGATCCCATAGAAAATTGAGCTCCACTCGTAATACTTTTAAGGCATGCAGGATTTCATCCGATTTTGTGACAGATCAGACGGATTCGAAGTCCATTAAATCATTGACAAATTCGTTTGCTAATGCCTTCGCCATTATTGCAACCTCAATAGAGTAACAATCCGGGTCAAAATAAGTTGATTAGTAGTTTTTCAAAATTTCTAGAGAGATTAAGATTCCAAAAAAAATCTCCAAAAAGTGTTTCAAATTCGCCAAAACATTTTAAAATAATTGCCATAGATTTTTCAAAAATCGCCTACAAAGTTTTTACAAATATCGCCAACATTTTTTCCCAAAAATTGCCAGAAAGTTGTTCATTAAATTGTAATCAAGGTCGCCAAAATGTTTCAAAAAATTGCCAAAATTTGTCCAAAAAAAACTTTTTTACACATCGCCAATAAGTTTTTCTAAAATATCGCCAAAATTTTTTTTCGAAAAATCTCTAAAAAAAAAATTTTAAATTGTTGCCAAAAGATTTTTTAGAAAATCGCCAAAAAGTTTTTCAGAAAAATTGTCAAAATTATTTAAAAAAAAAATCTCCAAAAATTCGTTAAAATGTTTTTCAGAAAAATCGTGAAAATTATTCAATGAATGCCAAAATATTTTTCATAAAATCGCCAGAAAGTTTTTCCTTAAATCGTTAAAAAAATTTTCATAAAATTTTATAAGGTCGTCAAAATGTTTATTATTTCGGCCCAAAACTTTTCCAATGTTTGTCAAGAAATATTCTACAAATTTGCAAAACATTTTTTGTTTTTCTAAACTTAATCAGGAAAGGGTCAAGATATCCGTTTAAAAATTAAATTAGCCCTCCGGGTTTTTTTCACAAAATCGCAAAAAAATACGTTTAAAACTCGCCAACGTTTTTTCTAAAAATATTTTCCATAATAAAATAATGTTCCATCAAGGGGCCATTTTCCAACATGCAAGTTCGTTGGAAAAGAAAAAACTTTTGCGTATCAAAATTTGTCGTATCAAAATTTGTCGAGAAAAAGAGCATTCAAAACCCAATAAAGAAATTTAGAAGATCGTTTGCATTTAACATTTTTCCATTTCGAATACACTCAATAAACTTTTAATTAAATGGCGGAGTTTGGGCCTGATATCCAAAAATGTGCATACATTTTCCAATGAAATAGAAGAAAAAAGGCCGCTAGCGATCGAACTAAGAGTCGAGTGTCTATGTTGATGTAGATTGTGATATCGATTTGTACCTCCCACAGGAAATTTTTCCTCCGATTTTTTTATGGGTCGTTTTTATGGCGGGATCGTTGGAGTCCTTCAATATGGCGCTTTGAAAATAGCGGTGGCGTCCTCTAATATGGCAGTGCCGTCTTTCAAGATGTCGGTGGCATAATATATTTCTTTATATAACACTTGTGCAATTGTTTTACACTTATGCACTTATTTTGAGTGTATACATCGCACCTGTTCAGCAAAAGGGTATTAACTCAAAATTTCCAACTTTTCAGTAGAGGCAAAAAACTGTTTATGTTTATATTAAATGTATATTTAAAAAAGAATACTATGCCATCGTAATGATATCTTGTTTACTATAATACAATACTCGATTTCTTTTTGTTTCGTTAAATATTTATATAAAAATAACCAATTTCCGAATTTCTACGATTTTCTTAAAAAAATTTTATTTAAGTAGAGGCATTATTTCAGCTTGTGCCAGTTTAACTGAAAATATCTTCGGTGATTAATATCACATTGATAAAATCAAAAATATTTTTTTTGTTGCTAAAAAAATATTTATTCATATGTTGATTATAACACAAACATAAAACTACGATGAAATGTATTAAATTTAGTTATCTATCAGGTATTTATAGCACGATTCGTAGAAATGCTTTGAAATTATGTTTTTTAACTAGGTCTCTTATATCTCGTTTTTTTAATATCTGATATAAGTAACACATCCATCGTTATCTGAAATAAATAGAAATGTGAACACGAAGGATATACTTAAAAATAAAAACTTACTTGTGACTTTTCCAATACGTACTCGTAGTAGGGTTTAAGTGTTTTTTTTCTACAAACACTTTTATAAAGCCTGGGTTCTTATACGATGTTTTGTAGATAAATGAAACGATATTTTCCTTTTCTACACGTAGTATTTTTATACTACGACAGTTAACTTTTTGGTTGGCCTCATTTAAAATAAAGTTGTGACCCCATTGTTCTTGTAAGGACTTCATATCGTAAATGCATCATGTGACAATTTATGAACGCTGTACCATACAGCGTTCACTTGATTCAAATCAAGTGTGGAATCTTTATTGGTAATGTGAAAGGACACTTTATGGTAATTATTTTCAAAAAAATAAATAAGGTGAGTTGGTCGCCTAGATCGAGTGATATCCCACCTTTAGACATTTTTCTTTGGGGTTACGTAAAGTCCAAAGTCTATGCTGACAAACCAGGTACGATTCAGGGTTTTAAAGCCGATATTACGCGTGTCATTAAAGCCATACCGGTCGAAATGCTCGAACGAGTCATCCAAAATTGTACCCTTAAAATGGAAACCCTAAGTCGTAGTTGCGGCAAACATTTAAAGGAAATTATATTCAAAAAATAAATACCATTAAATGTCCTTTCAAATTACCAATAAATACATCCCTATAGTTATGAATTGCATAAAAGTGCATTGAGAACAAATATTCTACGCTTTCCTTTTACTTCGGTCCAAAAAAGCGATCGATTTTAAGTTGTAGCAGTTTATTTTTCTTTTATAATATAGGCTGGAAGAAAATCCTTTTGGTAATGGAAGAACTGCCTGAAGATTATATTCAGCTACATAGCATTTATTCTTGCCCAGGTCCTCTTCTTTTCTATATAGTTCCTTTTCTTCTTAATGTAATGTACAAACTTCATTTAAATCTTTTTCCATTATCATCAGAATTTAAGGAAGCTTCACAAAGATCACATTGATCTTTTTTGTTTAAAAATGATATGTTGTACTCTCCCTTAAATATTTTGTAGACCATAATTCTACTTGCAGGCACTAAATTATATATGATACAGTGTTCTTTATAGTCCAGGTACTAGGGCGGTTCGGAAAGTTCTTAGCCTATCAATGAAAGAGAATAGTTAGTTTTTCAAATATATTTTTATTTTTCAATATAATCTCCTGAAACTTCAATACACATAGTCCAACGCTTATCCAGCAATTCTATCCCTTGATTAAAATAGTTTTCCTCAAGGTCTTCAAAATAGTGGTTTACAACTGTAATTGCATCTTCATTTGAGGTAAAACGCTTGCCAGCAAGGATTTTTTTTAGATTTGGGAACAGGTAAAAGTCACTGGGAGCTAAATCAGGAGAATAAGGTGGGTGGTCAAGCAACTCGTACTTTAATTCGTTGATTTTAGCCATTGTTAAAACACTCTTGTGCGCTGGTGCGTTGTCTTGATGAAAAATTATTTTTTTGTGTTGTAAGCCAGGACGTTTCTCTCGAATTTGTACATTTAATTGATCTAAAAGGTTGCAATAGTACTTTGAATTCATTGTTTTACCCTTTTGCAGATAGTCAATCAATAAAATACCTTTCAAGTCCCAAAAAACCGTTGCCATAACCTTACCAGCCGATTGAATTGTTTTTGCATTCTTTGGGGCACTTCCTCCAGCTTCAGTCCATTGTTTGGATTGTTCTTTTGTCTCCGGAGTATAGTGGTGGATCCATGTCTCATCAACAATTATGAAACGACGCTTAAAATCCATTTTATTTCGCTGAAAACGATCCAAACAAGCTTGAGAAATGTTAATTCTTATGCGTTTTTGGTCGACTGTTAACAAGTCCGGCACTCATCTTGCAGAAAGCTTTTTCATCTGTAGTTCTTCATGCAAAATAAAATGGACTCGATCATTTGAAATGCCCATGATATTAGCTATTTCACGCACTTTTATTCGTCGATCATTTAATACCATATCATGCACTTTGGCTACAATTTCTGTTGTTGTTGCTGTTTTTGGACGTCCACTACGAGGTTAATTAATGCTTGTACGACCACGTTTAAATTCAGCAACACAATTTTTCACTGTTGCATATGAAGGAGCACTTTCACCTAACTCATTCACCATATCATTATGAATTTCTTGTCCCGATAAACCTTTTTTATGTAAATATTTAATGACACCACGCATTTCTAATTTTTCCGTTGTAAAAAAATCGCGGATGCGTCTTTTGTGAACACCTGTTTCTATATGAAGGAGTTGCCAGATCGAAACAATTTAACATGTGTCCAAAGCAGAGATGGAAGTTTCCAAAACACTTAACTTTTTTCTGTTTATACCGCGCTTTTTGTCCTAGGCTAAGAAGTTTCCGAACCGCCCTCGTATATGTCTCTAATATTTTTCCCACTTTCATCATAATTGCGGGTTGTTCTGGCACGTAAGTAATGGGACTCAATGTTTGGTATATGTTTAATAAATTATCTTACACTGTTCTTAATGTCATGGCTAACTTTCACATGATTACCACGTCTTCCTCGTAAGTCGATTTCTACAAATCCTTCTTCGCTTTTTTCACAGCGGTGAATATAACTTTGTCTTTTATGTCAACCGTTGCTTTAAAATATTTCTGGCATACCCATATAGATTTTGAATTCATCTCCAAGAAAAACGCGTTATTTAATCCTGTATTTTGGTTTAATTTAGCTTGTATGGCTAGCTAGCTCTCTCTGTCTTTGTAAATCGCCTGTAGAACAATACTTATTAAAAATTTGATTACGAAGAAATCAAATTTTTTCGCTGCATTAAAGACGTAACTTTATTTCACAGGAAGGAAGAAAACATTTTTCTTTTATATTTTTTTAGAAGCGCTTAATGAAACATAAGCACGTCCAGTGTTCCTTAACATTTTCTGTCGTTTTTGTTTTTCATTCTGAGCTTTACAACTGGAACCGTTTCTTTTTCTACTAACTGTTTCTTTTTCTGTGTCCGATGGACTGCCTGCAGTAACTGCTGATGGATCAAAATCGCGTTCAGAATCATCGCTGAATAGACCCGTACCACTATCATGGCTATCGACATTTGGATAGCTCTGTGTTCTGCGTTTGTCCTCTAGGAGATAGCAACCCTTATAAATGACGAAAATCCGAATACTGTTTTAGGCTTGGACACGTCATGTTAGCAAACAATTGCAACTGAAATATTTTACCTTTCTTAAAATAATCTGCTTATTCTCTTACACTAAGAGAATAAGGTTTGAATTTAATTGTTTGCCGTAAAACACAATTTTTCATCATTATTTTACCTTGTTTCACTTAACAACGACAAATATACGATATGTGCATTGTGGTTACTGTTATAAAATGAATAGGGGCACAATTTGAAATACTATTCTTTAGTTGAAAAAACCGCAATCTAAATTGCTGAAACACGTGAGTACAACTAAAAATATATCTCTTTTGTTGATGCATAAGTAGTTACTCTGAAGACATAAAAAGCGACATAACGGTTTTTTTTTAAGAAACAGTAGACAAAACAATGAGTGATGTCACCAGTGGTTAAAGTTGACATTATATATCGTTTTTTAATAAAAAGTGAAAATTTCAGAATTTAATACCCTTTTGTTCAACAGGTGCGCTTACAATGTTTAAATGCATAGTCACGGGGAAAATGAATTGCACGCTTCAAATTCAAGTTAACAATTAAACAAAAGTTCGCTTTGTGCGATCCTATGTGACGTTTTAGAATATAATTGTAGGCTCGCCACAAAGCGACACAAACAATAAGTCAAAGGAGAATGTGCGAAAATTTCGCACAGCAGTGTCAATGCACTTGACTTCATGTTTAATTTTGCTTATGTAAACAATCCATCGCACATTCTCGTTCTCGAGTTATGTCAAACTACGTTTTTGCCAACATTTTACAACTAAGCGAAAAAACATCAAGATAAGGAAAAAATGTAAAAGGTCATAAAAAAACTGGCACATACGAACGCAAAACCCTTTGAGGGTTTTAATATACTGACCTAGTACCATCACCCTGACTTGGAATTTCTCACCCCCCAGACAATAACCCCAAAAATGTTCCACAGTGTAATTATAACAGGTAAAGTCCATGTTGCTCTTATTCAGGAACCACAAAGGACATGTTCTCGGGTCATTACAGCGGAATTATTGAAGGCAGTAGGCGAATGGATCACGGGCTACTGGACATTCCGCCATTAAACCTTTTTGTAACATTAACGGGACTCGCAACACTAAAGAGTGTTATTGACCGAATTCCGGAATGACTAGTTTCCCTCCCAAACAGAAAAAACGGGCTTCCATTGTTAAATCGAGGGTTCAAAATTGGACAACAAAACTGAATCTGGGTTATACTTAGTAGGGACATTAATACTGTTACACACGTTTAATGCTGTAAAATAAAATGTACTGAATGTTTATGGACCAAATATTTTTTTATATTGTATCCAAAAAGAATCTACTTATTCGAAATGTCCGCCTTTTGCCTTTACACACGCCTTAAGTCGCACTGGCCAATCGTCAATAGCTGCACAGCTCGAACCAAAGCAGTCTTAAGAGATCCAGTGTTGGGGTATCTTTTGTGACAAACGTTGTCCTCAAAACCGTCCACAATTTGCAATCCAATGGGTTCAAATCTGGACTGCCTGAGGGCCATTCTTGAGAGGAAATGAACGCTAGCAAATTGTGCCAAGGCCAGGCCTGGGACGTTTTAGCCTTAGGGGCCGGCGCAGAATCCTGCTCGAAAGTCCATGGCTGGTTTTGGAACAGGGAATTGTTAAGAGGCTTCACAACAGCTTCCAAAACGGTTTCTTGGTAAGCTTTGGCCGATGGTTTGACTCCTTGGTCGCAAAAATGCAGGTCAGTGACCCCATCGTAAGAGACACCCCACCAAAGCATGAATGAAGCTGGGTTATGACCCTTTTCCACCCTTGGGATCAGTTCAGATGCTTCCGTAGATGGCCGCGCATGCATTTTGTTTGTTAAATTTTTCCTGAACGGTAAAAACTTTTTCATCGGTGAACAAAATTTTTCTGTGCAAGTAATCAGCGTGCTTTACCAAAAGACGTTTGCATTTTTAAATCCTATTTTTTTTTAAAGCTGCAGTCAATAAATGTCCCGTACGTCGTTTTAATGCCCCAAGTCCGGAGTCTTTTTTAATGATTCGACTCATGGACATTTGCGTGATATTCATCTCACGGGCCATGATTTTCTGTTTTCGGAGCGGATTTCTGTGAATTCTTGATTTAACGGCTTTGATGACATGCGGTGTTCGAACAGAGCTTGGGCGGCCCAACCGGTGGCGGTCTTTTACATCTCCAGCCTCCTCAACTCCATGATGAAAGTTGAAAGAATTTTAAAATCCCTTTACAGACTAACGCTTTTGATGTTAGCTTTTAAAACCCATATGACATTAACGGGGTATGTTCAGTTCTACTATTGATATGGATGTGTTCAATGTTGTAACAGTATTTATGTCCCTACTAAGTATATAGAAAGCCTTTAAACTGCCGGACCAAAATTCGCAGTTCCTAGCAGAGATTAAGGTCATTACGGAGTTGAACAATGGTCCAACTCAAATAAAATTTACGGCAATGTAAAGATTTTTACCGGCAGCTAATTGCCTGCCTTGCTGACCCTATCCTTGCAGGTTCGTCAGTTTTTTTTTGTTGCCGTTAATGTCCAGGGACCGCTACTGATGGCGAACTTGTAAGGAAAGTGTCCGTTAGACATGCTATTAACATAGACTATGTCGGCACAGCTGGCGGACTCCAAAGGTGGCTAACCATGAGGTACAAGGATCTACAGAGTGATCGATAGTACGGATTCCGTAGAACCGATCCACGGAATGGCGTTCTTGTCTGAGCGTTGGACTTGGTGTAGACCAAAATGGTACACCTCTTTGGTGAGAGTAAGGTTGTGGCTCTGGATATCTCAAATGCCATTGATACAGTCTGGCACGTTGTACTCATATCAAAGCTAATCACTTTTGGTATCGATAATTCATTTTCTTAGAGATCGCACTATACGAGTTGTGGTAGGTAGGTTGTCATCCAGCGAACATAGGCTGAACGCAGGTGTACCACAGTGTTCCGTCCTTGCTCTCCCTCTTTTTTTATATTTTCATTGACGACCTTTGGGGTGGTCAAACCGTGAATCCAATACTTATTGGCGGCCAGAAACCTCTGTCATTCATATTTATTCGAATGCAGGCGGAGTCTTTAAGATAGTGCACACAAAAAGCAAATTATGAGTGAGACACTTGGCCGGGATTTACTGGCCATTTCCGAATGGGGTCGAATGAATAGAGTAAAATTAAATGCGTGCAACACATAGTGCTGATTGTTGACTCACAACCCAACAGTTTCGTAAATTTGTATCGGTAGAATGGATAGACGGCGAGAAATGTATTCGAAGTGTCAAATGAAGCACTCACGAGTATAGGGTTTCTAAAGTGGAGCAAGAAATATGCTACTCCATCTGATCTTTCAATATCAATACAAATTACAACAGATCGAAAATGGTACACCTTCCATATTTGGACAGGTGCTCTATATCATATTAAACAGTGCCTGAGATACGAGTATCACCCTTCCTGGCGAACTCCCTGTTTAGCTCTACGGTGCTTTGACTTCCTGTCTCTAAATTCTATATTCATATCATTATATATTTTATATTCACACGACTGGCGCCCGCACGTATATTTTACGACTCAACGTTTCAAAATAATTGAAAGGGACGATGCGATGTCCTCGCAAAGAGAGGCATAATTAACCGTGTCGATGGCCTTGTTGAGGTAACGAGCAACGAGAACAGTCCCTTCGTTATGCATAATGCCGTGACTGATATGTGTGTTGATGGCGTGTAAAAAAGTTGTTCTGCTTGCGGAACCCATGCTGATGATCAACACATGAAAGGTGTTCTATTAGGCTTGGGAGAAGTGTTTTAATCATCTTTGCTATTGGCGAAAGCAAGGAGATCGGCCTGTACGATTCGCCTTTGCCTGGCTTCAGTAGCGGTACAACTGCACTTTTTTCAGGCGTCGGGAACTAAATAAGTGGCTAAAGACAGATTGAGCACCGTTGTCAAGTACTCTACTTCCGGGGTATCCAAGTTATTCAACATCTACATTGATTTTCCGTCTGGACTTACCGCTTTCGATGACTGCGCTAGGTTAGACAACGATTTAACGGTTGTCTACAATTTACCAATTCCGGAACTTAATTTGCACTTTCATTAATCTTACCATTTTTCCCCTTGTATTCATTGAACAACATTCTGATTTCAGAGTTTAGTTCCCTCATTAAAAGGTTAGTAGAGTTGGAGCGACGAATGTCATCACGCGAGCCTCTAGTAGGAAATAACCGGCTATCGAAACATTCAAGAAAGTGGGTAGATCACTTCTAACTAACCACGTCTCCTATGCACTCCCATATGTAAACCGAGCGAAGATCCAAAACCAAACACTTTGATGGGTTTGAAAGAACTTAAAACTATACCATGCTCTACCTAGTGGTATGAGGACTATCGCCGACTCTGTAGATTCCCCAGTCCCTGAAGAACCACCGCTACCGCGCCATAATCCACTCACCAGTCTTTTCTCTGATGAATTTAACATGGGCTTGCGCTACTAAGGGGGCAAATGACCCGTCTCTGCATAACCTATAGCCACCACTTTGATGCCCACTTAAATCAATATCCTACATCAGCGCTAAAATATGAAATGGGGCTGTAGTCCATACTATGTAGTGCAAGAGCTACCCACATAATAACATACCACTGTAGGGCGAACGGCCGTAATAATCCCTATTATGTAGTGCAATACTAGCTACAATATTATAAGTAAAACCACCTTTCCACTAATTGTATAATTAATAAAACTTTTTCTTAACCACATATACAAGGTAGTACCACATTTCAAACGCATTTGAGTTTGAAATGCAATGAAAAAATCATTAATCTGCTGATAGTCAACACCTCCTTTATTCGTGACATGCGCACAACTACACAGCGATTATCGTGTTTTATTGATACATATTTGTATCGTGATCTTATTTAGGAATTTTGGGTTTTTTATTACAACAAGGGCATTTCATACGAAAAAAAACCGGTAAGTGTCGATGAAAAAATTTAGGTAATTTCGGTATGTCACAACAGTAGCAACAAGTGGCAATAGTGCTGCGACATCGATAGAAAAACATCGATGTTTAAAATTTGAAACATCGATGTCGATGAAAAATCGATCAAAAAACATCGATGTTTTTGCGCTTTCGAAATTCTGATAGAAATTCAAAGACGATACTTTATTAATAAAAGTTTTAAAATTAATTTTATTATAATTAAATGAAATTGTGTTTATTGTAATTAAATAATAGGTTCTTATTCAAGATTCCAGAATTTTGAGTCGACTGTCTGTAAAAACAGTACTTTTTGAAGCTTGTCCCCCGAAATAGAGCTTCTTCTGTTAGAAGTAATGTAGCCCGCAGCTGAGAACAACCTTTCAGAAGGGACTGAAGTGGCCATAATTGATAAATACTTCATAGCAGTCTTCATCAACGCCGGCATATAGCACTGTTGCCATCCCTCAAGGGGGTTTTCATTTAATCTAGATACTGGGCTTTTTAAATACATAGCCAGTTCTGCGAGCATTTGAGCAGTCTCCAGTTGATCTATAACTCTAGATCTTTTTTTGGCCTTCCAATTTTCTTGCACCAATTTGTGATGGTCGTCCCAAAAGTTGAAACCTGTAAAATTACACAATTTATTTTGAAATATTTTAACATGTTGTTAGTGCAAAATATATACCTGAAGGAGTTTTTCTTGGACTATTTGTGCTAGATGACTGTCCATCAGATTCTGATGAATATTCCTCATTTTCCTTTATTTCTGCACTAGGGCTAGACTATCTTCAAAATGGAGGTTTTTAAATCTAGGATCTAGTAGCGTAGCTATGGAAAAAAAGGGATTGTTTTCTATGCCATCAAACCTTTTTTGAAACTGAGCCTTTAAAATTTGTTTTGTTTCTTTGCCAAAGCTGGAAGTTACAACGGCCTCGTATATTTGTTTTTTCATCAGCCTTAAAACATGTATAACGACACTTGAGGTGACAAACTTCTCGCCGCATAGCTCTTTTGTTGCCCGTTCAATCGGTTGAAACAACACAATAAAATCCTTTAAATAATGTACCTCGGATGCAGTAATCATAGGTGGGGCAATTGCGTTAAATGTTATTATGTTGTTGACAATTTCACGCAACAACAAAACTCGTTCCACCATATAAAATGTGGAATTCCACCTGGTTTCCACAGATTGTATAAGCACCTTTGCGTCTAAATCTGCGGGTTTTTTTCGTAGCTCATCACTTCCAATTACACTTCGCTTGAACCAAGTTACGATAGACTTTACCTTCTCTATAACTGCCGTGCCATCTTTAAAAATAGACATTGTTTTGTCGGCAAGAAGGTTTAATAAATGAGCAAAACCGTATGTATGTTTTTTTCCATATGCTATTTCAACAGCCTTTATCATGTTTGCTCCTCCGTCCGTCACAACGGTTATCACCCTCTCTTTACTGATACGCTATTCTGAGCATTTTGTGCTTATCTCAACGGCTAAATTTTCTCCAGTGTGACGTTCATTTAACTCAAAGGCTCCAATAGTAACATTTTCCATGTGAAAACTTCCCTTCGAGTCAATATAGCTATCCGAGATGAAATGAGCAGTTATTCCGAGGAAGCTTCTCGACTTATGGGTTTCGGTCCATATATCCGTAGTTAGACATACATGAGGCACTTTCTGCAATTCTGCTTTCACTAAACTTGATATATATTCGTATTTTGTATCAAGCAGATTGTCGATGGTGCGTCTCGAGGGAACTTTGTACATAGGTGCTGCAACCTTTAAAAGATATTTGAATCCATCGTCATCAACTATGGAGATGGGTTGACTGTCTCTGCAAATCATGTACAATATTGCAGTTGTTATTCTATTAAATTTATGTCCCCCATCTTTGAAGGATGAAATTGTACTAAAACAATTTTCCAAGGACTGTTGCCTTGCAAGACCTGAAAAATTTTAAGTCAAATTAGAATAAAAATTAAGTTTTTAATATTATTACCTGTTGATCCCGTTGGTTGTTCTGGTTGTGTTGAACTCGTACTAGGCATTTCTTCCGTATTTGGTATATCTTCCGAACGTGATGCTGTTTTGGTTTTAGAGGCGGCAAAATGTTTCGCATATATGCTATTGTAAGCAAAATTACTGTTTGTTTTTGTGAAATGTTTCCATATGTCACTTTTTGGAGGCATTTTAATAATTAAAAAATTCACAAAGTAAAAATGTTCAAAGTAAAATATCCACAAATAAACACAGTGATGACACTGACGAAATAACGTTAGATATCGCAGTCAGAGAGAAAAACATCGATTCAAAACATCGATAAAAAACATGGATGTCGATGAAACATCGGAACTAAAACATCGATCTAAAAAGTACTCGATATTTTAGAAAAACATTGATGTTTCGAAAACATCGATGTCGATGTCGCAGTACTACAATAGTGGCTAAGTTCTAGCCACTTCGCCCGTCACTAGTGACGATTGCTTTTTGTTATACCACTGGGTACTTAAATTTAATATACATAGTGAAGAAAAAAGTATACATACAATAAATGCAAATCGTACATATGTAAGGCATACTGCTTATCGCTTAGTCCCCAGCATACTTCCCTGCACCCTCACAAAAGCTAATAATTCTGAAATACAGAGAATACATTATAAATAGATTCATTGTTAATACATCCCGTTTTATGGAATCGCATAGAAAATACTTCCCTCTGGTGTGTTTCTTTAGTCGACCTTTCCAAAAAAAACCTTCATTGCATGATAAATGTAAATGAAGTCATCCCAATCAGGCTTTTTTTGATTAAAATAATCACGGCATTCAAACAATATGAAGTCGGATGAACTGTTAATAGAGAGGATAAAGGGGAAGGTGATATATATAGGGTCGCAAATAAGTATGATGATATTTTACAAAGTGAACGACAAACATATGTATACCATCCTGTGGTAGAGTAGAGAGTATAAAAGTATTTCAACTAAATCTTTGAGAATTTTTATTGCACAAAAAGTGAGTTTTAATGACCCAGGCAGATAAAAACACTAAACTTTAGTAGTAAGTCTAAAAGTTTTCAAAAAGTTACAAGTTGAGAAACTTTTTGCCTGGCTTTGTTTTTCTTGGCCAAACCAAGTTAATTAAAAGTGTCCTCCATATGACTACATGTATTTCAATATTTTGACAAATGTAAGGGTAAAGTAAAAAAACTCAAATAATGTTGCGTTTTACTGAGGTTGGATCCTGAAATATCGGCCGGCCATGGTTACACGAAATCCATAATAATTCCTTTGTTTTTATTTGCAGGGTTCAATATGAAAGCTGCCCTAATCGCTGGACATTTCATCCAGCTGCTCTAGTTAAAGTCGTTTCCTTTAGGGTCGGTGATGTGGTGACTATAATAGATGATGCGGCAAAGGTGCAACAACTGCAGAAAGGCCACGGAGAGTGGATAGAACTTATGCGTTATGTAAGATTATTTATTTTTATTTTGAACTTTAAAATAACGCAGTGTCTATTTTTTAGTCCTTAGGTAAACTTTGTAAAGTTGTAAAAGTTTACTCGGATGGCGATTTACGCATAGAACAACTGGACGACGGCTTCGAATGGACGCTGAACCCGAAATGTGTCAAACTCGAGAGGTCACCTATTGCTACTGCTGCAGAGCGCTCAAATAGTATGATGGATCTAAGTCATAGACGAACGGATCACATAATGACCCCCTTGTCAGGCCTATCAGGTACTTCAATGGTCGATAAATTGGTGCGTGAGGCCGCCCAAGGTCATTACGAGTTTGTTAAGCAATACCTGGAGACACACCCAGGACATTTGAACGTAATGAGTGGAGGAAAAGCGTGTATACAAGTAGCAGCACATCAAGGTTTTGTAGATATTGTAAAGTTGTTACTATCTAAAGGCGCGAATGTCAATGTCGTTGATAAAGAGGGTGACTCAGCTTTACATTACGCTGCTTTCGGAAATCAACCAGAAGCAATGCGAATTTTGCTCCAGAACGGTGCAGACATAAATTTTCTCAACTCTAGTCACTGCACCGCTCTGCATATTTGTGCACATAAGAAAACTCCTCACTGTGTTCGAGAACTACTGAATTTTAATGCTGATGTTAACATACAGGACTCATATGGTGACACTGCTCTTCATGATGCCATTGGGAAGGAGAATGCAGAAGTTGTTGAAATTTTATGTAATGCCCCCAATCTAGATTTCACCGTTAAGAACAATAGAGGATTTAATGTACTTCATCATGCAGCCCTAAAGGGTAACGTAGTTGCTGCACGCCGTATCTTGCAACTAGCACGCCAGCTGGTAAATGTAAAAAAAGATGACGGATTTGCGGCCATGCATTTAGCTGCTCTGAATGGCCATGCCCAAGTAGTAGAAGCTCTTGTAAAGGATGGTCAAGCGGATATCGATATAAGAAATAACCGACGACAAACTCCCTTTTTGTTGGCAGTTTCACAAGGTCACGTGTCAGCAATTGAAAAGCTTGTTGTATTGGGTTGCGACATCACTGCTCGAGATGAAGATGGCGATAATGCTATGCATTTGTGTGTCGTTAAGAAGGCAAATCTTTTACAGGCTGCTGGGCCGACATTGGAAGATTCTCCAGAAATGTTTGGCATATTTGAAAGTTTATCTCACATTATTGAGGATCGACTGATGTACTCTGTACTCTGCTATTTATCACGATTGGGTTGTCGAATAGAACATAATAATAAAGGTGCGAATATTTTTGAATGGATTACTGACACAAATCGAAAACAACTAATAATTGGAAACCAACGGTCTGAACCATTTCTTCAAAGAGAAAGTTCTAATTCGTCTTCTCCAAGTAATGTTAATATACATTCTATTGAGCAGTTGGCACACAACATACAATTAATAAATATGGAAGCAAATATACTGAAAGGAGCTTCTTCTAACAACACTCTACAATCCACTGTAGGTAATCTTTTATCTGATGAGTTAACACTGCCGGATAAACCTACATCTTCAAATGAAAACACATTTCAGAATGTATCACCCACTATTGCAAGTAGAAAGCAAACATTAAAGACCCAAACGAATTCCAACTCGAATTTCACCACTGAATCTGAATTTGAAGGCGCTGTGGCTACGGGAATATGTGTACATACGATTCCTGAGCTACCTAACACAGCGCCTACTCTTCCCCAAGAATGTATAGTGTGTGACGAAGTTTTACAATTAATCAAATTTGAGCCTTGTCAACATCAGATATCATGCGAGGACTGTGGGAAACGCATGAAGAAATGCTTGCGATGTGGTGTTCACATCGAAAGGCGCATTGATGCAAATGGTCGTGTCATTTCAAATGTCGATTCCGCTACAAGACCTGCAGCAGACAGACTTCGCTACTTAGAAAATAAAATACTTGAATATGAAGAGTCGCACTATTGCAGTATTTGTATGGAGAGAAGTCGCGACGTTGCTTTTCTTTGTGGTCATGGTTCATGTTCACGATGTGCGGAGACATTGCGCATATGTCACATGTGTCGTAAAACTATTCTAAAAAAGATTAACTTGTACTAAAATTAAATTATTGTTTTATCAATGTTTCGGGCTTTTTGTTAAATATATTATTTCAGCAATTTTATACTCACACAATAAGAATATATGTACACATTAACACCAGTTACTACATATCGTATTGTGTAATATGATTCCACAAAATCAAATAAAAATCGAACACAATTATAATATTGATTCTCATTTTTCTGAAACACAAATAAATGTTCAAGCAAAAATAATCCCCATCATCTACAAACATGTGGAAAAGACCAAATAGAGTGGAGTAGGTTTCATAATTGCAAAAGCCCTTGGAAACCCTTAAACTGTTGGTAATCAGTCTGCTACTGCATTATAACATCCCGTTTCTATTCAAGCATGGATACTTTTTTACTATAGTGAAATGCTACGTACCGACTGAAGATGCTACAAAAGACGTGAAAGATGAATTCTACAACCAACTTACAGATGGTATTGATAGCACTCCAACCAGCTACGTAATCCTAATAACCGGAGATTTTAATGCGATGATAGGCAGCGACAATAACGGCTTGTCGCAGGATAAGGTCGTAAAAACAACAATGGACCGACAACTTACCAGGCAACTATTGGAGGCTCAATTTTTCCACACAAAAATATTCACTAATACAGGTGGACATATCCAGACGGAAACACGCATAACCAAGTAGAACAAATCTGCATCCGTCGGAAAATGAGGAACTACATTTTAGATGTGTGCATATACGAGTATTTATGTAGTGATGTAACGAAAGTAGGCTGATTGATTGATTTCGAAGATTATTTTATATAAATTATAGAAATGAACATAGATTTTCAGGGAAATTAAAAAATAAAAAAAAATAATGCAGTGTGTCAGAAAAAGTTGATTTAGTATAATGCAAGGCACAATAACACTGTGTGGAATTTTTTAAGTAATGGAAATATAACCATGTACGGACGCCACTCAGTGATAAAAGGCCAACAAAAACTCCCGTGTCTCCCACTTTTTCTCAAAGTCATGCACTTTTTTATGAGCCCCAAAAATTTTGGGGCCTCTGTCATTTGTGCAAAAAGTAATCTTTTTGTAGGCTCATATCTTGCAAACCGGAATTTTGATTTACTCTCTGAGGCAAAGTTGCAGCTCTTGTCATAAAAACCTAAAAGTGAACATATATAAAAATTCGTATTATGTTTATAATCTTTAAATACTTTATTAACAACATACAGGGCGATCTTGTGAATTTTGTTTCATTATTTTTGTAATAAAAATATACTTTCAGTCTCACTGCATGTCTTGCAATCAGACAGTGTCCACTCATGACAGATATAAGCAGCGAGATGTCAGCCTATGACTGAAGCCCACCTATTATTAGCTTCCCCTCAGACTCAGTTTCGCAATATGAGTTTGCAGGTGGCAAGTGGCATGCCTACGGATATTCACTTACAAGCATAAAATGTCCCTGTGGTCTTTTACGCTCTGTTTACGATGTTAAGCTTGAAATTCAACATCTTACCAGTATAACACCGAGGTTTTTTTCCCTGTCTGGTAAGGTAATTTCAATACCTCCATTACGGTCTCACATTCGAGATCTTCTATCTTCTGGTAAATAACTAATTTGATCATGGCTGAGACCGGGACCCGGAGACCGATCTTGGTGGCCACTTAGCCAAAGTGAGAGGCGCTCTTTAAAGGATGTCCCTATGTATGTTCGGAACTATCCCTCTGACTGCTACGCCACGTCATCTGCGTAGGCAATAACTTTAACTCCAAACTCCTTGCAAATGAACCACCTTGAGGCGTTCCTCTATTAAAAAATCTATCAAGGTCGGGTGATCAAGTTTTCCACGATATGTCTTCATATAAGAAGATTTTTCACAAGCATTCTAATGTTGACTTCGTCGTCCAGATGTAATAATTCCGTAGCTGTCGTTCCCAGAATTACTTAAATGAAAGCCTCCGAAATCAATGATGTACTCTTTGACGGCGAGTGATCCTTCTATGAAGGCGACTAGATCATGCAGGGCTGTACCAGTAGACTTACTCTTACAATATTCACGTTGGGTCCCATATGGGAGAAATTTACCGCTTTGGAAATGAAGGCTACCTTCATCCTCCTCCACATAATGGGCATGGTCGATGCAGCTAATATAGAGCTTTTTGAGCCATGGTATAAGCGCACTGCTTGTAGTTCACAATGTGATTCCATGTCTCGTTTAGGAGACTTGATAGGTTTACTGCTTTTTAGAGCCAATGATATTTATGATTCGGTCAGTATTTCCCTGGACTCTCATAACTGTTGATATACCACAATTTTTTATTGACTAACTCTCAGGGATTTATTCCTATTTGCAATATATTGTGTTGATGGGTGAAAAATATGGGAGCAGAGGTTTATAGACATTTGGCTTGAATTTCCGGATGTCAAAATTGTTGCCAAATACATTAGCCGAAAGTCGATTCCACATGCGTACAGTACGGGCGAAAAACGAATTTGACCTGATTATCAAATGGGTGTGAATTCCTAGAGAGCCGTATATCCCTGCCGAACATCCTCACGACAGGTATAAGACCACGAATGTCTGAAGCACACACACCATGAAAGAAGCGATAGAACAGTGACACACAACCCACATTCCGACGATGCTCCAGGGAAACAATAGAGTTGGATGACCTACTGTCACCTTTCAGCACCATTGCTCTCCTTTGAACACGATCAAGTAGTTTCAAAGATAATTTGGAGCTCCGTCCATATAAGGCAGTTATATTCCATCTTTTGCCTGATATAGGTTGTATAAATATCGAAAAGAAGAAGAAGGAGTGAATTATTGCTTGCACCGCGACGCTCGTTTAACGAGTACACTTCTCGTCAAACGAGCGTCGCATTGTATTTCCATGCTTAGAACAAAAGTATCCGATTGTTCGATATACATGCCATTGATAGATAATGAAGACACTGATGGATCCATTGAGACAACAAGCGGCACATTGTCTATTCTGAAATGGCCGGTAACTTCCGGCCAAGTGTCTCACCGAAAATTAGCATTTTGTCTTTAATATCTTACAGACTCGGCCTACGGTCGAATGAATATTAATGAAGCAGCGTTTTATGAAAGTGAAGTCGACGATTCTAAGCGCAAATAGAAAGGGACCTTATCTTTAAACTGGCTCTCCTAAACAAAACTTTTCATCAACTTTTCACTTTTTTTTTGATGTGGACAACATCTGAGCATCGAATGAGACCGATCCCATGACTCAAAAGTGTTCCCTCCCAGAGATATGCGCGTTTTACGAAAGTGAAGTCGACGATTCTTAGCGCAAATAGAACAAAACTGGTTTTTAAGCTTAGGTCCCTTTCTATTTTGCGCATCACATATAGTGACTCTCCTCTCAGCTTTGGATATAATTGGCGTTCAATGACATTAGTTCGCGTTGCCATTATTAGGGTGACCATCCCTGACATCCCCTCCTCCGTGAACTGACCCAGTTAGGGAGGATTCGCAATCATCACCACAGAGTTTTACCTCAAGAACTGCTAATTTATACGAGCCTTCTACAGACCCCTCATTCTAACTTCAGCCGATTGCGAAAAAACCGTCTCTTCCAAAATGAATTTTGACGACACGCCCTCGATTCCACTGAGATCTTGGCATGTATATGTCACATAATTTTAGGCACCCACGTTTAGCGGTAAAGAAGGTAGACACCATTTTGTACGTCGTGTCAATTCGGACAAGTATTCCCGAATCCATCGATACCACATGCGATTTTTGAGGTTTTGGACTACACGCCATTGCTTCCGTAGATACATGAATCGGGGTTCGTATGGTGGTGGTGTCTGTGTAGAGTTGGTGATGCCAAGTAAAAATGGTTCGGTGTCAGAGGCTCCGAATCTTCGGGAGTTACTAGCAGATGTGTCAATGGCCTAGAGTTGACCATATTTTTAGCCTCTATTAAAAATGATTTTTCGTCCGAGATTGATATTGACTTTTTAAAGATCACGTATAAGAGCATTTAAGCCACGTGACGTAGAAAAAAACAATTCTACACAGTCTTTCGGGCGCGTGTGTTCGCGATTACTGTTACGGATGAAGCACAAGTGTAGATTAGAAAACACGACGTTCGTTTCTCCGAAGTCTTAAAGAGCTTGGACTGCACAATAATTGTCTAGCAAGTATGTTATCATGACGTTCGAGCTTCTCTTTGTGCTTTATATTGATTTTTTGAGTTGCCTCTTTAACGAGAGGTATTTTTAAGTCTCGGTGAATGTTTTCATTCCTCATATACCAAGGGGCACCGGTAATGAGCCGCAATGTCTTCGATTGGACTCTTTGGATTTTGTCGAGATTGCTCGAGCTTGCTTTGCCCCATAGCTGGGCACCGTATAACCAGATAGGTTTGATTGCACTGTTGTATAGCAGGACCTTATATTCAAGGCTTAGTTTTGAGTTCGCTTTTAGGAGCCAGTGAAGTTGATGGACCTTAAGTTTCAGTTGAGTTTTCTTGGTTTCGATATGATTTCTCCAGGTGAGTCGGCGATCCAGGTCGATTCCAAGGTATGAAACATGATCAGATTGAGAAAAAGGGATATTGTTTAGTTTCAATGTCGGACAAGTGCTAAAATTCAGTGTGCATTTAGCCTCATCGACTTTTATTCTCCAGTCAGAGAGCCAAGATTCTACTCGTCTGAGATGTACACCTAGATTCATAGATGCAATATCCTGCTTTTATGTGCGGCCATTATAGCGGTATCGTCGCAAAAGTGGATGTTAGCACGTTTGGGCTAGTAGGGATATCTGCGGTAAACAGATGGTAGAGGATAGGCCCCAAAGTGCCAGACTTTGTCAAATGCTTGAGCAACATCCAGAAATACGGCGCAGTAATATTCTCGCCGTTCAAATGATTTTTCAATTGCTTGGGTCAGACGATTTACTTGTTCGATGGTGCTATGATCTTCCCGGAATCCAAACTGATGGTCTGGTATTATGTTATTTGACACGAGGAAAACGTGGATGTTAGCACGTTTGGGCTAGTAGGGATATCTGCGGTAAACATATGGTAGAGGATAGGCCCCAAAGTGCCAGACTTTGTCAAATGCTTGAGCAACATCCAGAAATACGGCACAGTAATACTCTCGCCGTTCAAATGATTTTTCAATTGCTTGGGTCAGACGATTTACTTGTTCGATGGTGCTATGATCTTCCCGGAATCCAAACTGATGGTCTGGTATTATGTTATTTGACACGAGGAAAACGTGGATGTTAGCACGTTTGGGCTAGTAGGGATATCTGCGGTAAACAGATGGTAGAGGATAGGCCCCAGGACGCTTCCCTGGGGCACACCTGCTAGTATGTCGCGGTCATCGGTGACGAGTTGCCCACATTTAACTCTGAATCTGCGGTTTTCTAAGTAAGACTCAAGAATTCGATGCGTATTTGCCGGTAAGTATTTGCAAATTTTGTGGGTCAAACCAAAGTGCCAGACTTTGTCAAATGCTTGAGCAACATCCAGAAATACGGCGCAGTAATATTCTCGCCGTTCAAATGATTTTTCAATTGCTTGGGTCAGACAATTTACTTGTTCGATGGTGCTATGACCTTCCGGAATCCAAACTGATGGTCTGGTATTATGTTATTTGACACGAGGAAAACGTGGATGTTAGCACGTTTGGGCTAGTAGGGATATCTGCGGTAAACAGGTGGTAGAGGATAGGCCCCAGGACGCTTCCCTGGGGCACATCTGCTAGTATGTCGCGGTCATCGGTGACGAGTTGCCCACATTTAACTCTGAATCTGCGGTTTTCTAAGTAAGACTCAAGAATTCGATGCGTATTTGCCGGTAAGTATTTGCAAATTTTGTGGGTCAAACCAAAGTGCCAGACTTTGTCAAATGCTTGAGCAACATCCAGAAATACGGCGCAGTAATATTCTCGCCGTTCAAATGATTTTTCAATTGCTTGGGTCAGACGATTTACTTGTTCGATGGTGCTATGACCTTCCCGGAATCCAAACTGATGGTCTGGTATTATGTTATTTGACACGAGGAACGGTTTTATTTTCGATAAAATAACTTTTTCAAATAGTTTGGATAAGCAGGGAAGCAAACTGATCGGCCTGTATGAGGAAGGTATTGATTTGCCCTTTCCTGGCTTTAATATCATTTGAATCAGAGAAATTTTCCACACTTTAGGAAAGTAACCATGTCTCAAAATAGAGTTAAATAATTTCGCCAGGAACTTCACAGCAATATAGGGAAGTTCTAAGATCATTTTAGGCATGATAAGATCATATCCAGGTGCTTTACCTGGATTCACGGTTTCTTTAAAGACAAAAAGAACTTCATTTGCGTTAGTTAACAATGGAATTACGGCAGACATTTTATCATCAGGTGGAAGGAGGTCGCTTCTTGCAGGATTTAGGCGAAATACCTGGGACAGATGGTTTGCAAAAACATTGGCTTTTTCTGATATTACACACTCGCCATTTGCGTCGCGTATTGGACATTGCGTTTCGGTGGGCATACTAGTATTTCTTTATGTTTTCCAAAATGAGAATTTGGTTGAGGCTGTCGGAGTTAAACTTGCAATGAAACTAGCATGCTGTCTACTGTCTTCATTTGTAAGTGCGCTTTGCAACCTTTTATTAGCTTCAGTCAGTCTTAGTCGGGCCGCTGGTGACCTATTTCGCTGCCATTCGCGACGGAACCTCCTTTTTTCACTTACAAGGTGCTCAATTTCCCGGTTAGTGTAAGTATTTAAACTATTTGTCGCTTTTATTTGTCTGTGTGTAGCGTGATTGGCTCCTGTTTCAGGATCACGTTCAAGTTGGATACGTTGTTATCGATCTCTACCGTGTTAGAAATTAGATGATTCGAATCTAAATGACTGCTAATGCACTTCCTGTATTTGAACCAGTTAGTTGTGTATGAAGTAAGCTTTAGTGGGTCGTCTACAAGTACTGACTTCTCGTGAAAAAGAAACATAACTGGCAAGTGGTCTGACGATAAGTCAGGGCAGGTACTAGCAGATAAGTTATATTTACTAACTCCTATTATTATACCGAAGTCTATCAAGTTAAGCTTTTTGTTAATATCAGAAGGCCAATATGTAGGTTGACTGGGAGATATAAAGTCCAATTTATTTTGACGTCGCATTACACATTTATACAGCTGGTTTCCCCTAGGGTTTGCTAAACGGGATCCCCAGTGCGTATGTTTGGCATTGTAATCGCCAGCAGCAATAAAGTTGCGTCCGATACCATTGAAAAAGTTTAGAAGTATATCTTCTGATATCGCGAACCGCGGGGTGAAAATTATTGCTGAAATGACAAGAAAACTACCTTGAATCTGGATACTAATTGTTGTCGCTTGAAGGTAGTTTTGTGAGACTCCTTCAGCGACTTCATGTTTCATTCGTTTTCGTATTAGGATACCAGTGCCTCCATGAGCCTTACCGTCGGGGTGGTGAGTACCATAAAATCTGAAATTAGGTATCTGAAAATTGTATTTGTCTGTAAGATGCGTTTCCGATAGTAGCATTATATCAATATTTTGCCGATCTAGGTACTCTGTCAGTTAGTGTCTATTTTAGTTCTCACCGTTTGCGTTCCATGTACATATCTTAAGAGGGCCAATTTTTTGGTAAGTAGAATTTGAATTAACTGATTCTGGTTACGCATGAATTCTTGCATTATTGATTGCATAGTTGACATGAACATGTTTATACGCTACGAATCATTGTTTTAGCTTTACCAAGTTGTTGCACTGGGGTATTAGGTGTATGCGCCCTTAGAACATTCGCGTATGTTATACCGTTTGTAATACCGTTTCCGTCGCTAGAGTAAACTGGAGTCTGTTGGATGTCGATTATAGGGTCCGGCTCGATTCGGTTAGAAATGAGTTTACCCTTCTCTTCTAGCTTATGCTTAAGTTCTTTGTAAACCCTACAACCTCTGTAGTTTGCGGTATATTGTTCCCCGTAATTACTCCTTTTTTCTGTTCCTGCGATTTGACTTTGCAGACGGATGATTGGTGTAAATCACCACATACAACACAAACGGTTGGCAAAGTGAAGAATGATTTTGTGTGAATGTACTTTTGACAATTTTGGCATTGAACGGGACCATTTCTTTTGTGGGGTTCTTTGTCCGTAATTATTCTATATAAGAAATATTGAAGTTTGTATATAGGATAAACTTCATTTTTCTTTAGTTCCCGCAAGTCATGTTGGAGTTCGACATTGAACATTGGTTGGGGAACCTTTTTATTGTTAAGAACGTTTACCATGGAGTGAACGTTAAAATTTTCTTTTCCAGTGCTCGTTTTACTTCATCTGGTCCTACAAATGATTCAATGACTTTTTCGATTACCGCGAAACCCTTGCTACTCTTTAACCGATACGTGTAAAATTTTTTTCTATCTTTAAAATAACTAGAAATAGCGCGAAAGCCGTTTGCGGTGTATGCCTGAATTTTTGTCTCGTTAATGTTCCCTTTCTTTATTGGCACTATGTGAAAGCCGCCACTACCAACAAGTTGGGCAATGATATTTACTAGCTCATTGGAGCTACTCTTGGTGGGCGGGGCGGCCTTGGAGTTGCGGCATTTGCCGAGGTAGAAGATTGAGGTTCTTCTTCGCTCAGCAATGCAAACTGGTTCTTACCCGTGACGAACGTTGGTGGTTCTTCACTGTTTACAATTTTGCAACTTTTTTTGTTAGTGTTACCTTTGGAAGGGTTGGATTTACTCTTTATAGTTATGTAGCGAGCCATGCCTGTCTGTACCGCCTTTAATGGTTTGTCGTTGTTTTCCTGTGTTCTTTCTATGTTCGCTGTGCTTCCACCTTTTTGTTATTATTGTTGTTGCTAGCACTGCCTGGTGAGAGAGTTTTTTGTCTCAGTGGCGTTACCTCTCTCATTCCATTGTTTACATCTGCATTTATCGCGAAATATGCATTCCGTGAACTTACACTGCAGAAAGAGTGTCTGCGTTGTTCTGACTCTTGAGTGAGACGATGGCTCATCAAGCTGTGAGTTTGTTTAGCTGTGTGTGTGCCTTTTTTATTTTGGTTGTTTTGTTTCACTGATTCTTACACAACTGGATTTGTTGTTTAACTCAAAATTTTATTTTGTCAAAAAACTGCTTGAATTCCTTACAAGTTAATACTTATAATGAATTCAAACAATTTTAGATAATTATTTTTCCGGCATTAAGTTTATTTTTGCACTTTCCCTGCTTATTTTATTAGAATTAATTTCCGAGAGGAGTTCTTTTAACGACCGTTCTCTTCGCGCGCGGAGAGCTAAAAAATGATTGCATTGTCTCGAGTCTGAGGGCCTGTTCCTGCAACATGATGTAAAGCGACTTCTTCACAGACTGTACAAGGCGTTCCCAAATGTCACCTTCGCTGGGATTTGCCGGGGTATTAAAAATCCACTTAATACCCAGCGTCATCACACCTGAAGCAAAAGAGTCATTATCAATAAAGTTACTTACGCCTTGTTGCTCTTAGACCGACAAAATTTGTTCCATTGTCACTTCGCAAAATAAAAGCCACCCCTTTACGATTGATAAGTTTGCGAATGCAAATAAGGTAGACATCACTTGACAGATCGTTGGCAATTTCAAGGTGGACGGCATGGACAATAAGGCAGGCGAACAGTGCTATCCATCGTTTCTCTCGTCTACGGCCAATCGAGACAGTAACTGGTCTAAAATAATCAAGCCTGTGTACGTGAAGGCCCGTACATATGGCGTGACACGATCCACAGGTACGGCGGCCATTTGTGGTTGACGAGGTTTAGCTAAGCGTATTCGGCAAACTTGGCATCGTGATTGCACGCCTCTCAATAGCTGGCGAAGAGAAGGGACACAGAATCGTAGACAAATTTCGCTCATCACAGTGTTACGTTTATGTGACAAAATTTGTGCTGATATAATGTCAACAGAAATCATGTAAAATGGTTATTTTCAGAGCGGAACGCTGCGTTTTCGATTCTACCAGAAGCACGTAACAATTCGTGAGGCCCTATAAAGGGATTCAGCATTTTTAAGCAGCTGGTTGGAGACACATGTTCATTTTTACGTAGGTCCAAAAACTCGTCGGCAAACTCTACCTGCTAAATATAGCGACAAAGGATTATTTCGGCGTCATTTATCTCCTCGATGCACAGACCCTTCACCTTAGATTCGCCTCTCACATGACGCAACAACTTTTGTACATTGGGATGTACCGAGGCTACAGTCCTCTTCAGCCTACGATATTTAGAAAAAAGATTAATTTTAGGTACACCATGCCAAACCTGTCGAGTTATAAGCACTCTGAATTTTGATCTTAGCTCAGAATCACCGCCAGCAATGCTTCTGCCCGTTAATGTCTCTTCCGACCATTTTGATTCGTCAAGCCTCCAAAATCTGGTCCATTTTCCACCGTCTGTCTGCGTTATAATAGCTCAGGTATTTTTTATCTTGTAGCTATATCTGCCGGATTCTCAGAGCCAGGACACCATCTCCAGTCTTCGATAGTAGTACAGAGATACAGGGACTGGGTAATCGCGAACCGCGGGGTGAATATTATTGCTGAAATGGCAAGAAAACTACCTTGAATCTGGATCCTAATTGTAGTCGCTTGAAGGTAGTTTTGTGAGACTCCTTCAGCGACTTCATGTTTCATTCGTTTTCGTATTAGGATACCAGTGCCCCCATGAGCCTTACCGTCGGGGTGGTGAGTACCATAAAATCTGAAATTAGGTATCTGAAAATTGTATTTGTCTGTAAGATGCGTTTCCGATAGTAGCATTATATCAATATTTTGCAGATCTAGGTACTCAGTCAGTTAGTGTCTATGTTGGTTCACACCGTTTGCGTTCCATGTACATATCTTAAGAGAGCCAATTTTTTGTTTCATGTTTCATTCGTTTTCGTATTAGGATACCAGTGCCCCCATGAGCCTTACCGTCGGGGTGGTGAGTACCACAAAATCTGAAATTAGGTATCTGAAAATTGTATTTGTCAATATTTTGCAGATCTAGGTACTCTGTCAGTTAGTGTCTATGTTGGTTCACACCGTTTGCGTTCCATGTACATATCTTAAGAGGGCCAATTTTTTGGTAAGTAGAATTTGAATTAACTGATTCTGGTTACGCATGAATTCTTGCATTATTGATTGCATAGTTGACATGAACATGTTTATACGCTGTACTAGTTGTTGAATCATTGTTTCAGCGTTACCAAGTTGTTGCACTGGGGTATTAGGTGCATGCGCCCATAGAACATTCGCGTATGTTATACCGTTTGTAATACCGTTTCCGTCGCTAGAGTAAACTGGAGTCTGTTGGATGTCGATTATAGGGTCCGGCGCGATTCGGTTAGAAATGAGTTTACCCTTCTCTTCTAGTTTATGCTTAAGTTCTTTGTAAACCCTACAACCTCTGTAGTTTGCGGTATATTGTTCCCCGTAATTACTCCTTTTTTCTGTTCCTGCGATTTGACTTTGCAGACGGATGATTGGTGTAAATCACCACATACAACACAAACGGTTGGCAAAGTGAAGAATGATTTGGTGTGAATGTACTTTTGACAATTTTGGCATTGAACGGGACCATTTCTTTTGTGGGGTTCTTCGACCGTAATTCTTCTATATAAGAAATATTGAAGTTTGTATATAGGATAAACTTCATTTTTCTTTAGTTCCCGCAAGTCATGTTGGAGTTCGACATTGAACATTTATTGGGGAACCTTTTTATTGTTAAGAACGTTTACCACGGAGTGAACGTTAAAATTTTCTTTTCCAGTGCTCGTTTTACTTCATCTGGTACTACAAATGATTCAATGCCTTTTAAGATTACCGCGATACCCTTGCTACTCTTTAACCGATACGTGTAAAAACCACCACTACCAACAAGTTGGGCAATGATATTTACTAGCTCATTGGAGCTACTCTCACGTAGGTATATTGGGGGCGGCCTTGGAGTTGCGGCATTTGCCGAGGTAGAAGATTGAGGTTCTTCTTCGCTCAGCAATGCAAACTGGTTCTTACCCGTGACGAACGTAGGTGGTTCTTCACTGTTTACAATTTTGCAACATTTTTTGTTAGTGTTAACTTTGGAAGGGCTGGATTTACTCTTTATAGTTATGTAGCGAGCCATGCCTGTCTGTACCGCCTTTAATGGTTTGTCGTTGTTTTCCTGTGTTCTTTCTATGTTCGTTGTGCTTCCACCTTTTTGTTATTATTGTTGTTGCTAGCACTGCCTGGTGAGAGAGTTTTTTGTCTCAGTGGCGTTACCTCTCTCATTCCATTGTCTACATCTGCATTTATAGCGAAGTATGCATTCCGTGAACTTACACTGCTGAAAGAGTGTCTGCGTTGTTCTAACTCTTGAGTGAGACGATGGCTCATCAAGCTGTGAGTTTGTTTAGCTGTGTGTGTGTGCCTTTTTTATTTTAGTTGTTTTGTTTCACTGATTTTTACACAACTGGATTTGTTGTTTAACTCAAAATTTTATTTTGTCAAAAAACTGCTTGAATTCCTTACAAGTTAATACTTATAATGAATTCAAACAATTTTAGATAATTATTTTTCCGGCATTAAGTTTATTTTTGCACTTTCCCTGCTTATTTTATTAGAATTAATTTCCGAGAGGAGTTCTTTTAACGACCGTTCTCTTCGCGCGCGGAGAGCTAAAAAATGATTGCATTGTCTCGAGTCTGAAGGCCTGTTCCTGCAACATGATGTAAAGCGGCTTCTTCACAGACTGTACAAGGCGTTCCCAAATGTCACCTTCGCTGGATTTGCCGGGGTATTAAAAATCCACTTAATACCCAGCGTCATCACACCTGAAGCAAAAGAGTCATTATCAATTAAGTTACTTACGCCTTGTAGCTCTTAGACCGACAAAATTTGTTCCATTGTCACTTCGCAAAATAAAAGCCACCCCTTTACGATTGATAAGTTTGCGAATGCAAATAAGGTAGACATCACTTGACAGATCGTTGGCAATTTCAAGGTGGACGGCACGGACAGTAAGGCAGGCGAACAGTGCTATCCATCGTTTCTCTCGTCTACGGCCAATCGAGACAGTAACTGGTCTAAAATAATCAAGGCCTGTGTACGTGATACGGCGGCCATTTGTGGTTGACGAGGTTTAGCTAAGCGTATTCGGCAAACTTGGCATCGTGATTGCACGCCTCTCAATAGCTGGCGAAGAGAAGTGACACAGAATCGTAGACGAATTTCGCTCATCACGGTGTGACGTTTATGTGACAAATCATATCACCAGAAATCGCGTACAATGGTTATTTTCGGCAGTAGAATGGGCTGTCGTGTCTAAGCAGAGCGGAACGCCACGTTTCCGATTCTACCAGAAGCACGTAACAATTCGTGGACCCAATAAAGGGATTCAGCATTTTTAAGCAGCTGGTTGGAGACACATGTCCACTTTTACGTAGGTCTAAAAACTCGTCGGCAAACTCTTCCTGCTAAATATGGCGACGAAGGATTATTTTGGCGGCATTTTCCTCCTCGATGCATAGACCCTTCACCTTAGATTCGCCTCTCAAATGACGCAGCAACTTTTGTACATAGGGATGTCCCGAGGCTACAGTCCTCTTCAGCCTACGATATTTAGAAAAAAAGATTAATTTTAGGTACACCATGCAAAACCTGTTGAGTTAAAAACACTCTGAATTTTGATCTTAGCTCAGAATCACTGCCAGCAATGCTTCTGCCCGTTAATGCCTCAAAAATCTGGTCCATTTCCCACCGTCTGTCTGCATTATAATAGCTCAGGTGTTTTTTTTTTATCTTGTAGCTATATCTGCCGGATTCGCAGAGCCAGGGCACCATCTCCAGTCTTCTATAGTAGTAGGGAGATACAGGTACTGGATAATGAGTGACAGGTCAAAGCACATTAATCAAGTTTAATGAGCTTTGATATAGGAAATCATATATAAATAATTTTTATTAACTTTGATTTGGTTATAGGAAAATCCAATGTGGTTTTCAGATAGTCCAAGATAATTACTTTTTATTAGTTTGGATATGAGTACGTGATGTGACCCCCTTTTTATTTGGGTATAGAAAAATCCTAAGTAGTTTTCAGATAGTCTTAGATAATAAATTTGTATTAGCTTGTGTATGGGGGACGTGATGTGACCCTTTTTTATTTGATATGGTGTATGATTAAATATCGAGTGAGTTCATTGCTTCAGCGATCTCGTTGTTCTGAGCCTTTCTTTGGAATATTTCCGTCAACACTGTGCTTATATATGCATGTGGTATTTTAGCGATTAAAATTCGTCAATTTTCTGAGGCTTTCTTTGAAATTACCATCGACAACATGGTGCCTAGATTTAGAAGTATTCAAGGTATTGTTGTTGAATTTTCATTTTAGGGTTGTGCGAACCCTATCTTTATTGTCTGATCCCTTTTGCTATGTTTTGTGTGTATTTCAGCGATCGGCAAATTCTCTTCGCTTGATTTCTTCGGAGTTCTGAGCCTTTCTTTGGAATGTTTCTTTTACATGTTTTTGATTTTCTAGTAGGGATGTACTTGATTTTGAATGTATGTATGTACAAATTGTGGCTGTGACCTTTGGCACGTTAAAAGGTTCAGTGCGTGCGTGTGTGCTATTCTGGTGTGGGACAATTTCATTAGTATTTTCCGTTAACACGGAGATTGCTTAGATTTTCACTAGACTGTCGCATGTGAAGATATCTTGCATTTTCATGAGAAAAAGAACATATTTTTTAATATAGGAAATCCCTTGGAGTTTTCAGATTGTCCAGGTAATACATTTTTATTAGCTTTGACACGTGATGAAACCCATTTTTATTTTATATGTTCTTATGTGAAGTCCGAAATTGGGGGTGTAATTAAATATCGAGTGATGTCATTGTGCATGAAACTGTTGCTTTGTGTGTGGTATTTCAGCGATTGTAATTATTTATTATTTTGGAATGAGAAATTACTTTACAAGGTAAAAAGATTAGGTTTGTTGTTGTTTGTTATAGAGGGAAGGAAAAGTAAGTCAGCGAAGTTAAATCAATTACATTACCATCTGGTAGACGCAAGTTTCCCCGTTGTTTTGGGTGGCTTATCAACACTATTATGTGTGCTACCGACTAACGATCTAAATATACAAGACATTGCTTTTATTTTGCATATGCAAAGTATTATTTTCGAAGAGTGCGGATACAAGCGACTGACTGACGCAATTCCTACCATATTGAGAGACTGACCGACTGACGTTTTTTCAGTACGAGTTGTTGATTTGAAGTTTCTATTTTTAGAACCACGATGTTGTTGATGAAGGCGGGTGTTTAAGGCAGACTTTCCACTAACACCACGATCTTATAACATCAGATCTGTTAATGATAGCCATAGAGGGAAGGAACTGTTTCGTCAGAGTTTTTAACCTTTATTGATAATTGTCCGTCCACAGGGTAAACATTTTCGTTTATGTATTGTACGTGATCATGTGTATAATTGTCACTATTTCAACGAACCCTGTCTTTAGAGTTGTGATATTTTAAGTGTGACAATTTGTTGCAACGTTTTGATTTTCAAGTAGGAATGTACTTGGTTTGAATGTCTGTGAAAAGTGTGCTTGTGACCTTGTGGAACGTTTGAAAGATGCAGTGCATTTGTGTTGTAATCTGGTGTTGGACAAGTTCTTTGGAATTTTCCGCTAACCCGATGATTGTTTAGATTTTTTCTTTTTTGACGCAGATGAAGATATCTTGCTGTAGCTTTCATGTGGTAAAGGGAAATGATAATATCTTTTTATTATAAATATAGGAAATCCAATGAAGAAAGTCGAAGGTTATTAATTTGTATTGGCTTTGTTAAAGGAGGTGATGAAATCCCTTCCTGTAAGCAATGGCTAGGGGCTTCTCCCACTCGGGTGGCGAGGGCGCTCTCCCACTTGTTGCAATGATAGGGGTTTGTAAAGGTTTTGTTGCTTGAAAATATTTTTCTCTCTATTTCTTATAACGTGAGACAGTAATCCATGTGTAGAGAGTGGGGTCCTCATTTTCAGTAACTATAAGTACGCTGCTGTGTGGGGGTTTTGTTTTTGTCTGATGTGCCTTAACAAGGTCGTTACTATTTACAACATGCTTTTCATAACTTAATTAAATTTCTAGTTTACCATGGCCTAGAGGACGTGGTGAGAGCCTTATCCCACTTCTTTCAATAATGGGGTCTTGTTAAGGTTTTGCGGTTTGGAGGCATTTGTCTCTCTTTTTGACTTTCGGCGCCCGATTTTCGGGGAGTAAACTGCTGTGTGAAAGTTTTTTCTTTAATATACTTTAAAAGAAAATGCAGTTTGCAGCTTAGTTGAATTTTACTATTCGTTTATAAAATGTTATCTTCTACTCTTATCCACGAAAGTATGATCGCATTAATTGTTAAGAGTTGATGCTCTTTTTAGGGCATTATGCACGGGTGTGGGAGGTTTTGCGTGCTCGAGTGTTTCCAAATTTTCTGGTCTCTAGTCTATTTAAATGCCAGAATTGTTCGATGATACCATACATTGTTTGGTAGACTAGGTTATCGATCGATTGGTATATGTAAATCAACTATTTTCCTATGTAAATATCATAGTAATAAATTTTATTTTTTTTTAATTGGTGCCCGCGTCTTCTTCTTCTTGGTGTAACGTTCCTTTAATATTTTTTATGCCGCCTGTTTGAATAAGGGTTTCGTGGTTTGGACATTAGTGGGAGGCGTGGTAAAAATGACCCTGTCATTCTCTTATCTGCAAGAGTGTGATCGCGGTAATTGTTGGTAATTGTACGATACTGTGAGGTGTGTTTCCGCGTTGTTTTAGTTCTTAACAGGAGTTTACTAAACCATTGTTTTTTGAATATTCTTTCGAAAACGTATCTTTATTTTTTATTAGTTATTGCGGGTCTGCATATTGGGATCTTGCGATAAGCAATCTTTTTGCTTGTTGGCTGTATCAATTATTAAAAGTAATTTTAAAGTAATAATGCTATTTACGTAAATTGATGGAAAACACTTCATTAGTTAGGAGTAAGGACTACAATTTATAAGCGGAATACAAACACTTCGATGTCAACAGAAAGATAATGTGGTAAACTCCATAGAAAAATAAAAATCTGTAAAATTGCAGTGTGTTTGATGAATATCTGGCACTTGTACACAATTGTTTCCCTGGAAAGTAATATACATGTCTATACATCCGAAAAATCGTTACAAACCTAGCATTTAGAAAAATTTTTGGGCTATTATTATTTTCGACATGAACGAACTAAGGAAAAGTCCTTAATTGAAAACCATCTGCTTAATGAATGTTGTAGGTACTTTATTATGTACTTTTTTTATTTGTACTTGTATGATGTACATTATTTATTTTATAAAGAATACACAATTTTAGATTATACAAACTACTAATGATAATTTAATAGTGAACATCAAATGTGGGTGATACAATGGGGCCTCCTTGGTGTGATGATTGAAGACACAACTATCATTCATTTATACCTACGGGTAAGAACATCAAACAATTTTTCAGCGGCGGGTTTTCAGCTCGTAAATACCGGCGGCTGTATAAGTAACATATTAATCATTAAGCCAATATAATACTACTCTGTAAAATGCATTAGCCGTTTGAAGCCCTCGTTAAATAGTAGGTCTCGGTAAGATCGAAAAAGAATTATATCGTACACAGCACTAGTTTGAGAGAATCTAATGGTATGCGTTCTGTATAATGATCAGGGACATAGCAAGTAATTAAAATATCAGTATATGACGTTCTGGCCGCATCTCCTTCTGAGTCTTGAAAATCTATACATTTCTCATGGTTTCTCAGTGTTGGTTAAAATTTCAAACGATACTTATTTCAATTATTGTAGTTCGAGCTCTTCATGTAACTTGATGTTTTGGGTAAATTAAAAAACGTTTCTGACCATCACATGGTCTCTTGGAAGAAGTCGTTTTGATATTGAAGTCTTAAGCTGTAATTCCCAAAACTGTATTAAATACACACTTTTTCAGAAGACAGCCAGAGGAAAGCTTTATTTCCAAATTTATTAAACATGATTTATAAACGCCTAACATGTAAGAGAAAAGTACATGACACAAACAACAAAAAGAGAAACGCCGATTTTTTCTTCAATAAGAACCAAATTTAAATAATTAAAACTTAAGTGGAATAAAATTCTATAAAATGTACAGCAAAACTATTTTTATAAAGTGGTTAAAAATATATGTATTATGTTAAAAATCTTACTTTGTCGACATTTAAAATTATTTCGAATTCGATTCTTCTTTAAATATTTCTGTATAGTTTTGTCTCCACCTTTCAACTCTAAAACTAAAGCCATTTACATGCAGTTTTAAGAGTGGTATGAAAACCACAAAATTATAAATTTTCTCAATTTTAGGTTATGTTCTCTATTGCTTACATTTTCGTTTTTAGTCAACCAATTCTTGACATTCTCTTCAATTTAAAATACTAGTCGAAATGAATATCTAGTAATATTGTAAGACCACGGATTGGAATATTTATCTTAATGTTTTTAAAACGGAACATAAACATTATCTCACCTCTAGCACCCCAATAGTAAACAGTATAAAATTCACTCGAAAAGTACTCGGGATTTGGGCTAATGTGGAATTTTAAGTAGAAATCAGATGTGATATTCATATTCGTTTTTATTTATTTAGTATCTTTGTTGGTCGTATGTCAGGTTTAATTCCAATATATCTTACAGCGTATTATTTAGCAATTTGACTTTCATTTGATACTTTTAAGAAAGATGTTGCTTCTTTTGATAACAACGTTATTTGACTTTACTCGCTATAGAAATTAAGATTTCATACATAAAAATCGCTTAAAAAGCACAGTTCCATATTGCCCAATATCATAAGACCTCTTATTGTGGACCCTTATAATTGTGGAAGTACAAATATTATGCTTAGTCTAAGTGAAAGTCCGTACGGATTGAAATTTAAAAATATTTATCTGTAGGCAAAGTCGTTACATCAACCGAAATATGAGTATCAGAAACAGCTTGTTCACCTATAGGGATGGGATATTATACATTTATAAATGAAGAATATGTAATTGAAACTTGATAATGCAACTCTGATTCAATATTTATATTTAAGATATATTACATGAGAAACACAAAACAATTAAAATTTATACTTTTGTAAAGGTCGACATCGCCAGACACATAGATTCATTTTTATTATATCAAGCATATACCCATATCCCAAAATATTTATTTCGCGATAACGCTTATATTTAGCCGTGAGCGTTGGTGAAATAAACATGGATTAATTTATAAATAAAGAAGACGAAATTCGCTGTGGACTTTATAGAAAAGGTTTCGATTAGTACATTCATATTTTGTAATAAATTAGCCTCTGATTCCAACAGACGGCAAAAAGTTAAAAATTGTAGTTTAAATATAAAGCCTGCCAGTTGAAATAAACAGCCCTCCAGTTAAAGTAAACCACCTACCAGTTGTAATAATCAGCCTACCAGTTGAAATTAACAGCCTACCAGTTGAAATAAACAGCCCACCAGTTAAAATAAACAGCCCACCAGTTCAAACTAACAGCCTACCAGTTGAAACTAACAGCCTACCAGTTGAAACAAATAGCATTTCAGTTGAAATAAAAAGCCTACCTTTGAATAAACCTTCTAAAAAAAATAATAGTCTAGAAAATCTTAAAACAGAAATATAATAACAGAAATATAAATTAGGGGAAGCGGAAAAAGTAATATAGAAATTTAATAACATAAAATTAGGGGAAGTAAAAAATGTGATAGAGTATCTTAAACCTTTATGCCAGTGATCGAACCATTTATTCAAATATTTAACTTAACTAATTTTAAGAGACCTACAGCTACAACCGCACAGAATTTTAAAAGTCCAAAGCAGCTTTTCGATAAAGAAATTTAAAGAAGACAATGTTGAGAGTGGTATGAAAACCACAAAATTATAAATTTTCTCAATTTTAGGTTATGTTCTCTATTGCTTACATTTTCGTTTTTAGTCAACCAATTCTTGACATTCTCTTCAATTTAAAATACTAGTCGAAATAAATATCTAGTAATATTGTAAGATCACGGATTGCAATATTTATCTTAATGTTTTTAAAACGGAACATAAACATTATCTCACCTCTAGCACCCCAATAGTAAACAGTATAAAATTCACTCGAAAAGTACTCGGGATTTCGGCTAATGTGGAATTTTAAGTAGAAATCAGATGTGATATTCATATTCGTTTTTATTTATTTAGTATCTTTGTTGGTCGTATGTCAGGTTTAATTCCAATATATCTTACAGCGTATTATTTAGCAATTTGACTTTCATTTGATACTTTTAAGAAAGATGTTGCTTCTTTTGATAACAACGTTATTTGACTTTACTCGCTATAGAAATTAAGATTTCATACATAAAAATCGCTTAAAAAACACAGTTCCATATTGCCCAATATCATAAGACCTCTTATTGTGGACCCTTCTAATTGTGGAAGTACAAATGTTATGCTTAGTCTAAGTGAAAGTCCGTACGGATTGAAATTTAAAAATATTTATCTGTAGGCAAAGTCGTTACATCAACCGAAATATGAGTATCAGAAACAGCTTGTTCACCTATAGGGATGGGATATTATACATTTATAAATGAAGAATATGTAATTGAAACTTGATAATGCAACTCTGATTCAATATTTATATTTAAGATATATTACATGAGAAACACAAAACAATTAAAATTTATACTTTTGTAAAGGTCGACATCGCCAGATACATAGATTCATTTTTATTATATCAAGCATATACCCATATCCCAAAATATTTAATTCGCGATAACGCTTATATTTAGCCGTGAGCGTTGGTGAAATAAACATGGATTAATTTATAAATAAAGAAGACGAAATTCGCTGTGGACTTTATAGAAAAGGTTTCGATTAGTACATTCATATTTTGTAATAAATTAGCCTCTGATTCCAACAGACGGCAAAAAGTTAAAAATTGTAGTTTAAATATAAAGCCTGCCAGTTGAAATAAACAGCCCTCCAGTTAAAGTAAACCACCTACCAGTTGTAATAATCAGCCTACCAGTTGAAATTAACAGCCTACCAGTTGAAATAAACAGCCCACCAGTTAAAATAAACAGCCCACCAGTTCAAACTAACAGCCTACCAGTTGAAACTAACAGCCTACCAGTTGAAACAAATAGCATTTCAGTTGAAATAAAAAGCCTACCTTTGAATAAACCTTCTAAAAAAAATAATAGTCTAGAAAATCTTAAAACAGAAATATAATAACAGAAATATAAATTAGGGGAAGCGGAAAAAGTAATATAGAAATTTAATAACATAAAATTAGGGGAAGTAAAAAATGTGATAGAGTATCTTAAACCTTTATGCCAGTGATCGAACCATTTATTCAAATATTTAACTTAACTAATTTTAAGAGACCTACAGCTACAACCGCACAGAATTTTAAAAGTCCATAGCAGCTTTTAGATAAAGAAATTTAAAGAAGACAATGTTGAGAGTGGTATGAAAACCACAAAATTATAAATTTTCTCAATTTTAGGTTATGTTCTCTATTGCTTACATTTTCGTTTTTAGTCAACCAATTCTTGACATTCTCTTCAATTTAAAATACTAGTCGAAATAAATATCTAGTAATATTGTAAGATCACGGATTGGAATATTTATCTTAATGTTTTTAAAACGGAACATAAACATTATCTCACCTCTAGCACCCCAATAGTAAACAGTATAAAATTCACTCGAAAAGTACTCGGGATTTGGGCTAATGTGGAATTTTAAGTAGAAATCAGATGTGATATTCATATTCGTTTTTATTTATTTAGTATCTTTGTTGGTCGTATGTCAGGTTTAATTCCAATATATCTTACAGCGTATTATTTAGCAATTTGACTTTCATTTGATACTTTTAAGAAAGATGTTGCTTCTTTTGATAACAACGTTATTTGACTTTACTCGCTATAGAAATTAAGATTTCATACATAAAAATCGCTTAAAAAGCACAGTTCCATATTGCCCAATATCATAAGACCTCTTATTGTGGACCCTTATAATTGTGGAAGTACAAATGTTATGCTTAGTCTAAGTGAAAGTCCGTACGGATTGAAATTTAAAAATATTTATCTGTAGGCAAAGTCGTTACATCAACCGAAATATGAGTATCAGAAACAGCTTGTTCACCTATAGGGATGGGATATTATACATTTATAAATGAAGAATATGTAATTGAAACTTGATAATGCAACTCTGATTCAATATTTATATTTAAGATATATTACATGAGAAACACAAAACAATTAAAATTTATACTTTTGTAAAGGTCGACATCGCCAGACACATAGATTCATTTTTATTATATCAAGCATATACCCATATCCCAAAATATTTAATTCGCGATAACGCTTATATTTAGCCGTGAGCGTTGGTGAAATAAACATGGATTAATTTATAAATAAAGAAGACGAAATTCGCTGTGGACTTTATAGAAAAGGTTTCGATTAGTACATTCATATTTTGTAATAAATTAGCCTCTGATTCCAACAGACGGCAAAAAGTTAAAAATTGTAGTTTAAATATAAAGCCTGCCAGTTGAAATAAACAGCCCTCCAGTTAAAGTAAACCACCTACCAGTTGTAATAATCAGCCTACCAGTTGAAATTAACAGCCTACCAGTTGAAATAAACAGCCCACCAGTTAAAATAAACAGCCCACCAGTTCAAACTAACAGCCTACCAGTTGAAACTAACAGCCTACCAGTTGAAACAAATAGCATTTCAGTTGAAATAAAAAGCCTACCTTTGAATAAACCTTCTAAAAAAAATAATAGTCTAGAAAATCTTAAAACAGAAATATAATAACAGAAATATAAATTAGGGGAAGCGGAAAAAGTAATATAGAAATTTAATAACATAAAATTAGGGGAAGTAAAAAATGTGATAGAGTATCTTAAACCTTTATGCCAGTGATCGAACCATTTATTCAAATATTTAACTTAACTAATTTTAAGAGACCTACAGCTACAACCGCACAGAATTTTAAAAGTCCAAAGCAGCTTTTCGATAAAGAAATTTAAAGAAGACAATGTTGAGAGTGGTATGAAAACCACAAAATTATAAATTTTCTCAATTTTAGGTTATGTTCTCTATTGCTTACATTTTCGTTTTTAGTCAACCAATTCTTGACATTCTCTTCAATTTAAAATACTAGTCGAAATAAATATCTAGTAATATTGTAAGATCACGGATTGCAATATTTATCTTAATGTTTTTAAAACGGAACATAAACATTATCTCACCTCTAGCACCCCAATAGTAAACAGTATAAAATTCACTCGAAAAGTACTCGGGATTTCGGCTAATGTGGAATTTTAAGTAGAAATCAGATGTGATATTCATATTCGTTTTTATTTATTTAGTATCTTTGTTGGTCGTATGTCAGGTTTAATTCCAATATATCTTACATCGTATTATTTAGCAATTTGACTTTCATTTGATACTTTTAAGAAAGATGTTGCTTCTTTTGATAACAACGTTATTTGACTTTACTCGCTATAGAAATTAAGATTTCATACATAAAAATCGCTTAAAAAACACAGTTCCATATTGCCCAATATCATAAGACCTCTTATTGTGGACCCTTCTAATTGTGGAAGTACAAATGTTATGCTTAGTCTAAGTGAAAGTCCGTACGGATTGAAATTTAAAAATATTTATCTGTAGGCAAAGTCGTTACATCAACCGAAATATGAGTATCAGAAACAGCTTGTTCACCTATAGGGATGGGATATTATACATTTATAAATGAAGAATATGTAATTGAAACTTGATAATGCAACTCTGATTCAATATTTATATTTAAGATATATTACATGAGAAACACAAAACAATTAAAATTTATACTTTTGTAAAGGTCGACATCGCCAGATACATAGATTCATTTTTATTATATCAAGCATATACCCATATCCCAAAATATTTAATTCGCGATAACGCTTATATTTAGCCGTGAGCGTTGGTGAAATAAACATGGATTAATTTATAAATAAAGAAGACGAAATTCGCTGTGGACTTTATAGAAAAGGTTTCGATTAGTACATTCATATTTTGTAATAAATTAGCCTCTGATTCCAACAGACGGCAAAAAGTTAAAAATTGTAGTTTAAATATAAAGCCTGCCAGTTGAAATAAACAGCCCTCCAGTTAAAGTAAACCACCTACCAGTTGTAATAATCAGCCTACCAGTTGAAATTAACAGCCTACCAGTTGAAATAAACAGCCCACCAGTTAAAATAAACAGCCCACCAGTTCAAACTAACAGCCTACCAGTTGAAACTAACAGCCTACCAGTTGAAACAAATAGCATTTCAGTTGAAATAAAAAGCCTACCTTTGAATAAACCTTCTAAAAAAAATAATAGTCTAGAAAATCTTAAAACAGAAATATAATAACAGAAATATAAATTAGGGGAAGCGGAAAAAGTAATATAGAAATTTAATAACATAAAATTAGGGGAAGTAAAAAATGTGATAGAGTATCTTAAACCTTTATGCCAGTGATCGAACCATTTATTCAAATATTTAACTTAACTAATTTTAAGAGACCTACAGCTACAACCGCACAGAATTTTAAAAGTCCATAGCAGCTTTTAGATAAAGAAATTTAAAGAAGACAATGTTGAGAGTGGTATGAAAACCACAAAATTATAAATTTTCTCAATTTTAGGTTATGTTCTCTATTGCTTACATTTTCGTTTTTAGTCAACCAATTCTTGACATTCTCTTCAATTTAAAATACTAGTCGAAATAAATATCTAGTAATATTGTAAGATCACGGATTGGAATATTTATCTTAATGTTTTTAAAACGGAACATAAACATTATCTCACCTCTAGCACCCCAATAGTAAACAGTATAAAATTCACTCGAAAAGTACTCGGGATTTGGGCTAATGTGGAATTTTAAGTAGAAATCAGATGTGATATTCATATTCGTTTTTATTTATTTAGTATCTTTGTTGGTCGTATGTCAGGTTTAATTCCAATATATCTTACAGCGTATTATTTAGCAATTTGACTTTCATTTGATACTTTTAAGAAAGATGTTGCTTCTTTTGATAACAACGTTATTTGACTTTACTCGCTATAGAAATTAAGATTTCATACATAAAAATCGCTTAAAAAACACAGTTCCATATTGCCCAATATCATAAGACCTCTTATTGTGGACCCTTCTAATTGTGGAAGTACAAATGTTATGCTTAGTCTAAGTGAAAGTCCGTACGGATTGAAATTTAAAAATATTTATCTGTAGGCAAAGTCGTTACATCAACCGAAATATGAGTATCAGAAACAGCTTGTTCACCTATAGGGATGGGATATTATACATTTATAAATGAAGAATATGTAATTGAAACTTGATAATGCAACTCTGATTCAATATTTATATTTAAGATATATTACATGAGAAACACAAAACAATTAAAATTTATACTTTTGTAAAGGTCGACATCGCCAGATACATAGATTCATTTTTATTATATCAAGCATATACCCATATCCCAAAATATTTAATTCGCGATAACGCTTATATTTAGCCGTGAGCGTTGGTGAAATAAACATGGATTAATTTATAAATAAAGAAGACGAAATTCGCTGTGGACTTTATAGAAAAGGTTTCGATTAGTACATTCATATTTTGTAATAAATTAGCCTCTGATTCCAACAGACGGCAAAAAGTTAAAAATTGTAGTTTAAATATAAAGCCTGCCAGTTGAAATAAACAGCCCTCCAGTTAAAGTAAACCACCTACCAGTTGTAATAATCAGCCTACCAGTTGAAATTAACAGCCTACCAGTTGAAATAAACAGCCCACCAGTTAAAATAAACAGCCCACCAGTTCAAACTAACAGCCTACCAGTTGAAACTAACAGCCTACCAGTTGAAACAAATAGCATTTCAGTTGAAATAAAAAGCCTACCTTTGAATAAACCTTCTAAAAAAAATAATAGTCTAGAAAATCTTAAAACAGAAATATAATAACAGAAATATAAATTAGGGGAAGCGGAAAAAGTAATATAGAAATTTAATAACATAAAATTAGGGGAAGCAAAAAATGTGATAGAGTATCTTAAACCTTTATGCCAGTGATCGAACCATTTATTCAAATATTTAACTTAACTAATTTTAAGAGACCTACAGCTACAACCGCACAGAATTTTAAAAGTCCATAGCAGCTTTTCGATAAAGAAATTTAAAGAAGACAATGTTGAAACCGCTATTGTAAAAAACGGTCAAGTAGGATCATTGGAATGAAGATGAAACAAATGACAAGAATTTTTTTCTCAATCAAAAAAAACGTTATCGATTTATCATCACTTTACGAGAAAGGTGTCCAGAAAATCTTAAAACAAAAATGAAATAGCATCAAATTAGGGAAAGCGGAAAAAAGTCATAGAGAAATCCAATAGCTTAAAATTATGGAAAGAAAAAAAAGTGATAGATTATCTCAAACCTTTATGCCGTCGAATCGAACCATTTAATCAAATATTAAAATTTGAAGATAAAACAAATGAGAATAATTTCTATTTTCAATCATATGAATATCATTACCGGAAATAATTCGTTGGCGTATACACTAGGTTTATTTGAACTTATTTTTCATTAGACCCATAAAAAATATGAGAAATTCGAGGGGAGCTATTTTGATTCGTCTATGAACTTTCCGTTAAAAGTCTCCACCAATTTTTTATAGTCTTGGTAGGTGACGTTGGAGCTTAATTCTTTCCACACCCTTTGACGTTCTAGCAAAACGATCAAGAATTGAATCCTTCATTACGCTGTACGTTAAGTAGTGATTGATTATATGTGTATTCATAAGTACACAAAGCTGTTTATTAAAAAATTCTTTTACATCATCAGTCTGTAAATTGTTGGCTTAACGTGTTTAGTTTAATAGTCTTTAAAATACTACAATCACACCAGTAGCATATTTTGATTTAATTGCTTCAACTTGACTAAATTTCCCAACCTCTATTTAGTGTTGCTTAACTTGGACCTGCTTTGAATTTTTGATGTTATTATAAATTAAATAAATTTATTATCGTTGGATGTATATCGTTATAATATCATTAAATTCTGTTTTACAGCCTTAACCACGATATCGATAACGTTCGCACGTATTCTAAGCGACCAACACCTTCGTAACCACTAACAAGCATCAGAACGACAAGTCGAAAGAAAGTTAGTGTGTGAGAAACGACGTAACCATTTCAATACAAAATTGGTAGTCACAAATTATTTTCGTTCGCCCACAAACGTGAAAATCTCTCACTTGTGTCTTGGCTTTCGTTTGATAACAGAAATACATAAAAGCACATAACAGATGTTGTTTTTTATTCTATGAGTTCCGTCTCTGCACATTTTTAATTCATTATTTTTATTTAAAAAAAATCGTCCCCAAAATATTGTTTACATTTATTTTTTTTTCAGTTGATTCAGCCAATACATTTGAGTGTTAAAACATTTCATTGTCTCTTTTGTATCAAGTTCATATACACACAAGATGAGGGTTTCCTCAAAATTACGTTAAAACACCCTGACTTATAATTAAATAATCAGTTAAATGTTTTGCATCATATATTCGTAAATTTGCATTAACAAATATCTTAAATAGTCTTACAGCTATCTTTTTATTTATTCATTTGTCCTATATGAACCCAAATAAAAGAATAGATACACGCCTTGATAAATTGACTCTATTTGCTATAAGCAGAGTAAAGGTATATCGCGCATCTGGGCAACTTTAAAATAAGTTCAAATTTATGAGCTGGCAACAATTTCATTCTCTCGAAACACGTAATTCTATGCGAACGAAAAGTCGAAAGATATTGACTACGGTTTTGATGCTTAAGTGAGTGATTAGCTTTCGTTCACATAGACTTTCGTTAGACATGGCTAAGGCTGGTAATGTTGATTTTTCATATTTTTTATGGGTTTAATGAAAAATAAGTTCAAATAAACGTAGTGTATACGCCAATAGAAATTATTCTCATTTGTTTCATCTTCAAATTTTAATATTTGATTAAATGGTTCGATTCGACGGCATAAAGGTTCACTTTTTTGCTTCCCATAATTTTAAGCTATTGAATTTCTCTATGACTTTTTTCCGCTTTCCCTAATTTTATGCTATTACATTTTTGTTTTAAGATATTCTGGACATCTTTCTCGTCCTTATGTAGACCATATGTTGTATCAAGTTTTATGTCGCTATGAAGTGATGATAAAGCGATAACGTCCGAATAGGTTTTATTTGATTGAGAAAAAAGTTCTTGTCATTTGTTTCATCTTCATTCCAATAATCCTACTTAACCGTTTTTTACAATAGCGGTTTCAACATTGTCTTCATTAAATTTCTTTATCGAAAAGCTGCTATGGACTTTTAAAATTCTGTGCGGTTGTAGCTGTAGGTCTCTTAAAATTAGTTAAGTTAAATATTTGAATAAATGGTTCGATCACTGGCATAAAGGTTTAAGATACTCTATCACATTTTATGCTTCCCCTAATTTTATGTTATTAAATTTCTGTATTACTTTTTCCGCTTCCCCTAATTTAATGCTATTATATTTCTGTTATAAGATTTTCTAGACTATTAATTTTTTTTAGAAGGTTTATTCAACAGTTAGTCTTATTATTTCAACTGAAAGGCTATTCGTTTCAACTGGTAGGCTGTTAGTTTCAACTGGTAGGCTGTTAGTTTGAATTGGTGGGCTGTTTATTTTAACTGGTGGGCTGTTTATTTCAACTGGTAGGCTGTTATTTCAACTGGTAGGCTGATTATTACAACTGGTAGGTGGTTTACTTTAACTGGAGGGCTGTTTATTGCAACTGGTAGGCTGTTAATTTCAACTAGTGGAGTTGTTTATTTCAACTGGCAGGCTTTATATTTAAACTACAATTTTTAACTTTTTGCCGTCTGTTGGAATCAGAGGATGATTTATTACAAAATATGAATGTACTAATCGAAACCTTTTCTATAACGTCCACAGCGAATTACGCCTTCTTTATTTATAAATTAATCCATGTTTATTTTACCAACGCTCACGGCTAAATATAAGCGTTATCGCGAATTAAATATTTTGGGATATGGGTATATGCTTGATATAATAAAAATAATCTATGTATCCGGTGATGTCGACCTTTACAAAAGTATAAATTTTAATTGTTTTGTGTTTCTCATGTAATATATCTTAAATATAAATATTGAATCAGAGTTGGCATATCCAGGTTCAATAACATCTTCTCCATTTATTAATGTATAATATCCCATCCCTATAGGTGAACAAGCTGTTTCTGATACTCATATTTCGGTTGATGTAACGACTTTGCCTACAGATAAACATTTTTAAATTTCAGCCCGTACGGACTTTCACTTAGACTAAGCATAACATTTGTATTTCCACAATTAGAAGGGTCCACAATAAGAGGTCTTATGATATTGGGCAATATGTAACTGTGTTTTTTTAAGCGATTTTTATGTATGAAATCTTAATTTCTATAGCGAGTAAAGTCAAATAACGTTTTTATCAAAAGAAGCAACATCTTTCTTAAAAGTATCAAATGAAAGTCAAATTGCTAAATAATACGCTGTAAGATATATTGGAATTAAACCTGTCATACGACCAACAAAGATACTAAATAAATAAAAACGAATATGAGTATCACATTTGATTTCTACTTAAAAGTCCACATTAGCCCAAATCCCGAGTACTTTTCGAGTAAATTTTATACTGTTTACTATTGGGGTGCTAGAGGTGAGATAATGTTTATGTTCCGTTTTAAAAACATTAAGATAAATATTCCAATCCGTGGTCTTACAATATCACTAGATATTCTTTTCGACTAGTATTTTAAATTGAAGAGAATGTCAAGAATTGGTTGACTATAAACGAAAATGTAAGCAATTAGTGAACATAACCTAAAATTGAGAAAATTTATAATTTTGTGGCTTTCATACCACTCTTAAAACGGCATGTAAATGACTTTAGTTTTAGAGTTGAAAGGTGGAGACAAAACTATACAGAAATATTTAAAGAAGAATCAAATTCGAAATTATTTTAAATGTCGACAAAGTAAGATTTTTAACATAATACATATATTTTTAACCACTTTATAAAAATAGTTTTGTTTTAGTAAGAATTTTATTCCACTTAAGTTTTAATTATTTAAATTTGGTTCTTATTGAAGAAAAATTCGGCGTTTCTCTTTTTGTTGTTTGTGTCATGTACTTTTCTCTTACATGTTAGGCGTTTATAAATCATATTTAATAAATTTGGAAATAAAGCTTTCCTCTGGCTGTCTTCTGAAAAAGTGTGTATATTATACAGTTTTGGGAATTACAGCTTAAGACTTCAGTATTAAAACGACTTCTTCCAAGAGCCCATGTGATGGTCAGAAACGTTTTTTAATTTACACAAAACATCAAGTTGAAGAGCTCGAACTACAATAATTGAAATAAGTATAGTTTGAAATTTTAACCAATACTGAGAAAACATGAGAAATGTATAGATTTTCAAGACTCAGTAGGAGATGCGGCCAGAACGTCATATACTGATATTTTAATAACTTGCTATGCCCTGATCATTATACAGAACGCATACCATTAGATTCTTTCAAACTAGTGCTGTGTACGATATAATTCTTTTTCGATCTGACCGGGAGCTACTATTAAAAAAAAGGGCTTCAAACGGCTAATGCATTTTACAGAGTAGTATTATATTGGCTTAATGATTAATATGCTACTTATACAGCCGCCGGTATTTACGAGCTGAAAACCCGCCACTGAAAAATTTTTTGATGTTCTTATCCGGAGTTGATGCTCTTACCCGTAGGTACAAATGTATGATAGTCGTGTCTTCAATCATCACACCAAGGAGGCCCCATTGTATCACCCATATTTGATGTTCACTATTAAATAATCATTAGTAATTTGTATAATCTAAAATTGTGTATTCTTTATAAAATAAATAAAGTACATCATACAAGTACAAATAAATAAAGTACATAATAAAGTACATACAACATTCATTAAGCAGATGGTTTTTAATTAAGGGCTTTCCCTAAGTTCGTTCATTTCGAAAATAATAATAGCCCAAAATTTTTTATAAATGCTGGGTTTGTAACGATTTTTCGGATGTTTAGACATGTATATTACTTTCCAGGGAAACAATTGTGTACAAGTGCCAGATATTCATCCAACACACTGCAATTTTACAGATTTTTATTTTTCTATGGAGTTTACCACATTATCTAATTGTAGTCCTTACTAATAATAAAATGTTTTTAATCATTTTACATAAATAGCATTATTACTTTAAAATTACTTTTCATAATTGCTACCAATCGAACTGCGACAAAAAAGTGTTGGCATCGTAGCTGCCAACATATTATTGTTGTCGTAAACTTCAAAAATTGGTAACAGGGTGTTGTTCAGAGAACCTAAAAAAACCTCCCACACCCGTGCATATTGCCTTAAAAGGGGCGTCAACTCTTAACAATTAATGCGATCATACTTTCATGGATAAGAGTAGAAGATAACATTTTTTAAACGAATAGTAAAATTCAACTAAGCTGCAAACTGCATTTTCTTTTAAAGTATATTAAAGAAAAAACTTTCACACAGCAGTTTACTTCCCGAAAATCGGGCGCCGAAAGTCAAAAAGAGAGACAAATGCCTCCAAACCGCAAAACCTTAACAAGACCCCATTATTGAAAGAAGTGGGATAAGGCCCTCACCACGACCTCTAGGCACTGGTAAACTAGAAATTTAATTAAGTCTTATGAAAAGCATGTTGTAAATAGTAACGACCTTGTTAAGGCACATCAGACAAAAACAAAACCCCCACACAGCAGCGTACTTATAGTTACTGAAAATGAGGACCCCACTCTCTACACATGGATTACTGTCTCACGTTATAAGAAATAGAGAGACAAATATTTTCAAGCAACAAAACCTTTACAAACCCCTATCATTGCAACAAGTGGGAGAGCGCCCTCGCCACCCGAGTGGGAGAAGCCCCTAGCCATTGCTTACGGGAAGGGATTTCATCACCTCCTTTAACAAAGCCAATACAAATTAATAACCTTCGACTTTCTTCATTGGATTTCCTATATTTATAATAAAAAGAGATTATCATTTCCCTTTACCACATGAAAGCTACAGATATCTACAAGATATCTTCATCTGCATCAAAAAAGAAAAAATCTAAACAATCATCGGGTTAGCGGAAAATTCCAAAGAACTTGTCCAACACCAGATTACAACACAAATGCACTGCACCTTTCAAACTTTCCACAAGGTCACAAGCACACTTTTCACAGACATTCAAACCAAGTACATTCCTACTTGAAAATCAAAACGTTGCAACAAATTGTCACACTTAAAATATCACAACTCTAAAGACAGGGTTCGTTGAAATAGTGACAATTATACACATGATCACGTACAATACATAAACGAAAATGTTTACCCTGTGGACGGACAATTATCAATAAAGGTTAAAAACTCTGACGAAACAGTTCCTTCCCTCTATGGCTATCATTAACAGATCTGATGTTATAAGATCGTGGTGTTAGTGGAAAGTCTGCCTTAAACACCCGCCTTCATCAACAACATCGTGGTTCTAAAAATAGAAACTTCAAATCAACAACTCGTACTGAAAAAACGTCAGTCGGTCAGTCTCTCAATATGGTAGGAATTGCGTCAGTCAGTCGCTTGTATCCGCACTCTTCGAAAATAATACTTTGCATATGCAAAATAAAAGCAATGTCTTGTATATTTAGATCGTTAGTCGGTAGCACACATAATAGTGTTGATAAGCCACCCAAAACAACGGGGAAACTTGCGTCTACCAGATGGTAATGTAAATTTAACTTCGCTGACTTACTTTTCCTTCCCTATGTAACAAACAACAACAAACCTGATCTTTTTACCTTCTAAAGTAATTTCTCATTCCAAAATAATAAATAATAACAGTCGCAGAAATACCACACACAAAGCAACAGTTTAATGGACAATGACCTCACTCCATATTTAATTACACCCCCAATATCGGATTCACATAAGAACATATCAAATAAAAACGGGTTTCATCAGGTGCCAAAGCTAATAAAAATGTATTACCTTGGACAATCTGAAAACTCCAAGGGATTTTCTATATTAAAAAATAAAGATGGGTTCTCATGGTTCTTTTTCACATGAAAACGCAAGATATCTTCACATGCGTCAGTCTACTGAAAATCTAAACAATCACCGTGTTAACGGAAAATACTAATGAAATTAAAACTTTTAACGTGCCGAAGGTCACAGCCACAATTTGTACATGCATACATTCAAAATCAAGTACATCCCCACTAGAAATTCAAAAACATGTAGGCGAAACATTCCAATGAAAGGATCCGAACTCTGACGAAATCGAGCAAAGAAAAATTGTCGATCGCTGCAATACACACAAAGCATGGCAAAAGGGATCAGACAGCAAAGATTGGGTTCATAAGAACAATGACGACAAATCATACGAACACGTACAACCCTAATACGAAAATTCAAAAATAATACCTTGAATACTTCTAAACCTAAGCACCATGTTGACGATGATAGTTTCAAAGAAAGACTCTGAGACGAATTTTAACAAAGAGAAATTAATGATCTTTTTTTTTCGTTTTTTTGTTATTTATTCGGTCTTTTATCATTATTATGACTTGAGCAGTTTTTTATTCTGGTTCGAGACCTTTATGTTGTTTCTTTTTCAGAATCAACTTAAAAAGAAGAAATTGGTGAAATGTATTTGCTACGGTTGCCAGGCAGACTGTACAGCTGTTTCTAAACCCGCCAAGGTTTTTCTTCAGCAGTCTTTGGCAACGATTACTTCGGCCACAAATCAAATGACTTATACGGGAGACTCATTTTTATTAATGAGAATTACCCTTTGTGTATAGTCTTCGAACTGTGCGTAGAGCAATCTTCAACGCGCAATATCATTTCCACCAATTCCGTTTCGCATGGGTCTTCGTTGAAAACCACAAATGCAAAAAGCACAATCAAAGTGTGCATGTTTTTTGTGCGTACATATACTCATACATGCGTTGCACATTAGGGCGTACCAATCCTTTTTAATAGTTTTTTCGTTTTTTTGTTATTTATTCGGTCTTTTATCATTATTATGACTTGAGCAGTTTTTTATTCTGGTTCGAGACCTTTATGTTGTTTCTTTTTCAGAATCAACTTAAAAAGAAGAAATTGGTGAAATGTATTTGCTACGGTTGCCAGGCAGACTGTACAGCTGTTTCTAAACCCGCCAAGGTTTTTCTTCAGCAGTCTTTGGCAACGATTACTTCGGCCACAAATCAAATGACTTATACGGGAGACTCATTTTTATTAATGAGAATTACCCTTTGTGTATAGTCTTCGAACTGTGCGTAGAGCAATCTTCAACGCGCAATATCATTTCCACCAATTCCGTTTCGCATGGGTCTTCGTTGAAAACCACAAATGCAAAAAGCACAATCAAAGTGTGCATGTTTTTTGTGCGTACATATACTCATACATGCGTTGCACATTAGGGCGTACCAATCCTTTTTAATAGTTTTTTCGTTTTTTTGTTATTTATAATAACAGTCATAATAATGATAAAAGACCGAATAAATAACAAAAAAACGAAAAAACTATTAAAAAGGATTGGTACGCCCTAATGTGCAACGCATGTATGAGTATATGTACGCACAAAAAACATGCACACTTTGATTGTGCTTTTTGCATTTGTGGTTTTCAACGAAGACCCATGCGAAACGGAATTGGTGGAAATGATATTGCGCGTTGAAGATTGCTCTACGCACAGTTCGAAGACTATACACAAAGGGTAATTCTCATTAATAAAAATGAGTCTCCCGTATAAGTCATTTGATTTGTGGCCGAAGTAATCGTTGCCAAAGACTGCTGAAGAAAAACCTTGGCGGGTTTAGAAACAGCTGTACAGTCTGCCTGGCAACCGTAGCAAATACATTTCACCAATTTCTTCTTTTTAAGTTGATTCTGAAAAAGAAACAACATAAAGGTCTCGAACCAGAATAAAAAACTGCTCAAGTCATAATAATGATAAAAGACCGAATAAATAACAAAAAAACGAAAAAACTATTAAAAAGGATTGGTACGCCCTAATGTGCAACGCATGTATGAGTATATGTACGCACAAAAAACATGCACACTTTGATTGTGCTTTTTGCATTTGTGGTTTTCAACGAAGACCCATGCGAAACGGAATTGGTGGAAATGATATTGCGCGTTGAAGATTGCTCTACGCACAGTTCGAAGACTATACACAAAGGGTAATTCTCATTAATAAAAATGAGTCTCCCGTATAAGTCATTTGATTTGTGGCCGAAGTAATCGTTGCCAAAGACTGCTGAAGAAAAACCTTGGCGGGTTTAGAAACAGCTGTACAGTCTGCCTGGCAACCGTAGCAAATACATTTCACCAATTTCTTCTTTTTAAGTTGATTCTGAAAAAGAAACAACATAAAGGTCTCGAACCAGAATAAAAAACTGCTCAAGTCATAATAATGATAAAAGACCGAATAAATAACAAAAAAACGAAAAAACTATTAAAAAGGATTGGTACGCCCTAATGTGCAACGCATGTATGAGTATATGTACGCACAAAAAACATGCACACTTTGATTGTGCTTTTTGCATTTGTGGTTTTCAACGAAGACCCATGCGAAACGGAATTGGTGGAAATGATATTGCGCGTTGAAGATTGCTCTACGCACAGTTCGAAGACTATACACAAAGGGTAATTCTCATTAATAAAAATGAGTCTCCCGTATAAGTCATTTGATTTGTGGCCGAAGTAATCGTTGCCAAAGACTGCTGAAGAAAAACCTTGGCGGGTTTAGAAACAGCTGTACAGTCTGCCTGGCAACCGTAGCAAATACATTTCACCAATTTCTTCTTTTTAAGTTGATTCTGAAAAAGAAACAACATAAAGGTCTCGAACCAGAATAAAAAACTGCTCAAGTCATAATAATGATAAAAGACCGAATAAATAACAAAAAAACGAAAAAACTATTAAAAAGGATTGGTACGCCCTAATGTGCAACGCATGTATGAGTATATGTACGCACAAAAAACATGCACACTTTGATTGTGCTTTTTGCATTTGTGGTTTTCAACGAAGACCCATGCGAAACGGAATTGGTGGAAATGATATTGCGCGTTGAAGATTGCTCTACGCACAGTTCGAAGACTATACACAAAGGGTAATTCTCATTAATAAAAATGAGTCTCCCGTATAAGTCATTTGATTTGTGGCCGAAGTAATCGTTGCCAAAGACTGCTGAAGAAAAACCTTAGCGGGTTTAGAAACAGCTGTACAGTCTGCCTGGCAACCGTAGCAAATACATTTCACCAATTTCTTCTTTTTAAGTTGATTCTGAAAAAGAAACAACATAAAGGTCTCGAACCAGAATAAAAAACTGCTCAAGTCATAATAATGATAAAAGACCGAATAAATAACAAAAAAAAACGAAAAAACTATTAAAAAGGATTGGTACGCCCTAATGTGCAACGCATGTATGAGTATATGTACGCACAAAAAACATGCACACTTTGATTGTGCTTTTTGCATTTGTGGTTTTCAACGAAGACCCATGCGAAACGGAATTGGTGGAAATGATATTGCGCGTTGAAGATTGCTCTACGCACAGTTCGAAGACTATACACAAAGGGTAATTCTCATTAATAAAAATGAGTCTCCCGTATAAGTCATTTGATTTGTGGCCGAAGTAATCGTTGCCAAAGACTGCTGAAGAAAAACCTTGGCGGGTTTAGAAACAGCTGTACAGTCTGCCTGGCAACCGTAGCAAATACATTTCACCAATTTCTTCTTTTTAAGTTGATTCTGAAAAAGAAACAACATAAAGGTCTCGAACCAGAATAAAAAACTGCTCAAGTCATAATAATGATAAAAGACCGAATAAATAACAAAAACACGAAAAAACTATTAAAAAGGATTGGTACGCCCTAATGTGCAACGCATGTATGAGTATATGTACGCACAAAAAACATGCACACTTTGATTGTGCTTTTTGCATTTGTGGTTTTCAACGAAGACCCATGCGAAACGGAATTGGTGGAAATGATATTGCGCGTTGAAGATTGCTCTACGCACAGTTCGAAGACTATACACAAAGGGTAATTCTCATTAATAAAAATGAGTCTCCCGTATAAGTCATTTGATTTGTGGCCGAAGTAATCGTTGCCAAAGACTGCTGAAGAAAAACCTTGGCGGGTTTAGAAACAGCTGTACAGTCTGCCTGGCAACCGTAGCAAATACATTTCACCAATTTCTTCTTTTTAAGTTGATTCTGAAAAAGATACAACATAAAGGTCTCGAACCAGAATAAAAAACTGCTCAAGTCATAATAAATTAATGATCGCTAAAATACCACATGCATATACAAGCACCGTGTTGACGGAAATATTCCAACGAAAGTCTCAGAACAACGATGATCGCTGAAGCAATGAACTCACTCGACATTTAATCATACACCATATCAAATAAAAAAAGGGTCACATCACGTCCCCCATACACAAGCTAATACAAATTTATTATCTGACTATCTGAAAACTGCATAGGGTTTTCCTATACCCAAATAAAAAGGGGGTCACATCACGTACTCATATCCAAACTAACAAAAATTAATTATCTTGGACTATCTGAAAACCACATTGGATTTTCCTATACCCAAATAAAAAAAGGGTCACATGACGTACTCATATCCAAGGTAATAAAAATTAATTATCTTGGACTATCTGAAAACCACATTGGATTTTCCTATAACCAAATACAAAAAGGGTCACATCACGTACTCCTATTAAAGCTAATTAAAATTAATTAAACAGGATTTCCTATATCAAAGCTCATTAAACTTGATTAATGTGCTTTGACCTGTCAATCATTATAAAGTCCCTGTCTCCCTACTACTTTCGATTCCACTGCAATCTAAAATCTCTGACACTCTATTGGCCACATACTGCTTGTATCTTTGGTGATCCGAGCGAATTTACTTTATGATTGTGGACGAAGCTGACCAAAAATAAACTTTATTAGTATTTTTAATTGATTATGCATGCATTATCTCCTTCAGTCGCAACCCCATTACCGCCGCTTGCTATTCAAGTTTTGGAATTGTATGGTACCGTGGGGTGCACAGTCGGTTTTTTCCATGACAAACACTACATTTATACAATGACTACTTACAGCACGTCAATATGCCACGGCCGCCATTGCCTCTTCACTTGCGTCGACAAATATGTGTAGGTCTACTACGCTACTGGAGAAATTGTCAAAATAACATTGTGGAAGAGAAAATTCCAATAATTTTGTCAGCTCTTGCAACCAGGTCGTCCGGGGGGCATAACTTTCTGCCGGCAATTATTCGTCCCATTTAATCCCACTTTTCCACACGCTCTACATCAGCACTTTAGACGTCAATAAAATTGACATTTTTATTGACAACATTTCACGTTTTGTGGGTATTTTTTTGCACAATAATATTTCTTTGTTTACTTTGTGCAGTTTTAATTGAAAACAAAAAACATCTATTATCGCCAGCCAATGGATGCCCAATACCCTATCAATTTCATCTGAACTAAGAAACTCTGTTGAACTTCACTGTGTTGAACTTCAGAAACAGGGTTGCCACATATATTTTCTACGTTTTCAGAGTTGGATCGTATATTACGTAGATTAAACCACCGGCCTTGTGAATCCGAATTACGTCTTTTAAAACTACAACAGCTTAATCTTCAGAATGGAAACAATCGACCTAATCGTCCACGTAATGTCGTTCGGTAATTTCCTGCACAGCTCTGGAAGACTCTTCCAAGAAATTGTTCGCATCTACATTTTTCACATTTTGGGCTATATTGGGTAATCAAGTAGCTCCAATATAAGTCGCTCCATCACGTATGTTTTTTCCACCGGCTGATTCTCAAGTCCATTACTTCATAAAAATCTATGGCAATTTTGGTCTTCTTTAGAAATGGCGATCTGGTGGAATATTTCCTGAATATCTTTGCAACCGCTACTAGAGCTTCTCTAATTTCAAAAGAAAGGCAATTAATGAATAGTTTATATCAGGTCCTGGCATAAGGGCTTTATTCAGTGAAAAATTATTAACTACGGCAGCTGCGTCAAAAACCATACCTTTCCCTTTTTTATTCGGGTTCTTGAACCAAAGTGTGGCAAATCAAATGTTCGACAATATTTCTTCTCTATTTCACTTTGTGTCAATTTTCTGGCGTAACCCTTCCTTAAAGTAATCTTGTATTTTTTCGCAATATTGTGTGGCATACTCACTGCCTTTGGCCATTTTTCTCTTCACCGCATACAGCCTGTTTAAAGCCATTTCATAAGAATCTGGGATGGGAGGTACATCTTCCCTCCAAAGCAGCGAACATTCATATCGGCCTTTTCACAGTGTTTTCCCTCAATAATGCCATGGCCCTTTCATTTTCCTTTGATACCAGCGGTTTTGTAGATAACTTTATGCCCAAGGTTTCCATGTCAAAATATCCGTGCATCATCTCGTACAATTCCTGCAGCAAACTAGGATCATCTTCATCCGAACATCTATGGAAATGCAATGCACGTTTTTTAGATGGAGATTTTTTGCCTGGAAAAGGTCCATTTTATCCCAGCCGGGTAAAATGGTCCAGAATCGGTCAACATACGTGGATTCTCCAGTGGCACTGTCAAAAAAGAATGACTTGGGCTTAAAATTAGTTTTGGTTGCACATTTGAGTAATCCCGCACAGGAGTATTAGCGATTTTACCGATTTCGTGGGATTTCCAATATGTTGACATATGGCAACTATGTACTGGCAATGACAAGTCAGCTGATAAATAAACATTCGAAATTGTAAACTTTTTGCAGTTCTTACCAACTCCACTCACTGTCAAATTAATTTTCTCGGTTTTTTGTGAAATTTGGTGAACGTTGAGCCTCTGGAACTCCAAAGTTTCGAGTTTGCCGCTCATGTGGAGTTCGCGTGCGATATTGTTGTCCAGCATGGACACGTTGGCTCCGTCGTCAACAAACGCGTACGTTTTTATAGTTTTATGCTTTCCATGCGGTGTTACGGGCAACATTTAAAATAAAACACTGTGGGTACTGGCTGCGGCGTGACAATTTCTGCGTTGGGATGGTGGTGACTGATAATCGCGCATATTTCTTGGCGTGGCTGTTGTCAATTGTTGTTGTGGTGACTTGTTGGTGGTTGTTGTCACGGACTGTCGTGTGTATGTGTGTTGTGTGGTGTTGTGCAACAAAGGGTGGTACGATTTCGGGCAATCGGTCACACCACATTTTCTCTTACTTCGGCAAAGTTTGAGTTGGTGGCCCGGTTTAAGCAGAAATAAACTTTATGAGGTACGTTGATGCAACTCATTCTGGTGCTTGTCATGACTACTTTATATGGTCGGCAGGCTAATACTTGGAAGGTGCACACATCTTTTGGCTAAATTAAAAAAAATGGTTATTTATGCAATTTTGTGACTATCAAATTTTATATTTTGTGTATTAGGTGACGCTCCATTAGAGCCGTGGCTATCGATTCCTCATCGTGTTCCAGAAGATGGTTCCACGGTGATGCGTTTTAATGAGTTACACTTGGTGAGAGGGATCAACAATATTGCCCGAAGAAAGCTACTAAAATTACAAACGTGTGCTATGCTCTTGACAACAATGTCTATTTTCGCTTTGTTCATTTAAAACTTCATAAACTTCAAATATTGGAAGCCAATATTTTCCTAAATATTGCGGCTTCGGATGTGTTTTTTACCTTTGTAGCTGCAGAAGTGTAAAATCAGGATTAAAGAGAATTTTCTAAGATTTATTCAGCACGATTCTTAATGACAATTCCCCGGAAATTGTTTCCCTATTCCCCGTTACCCTATTCTAAAAATCGGAATCAGCTGTTGTATTTTCGACATTTTATTTTGTTCAAACGTCAGCGTCAAATAGAAATTTTTGTTTTTTTAGTAAAAAGAAGTTTGTGAAAAGAAAAAAATTGTGTTAGTATTAAAAATACAGTAAAATGTTAAGGCCGGCTTTCTTCATGCTAGGAGCAACATAAAAATGTGAATCAGAGGATTACAAGGAAAACGATACGGGGTGCTTCTAATCCATTGGAGCTACGGCAGTCGTTATAAGTACAATGTAAACAGGTTTATTTGAAATAACTGACAAATATTTTATGTTTAGGTTCCAAAAATTTTATCGTGTTAAAAAGCCTTTATTTACATGTTGTTTATGTTTTAAGTTAATTTACAACAAGTGATAGCATTGCACTCACAGTCGCCTAAAACAGCATATGATGTAGGGGCTGACCGAAAAAGCAATATCCGGACGGGTGTGCACCGCCAAGTACATCAAACCACCGATTAGGTTTTGATATGGATATCTCTTCATTGCATCTTCATCTGGGACTTTCGGCTTTTCAAGTTTACTGTTAGATGCCATAGGTGTTGATACAGGCTTGCAATCACTCATATTATATTTTTCCAATAAAGTTTTGCAATACTCATGCTGATTTAAAAATAGTTTCATTTCCGCCAAGTTTTGTTTGAATTCAATACCCAAACACAAGCTTACCGGTCCAACATCTTTCATTTAAAAGTTTTCGCCAATGATTTTTAGATTTCGGCTACCCATGTTGTTTGATGCGATTAATAAATCATCGACGTATACAGTCACAAGGACTATATCGTCAGTCTGCTTTCTGACAAACAAACAGGGATCTTCTCTTGTTGGTTTCAAATTAAGTTCTTGCAGCTTAAAAGTTAACTTCTCATACCATTTCAAGCTGGATTGGCGTACACCATATAACGATTTTACAAACAGGATCTTTGCAAGAATTTAAAACATCTAGCCCTTTCACTGCAATATCCTTTACTTGTTGCAACTTTAATCTGGATGAACCCACTAAATCGCCATTCACGATTCTCTCCAACACCATACTTAGCCTTTCTGGGACTTCCATAAAAACTTCCTCAGTAATTTCACCATTTAATTACGCGGTGACCACATCCATTTGGTGGATTTCAAGGCTTAACTTTGCTGATAACGCTGCCATTAAACTATTGACGTTGAGCGTACCACTGGCGAGTATGTTTCAATAAAATCCTGACCTGGACATTGGCAACTAGACGAACTTTCTTCTTACCATCCTCTTTTGTACAAAATACAAACCATTTTCCAATAACTTTTCGGTAATTGGGCCTCTCGACGATTTTCCAAGTGTTGTTTAATAACACTGTGGAATATTTTTGGGGTTGTTGTCTGGGGGGTGAGAAATTCCAAGTCAGGGTGATGGTACTAGGTCAGTATATTAAAACCCTCAAAGGGTTTTGCGTTCGTATGTGCCAGTGAAGTTACTTAATTGTAAATAAAAGCAGAACGCGTTAATCGATTTCTATGATCTATGTCGCATTTTGTTTATAGGTTATTTGACTACGTAAAAGTAATAAGACTCTACACGTTTTTCCGTTTGGGATTTATATGTTTTAAAAAAAAAAAAAATTTTTTTTGGCAAAATTTTCTTCATAAATTTATTTCTAATTGCAAAAATGTTGATTTGGTAGAGAAACAGTATATTAATGGATTAAAGAAAATGTAATTATTAATTTTTCTCAATTTATTTCAGCAAAATCGAACTAGTCGTTCTCGAGTTATGTCAAACTACGTTTTTGCCAACATTTTACAACTTAGCGAAAAAACATCAAGATAATGAAAAAATGTAAAAGGTCATAAAAAAAACTGGCGCATGCGAACGCAAAACCCTTTGAGGGTTTTAATATACTGACCTAGTACCATCACCCTGACTTGGAATTTCTCACCCCCCAGATTGGCTGCTGTACTGTGTAATTGGGCCACGTATACGACTTCAACAGCTTTTAGCCATGAATCTTCATCTCCTTGCTGTAGAACTTCGGCAATTGTGGTTGGATTTTCTGGGCTTACAAATTGACAGTCCTCAAACCCCTCAAAATCTGAATCCGACTCACCTACGCTCCATTTATCTACCGATATTTTATCCAAGGATACTTCTAAAACACCAGTATCGTTGTCGGTCGATTCAGAATATTCATGGATGTCTTCATATTCATCTTTAAAATACATACGTTGCATTATTTTTGCATCACGACTTATCACGATGTTTCGTTTAAGAGGTGACCAAAGTCTATATGCCTTAGCTTCGGTTGAGTACCCGACTAATACACACTCCTCAGACTTGGAATCAAATTTACTTTTAGAACTGCCTTTCGCCAAAACATATGTTGTAGACCCAAAAACTTGTATATGATTCAAAACAGGCGTTTTTCCGTACCATAACTTGTAAGGTATATTTCCATTAAACGCTTTCGTCGGGCATCTATTTCATATAGCAGGCAGTGTTAATTGCCTCTGCCCAAAACGACGGCGGAGTACCTGCTTGCTTCATCATGCACCTGGCCATTTCCAAAAGAGTTCTGTTTTTGCGCTCAGCAACTCCATGTTGTTGCGGCGTATGGGGTGCACTTAGGCGTCTACGAATGCCACACCCATGCAAATATTCATCAAACTCATGATTAATATACTCACTTCCATTGTCAGATTGTAGTGATTTTATTCTCTTGCCAGTTAGCATCTCTGCTGCATTTTGAAATATCTTAAATGCACGTAATACTTCCGATTTTTGTTTGATTACATAAATTTCGCAGTATCGTGAGTAATCGTCCGTAAAAGTTACAAAATATTTAGCACCAGAATGGGAGGCGATCCTCATCGGCCTACTGACATCGCTATGATCAATCTCCAACACATCTTTAGAATGCTCAATTCTACTTTAAGGAAAAGGTTTACAGTTTGCTTCTCGCTCACACAAATTTCACATGGTGTCAATTTCGCCGTGTTGTTAATATTCATTCCATGTACTAATTTGTTTTTGGCCATATTTCTCAGGTTTTGCTCGTTAAGATGTCCCATCTTGAAATTCCATTGATCCAAATTATTTGATTTAACCTTTGCGGCTGCAGCTATATTTAAACAATCTTCTATGTATTACAAATTTCCAATGCGCTTTGCAGTATACAAAACTTTGCCTTTTTCTCGTATTTCTGCTTTATTTTTGTAAAAACAAACGTCGTAGCCTCTATCAGTTACTTTTGAAATTGACAGTAAATTTTCTCTCAAATCCTCAACATAGAAAACATTTTCAACACTAATGCGCTCTTCTTGGCCTCTCTCATTCACACAGATCTTTACATTTCCCATGCCTGTTATTTTCGTTGTGATTTCATTCGCCAAATTTAAGATTTTTTCAGTTTTCTCAAAACTTGCAAATTTCTGCCTGTCTGCACTCATATGCGCAGTACTACCACTATCAAGGTACCAGTAACTATTCTTTGCCGATGACAGTAACGCCGTTTCAATTGTATTGTACATGGCTCTCTCTTCGCTCTCATTTTCTCTTGTTTGTTTTGATTTGCAATTTCTCGCGTAATGTCCAGCCTTACCACATTTGAAACAAACGAACTTTTTCTTTTCGGCTGTACCCTTCTTCTTTGCTGTATTCTCGTAGTTTTTGTTGCTACCTCCGTGCTGTTTATTTGATACATACATTGCACCTTGTTCGTTTCTGTCTTCTTTGGATTTTCTCGCTTGATCTTCTTCTAAAATTTTCACACGAAGTCTTGGACTCGGTAATTCATCTCTCGTCTCTAATGCACACCTGAATGTCTCGTACGACTCTGGTAAGCTGTATAACAACAATATTGCCAATAAATCATCGCCAACAGTCACTTTTATTTCCTTTAATTTTGCCATGGCATCGAAAAAAACATTTAGATGATCTCTTATATTATCACCATCATTCATTCTTCATTCCAATTTATTCCACATCTCCAACGATGTGGCACATTCTGTTATCAGACCAAGCTCCGATGGCGCAACTGACAATGTTATGTCGGCACACGCTTTTTGGTCAGCTTCCAACCATTTTTCATGTGCCACTACCTCTGTTGCCGCTGGTATAATTTTCGTACCACTTGCATATGCCTAAAGATCATTCTTTATTAGAACAGCCTTCATTTGCAGTTTCCAAGTATCGTAATTTTCTGCGCCCAATGGCTGTATTCTTACTGCAACTCCAGACATTTTTCAATTTTTCGTCTTTACAGCAAAACGTTATTAAATACCTTTAATTAATTCACGCAGGGCAATCTGGGCCCAAAACCTGATAGAATTTGCGTATTAAATGATTAAAACTTCGATTTAAAATAAACGCGTGCTTTATTTGCGGAGTTCAAATTCAATCTGTGTTCTCTCGAACAATCTTCTTCTGAAGTATATCATATAAAAAGGAATACAAAGTAAAAGGAATAAATGTCAAAATAATCAAATGTTAAAGAGTTGCCATTTGAAATACTTCGTATATTCCAACAAGATCAATACACTTTTGCATGCGCACAAACCAATTCTCGAAGCACTTTTTCCACTCCAATTGAGACACCTCTCGAGTGGTCAAATAGCTCATCGTTTCAGCTGATTTGTGAGAGCTCGCATTGTCGTGATGCAAAATGATCCGTCTTCTCTTATTATCTTTCCTCATTTCTTCGAACACTGTTGGCAAACAGATGATTGTATACCGCCCAAAATCGATCGTCCTACGTTCCACTAAAGGCACTGTGGCTACATGGCCGGTTATACCGAAAAAAGAACGCAATGATTCGCTTCGATGTACTTCTTCCACGAACAACTTTTGTTGGATTTGGCTCGTCTTGAAAGACCCATACGGTCGATTGCTTTTTTATTTCGGGTTCATATGCATAGATCCATGATTCGTCACCTGTGACAATGTTATACACTGCCTTTGAGCTATCGGAGTTATACTTTTTCAACATCTCTTTGCACCAATCGATACGAGCCTATTTTTGAGTCAAATTATGTGGGATCCAACGAGAACAATTTTTTTTCACGGCCAAATGAACATGCAATATCTGTAATAAGTATGTCATTGTGACTCTAGTGTAATTATTTAGTCGCTAAACTAGCAACATTGTCGGCTGTAGTAAGAACTAAGAAAAAGATAAAGAACGGGTGTAAAAGAAAACATACTTGATATTTTTCAAGAGGGGATAGAAACGTGAACGAGGAATAAAAGACTCAAATAACTCATAAATAATTTAAAAGTGGTTTTAATTACAACACCCATCATTATATCAGAAGATATAATATTACAAATTAGAAACGGATTGACAAATAAGAGAATGTATATGATCCTTTTGTAAATTTTGTCAGCGGCGAAATACGCCGGTGCCTCCGAAAGGTAAAATAGTTTAACGACTCAATATTATTCGAGAAAAATTCAACACTGGTGCAGAATCGGATTTAAATTTCAATACCACGTAAAGTATCGTCAACAATCAAGACACGTTGTTAAAACTTTCCGGAATACAGTACTAGCATTGGGTTTTTTTCCGACATGTCTGCAAACGACCGCCTGTCACCTTAATTAGATTGTACTCAGTAACAAACGACTGGCCAGATTGAAAGCGTAGCTTTATGGTATATATGATTGGCAGCGGGAAAATAGCTGGGCTTGAGACTACTTTATTTGGCTAATTGGCATCGGAGGTGTTAACATTTACAACACGTTATATCCAAATGATGGAACAAAAAACTCGATGTTAGGACAGTTACAACAGGGGATGTAATAATACAACGCACACTGGAGAGGTTATACAACAATTCGACCAACACTGTTGACCACCACGCAATGAAGCCATGGAAACATACAAGTTCAATGTGATTGCTCAAAAATAACGGCAAGCTTTCACGAAATTCGAGACAGAACTGCGAACACCAATGCGTTACTGTGGCTTTAAATGCGAGTGTGGAAAATCCTACGAGGATCGTATGTTATTGAAGCCCATGACAAGAAATTGCAATTGAAGCTGTTGGATGGCCTGGATGAATAATTGGGACGTGTTGTTAATATATGTAAGTCATATGTGGCAGCAAATGCAAACAAAAACATATTGGATGCAAAAAAGTCAGCTGTTAATGCCGTTGAAATGAGCGACAGTCAAAACTTCGGAAGCATTCATCGTATATGGAACGATTCATCGGAAATGATAGCAACAAGAACAGCAAGCAAAGAGTAGCTGAGCTCAATAGAAGTGATGTACAGGGTAATATTTCTAGTATAGATAGCAAATTAACTGGATTATTAAGTTCAAAACGTAGATTAAATTAAATAGGATTGAAAAGAAAGCGTTGGACCAAGCTAGCTGGAAAACGAGTGTTTTCTGTTCTTGATTTAAAAAGTGTTTTTTTGGCACATGAAGATAGATAGGAAAATATCGGATCTTACAACATTTCTAACACCTTTCGTAGGTACAGATTTATTCACGTGTCATTTGGTCTTAATTGTACGCCGGAAATGTTTCAACAGGAGATGATAAAAATATTTGGGGATATGCAAGGGGTGCTGGTATATTTTGATGATGTAGCTATCTGCGGAGATAATGAGGAAGAACATGATCGAATAATAAATTTGGTAATGAATAGGGCACGCATACATAATATTAAATTTAATCCAGAAAAGATTCAATATCGACAAAATGAAGTGAAATTCATGGGGTATGTTTTATCGTAAATTCTCCCTTCCGAGGCGGATTTGAAATATTAAAATGCAGTACTGAAAATAAAGAGACCGGAAAGTAAATCAGACGCACTGAGATTTTTCGAAATATCTCGAAATGATGAGGAATTTAACTTGACAGAGGCACATGATAGGGAGTTTGAAAATTTACTTGGAATAGTGATATCCGAGCTGGTACTTGTCATCTATGACCCAAAAATTCATGTAATCGTACAAACTGACGCATCCAAGGATGGCTGGGGATGCATTATTATTCAGATTGGCCACCCTGTAGCTTTTGCGTCACGAACATTGAGCAGGAGTGACCAAAAATAGGCACACATTGAGAAGGAACTTTTGGCCATTGTTTTCGCGTGCCAACGTTTTCATTTCTTACATATGCAACATAAGATGGCAGTTTGTCTACATTCACCACATATAGGTGTAGAGAAAACCTTAGCGCGTGCAAGAATTCTTTATAATTGGCCTGGGATGAATAAGAACATTAAGGAATATGCTGGCCGCGACTACGTTGCGCTTACTGATGCCTACTCGAACTACCTCATGGCTATTAGTCTCAGAAACAAAACTTTAGCTTGTAATATTGATACATACTGTGAGGTTTTTAAAAATGTAGTATATCCCACAGTCATAAAGTGTGATAACAGCTCATTTAGGTCTGTTGAATTTGCGCGGTTCTTAGACGATTATATATTGAGTTTAAGCTTTCAAGTCCAAGGTACCCTCAGAGCAATGGACTGGCTGAGAAGGTTGTAGCAATCGCAAAAAATTCTAAAACGTTGTCAGTATCGCATGTTGGAATACAACACAACGCCGTTGGCAGACATGCATACTACTCCATCGGAATTATCCTTTGGCAGACTTTTGAAGACCAAGTTACCAGTATCAGGCTCGCTTTTGGTCAGAAACAACATTGATGAAAAGAATATTGAGAGTAGATTACTAAAGAAGAAGGAGATGCAAAAATATTATTATGACGGGAACGCCAGATCAATGTCGGTAATACATGAGGGAAACCTAGTAATTTTAAAAAAGAAGATGACGACGTAAATGCACCATCGGTCGAGGTTGAGCCCACTGCAATAATGCCAACGCTTCCAATAATGTCTAAAGGGACTGGCTCAAGTACAAACGAATTTGAGACAGTAGATACGAAAATAAGTGAACCAATAACACAGTGTAACAAAAAAGAATGAAGTCGAAATACCTGGGTAGTGAGATTATTTTGCTTGTAGATCTTGCTGAGTAAAACAAGCAATCGGTTTTGAAATTTCCCAAACACCTCCAAATCTGGATTACGGGTAAAAACCCAGTTTTTCGGATATTGCGCACTTATAAGCCAGTAACTTGGTTGAATATCAACCGATTTTACGTTTAGAAACTGATTGAGTTATTCAACTTTTATTAAAACATTTTTGGAAAAAAAATACAATTATTGGCAATATTACTTAGAAATGTTTGTTTGTGCGTGTTCTCAATAATATTCGGAAATCATTTTAATTCTATTTTTTCATAAAAAACGTTTTTCCATTGTAATTATTTCTTGATGAAAGTGTTCGCCTTGTTCATCACTAAACTGGCCCAGGTTTTCTGGGAAGAAGTCTAGATGTGAATGGAGGAAATGCATTTTAATTGACATGTTGCAGCCCATTTCACCATACGCACTCAAAAATGCATCAACAATCGCTAAATAGTTGTCGCTTTTGTGATTACCAAGAATGTTATTACATAGTGCAACAAAATCTTCCATTCGCGTTTTTCAACGGAACTGAGCTTGTTGACAAAATTCTTATTTCTCATAACTTTACGAATTTGAGGTCCAATGTATATACATACCTGAAATTCATCAGAACTGATAAATGCGATGCCAAATATAAGATCTGTGAATAAATTAATGCCTTTTTTAATTTTTGCTTCGCTTAATTTTGGGAACGCCGCTATAAGATAGAAAAAAGCTTCACCGTTTACATCTAGTTTTTTTTACAAATTGTGGCAGAACAACCTTATCAGATGTAACTAGTGGGGTGTTTATAACGTTTTTCCTGCCTATAAGATATCGATCACGAGGTGGCCATACATTGCGATCGTATCGATTTGGTGCACGACTATCCCATTCACAAAGCTAACATGGATAATTTGTGTAACCACCTTGAATACCAAATAAAATTTCAAAACCTTTAAATCAGCAACGAATTACCATTTATGCAAGTCATAGTTGACGAATCGCAGTATTTAGTTCATAACTTCATACGTTTTTTTGTACATGTCACATATGCGATTGGAACAGATTTTTGTTATGCAGTAAAACAGCTTTCATGCCTAGAAATAGCATTACAAATTTTATACAAAAAATAAAATCTATTAAAAATCGATAACTTTTTTGCATACGTACTTATACATGAACCGTCAATGAAAAGTCGCCATTCGTCTGCCTTATTATTGAGACTTAAAGCCGGAAAAAGTTTGGGTACATCAGCGCAATATATGAGATTACAGTCATTTTTACCAGTCTTAAAACTTTCTTTAAATAACAATGTCCGGTCACTTCTTCTACTGAAAATAACACGAAAATCTTCTTCCACCACATTCCACTGCCTTAATCGCGACCCAAGGAATTCAGCCTGTCGTTTTGACAAACTTAAATCGTGAACGAGATCGCAGAAATCTGTATTTGAAACAAAATGTAGCTCCGTTGTAGATTTGGATGAAATGTACTCTTCTTCCACCAAATATTTTTCAGCTTCAAAACCTCATATGCTCGTTGACGGAACTTTATCATTACCAGATATCGGTTTTGTAACACTTGCAACATTTACATTTTTGCGGGTTTTAAAAGTGTGCCCTGAAATATTTGTTTCACAAAAGAAGCAATCATCTGGTTTATGCCAGAGCTGATGATGCCAAGTCACAGGCCTTCAAAGAAATTGAAGGTTGAACTTTTTTTTTTAATGTTGTACAGCAATTTTCACAAACAAATTCTGGCTCATAGCAGCCACTGAATTTGTAAGAACGATTGAAGTGATAAATCAAACAAAAAAATGAACAAAAACTTACACTAAAACAATATGTTTACACGACAAATGGGATACTGAGATATTTAATAAAAAACAACGGTCAAACAAATATTTCTGAGAAGTTTGGGCAAAAATTGTATTTTTCAAAAAATTAAGTTTTAATAAAAGTTGAATAACTAAATCAGTTTCTAACGGATTTTAAAAAATGACCGAATTGTATTCTTAAGAACACTCTCTTTATTATTCAGATCAAAAATTTTTACTTTTAAAAATTGTGTGTAAAAACGCATCCAAAGTTAAAAAATTACAAACAAAATTAAAAAAAGAGTTTACAGGAAAAATACACAGATTTTTTCGGTGTGATTTTGAAAGTGTATACACCATTCAGAAAAACTTAAAATCGGTTAATATTCAACCAAGTTACTGGCATTTAAGTGCGTAAGGACCGAAAAACCTGGTTTTTACCCGTAACTCCAGATTTTGGAGGTGTTTCAGAAATTTCAAAATCGGTTTCTTGTTGTACTTAGCAAGATCTACAAGAAAAATAATATCATTTCCCAGGTATTTTTTCTGTGTCACACTGTGTAATTACCCGAAGCAGCCGTACTGTTAGGCCCCCTTGCCGTTATGGTAGGGATTACGTAGTTGAGACTCGGTCCAAACGCAAATAGCTTAAGTCTTGAAAGCAAAATCTGTAGAAAAAAGGATCCATTACTTAATCGCTAAATAAGCTGCAACGTGAACGAGGAATAAAAGACTCAACTCACTCATAAATAATTAACATGTGGTTTTAATTACAACACCCATCTAACTGCTTCTTAAATATCTTATTGATGGTTATCATACCAATGTCAAATGATGCCTCAATCTCACGGTATGTCACATGTTAGTCTTGCTTGATCAGTTCACGCACATCATAGATGGTTTCTGGCAAAGTGACCGAAATTGGACGTCCTTCACGAAATTCATCCTGGAACGAACGGCGTCCATGACTGAACTCTTAGTACCAGCGATTAACAGTGGTTTTTGGTGGTGCTTCATCGCCAAAAGTCGAAACAAGTTGATTTAAGCACTCTTGTCTCGATAACCCACGCCGAAAATCGTAAAAAATAATCGCACGAAAATGTTCACGGGATAATTCCATTTTTTGACTGAGATGAATTTTTCAACACACTGCAAACAAAACAATTCGCCCTCAAATGACAAAATGTTCTGAGTATAGTGCATTTAGCATTTAAAATATGTCAAAGTTTCGAATGGAAGTTACAGTTTGTATCTAGTATTGTCAGGACCCGAAATATAAATAGCAACCCTCGTACAACAAAGTCAGTTTTTTCAAAGCACTTATATGAATTGTAGTAGAGTTCGATCACGACCTTGATGAATGTCAGACGCATTACGTTTATCGTTATCAATATTTCAATAGAAATTCTTTATAAGAGGTGTTTACTTTCGGGTTTCTGCAAAACACTAAAAAAAATCTTTGTTTTGTGACTGTTGACTTTAATAGTACTAACGATAGAAACTAAAAACATATTTATTTGTTAATAAAAAAGATACGAGCAAGCAGAGCTCTTTCTTATCAAAAAAAAAACAATAGCAATGTAGAAGTACACTATAAAGCAATGGACGTTACCGAGCCATGTGCTCTAAGACAAAATACATACAACACTGAAAGTCCGACTTCTAACAACAGAGTCATAACAAGTGCGAGAAAACGAAAAAGCAACAACATGATACAGCAAAGTGTAACGTCGGAACAATTGAAAAACAATTATTACTCAGTTCTTGACTGTGAGAATGACTGCGACACAGAAGAACTAAAAAACTTTCAGCTCCACGTGCAAACTAATGTGAGCAAACGTCAAAAACCAAATATATCCCACTCAACGAATCAAAAAAAACGTTACAAAACAAATCAATGCCAATAAATAGTGGGAATTTAACAAACCCAGCAAACACTTCGAGTGCAGCTAACAATGACATAATTAAAAAACAAAAAATACCACCAATAAATGTATTTGATATAGAATCAAATGAACTAATAAAATTCATAAAAAATGGTCTAAAAATAACAGATTTCAAAGTAAAAGTATTTATATATAAAAAATCCATATTTTTAAACTTTTTACAAGACTACATGAAAGTTAAGACATACTTGGAAAAAGTACAAGCTAAATCCTTGACCTATACACCTAAAGGATTAAAAAATAAAACTTATCTTTTGAAAGGGCTTGATCCCGACATGGACGTAAACCTTATATTACAAGATTTGAGCAAACATGAATCTGATGAATTACAATTTCTAAAAGTATTCCAATTTACCACAAAGAAGTCTGCTATAAATGTAGAAAAACTTCCAATATACATGGTGCAGTTAGGCTCTGAAAGTAATGTTAACAAATTGAAATCTATAACGGGTATCAATCACAAGTGTATCAGATGGGAACATTTAAGGCGACCGGAAATAACCCAATGCAGGAACTGCCAGGGCTTTTTCCACAGTGCTGCAAATTGCTATTTAGCAGCTAAATGTGTCAAATCAACGAAACGCATGAAAAAGGAAAGTATGGTTTGAAAGAGGGCGAAGAAACCTGCTGTGTAATTTGCAAACAGTATGGACATCCTGCTTCATACAAAGGATGTCAGGCATACAAAAAACTACAACAAAAATTGCGACTTTTTTTTTAGAAAATAATCAAAATATTAATAACACTAATACTCATGTATATAATAGGGGTACTTATGCTCAAATTGTAAAGGAAAACATGTTTTCAGTAAATAATAACAATATCCAATTAACCACTTTTATGCAGGAGGTTAAAACTATGATGCTAGACTTAACAAATCAAATTGAAAATATTCAAAAAGAACTTCAAATACAAACTTTACGTATTGATAATATTTCTAAATTCGTTGACATATAATGGCTAATATCACTACTAAAAACATAAAAATTATTGAAATTAATGTAAATTCACTAGTGCTAATAAACAAATATAACTCTTCAAAATTGTATTCAAAGTCACAACCCAGATATTGTTATAATAAACGAAACCAAACTAAATAAGAAACATAGAATAAAATTTGACGGTTATGATAATAAAAGAAGGGACAGACCTGGTTCTAAAAGGGCTGGTGGAACTGTGATACTTATTAAAGATGCAATTAAAAAACATAAATATACTAACAGTACAATAACAAAATTTAATTATCTCGAATCAGTAGTTATACAAATTCCCATAAATAGCCATAATGAGTCCTTATTTATCATATGTGACGCGCATATTATCCCTCTGGTAACAATGATGGATGGGTACCTAAAAACTAAATTACACGACCTCTTTGTGCCACTAAATATACAGAATACCAAAAATTATTAACTTAAACTGTAAACATAAGGAATGGGGCAATAGGAAAAATAATACAAAAGGGAATATACTTAACGATTGGTTGATAGATAATGAGATAAATTTTAGATGTAAACTTTATGCCTCTGCTATGCCTTCATACCCCAGATCACAGTCATATCTCGATGTTTGCATAGCTGACAGTAGACTTAAAGTTGAAAGGGAAAACAATACTCTTAATTGCATAAAAACCATTGATTATGACAGCGATCACAACGCGTTGGAAATAATTGCATCAATGCATGATGAGAGAAATAGTTTCAATTTTCTTAAAGCAGAACCCAGTATTAAATACAATTATAAAGCCACAAAGTGGGAAAAATGTAATAATCGAATTATGGCTAAATTCAACGACATAAATCCGGTACCAAATGATCGCAACCTAGCAAACTCTGATATAGACTGTCATCTGGAGGAAATTCATGCCATAATAAGCAAGACTGTAGAAAAAATTGTACCACAGTATAAAGAAAAATCATATATGAAACTTAGCAATCCATTAATAGAAAAAGTGTATTGCGAAAAAAGTAGGATTCTTACCCTAATAAAAAAGCATAATAGTATGAAAATTATAATCCCTGAACCCGCTTTACACTTATAGCCATTCTAAAAAAGACTCGTAAAATCATAAATGAGAATATAGCATTGATGGTCTACAGAAATATTGAGAAAAGATTAAAACACGCAAGCACTAGAAACTCAGCGGACATGTTTAATAAAATCAATTGTACGTATAGAAAATTCAATAACATAGACATAGAATCTTTGAAAATTTCTCAAGAATTACGGGAACTTATTCATAAGGCCGGCTTGGATATGCATGAGATAGAGACCAAGATCAGAATTACCTGATCTGTGGTGAGCATAATATTGTGAACATGATTGGCGGCTACTTTGAGTCTATTTACTCTCAAAAAGAGATTGATTACGACAATAACCATTTGTACGTTAATCGGAAATTAGATACATTGTTGAACTCAAAAATATCATTTGAAAGAAGCCGAACTACTATCACAAATTTCACTAATGCTCAAGAAGCTAACGATCATGACAGTGGGCAGGCAGGAACATTCTTTGTGACACGGAACGAGGTGAGATACATATTCAGAAATCTCCGCAACATACTTTCTACAGGACTGAATAATATCCCTAATATTATTCTAAAAAACTTACCTGACAGCATAATACTGGCTTACTGTACACTATTCAACAATATGGTAAACAATGCTTACTTTCCTGATAAGTGGAAATAAGCTAAAGTAGTCGTGATACGAAAGAAAGATTAGGATCGGAAATGTGCGACCAATAAGCTTACTGCCAAGCCAAACATCAGTAAGGTCTTTGAAATCTGCATTTATAATATAGTTAACAAGTTCTGTACAGAGAAAAGTCTAACAAATGACAGACAATCTGCATTCAGCGATAGATACTTCGCTATCAGCGATAGATACTTCGTTATATATATAAGTAAAAATGGAGTTAGTAGCAAAAAATACAGAATGTTTAACGTTTTACAGCAGGGAACTGTCATGGCAACAGGCCTTTTCAATTTATACATACTCGAGTTACTAAGTGAAATAGAAAATATCATATTATTTGCAGATGATATTATAATTTACAGCCCAAATGATAGAATCAATAGCATCAACAGGGATCTACAGCTTTCCTTCTCACTGTGGAAACTTATGCCAAAAAAATATAAATAATGAAAAATGTGAAACAATTTTATTCAGACCGCCTGTTAATAAATGCAACATTAACATAAGAAAGGAATGGAAATATTTTGGGATAAAACCGAACCTTTCGAATGCTATATTACCTATATCAGATAAAGTAAAATATTTTGGAATTTATCTAGATAAAGTTTTGTATTTCAACGACCACATTCGACATATATTGGACAAAACTAGAGGGGCTTTCTTCGCAAATAGATCGCTATTCTATTCAAAATATTTAGGAACTAGAACCAATGTAGTGAAGTTACTAATCACTGATTAGGCCGATAATAACCTACGGATGTTCAACATGGTTCAACATTTCCTCATCTTACATAGAGAAAATACGCGTGATGCAAAGAAAAATACTCCGAGTTTCCATCTATCTATGTACAGATCGGCCCGAGCAATTATGAAAAAGATATATCTAACTCCGCCGAAATAAGCAGAATTGACAATTTTATTATAGAACTGATTCGAAATCACATTGTACGAAGCACCTAATGCATAGAATATGATCTTATACAAACATGGGATATATAGATAATATAAGTACCATACAAAAAGGATTTGTACCACCGGAGAGTTTCTTGTTCTTAGACAGCAGAAATGCTATTCAGAACTCAGATGGAGTTCTAGTTTTCCATCATTATAGACCGGCTACGACAAAGGCCATGGTGATTGATACGGTCAGCGAAGCGAACATGAGACATGGTACAAGCACACCGAATAAAGACGTGGGCAAGATTGCCAAACTAAACACCGACAAATACTGGTGGCTTAGTTAACAGTTTAGTTACTCCTTGACCTTTTATTTTATCTTAACATACAATATATAAGCGATGTTTTTCATAATTTTTTCATTCCAAACTAATAAAAAACGAATTAATCAAATATCTCCTACTCAAATATTATAATTTTAAAAAATTTGTCATTTACCAGTTGACCATGAGCTCAGCGTGGAAGTATTTCTAGAAGGACAGGGATCCTGATGAGCGAAATGTTGCGCTTCATTTTAAGGATGAAACATTCTGCTCAATTTGAAGGATATGAAAATGCAAGTTTGCTCATCTACTGTTGGTTGGAGTTTGATAGACGAAGAATATTATAAAAAAAAATATATAACTCATTCAAAAATTTATTTTTTTAAACCACAAAATGACATTTTTTGTATAATTGTTAATAAGAAGAGTGACACATCGAATTATAAACCTGTTAATGTAATAAGAACATGTGACCCAAAAAAGTGGTTTGAAATGAAAAATGCAAGAAATGATGTTAATATTCAAAATTAGTTTTTCAAAGGGCTTAAATCATTCGGTCTTGATTTCGAAAAGAATCTGTCAGTCTGAAACAAATATTTCAGGGCACACTTTTAAAACACGCAAAAATTTAAATGTTGTAAGTGTTACAAAACCGATATCTGATAATGATAAAGTTCCGACAACGAGCATATGTGGTTTTAAAGCTGAAAAAAAAATTGTAGTTGTAAAATTGTAAAAAAATTTCCTCTAATTAGTTTTTAAGATGTAATTTTGAAATTTTTAAACGATTTTTTATGAGATGTCTCAGCTATTTGGACCATAACTCCCAAACGCTATTACCGACCAAGAGAGGTCTGAAATGAAATTAGATTTTCTAAAACTTTTTCATACAAGGATTTAAAATCAGTTTAAAAGTTTTGATTTTAGAGGTATTTAAAATTTAAAAAAAAATTATTTATTTTTTTTGCAAAACTTGAGACAAAAATAATAAAAAAAAAATTTAAAAATATAAAGGTAAATTGAGCCTAAAGTTCTCGAGAAAACCAAGATATCGTTTATAAAAATTGGGCAACGAATGGTAGAGTTATACGTCCTGGTAAACTTTTCGATTTTCAGCATTTAAGTTACTTCTTTACTAAGTTTCACCGTTGAGCGGAGGTGCCTACAGCCGATTATTTTTGTAAAGCAGCCAGCACAGAGCCGTACATAGTCCCACTAAACAACGTGTTGTAGTGATATATCGATATCACTATTAAGTAACAGTCTAACAGCCATATTCATAAAAAAAACTTAATTGGGATTTAAAGTACATATTAGTTAACAAACACTTTTTGCCTAACAAATGATTGATAAGAAAACGTATTCATAAACGCTACTTTAACTAATATACAATTTAATCAATTTGACGATTCAATGCTGGCAACACTGTCGTTTTGACTTGTCATTTCAATCTTAATGATGCAGTTATACGATTATCAATTATGTGAGTAGTCGAATCTATATATTTTTTGTATTGTTTATTTTACAAAAAACTGATTTAATAAACAAAAATATATATATGCTTACTTGTAAAATAATAAAAACAAAATCGTGTTTAAATAAAAGACAAATTGAGATCAATTATGTATTACTGATAAAAAAAAGGTATTCGAATAACGAATAATATTATTCTTATTTTGATTGTTTACACATCACTAGTGAACTTTTTACAATTTTCCCTTTTTTGTGTTGTGTTTTTTCCATAAAGAAGTTTTTATAAATGAAAATGGAAAAAATGACGATTGCAAACGCAAAAAAATTAACGTATCCATTCTAATCGTATCTAATCGTATCGTTTTAAAAATATTTTTTTCTTCGTTGTATTCGTAAAATTCCAAAAATGTGTGTGTAAATGTAGAAAAACAAACACAAACGTCACTTTAAAACACTGTTAAAGTAGGGTCGAAAGAATATTAAAATGCACACATTTAATAATGGTTTACAAAACGATTATTAAGCTAATAATCGTTTAGGAATACAGTTTTCATACATTAAGCTTAACAATCGTTTGTAAAGCTGTTTTAAATTTTTATGAATACGGCTGTAAGTAATAAAGTAATAGCTAATTAGTTCTAATAATTATTTTCTTTGCACAGCTGATTAGTACTAAGAAATTATTGTTTACTTTTAAGGATATTGATGTAAAGAAAATTAGGATTTATAATACTTTTTATTTATAAGGATCACTAAACACAAAAGAGTAGGTAGAATAGTGCGACTTCTTAAGGAGCTGGCTGACTTCAGAGGAAGTTGAACAGCGATCCCCCACCTACCTGGGATTTGGTGGTAGAGAGTAGATTTAATAGAAACCCAATTAGTTTCAAAGCAAAAAAATGCATGAAATATTTATATTTTAAATATACATATATCAAAACACAAAAAATATAATTTCTTTAATGAAAAAACAGAAAGCAAAAAAAAATAGAAATATTTTCATTAAAAATAATAATAAAAATGAAATATTAAGAAGTAACAAAATATAAAAGAAAGAAGAAGAAAATAACGTAAAAAGGAATATATATATATATATATATATATATATATATATATATATATATATATATATATATATATATATATATATATATATATATATATATATATATATATATATATATATATATATATATATATATATATATATATATATATATATATATATATATATATATATATATATATATATATATATATATATAAAAGAATCACTACACAATCACTACAAAATTTTCATTCAAATTTATACACATTATTTCGAAATAACACACTTTCTATATGATTATAAAGTACACAGGAAAGATAGAATTTATGAATAATTAAAAGGAATTAAAGGTGGAATAACACAAAAGATCAGAAAAAGTGTAAACGATAGAATATTAATGTTGTTAATAGACAGCTGATTGTCAATTATATGGTTAATAAGTAAGCGGAACCAAAATACATGGTTGTATTTAAGTTGCAGAATTGTATCCTTGAAAGCTGTACAACCGTTATTTTTGAAACATATTAAAGACTGTTCGCACTATATAATATATTAATTTTAAGTTATTTGATTATATATGATTATATGTGACGCGAAAAATAGAAAGGGACCTAAGGTTAAAAACCAGTTTTGTTCAGGAGAGCTTTTTGAAGATTAGGTCCCTTTCTATTTGCGCTTCAAATCGTCGACTTCACTTTCATAAAACACGCATATCTCTGGGAGGGAACACTTTTAGGGCATGGGATCGTCTCATTCGATGCTCAGATGTTGTCCACATCAAAAAATGAAAATTGATTTACCCTTAGGTCCCTTTCTCTATGAGCTGTCACATATGTATATTTTATGAGGGAACATAAGGGATGTTCACACCAGACGGTGGAACAGAATTTTAGATATGAATTTTGTATGCAGAATTTGTTTGTAGTGCACACGGTGCGAAATCTACATTTTTTTCTTCTATTATTTATTTTTTTTGGAACATGTGTGTTTCTAATGGAATCAATTAGTTAATGTATATATGGATTGGAGAATGTGAATATAAATTTGAGGAAGAGCAGGAAAATGGTGCATTCTAAAAAGTTTGTAGACGAGAAATTAAGAAGATTGGAAGTTTTAGGGAGTACGGTGAAAGAGATAGTAGAAGGAACTGAGGAGGAGAAAACCCTTACAATTAAATGGAATTTTGAAGAACTTTAGAAGATATTTCATAGTGTGAAGATAAAGGAGGAAGAGCGGGAAGAAGGAAGTTTGCTGAACATGGCGAGTTTTGATATATCGATGGTAGGCAAGAACCTCCAGGTGCTCAAAGGCGCGTATGAATATTTGGATGCTTTTATTACGCTGGCGGAAATGCTACATGATTTGTTTAGAGATAAAGATAAACCTATAATTTCAAGATACATTTGCCGAGTTGAAAAAAGGACTCGAGGATGCTTATCCTAACCCTTGGACTGTACAGCTAGTTTTGACAGAGCTAGGGACTATTAGGCAAGGTAATTCTATCAGAAATGAGTTCGGGGAAAGAATATCGTAGTTGTCAGATCAGTAAAGTATGTTTGAGATAAGTAATTTGTCGAAACCATCTAAGGAGAAGAAAGATGCACTTCATAGAGTGCGCGAGAGTATGTCACTTAATATTTTTATGCAGGGGGTCAATGCTGAGTACCAACCACTTTTTGGCGAACATGTCTTTTGAATGAAACTTTGAATGAGTCAACGAAGCGGTGTGTGACGGCCGAGAAAATCCTTGGTTTGTAGAATAGGAAAGTCTTACCGGTGAATAAATTGGAAGGTAGAGGTGAGGATCAAAGGTACAGCGATGGTGACAGGTACGATAAAGGTAGAGGTAATGAAACGGTTACAGTAATGGCAATAGGTATGATGACGGTTACAATAATGGTAGTAGGTATGGTAACAATTATAATAATGGCAGGAATTACTGTGGCAGATATGTTAACGGAGACAGGTAATATTATAGAAGAGGTGGAAATTTTATTTATGGCAACAACAATAATGAGTCAAGGAATAGGGGTTACCAATAAACAAACAGAAATAACAATTTTACTCGCGGACATGACAATTTCCGAAATCAGAACGGACAAGCGGATTATAACCCAAGGGATCAGAGATATGCTAACGAGGGCAACAGAAATTATAGGGCCTATCCTTACACAGATCAGCAGGGGAACTCTGAGGGCCGGGTAACAGATGTCGTTATTCAGGAAGGCCAAAACTAAGGACATTCAATATAGCAGCTAAATTCATTGCATATTTAATTTTAGACTGCAGAAATATAAACAGAACTTTGGGATTCTTGGTGGACACAGGTGCGAATATTTCAATTTGCAAGGATCATCATTTTTTTAACGTGAATTTTAATGATACGGCAAGGCTAGCGGGAAAAACTGAAAACGCGGTGCAGTGCATTGGTTCGACAGATTTGAAACTAGAAGTCAATGCTGCTACCCTAACCCATAGTTTTTACATTTTAGACAAAGATTTTCCTATCCTTTCTCATGGAATAATTGGGCGAGATATTTTAACAAGATATATGAGCAAGATTGATTTTGAAACTTTTACAATAACATTTAATGTAAATGGGAATGAGATTGTGCTACCTATGAACTCGAGGAAAATATGACGAATGACAATGATCATACCGCCAAGATCGGAAATGATTCTATTGATTTAATGGTGAATGAAGACAGCATAGTACTAAACGAGGAGTTTTCTGATAGTTTGTACCTTGCAAATTGCTTGATTTCATCAAGTGGAATAGCGCATGTTAAGCTATTGAGCACTACGGAGAGAGCGGTAAACATTGGTAAGATAGACATATGCTATGCAAGAGGATCGGAAACGCCAAATGACGATAGGCTTGTCACACTTGTAGGAAAGTTCGATATTGGAACCAGCGATCCAGATGCGATAGAATCGATTACGTAGATAGTAGCAAATTTTCAAGATGTTTTTCATCTGAATAATTTTTATACGCAAAAATAGAGACGACAGATACGACACCGGTTTACATAAAAAATTATTGGTTACCACAGGCGCATATGGAGGAGATAAATGATTAAGTGGATCAGCTATTTGTGGATGACATAATTGAACATTCTGTTAGCCCTTACAACTCCCCATTGCTTGTAGTACCCATGAAGATAGAAGAAAATGGCATTTAGTGGTCGATTTCAGAAAGCTTAACGATAAGCTAGTAAATGATAAATTTCCGTTAACTAGGATCGAAGACGACTTGGACAGGCCAAATATTTTTCTACATTGGGCATGACTAGCTCCTTTCACCAAATAGAGCTACACGTGAATTTACGTCCACTTACCGCTTTTTCAATCGGGAATGGCCATTTTCAGTTTAAGCGTTTACCTTTTGGACTGAAAATATCATCTAACAGCTTCCAGGGAATGTTAACGATTGCATTGAGTGTTTTAGATGCACAGGTTTTCTTTTACGTGGATCACATAATAGTCTTTGGTTGCAGTTTGAGACACCATAATGAAAATCTTTCGAATGTGTTTCACAAGTTGAGGAGGTTTAATTTGAAACTTAATGCAGGCATGTGCAGTTTTCTAAAGCTAGAAGTGGTTTATCTTAGACATTTGATAACGTAAAATGGCGTAAACAGATACAGCCAAGAACGAAGTTATAAAGAAGTATCCGATACCGTCGAATGTAGATGATGTCAAGAGGTTCCTGGCATTTTGGATTTATTATAGACGTTTTATACCAAAGTTTGGTTATATAGCGAAGAGTTTGAGTGGGCTCCTAAAGAGCTCAACTTTAAAAAACAATTTACTAGAACCACCGATACTCAGTTGCCCAGATTTTACATGGCCTTTTATATTGACGACTGATGCGAACAACTATGCTCTTGGTGCGGTCTTGTCACAAGGAGAAGTGGGGTCGGGCCTGTAACGACAAGTCTCCTCCGGTCGCGAGTGTAGGGTTTGTACAGAAATTTATAGATTCTACTGACAAAGTGTAAGAGAAAGGCGTGTGGGTATGTTTTTAAAATACGTTCAGACTTTATTTAGGAGAAGGGTTCTGTTTATGTTTAAAATACTTAAATAAAGGGTTGTCTCCGGTGAGACCTGTCTTAATGCTCAGGTTGGCTTTCGTCCAGCCCACTATTTTCGGGGAAACCTAATAAAGTACTCCGGGGCTACTTCTGTGCTCGCGGCCTTCGCGAAGACCTGGGTAAGTACTCCGGGACTGCTTCTGCGCTCGCTGTTTACGGGGAGACCTGGATAAGTACTCCGGGGCTACCTCTAGGGTAAGTACTCCAAGGGCGTCTTCAAAGTTATCTGGTTAATTCACGGGTGAGAACTGGCGATGATCTGGGTCTTACCACCTAATCCCTAATTTGAGAAAAGCTAGGAAACACACGGCGTCTGCAGACCTGCGGAAGTACTCCAGAAGGATAAACAAGGGAAAGCGTCAGGCGAAAACGCGTTTTATGGAGACCTGCGTAAGAACTCCAGGGGGCTAACGAATAACAAAGGAAATGCGTCAGGTAAATAGTGGCGTCTGAGCACCTGCGTCAGCACTCCAGGAGGCTCACGGTTAGCAAATGAAACGCGTCAGGCGAATATGCGACGTCTGAGGACCAGCGTAAGTACTCCGGAAGGATCACGGATCACAAATGATCAGGCGAATATGCGACGCCTGGAGACATGCGTAATTACTCCAGGGGGCTCAGTGATTGCAACGGAACTCGTCAGGCGAATAAACTGCGTCTGAAGACATGCGTAGTACTCCACGAGCACTACCAAACGTAAGGACACTGGGGATAGAAACGATTTGGAGACCTGTGTTCGAACCAAGTTCGAGAGCCCCATCTAACATACAGCGTGTGTGTGTATATTCGTTATGTTCTAATGTTATTTGTCTCCTTGTTGTTTACAAGGATCAGTACCACGTGTTGTCTCCCGTGGTACTGGCAAGTAGGAGGTAAACAACAAGGAGGCCCTCTTGTGCAAGGCGGGAAAACAACAACGAGGTACACTTATTGTTCGAACCAAGTTCGAGAGCCCCATTTAACATACAGCGTGTGTGTGTATATTCGTTATGTTCTAATGTTAAATGTCTCCTTGTTGTTTACAACGATTAGTACCGCGTGTTGTCTCCCGTGGTACCGGCAAGTAGGAGGTAAACAACAAGGAGGCCCTCTTGTGCAAGGCGGGAAAAAAACAACGAGGTACACTTAGTCATGGGATTAAATTCATATTTATTTTTTGATTTATCTTTGTTTTTTTTTCATTCATGTTGCTGTTGTCCCTAGGTGTGGCCGAAAACGAGCGTTGTAACTTTTGAACCTCATAGACTTACCCATTTCTTATGCAAGCGCGACGTTGTCAAGGCCCGATTTAACCAAACCCGTAATAGAGAAAGTATTACTGGCTATTCTTTGGGTTATTACTTTTTTTTAGACCATACCTATACGGTAGAATGTTTATGGTAGTCACCTCTAGTTTCACTCTTTTCACATAGAAACCCATCATCATAGATGACTCGAACTATAATGGATTTAAGCGACTGTGAATACAAATGCCGATGAATTTTCGAGGATAGTTATGAATAGTGAAATACTCAAAGCGATGATTCCGATTGGGATTGATGATAAAAAATTTCTTGCGATTACGAGAAACATGGGGAGATATGCTATTACAGAGAACCCTGATATTACAAAAAACCCAGATATAGCAAAGAGCCTTGATATTACAGGTTGTGACACACTCAACCGAAATCCTGATCAAGTTTTTGCTTGGGACTGTACGTCAAGGTTGGATATACGAAAGATGAGGACAAGATGAGACGGGAAAAAAACAACGAGGTACACTTAGTCATGGGATTAAATTCATATTTATTTTTTGATTTATCTTTGTTTTTTTTTCATTCATGTTGCTGTTGTCCCTAGGTGTGGCCGAAAACGATCGTTGTAACTTTTGAACCTCATAGACTTACCCATTTCTTATGCAAGCGCGACGTTGTCAAGGCCCGATTTAACCAAACCCGTAATAGAGAAAGTATTACTGGCTATTCTTTGGGTTATTACTTTTTTTTAGACCATACCTATACGGTAGAATGTTTATGGTAGTCACCTCTAGTTTCACTCTTTTCACATAGAAACCCATCATCATAGATGACTCGAACTATAATGGATTTAAGCGACTGTGAATACAAATGCCGATGAATTTTCGAGGATAGTTATGAATAGTGAAATACTCAAAGCGATGATTCCGATTGGGATTGATGATAAAAAATTTCTTGCGATTACGAGAAACATGGGGAGATATGCTATTACAGAGAACCCTGATATTACAAAAAACCCAGATATAGCAAAGAGCCTTGATATTACAGGTTGTGACACACTCAACCGAAATCCTGATCAAGTTTTTGCTTGGGACTGTACGTCAAGGTTGGATATACGAAAGATGAGGACATTGAAGTTTTTATCACTTAAAGATAGAAAAAGTATAAATGTAGACGAAAGTAATGTTATGGTAGGATGTAGCAAAAATCCATCGGTTACAAAACTGACCTTGGAGCTACTAACATCAATGATGAGTGAATTAGGAATACGTGAGCTAGCTTTAAACAAGGATGATTATTTTTTTGAATCAATAACAATGGATGAGTTTAGAAGAGTGTTCAATGAAATACAGCGAAAAATTAAGACAGATCTAAGAATTGTACTATACGATGAACCAAAGAGAATCAACTATAAAAAAATAATTTAAATTAGTAGGCGAATATCACGAATCAGTGCACGGTGGAAACTTGGGTGTTAGAAAGACGTTCATAATTGAAGCAGCGATATATATGAATGAGAATATGAGTAAAATGGTGAAGGATTATGTGGTCAATTGCTCACAGTGCAAATTTAACAAACAGACAAGACATACAAAAGAACGACTAACATTAACGGAAAACATGGTGAATGGCATACTTGGACACCATATTTTGCGAATGCCTATAATACGACACCGCATATAGATACTGGTTATTAACCATACGAGTTCTGTTTGGTAAACTTGCCTACCTGCCGAATGATGATTTTTCTAGCGAGAAGGTCCTTTATAATAGCGAGAGTTATCTTGCTTAACTGCGTCAGATATTAAAATTTTCTCTTGAAAAAGCGAAAGATCTATTAGGAAGGTCAATGATTAGAAGATTATTTCAGGATATGTACTCAAATTCTCTAGGCTTGAAAACAGGAGATCATGAGAGATGAATAGGAAGAAGAATCAGTCACCAGGGCCATATAAAATAGTTAGTAGCGAAGTAGTAAATTTAATATATGGACAATTGTTGGCAAAAGTTTTTCTATTTATTATAGTTAATGGCTTCACCCCAGTCAATTTTTTTTAATCAGATCTGCTACAAGATGAGTTTGGCAACGAGAATGACAAGTGACAGCAAAAACTTTGCAATTATGGAAAGTACTTCTATTTTTCTGAAGGAATATATTTGGGGGAGATTTAAAGGAGAATTAGTCCGACGGAATATTCCACTAGATTCTAAGAGTTTTTGTTGACAAGTATTTAGATAGATCTAGTTAGTTAATACACAAGCGAGCTTTTTACGGTAGGTCTTTAATAAGTTGAGAATCGTTCAAAGTCCATTTCATTAGCTCAAACTCGAGGAGTCTAGAGCTACAATAAGCTGTTTCCTTCAATTTTTTTTCATATGCTCTAACTCATAATTTGCCAGTACCACTTTTTCATATTACTTCTTGATTTGTGGAGGCTTGAACCATTTACGTTCCATTCCATGAAACCGAGCCATGGTTATATTTCGGAGGCCCATAATTCCTCGCAAAGGTTAAACAGTATTGGCATCAATCGTTCCGCCGTGTAGTGCCTCCAAAGTTTTCTTCACAAATGTTGTTCTCTTCTGACCTCAAAATCTTTTTTTTTGGTCTCTGACACCTCCCAAAATCATGTAATACAAAGTTGTAATACAAGGTTTCAAGGTATGTGTAGACTGTATAAATGTGTAAGAGCTGTGACACTAGAAGACGGTCCTGTGATTTTTCTCGTTCGGTTCGAATAAGTAAAGTGGATCTGGCCACCCTAATAAAAGCAGTATAATAATGCTTTTGGTCACATTATCTTCTGCTAAATCTATGTTGACAGTCTTTGACACTACGATCAGCGGAAAGGCAGTTTTAAGAAAAGTGGCTTGATTTCACATAATGTATTCAATCAATTGTTTTGGTAGTGGTTAGCTTTTCATAGTCGGCAGCTTAAATAGGGTTTAGAGTTTGTCAAAATCGTTTATTTTGTTTCGTTCCCGTGTACTTTGAAATGTTTTTGAACAGATTTCACACGTTTATCCGGCACAGGATAATCAGAATTGTTAAGAGCATTTTCCGCCGCTTTGATATTACCAGCTGATTCTTAAATTTCTAGATGAGAAAGTGCTTAAATTCGTCCCAGGTTGAAAGTGTTAGGCAGTCAGCAAGAGAGTTTTCGAATTCCTCTAAAAAATTCCTAGGCCGTCTAGTTTAGCCAACGTATACCTTAATGGGGTCCCATCCTTTGGTCTTAATATCAACAGAATTCAGTGTGTAAATACTTTACAGGAATCCTTTTATTTTCGTACTTTTTCACTAAGTTTTTCCTTGCGATGCTGAAACCGTCGTGGGTCAAGGGCACGTGCGAAATAATTAAAGGCGCTTAACCAGCTGGTTTCTGTATCTGATGAAATAATTTCTCAACTTTGCGATTATGGCCATGTTTATATTTCGGAGGCCCATAATTCCTCGAAAAGGTTAACCAGTAGTGGCGTCAATCGTTCCGCCGTGTAGTAACTCCAAAGTTTTCTTCACAAATGTTGTTCTCTTCTGACCTCAAAATCTTTTTTTTTTTTGGGTCTCTGACACCTCCCAAAATCATGTAATACAAAGTTGTAAAACAAGGTTTCAAGGTATGTGTAGACTATATAAATGTGTAAGAGCTGTGACAGGAGAAGAAGGTCCTGTGATTTTTTCGTTGGGTTCGAATTAGTAAAGTGGATCTGGTCATCCTTATATAAAACAGTATAATAATGTTTTTGGTCACATTATCTTTTGCTAAATCTATGTTGACAGTCTTTGACACTACGATCAGCGGAAAGGCAGTTTTAAGAAAAGTGACTTGATTTCACATAATGTATTCAATCAATTATCTAGGTAGTGGTTAGCTTTTCAGAGTCGGCAGCTTAATTAGGGTTTAGAATTTGTAAAAATCTTTTATATTGTTTCGTTCCCGTCGTGGGTCAAGGGCACATGCCAAATAATTAAAGGCGCTTTACCAGCTGGTTTCTGTATCAGATAAAATAATTTCTCAAATTTGTGATTATGGCCATGGTTATATTTCGGAGGCCCATAATTCCTCGCAAAGGTTAAACAGTAGTGGCGTCAATCGTTCCGCCGTGTAGTACCTCCAAAGTTTTCTTCACAAATGTTGTTCTCTTCTGACCTCAAAATCTTTTTTTTGGGTCTCTGACACCTCCCAAAATCATGTAATACAAAGTTGTAAAACAAGGTTTCAAGGTATGTGTAGACTGTATAAATGTGTAAGAGCTGTGACAGGAGAGGAAGGTATGTTTTTGAACAGATTTCACATGCTTATCCGGTACAGGATAATCAGAATTGTTAAGAGCATTTTCCGCCGCATTGATACTACCGGATGATTCTTAGATTTCTTGATGAGAAATTGGTTAAATTCGTCCCAGGTTAAAAGTGTTAAGCAGTCAGCAAGAGAGTTTTCGAAATCCTCTAAAAAAGGGATAACCCTTTCTTAAAAGAACCTTGTGTCGTTCTATCCAAAACTCTGTTTGTAAAAAGCGGGTTAAGGGAAGATTTCATCGATGATGCGCAAACTCGAGAAAAAAGACAGTCTGGAGTCGTATGGCAAAATGATTGTATGCCCCTCACTATATGTCATCTTGGCACAGATACGAAGTCAATATATGGACAATTGTTGGCAAAAGTTTTTCTATTTATTATAGTTAATGGCTTCATCCCAGTCAATTTTTTTTAATCAGATCTGCTACAAGATGAGTTTGGCAACGAGAATGAAATGTGACAGCAAAAACTTTGCAATTATGGAAAGTACTTCTATTTTTCTGAAGGAATATATTTGGGGCAGATTTAAAGGAGAATTAGTCCGACGGAATATTCCACTAGATTCTAAGAGTTTTTGTTGACAAGTATTTAGATAGATCTAGTTAGTTAATACACAAGCGAGCTTTTTACGGTAGGTCTTTAATAAGTTGAGAATCGTTCAAAGTCCATTTCATTAGCTCAAACTCGAGGAGTCTAGAGCTACAATAAGCTGTTTCCTTCAATTTTTTTTCATATGCTCTAACTCATAATTTGCCAGTACCACTTTTTCATATTACTTCTTGATTTGTGGAGGCTTGAACCATTTACGTTCCATTCCATGAAACCGAGCCATGGTTATATTTCGGAGGCCCATAATTCCTCGCAAAGGTTAAACAGTATTGGCATCAATCGTTCCGCCGTGTAGTGCCTCCAAAGTTTTCTTCACAAATGTTGTTCTCTTCTGACCTCAAAATCTTTTTTTTTGGTCTCTGACACCTCCCAAAATCATGTAATACAAAGTTGTAATACAAGGTTTCAAGGTATGTGTAGACTGTATAAATGTGTAAGAGCTGTGACACTAGAAGACGGTCCTGTGATTTTTCTCGTTCGGTTCGAATAAGTAAAGTGGATCTGGCCACCCTAATAAAAGCAGTATAATAATGCTTTTGGTCACATTATCTTCTGCTAAATCTATGTTGACAGTCTTTGACACTACGATCAGCGGAAAGGCAGTTTTAAGAAAAGTGGCTTGATTTCACATAATGTATTCAATCAATTGTTTTGGTAGTGGTTAGCTTTTCATAGTCGGCAGCTTAAATAGGGTTTAGAGTTTGTCAAAATCGTTTATTTTGTTTCGTTCCCGTGTACTTTGAAATGTTTTTGAACAGATTTCACACGTTTATCCGGCACAGGATAATCAGAATTGTTAAGAGCATTTTCCGCCGCTTTGATATTACCAGCTGATTCTTAAATTTCTAGATGAGAAAGTGCTTAAATTCGTCCCAGGTTGAAAGTGTTAGGCAGTCAGCAAGAGAGTTTTCGAATTCCTCTAAAAAATTCCTAGGCCGTCTAGTTTAGCCAACGTATACCTTAATGGGGTCCCATCCTTTGGTCTTAATATCAACAGAATTCAGTGTGTAAATACTTTACAGGAATCCTTTTATTTTCGTACTTTTTCACTAAGTTTTTCCTTGCGATGCTGAAACCGTCGTGGGTCAAGGGCACGTGCGAAATAATTAAAGGCGCTTAACCAGCTGGTTTCTGTATCTGATGAAATAATTTCTCAACTTTGCGATTATGGCCATGTTTATATTTCGGAGGCCCATAATTCCTCGAAAAGGTTAACCAGTAGTGGCGTCAATCGTTCCGCCGTGTAGTAACTCCAAAGTTTTCTTCACAAATGTTGTTCTCTTCTGACCTCAAAATCTTTTTTTTTTTTGGGTCTCTGACACCTCCCAAAATCATGTAATACAAAGTTGTAAAACAAGGTTTCAAGGTATGTGTAGACTATATAAATGTGTAAGAGCTGTGACAGGAGAAGAAGGTCCTGTGATTTTTTCGTTGGGTTCGAATTAGTAAAGTGGATCTGGTCATCCTTATATAAAACAGTATAATAATGTTTTTGGTCACATTATCTTTTGCTAAATCTATGTTGACAGTCTTTGACACTACGATCAGCGGAAAGGCAGTTTTAAGAAAAGTGACTTGATTTCACATAATGTATTCAATCAATTATCTAGGTAGTGGTTAGCTTTTCAGAGTCGGCAGCTTAATTAGGGTTTAGAATTTGTAAAAATCTTTTATATTGTTTCGTTCCCGTCGTGGGTCAAGGGCACATGCCAAATAATTAAAGGCGCTTTACCAGCTGGTTTCTGTATCAGATAAAATAATTTCTCAAATTTGTGATTATGGCCATGGTTATATTTCGGAGGCCCATAATTCCTCGCAAAGGTTAAACAGTAGTGGCGTCAATCGTTCCGCCGTGTAGTACCTCCAAAGTTTTCTTCACAAATGTTGTTCTCTTCTGACCTCAAAATCTTTTTTTTGGGTCTCTGACACCTCCCAAAATCATGTAATACAAAGTTGTAAAACAAGGTTTCAAGGTATGTGTAGACTGTATAAATGTGTAAGAGCTGTGACAGGAGAGGAAGGTATGTTTTTGAACAGATTTCACATGCTTATCCGGTACAGGATAATCAGAATTGTTAAGAGCATTTTCCGCCGCATTGATACTACCGGATGATTCTTAGATTTCTTGATGAGAAATTGGTTAAATTCGTCCCAGGTTAAAAGTGTTAAGCAGTCAGCAAGAGAGTTTTCGAAATCCTCTAAAAAAGGGATAACCCTTTCTTAAAAGAACCTTGTGTCGTTCTATCCAAAACTCTGTTTGTAAAAAGCGGGTTAAGGGAAGATTTCATCGATGATGCGCAAACTCGAGAAAAAAGACAGTCTGGAGTCGTATGGCAAAATGATTGTATGCCCCTCACTATATGTCATCTTGGCACAGATACGAAGTCAATATATGGACAATTGTTGGCAAAAGTTTTTCTATTTATTATAGTTAATGGCTTCATCCCAGTCAATTTTTTTTAATCAGATCTGCTACAAGATGAGTTTGGCAACGAGAATGAAATGTGACAGCAAAAACTTTGCAATTATGGAAAGTACTTCTATTTTTCTGAAGGAATATATTTGGGGCAGATTTAAAGGAGAATTAGTCCGACGGAATATTCCACTAGATTCTAAGAGTTTTTGTTGACAAGTATTTAGTTAGATCTAGTTAGTTAATACACAAGCGAGCTTTTTACGGTAGGTCTTTAATAAGTTGAGAATCGTTCAAAGTCCATTTCATTAGCTCAAACCCGAGGAGTCTAGAGCTACAATAAGCTGTTTCCTGCAAATTTTTTTCATATGCTCTAACTCATAATTTGCCAGTATCACTTTGTCATATTACTTCTTGATTTGTGGAGGCTTGAACCATTTACGTTCCATTCCATGAAACCGAGCCATGGTTATATTTCGGAGGCCCATAATTCCTCGCAAAGGTTAAACAGTACTGGCATCAATCGTTCCGCCGTGTAGTGCCTCCAAAGTTTTCTTCACATATGTTGTTCTCTTCTGACCTCAAAATCTTTTTTTTTTGGTCTCTGACACCTCCCAAAATCATGTAATACAAAGTTGTAATACAAGGTTTCAAGGTATGTGTAGACTGTATAAATGTGTAAGAGCTGTGACACTAGAAGACGGTCCTGTGATTTTTCTCGTTGGGTTCGAATAAGTAAAGTGGATGTAGCCACCCTAATAAAAGCAGTATAATAATGCTTTTGGTCACATTATCTTCTGCTAAATCTATGTTGACAGTCTTTGACACTACGATCAGCGGAAAGGCAGTTTTAAGAAAAGTGGCTTGATTTCACATAATGTATTCAATCAATTGTTTTGGTAGTGGTTAGCTTTTCATAGTCGGCAGCTTAAATAGGGTTTAGAGTTTGTCAAAATCGTTTATTTTGTTTCGTTCCCGTGTACTTTGAAATGTTTTTGAACAGATTTCACATGCTTATCCGGTACAGGATAATCAGAATTGTTAAGAGCATTTTCCGCCGCTTTGATACTACCGGATGATTCTTAGATTTCTTGATGAGAAATTGGTTAAATTCGTCCCAGGTTAAAAGTGTTAAGCAGTCAGCAAGAGAGTTTTCGAAATCCTCTAAAAAATTCCTTTGCCGTCTAGTTTAGCCAACGTATACCTTAATGGGGTCCCATCCTTTGGTTTTAATATCAACAGAATTCAGCGTGTAAATACTCTACTGGAATCCTTTTATTTTCGTACTTTTTAACTAAGTTTTTCCTTGCGATGCTGAAACCGTCGTGGGTCAAGGGCACATGCCAAATAATTAAAGGCGCTTTACCAGCTGGTTTCTGTATCAGATAAAATAATTTCTCAAATTTGTGATTATGGCCATGGTTATATTTCGAAGGCCCATAATTCCTCGCAAAGGTTAAACAGTAGTGGCGTCAATCGTTCCGCCGTGTAGTACCTCCAAAGTTTTCTTCACAAATTTTGTTCTCTTCTGACCTCAAAATCTTTTTTTTTGGGTCTCTGACACCTCCCAAAATCATGTAATACAAAGTTGTAAAACAAGGTTTCAAGGTATGTGTAGACTGTATAAATGTGTAAGAGCTGTGACAGGAGAGGAAGGTCCTGTGATTTTTTCGTTGGGTTCGAATTAGTAAAGTGGATCTGGTCACCCTTATATAAAACAGTATAATAATGATTTTGGTCACATTATCTTTTTCAAATCTATGTTGACTGTCTTTGACACTACGATCAGCGGAAAGGCAGTTTTAAGAAAAGTGACTTGATTTCACATAATGTATTCAATCAATTGTGTAGGTAGTGGTTAGCATTTCAAAGTCGGCAGCTTAATTAGGGTTTAGAATTTGTAAAAATCGTTTATTTTGTTTCGTTCCCTTGTACTGTGGAATGTGTTAGAACAGATTTCACATGTTTATCCGGTACAGGATAATCAGAATTGTTAAGAGCATTTTCCGCTGCTTTGATATTACCAGCTGATTCTTAAATTTCTTGACGAGAAATTTGTTAAATTCGTCCCAGGTTGAAAGTGTTAAGCAGTCAGCAAGAGAGTTTTCGAAATCCTCTAAAAAATCCCTTTGCCGTCTAGTTTAGCCAACGTATACCTTAATGGGGTCCCATCCTTGGGTTTTAATATCAACAGAATTCAGTGTGTAAATACTCTACTGGAATCCTTTTATTTTCGTACTTTTTAACTAAGTTTTTCCTTGCGATGCTGAAACCGTCGTGGGTCAAGGGCACATGCCAAATAATTAAAGGCGCTTTACCAGCTGGTTTCTGTATCATATAAAATAATTTCTCAAATTTGTGATTATGGCCATGGTTATATTTCGGAGGCCCATAATTCCTCGCAAAGGTTAAACAGTAATGGCGTCAATCATTCCGTCGTGTAGTGCCTCCAAAGTTTTCTTCACAAATGTAGTTCTCTTCTGACCCCAAAATCTTTTTTTTTGGGTCTCTGACACCTCCCAAAATCATGTAATACAAAGTTGTAATACAAGGTTTCAAGGTATGTGTAGACTGTATAAATGTGTAAGAGCTGTGCCACTAGAAGAAGGTCCTGTGATTTTTTCGTTGGGTTCGAATAAGTAAAGTGTAGCTGGTTACTGTTATATAAAGCAGTATAATAATGCTTTTGGTCACATTATCTTCTGCTAAATCTATGTTGGCAGTCTTTGACGCTACGATCAGCAGGAAAGGCAGTTTTAAGAAAAGTGACTTGATTTCACATAATGTATTCAATCAATTGTTTAGGTAGTGGTTAGCATTTCAGAGTCGGCAGCTTAATTAGGATTTAGAATTTGTAAAAATCGTTTATTTTGTTTCGTTCCCTTGTACTTTGGAATGTTTTTGAACAGATTTCACACGTGTATCCGGTACAGGATAATCAGAATTGTTTAGAGTATTTCCGCCGCTTTGATATTACCAGCTGATTCTTAAATTTCTAGATGAGAAAGTGCTTAAATTCGTCCCAGGTTGAAAGTGTTAAGCAGTCAGCAAGAGAGTTTTCGAATTCCTCTAAAAAATTCCTAGGTCGTCTAGTTTAGCCAACGTATACCTTAATGGGGTCCCATCCTTTGGTCTTAATATCAACAGAATTCAGTGTGTAAATACTTTACTGGAATCCTTTTATTTTCGTACTTTTTAACTAAGTTTTTCCTTGCGATGCTGAAACCGTCGTGGGTCAAGGGCACGTGCCAGATAATTAAAGGCGCTTAACCAGCTGGTTTCTGTATCTGATGAAATAATTTCTCAACTTTGCGATTATGGCCATGGTTATATTTCGGAGGCCCATAATTCCTCGCAAAGGTTAAACAGTAGTGGCGTCAATCGATCCGCCGTGTAGTACCTCCAAAGTTTTCTTCACAAATGTTGTTCTCTTCTGACCTCAAAATCTTTTTTTTTGGGTCTCTGACACCTCTTAAAATCATGTAATACAAAGTTGTAAAACAAGGTTTCAAGGTATGTTGAGACTGTATAAATGTGTAAGAGCTGTGACAGGAGAGGAAGGTCATGTGATTTTTTCGTTGGGTTCGAATTAGTAAAGTGGATCTGGTCACCCTTATATAAAACAGTATAATAATGCTTTTGGTCACATTATCTTTTCTAAATCTATGTTGACAGTCTTTGACACTACGATCAGCGGAAAGGCAGTTTTAAGAAAAGTGACTTGATTTCACATTATGTATTCAATCAATTGTTTAGGTAGTGGTTAGCATTTCAGAGTCGGCAGCTTAATTAGGATTTAGAATTTGTAAAAATCGTTTATTTTGTTTCGTTCCCTTGTACTTTGGAATGTTTTTGAACAGATTTCACACGTTTATCCGGTACAGGATAATCAGAATTTTTTTTTTCGTTTTTTTGTTATTTATTCGGTCTTTTATCATTATTATGACTTGAGCAGTTTTTTATTCTGGTTCGAGACCTTTATGTTGTTTCTTTTTCAGAATCAACTTAAAAAGAAGAAATTGGTGAAATGTATTTGCTACGGTTGCCAGGCAGACTGTACAGCTGTTTCTAAACCCGCCAAGGTTTTTCTTCAGCAGTCTTTGGCAACGATTACTTCGGCCACAAATCAAATGACTTATACGGGAGACTCATTTTTATTAATGAGAATTACCCTTTGTGCATTTGTGGTCTTCGTTGAAAACCACAAATGCAAAAAGCACAATCAAAGTGTGCATGTTTTTTGTGCGTACATATACTCATACATGCGTTGCACATTAGGGCGTACCAATCCTTTTTAATAGTTTTTTCGTTTTTTTTTGTTATTTATTCGGTCTTTTATCATTATTATGACTTGAGCAGTTTTTTATTCTGGTTCGAGACCTTTATGAGAGCATTCGCTCTCCGCGCTCGAAGAGAACGGTCGTTAAAAGAACTCCTCTCGGAAATTAATTCTAATAAAATAAAATAAGCAGGGAAAGTGCAAAAATAAACTCAATTGTCGGGAAAATAATTATCTAAAATTGTTTGAATTCATTATAAGTATTAACTTGTAAGGAATTCAAACAGTTTTTTGACAAAATAAAATTTTAAGTTGAACAACAACCCCAGTTGTGTAAGAATAAGTGTAACAAAACAACCAAAATTAAAAAAGGCACACACACAGCTAAACAAACCCACAGCTTGATGAGCCATCGTCTCACTCAAGAGTTGGAACAACGCAGACACTCTTTCTGCAGTGTAAGTTCGCGGAATGCATACTTCGCGATAAATGCAGATGTAAACAATGGAATGAGAGAGGTAGCGCCACTAAGACAAACTCTCTCACCAGGCAGTGCTAGCAACAACAGTAATAACAAAGAAGGTGGAAACACAGCGAACACAGAAATAACACACGAAAACAACGACAAACCATTAAAGGCGGTACAGACAGGCATGGATCGCTACATTACTATAAAGCGTAAATCCAGCCCAGCCAAAGGCAACTCTAACAAAAAAAGTTGCAAAACTGTGAACGGTGAAGAGCCAACAACGTCCGTCACGGGTAAGAACCGGTTTGCATTGCTGAGCGAAGAAGAACCTCAATCTTCTTCCTCGGCAAATGCCGCAACTCCAAGGCCGCCCCCAATATACCTACGTGAGAGTAGCTCAAATGAGCTAGTAAATATTATTGCCCAAGTTGTTGGTAGTGGTGGCTTTCACATAGTGCCAATAAAGAAAGGGAACATTAACGAGACAAAAATTCAGGCATACACCGAAAACGGCTTTCGCGCTATTTCTAGTTATTTTAACGATAGAAATAAAAATTTTTACACGTATCGTCTTAAGAGTAGTAAGGGTATCGCGGTAATCTTAAAAGGCATTGAATCATTTGTAGGACCAGATGAAGTAAAACGAGCACTGGAAAAAGAGAATTTCAACGTTCACTCCGTGGTGAACGTTCTTAACAATAAAAAGGTTCCCCAACCAATGTTCAAGGTCGAACTTCAACCTGACTCGCGGAAACTAAAGAAAAATGAAGTTCATCCTATATACAAACTTCAATATTTGTTATATAGAAGAATTACGGTCGAAGAACCCCACAAAAGAAATGGTCCCGTTCAATGCCAAAATTGTCAAGAGTATGGACACACAAAATCATACTGCACTTTGCCAACCGTTTGTGTTGTATGTGGTGATCTACACCAATCGTCCGTCTGCAAAGTTAAAACGCAGGAACAGAAAAAGTGCAGTAATTGCGGGGAACAACATACCGCAAATTACAGAGGTTGTAGGGTTTACAAAGAACTTAAGCATAAACTAGAAGAGAAGCGTAAACTCATTTCTAACCGAAACGCGCCGAATCCTATAATCGACATCCAACAGACTCCAGTTTACTCTAGCAACGGAAACGGTATTACAAACGGTATAACATACGCGAATGTTCTAAGGGCGCATACACCTAATGCCCCAGTGCAACAACATGGTAACTCTGAATCAATGATTCAACAACTGGTACAGAGTATAAACATGTTCATGTCAACTATGCAGTCAATGATGCAAGAATTCATGCGAAACCAGAATCAGTTAATTCAAACTCTACTTACCAAAAAATAGGCCCTCTTAAGATATGTACATGGAACGCAAACGGTGTGAACCAACATAGACACGAACTGACCGAGTACCTAGATCGGCAGAATATTGATATAATGCTACTATCAGAAACTCATCTTACAGACAAATACAATTTTCAGATACCTAATTTTAGATTTTATGGTACTCACCACCCCGACGGTAAGGCTCATGGGGGCACTGGTATCCTAATACGTAAACGAATGAAACATGAAGTCGCTGAAGGAGTCTCACAAAACTACCTTCAAGCGACAACAATTCGTATCCAGATTCAAGGTAGTTTTCTTACCATTTCAGCAATATATTTCCCCCCGCGGTTCGCGATATCAGAAGATATACTTCTGAACTTCTTCAATGGTCTCGGACACAACTTTATTGCTGCTGGTGACTACAATGCCAAACATACGCACTGGGGATCCCGTTTAGCAAACCCTAGGGGAAACCAGCTGTATAAATGTCTAATGCGACGTCAAAATAAATTGGACTTTATATCTCCCAGTCAACCTACATATTGGCCTTCTGATATTAACAAAAAGCCTGACTTGATAGACTTCGGTATAATAAGAGGAGTTAGTAAATCTAACTTATCTGCTAGTACCTGTACTGACTTATCGTCAGACCACTCGCCAGTTATATTTCTTCTTCACGGGAAGACAGTACTTGTAGATGACCCACTAAGGCTTACTTCATACAAAACTAACTGGTTAAAATACAGGAAGTACATTAGTAGTCATTTAGATTCGAATCATCTAATTTCTAACGCGGATGAGATCGATAACAACGTATCCAACTTGAACGTAATCCTGGAACAGGCGGCCATTCACGCTACACACAGACAAATAAAAGCGACAAATAGTTTGAATACTTACACTAACCGGGAAATAGAGCACCTTGTAAGTGAAAAAAGGAGGTTCCGTCGCGAATGGCAGCGAAATAGGTCACCAGCGGCACGACTAAGACTGACTGAAGCTACTAAAAGGTTGCAAAGCGCACTTAGAAAAGAAGACAGTAGACAGCAGGCTAGTTTCATTGCAAGTTTAACTCCGACTGCTTCAACCAAATTCTCATTATGGAAAACATTAAGAAATACTAGTATGCCCACCGAAACGCAATTTCCAATACGCGACGCAAATGGCAAGTGGGCAATATCGGAAGAGGAAAAGGCCAATGTTTTTGCAAACCATCTATCACAGGTATTTCGCCCAAATCCTGCAAGTAGCGACATCCTTCCACCTGTTGATAAAATGTCTGCCGTAATTCCATTGTTTACTAACGCAAATGAAGTTCTGAATGTCATTAAAGAAACCGTGAATCCAGGTAAAGCACCTGGATATGATCTTATCACCCCTAAAATGATCTTGGAACTTCCCTATATTGCTGTGAAGTTCCTGGCAAAATTATTTAACTCTATTTTGAGACATGGGTACTTTCCTAAAGTGTGGAAAATTTCTCTGATTCAAATGATTTTAAAGCCAGGAAAGGACAAATCAATACCTTCCTCGTACAGGCCGATCAGTTTGCTTCCCTGCTTATCCAAACTATTTGAAAAAGTTCTTTTATCGAAAATAAAACCGTTTCTCGTGTCAAATAACATAATACCAGACCATCAGTTTGGTTTTCGCGAAGGTCACAGCACTATCGAACAAGTAAACCGTCTGACCCAAGCAATTGAAAAATCATTTGAACGGCGAGAATATTGCTGCGCAGTATTCCTGGATGTTGCTCAAGCATTTGACAAAGTCTGGCACTTTGGCTTGACCTACAAAATTTGCAAATACTTACCGGCAAATACGCATCGAATTCTTGAGTCTTACTTAGAAAACCGCAGATTCAGAGTCAAATGTGGACAACACGTCACCGATGACCGCGAAATACTAGCAGGTGTTCCCCAGGGAAGCGTCATGGGGCCTATCCTTTACATTCTGTTTACCGCAGATATTCCTACCAGCCCAAACGTGCTAACATCCACTTTTGCCGATGATACCGCTATAATGGCCACACATAAAAAGCAGGATATTGCATCTATGAATCTAGGTGTACATCTCAGACGAGTAGAATCTTGGCTCTCTGACTGGAGAATAAAAGTCAATGAGGCTAAATGCACACAGGTAACTTTCACACTGAATTTTAGCACTTGTCCGACATTGAAATTAAACAATATCCCTTTTTCTCAATCTGATCATGTTTCATACCTTGGAATCCACCTGGATCGCCGACTCACCTGGAGAAGTCATATCGAAGCCAAGAAAACTCAACTGAAACTTAAGGTCCATCAACTTCACTGGCTCCTAAACGCGAACTCAAAACTAAGCCTTGAATATAAGGTGCTGCTATACAACAGTGCAATCAAACCTATCTGGTTATACGGTGCCCAGCTATGGGGCAAAGCAAGCTCGAGCAATCTCGACAAAATCCAAAGAGTCCAATCGAAGACATTGCGGCTTATTACCGGTGCCCCTTGGTATATGAGGAATGAAAATATCCACCGAGACTTGAAAATACCTCTCGTTAAAGAGGCAATTCAAAAAATTAATATAAAGCACAAAGAGAAGCTCGAACGTCATGATAACATACTTGCTAGACAATTATTGTGCAGTCCCAGCTCTTTAAGACTTCGGAGAAACGAACGCCGTGTTTTCTAATCTTCAGCCGTAACAGTAATCGCGAACACACGCGCCCGAAAGACTGTGTAGAATCCTTTTCTACGTCACGTGGCTTAAACGCTCTTATACGTGATCTTTAAAACAGTCAATATCAATCGCGGACGAACAATCAAAAAAGACTGTGTAGAATCCTTTATTCTACGTCACGTGGCTTAAATGCTCTCATACGTGATCCTTAAAACAGTCAACGCGAAAAACCTACAAAACCCAAATTACGTCGTCCACTCTGCTATTCTAGAGTTATCCGTTATACTTACATAACTAGAGTTCTTCACTCTACATAATATCGCGAACACTTTGTAAATGACTGTAAGGGTCCTCTGGACCTTTATCACGAGGTTTAAGCCAAACCAGGTTTAAAATTCTCAGACATGTGATCCATACCAGTTATATACTATTTTGACCAAATTAATTAAAATTCCTGCCAATTAGCAGAGAACCACATTACAAGAAATCCATACTAGGATTCATTATTGAATTATACTTAAGATTCGTATACTTATTGTTAGGCTCCATTGGAGCAGATTCAATAATTCAAATAAAGCTTATATAAAAAAAAAAAAAAAAAAAACTTAAAAAGAAGAAATTGGTGAAATGTATTTGCTACGGTTGCCAGGCAGACTGTACAGCTGTTTCTAAACCCGCTAAGGTTTTTCTTCAGCAGTCTTTGGCAACGATTACTTCGGCCACAAATCAAATGACTTATACGGGAGACTCATTTTTATTAATGAGAATTACCCTTTGTGTATAGTCTTCGAACTGTGCGTAGAGCAATCTTCAACGCGCAATATCATTTCCACCAATTCCGTTTCGCATGGGTCTTCGTTGAAAACCACAAATGCAAAAAGCACAATCAAAGTGTGCATGTTTTTTGTGCGTACATATACTCATACATGCGTTGCACATTAGGGCGTACCAATCCTTTTTAATAGTTTTTTCGTTTTTTTGTTATTTATAATAACAGTCATAATAATGATAAAAGACCGAATAAATAACAAAAAAACGAAAAAACTATTAAAAAGGATTGGTACGCCCTAATGTGCAACGCATGTATGAGTATATGTACGCACAAAAAACATGCACACTTTGATTGTGCTTTTTGCATTTGTGGTTTTCAACGAAGACCCATGCGAAACGGAATTGGTGGAAATGATATTGCGCGTTGAAGATTGCTCTACGCACAGTTCGAAGACTATACACAAAGGGTAATTCTCATTAATAAAAATGAGTCTCCCGTATAAGTCATTTGATTTGTGGCCGAAGTAATCGTTGCCAAAGACTGCTGAAGAAAAACCTTGGCGGGTTTAGAAACAGCTGTACAGTCTGCCTGGCAACCGTAGCAAATACATTTCACCAATTTCTTCTTTTTAAGTTGATTCTGAAAAAGAAACAACATAAAGGTCTCGAACCAGAATAAAAAACTGCTCAAGTCATAATAATGATAAAAGACCGAATAAATAACAAAAAAACGAAAAAACTATTAAAAAGGATTGGTACGCCCTAATGTGCAACGCATGTATGAGTATATGTACGCACAAAAAACATGCACACTTTGATTGTGCTTTTTGCATTTGTGGTTTTCAACGAAGACCCATGCGAAACGGAATTGGTGGAAATGATATTGCGCGTTGAAGATTGCTCTACGCACAGTTCGAAGACTATACACAAAGGGTAATTCTCATTAATAAAAATGAGTCTCCCGTATAAGTCATTTGATTTGTGGCCGAAGTAATCGTTGCCAAAGACTGCTGAAGAAAAACCTTGGCGGGTTTAGAAACAGCTGTACAGTCTGCCTGGCAACCGTAGCAAATACATTTCACCAATTTCTTCTTTTTAAGTTGATTCTGAAAAAGAAACAACATAAAGGTCTCGAACCAGAATAAAAAACTGCTCAAGTCATAATAATGATAAAAGACCGAATAAATAACAAAAAAACGAAAAAACTATTAAAAAGGATTGGTACGCCCTAATGTGCAACGCATGTATGAGTATATGTACGCACAAAAAACATGCACACTTTGATTGTGCTTTTTGCATTTGTGGTTTTCAACGAAGACCCATGCGAAACGGAATTGGTGGAAATGATATTGCGCGTTGAAGATTGCTCTACGCACAGTTCGAAGACTATACACAAAGGGTAATTCTCATTAATAAAAATGAGTCTCCCGTATAAGTCATTTGATTTGTGGCCGAAGTAATCGTTGCCAAAGACTGCTGAAGAAAAACCTTGGCGGGTTTAGAAACAGCTGTACAGTCTGCCTGGCAACCGTAGCAAATACATTTCACCAATTTCTTCTTTTTAAGTTGATTCTGAAAAAGAAACAACATAAAGGTCTCGAACCAGAATAAAAAACTGCTCAAGTCATAATAATCAGAATTGTTTAAAGTATTTCCGCCGCTTTGATATTACCAGCTGATTCTTAAATTTCTAGATGAGAAAGTGCTTAAATTCGTCCCAGGTTGAAAGTGTTAAGCAGTCAGCAAGAGAGTTTTCGAAATCCTCTAAAAAATTCCTGTGCCATCTAGTTTAGCCAACGTATACCTTAATGTGGTCCCATCCTTTGGTTTTAATATCAACAGAATTCAGTGTGTAAATACTCTACTGGAATCCTTTTATTTTCGTACTTTTTAACTAAGTTTTTCCTTGCGATGCTGAAACCGTCGTGGGTCAAGGGCACAAATAATTAAAGGCGCTTTACCAGCTGGTTTCTGTATCATATAAAATAATTTCTCAAATTTGTGATTATGGCCATGGTTATATTTCGGAGGCCCATAATTCCTCGCAAAGGTTAAACAGTAGTGGCGTCAATCATTCCGTCGTGTAGTGCCTCCAAAGTTTTCTTCACAAATGTAGTTCTCTTCTGACCCCAAAATCTTTTTTTTTTTGGGTCTCTGACACCTCCCAAAATCATGTAATACAAAGTTGTAATACAAGGTTTCAAGGTATGTGTAGACTGTATAAATGTGTAAGAGCTGTGCCACTAGAAGAAGGTCCTGTGATTTTTTCGTTGGGTTCGAATAAGTAAAGTGTAGCTGGTCACCATTATATACAGCAGTATAATAATGCTTTTGGTCACATTATCTTCTGCTAAATCTATGTTGACAGTCTTTGACACTACGATCAGCAGGAAAGGCAGTTTTAAGAAAAGTGACTTGATTTCACATAATGTATTCAATCAATTGTTTAGGTAGTGGTTAGCATTTCAGAGTCGGCAGCTTAATTAGGTTTTAGAATTTGTAAAAATCGTTTATTTTGTTTCGTTCCCTTGTACTTTGGAATTTTTTTGAACAGATTTCACATGTTTATCCGGTACAAGATAATCAGAATTGTTTAGAGCATTTCCGCCGCTTTGATAATTAAAGGCGCCTAACCAGCTGGTTTCTGTATCTGATGAACTAATTTCTCAACTTTGTGATTATAAGTGGCAACCAAACTTCAGTTGAGTTGTCAACTGGCAACGCTACTGAAATAAAAAAATGCTATGTATGGCAACTTTTGTCAGTTGGAGTCGATAATAGTATTTAGATACTTCGGCAACTGTATATACAAGTATTGTAAAATAACAAAAAATTTAAAAAAAAGCAAATTTTAAAATTAAACATTTTTTTTTCATTCATAAACCCTGCGGAATAATTTTTTGACAAAGAACAGGATGTGCAAGATGTGACATCAATTAGAAGGTGTAGTGTCAGAAAGTTTTGGTGGAAGCAAGAAAAAAACTTATTTAAAATCGTTTTTTTTTGTAAAATAAAAGGCTTAGAGAAGTGGTGTTTTATCTGAGAAGGGAAAAAAACGCAAGCGAAGCGATTATTTACGTTTATCCCACTTTTGGAATTTAAAAAAAAACAGAACGTTTAAGAACATTAAAATTGTTACACAAAAAAAACATGATTTACAAATTTTAAATCAAGAAAAGAAAAAAAAACTTAAAAAAGTAAGAAAACTAAGAGAACAAAGCCACACAACTAATTAGAATAAAACAAACAAAAAATAGAAAACTTCATATAATCCCTGTAACAACGAGGGACTTTCGGCTACCAGCTCCAGCCTCTCCATAATCTTCAGCCACGGTACCAGGTACTTCCAGGCTTCCTTTCTGTGCTTATAACCGAACAATATACAGGACATGACGTTTAGACAGACATAAATTAAAACTGTCCGAGGAGGACATATTGTACGAAAAGCAAAGGAAACAATTTAAACATTTAATAAGGTGAGGTAGGGGTTGAATTAGTTCAGGAGTATGTCATCACATTAGTCGATCTAGAGCTGGCAAATATTTACTTTTTTGTCAACTGTCTGAATGGTTGTGTGAGTACGAAACGCGACCGTACTCAGAGCCCTAGACAGTGACCCTCTTTAAAGGGGGCTAAAGGAATTTAAGACATAACTCTAATCAGATTTTTTACTTTTCCATTTTTACTTGTTTTTTAGAGTGCGGCCAACGCTTCCCATTATTGTTTGACAACTTTTTTCTGATTCGTCTCAGTGTTTAACTGTGATGTGAAGGCTTATTTTATTTTGCGTTATTTTCTGTTTTACTTTAGCTTTGAAATGTATCCAACCTCTCTGCCGTTCATCTGAATGCGGCTTGTGGGCCATAGCTAAGGTTCTACACAATGCCCTTTCACACTTCATCCGTTATGGCCTTGGTTTCACCAAACACCCACACTCTGCGTGCTACATTTGGGTTCGCTTCCATTTTTTCTATCAAGATCTCGAATTGTTGTTTTGTGCTGTTTTTAACCATCATGTTAGGCTTCATACATATATCTTACGTATGTTGAAAATATGTACAGTTTACAAACAAAAACATAACTACCTTTATATATCACTTATTATTTCTTTAAAATTTACACTGCAACCAGTAATTAATGGTTGCCAGATTGATAACTGTCAGTCGCTTGTTGCATAATTTTAATGTAATTTTAGCAACTGGCAACGCAACACAAATTTGGTTGCCACCCTTACTAGACTCATTAGTCCTGAGCTATTCATATAAAAAGTACAAAAAAAGAACGTCGCGAATGTAGGCCACTGTAGCCCAATGACATGTGTTGGTTTCGCAGGATGACAACCTCTCATTTCTTCCAAATGAGATTTCGCCCTCAGTCCGAGTTTTGTCGCCAAAATTTCAGCATTTATTAAGCATCGACATCCGTTACATCAGATCGATGAGTTTGATCTTGAATCTCTCACACAGTATAGCTTATTGTATTTTTTACTCAATGGATAGGAGACTTATTCCGCGGTAGATGGCGCAAACGGGTTTATCTCGGTTTTTGTGAATTAGGCTTAGTACGCTAAGGTTGCATCATCGGACATGCGTTCGGTCTTCCTTATAGTCCAAACTAGCTGATGGTCAGCTAGTCTTGTTAACTTTGTTTATTGCTTCTGTCGTGGCCACGCGATCCTCTTCTTACTATTAGTTCCTTTTTTGCCGCTATCGTCTAGAATGTGCTGCTACTTAGCTCTGATATCATCCGGAGAAGGGATTATTGCAAAGAACATTTGGGATTGTTTTGTAGTGTAGACTGTTGAGAGTGTAGCTTTTCAACGTCTAGCTTTCTGTAGGTTTTGTAACGTACATCTTTGACAGCACATTCTAGTGCTCCTATTGTTATTTTCTGCTGGGAAAAGAATGTCTTACTAAATATACAAGGTGGGAGCAAAATTAATAACGCAATATGTTTTTAAATACTCTTCTATTAAAAAAAATATTTTGAGTAATGGAAATCTTTTTTTACCTATAGCGCATTATTGCTTGTTTGCAGCTGTCTAGATCGCAAAATATACGACTCCTTGCAAAATCTAAAACATCTTTCGATATGGTTATTAGTATTGCCCCTCCTTGTACTTAGGACGAGGTTTATTTTGAGTACAGAAAAGTTGTTGAAATATGTGGCCTTTGATGGCAAGTGTGATTTTGAATTTCATTTCTCTTAACTCTTAAGAATCCGTTTGGAAAAGTTTTAGTCGAATCACTGTAAGAAAAAAATATAACCGCATGATAATGAATCAAGATATACACAACACTTACAACAGCCATTTTGCCCAAGGGATGTTTTCAATATTTTGTGGTGTATTTTGGTGACCTGAACTCCAAAAAAAAAAATTATCAAAAAATTTGAATGTTGAATTTTCGTCGTATTTACATTTATTATTTTAGCTATAACTTTGCAACGAGTCTGATCAAGCACTGTGCTACATGACATTAATGGTAATTGTTATACTAAAGGGTGTTTTTATTAGACGTGTGGTTTTCAATCTGGCCACATATCTTTCGGAGCTGGTCTTTTGACAGCTGTCATTTAATTTATGCTCAGTTTGGTTGCCATTTCATAATAAATAGGCTGACTCTGGAACAAAGTTTGCAAATCGTTGTGAATGTGCCCAAAACGAGATGGCCAACGACCCTGATTGAGAAAATTTTGTTCTGCGATGAAGCTAACTTTTGGTTGAATGGGTACGTTAATAACCAAAATTGTCGCAGATGGAGTAATAAAAATACACAAGCCATTGTTGAGACGCCTTTACATTCTCAAAAAGTCACTGTTTCGTGTGCTCTATGGGCAAAGTGAAAAAATTATTTCGTATTTGCTTAGCAACACGTTTTCATAGAAAAAAGTTCACATAATAAAGTTAAAAAAACTAGACAATAATTTTTTTAAGAATCAGTGTGGGACTCGGAACCAGAAAAAATAAACTACGTGGCATTGCCGCCACTTTACGACTTGTCCCAAACGCCAAGAAACAATTGAACTTATTAAAGTGGTATTGTTGTGCACTTTGTGTTGAAAGAGTGAAAACAATCATAACAAAATAAGAAACCCAAGAAGTGGTGGTATTTCTAATTAAACACCTATACAGTGTCGTTTATTATACATGCACACTAGGGGTGGGATAGTGCACGAGTTTTCGATTTTGATACGGCTCACCCCCTTATTTTGTGGGGTTTGGAAAAAAATTCTAGGCCAAAAATTGGGGGAGGCGGGATCGGGGATATGACAGCTCATCGAGGTCAAAGGTCGTGGGAAAATATTCACAAAAAGCCCCGCAAATATCCAGGAGTCGCACCTAGAGGGGTAAACTATGACCGACCCCCATTAATTTTTCCTCCCAATAGTTTTTCCAAATATAACTACCCCCTATCTCCACCCCCTAAGGGGGATCCCCTACAACAAATTAATTTTTTTTTTTAAAATTTTCGGAGACAACCTCAAGTATTATAAATTTTCCCTTACGATGATAAAAAATATTGTTACTTGAGGTCGTCGCCGAAAGTCGGAAGAATATCCAGGTAGTAATGAAAAAATTAAATAATTTGACTAACATTTTCGAACTATACAAAGTTTCAAATTTTAAATACATGTATTTTTACTTTTGATAAAAACGAAAATAATTTATCATTAATAATAACAGAAAATTTAAACGAAAATATTATTTGGTGGTGAATTTTGTCGTTTTAAGTGCATTTTGCATTAGACTTTTCTTATTGGTTAGCGATAGAGGGTATTCATGCCAAAAATGTATGGGGACTCCCTTAACGGTTAAACATAGTGTGGTTTTGTTCTGAGAAACTGTTGGAATTGCAGAAACATTGGGAGTTGGTGTTACATTTAACACTTTTGGGGTAGTTAAAGTGGTGGGAGCAAAATTTAATTTAAATATTGGGAGGGAAAAATTAATGGGGATCGGTCATACATTTTACCCCTCTAGGTGTGACTCCTAGGTAGTTGCTAGGCTTTTTGTGAATATTTCCCCCCATCCCACGACCTTTGACCTCGATGAGCTGTCATTTGCCCCGATCCCACGTCCCCCTTTTTTGGGCCCACACATTTTTTCCAAACCCCACAAAATAAGGGGGTGAGTCATACCCAAATCTTACTACTAAGAATCTCCATACAACACTATCCCACCCCTAATGCACACGTTACGAATTTGTGGTTATTGCTTATTCTTATCGTATTGGAAACAGATATGCAAAATACGATTGTAAGTTTTGTACTTTTTGCTTTTCTAAAACGTACTTTTCCGACTCCTGCGCTAGTAAAATCCAACCTATTCTGAAAATGCAATTTATTAAAACCTAACGTTCAAGATTATTGTTCATAATTTTGTTCTAATTATTACATGTAGTACATGCCCTTTCATGAAAATTAGTTGGTAAATCATCACTGGTATGAAAACTATTTGGTGCCAAAAATATGTGTGTGTACATTTCTGTTGTGCCAATTAACATCGGTTTATGTGCACGAGAGGGAAATGATTCAGTATTTAAATCAATATTTGTTGGATCATTACGTTTCATTTAATTAAAAATATATTCTTATAAATTCCATTTTGCCGTATTTTGGTAAACCAATAAGTAAAGCCAAACAAATTTAAAAACCCAACAATAGCATTAAATTAATTAAGCATCTTAGTTTTTTAGAAATCGAGTTTACTACGTGATTCGGAGTAGTACCGTGATACTTTTGAAAGTACAACGGTATCAACTTTTTCATTCCCGGTTGGAAATAGAATATTTGCAGGGTGATTCATTCACGTAAGAGGTATGGCTATCTTTTAAGAGAAAAGATAGTGCTTAGCAATTTTACCCTCGTAAACTCCGACCACCAATCCGATAACTTTCAAACCGCTGCCATTTCGCCCTTTAGCTTTGCAGTCGTGAATGAATACATATGTATGTATGTAAATATCGTAAGCTCAATCGTCAATCAGGTGTAACTTAATTTGTCATTACATTACAGATAAATGTTAAAAACCTTTATAAAAACAGACTTTAAGAAAACAAAATGAAAAATGATTTTCAAAATATTTCAGTTTAGCCCATTCAATCATTATCCTGTGTTTTTGTATTTGCTTTGAGCCTGCTTGTTATCAAGTTATGTATGTATTTTAGATTTATTTGCTTTCAATTAGATACTACTAGTATTGTAAACGTGAGCGAAAGTTCACGCGAATAGTACATGCGTCTATATATTTACTTTTGTACTGCGCTTTGGTTTGTTATTAAAACATGTAATAAGCATTAGTTTTTAACAAGCGTGCTGCTTCAAGCAAATGGTATATTATTGTAGAACGACATATGTATGTACGTAAAATAGAAAATAAGTACTTACTAAATTTCTTGCTGAAATCTATTTCTATTTACAAGGGAATTGATAGACGAAACCAGATGCAAATTAAATCCAGAAGTTCATATGTACTTAGCAGGGACATAAATACTGTTACACACGCTTTATGCTGTAAAATAAAAAGAACTGAATGCTTTTGGACCAAATATTTTTTAATATATTTATTGATGTATATTGTATCCAAAAAGAAACTACTTCTTCGAAATGTCCGCCTTTTGCCTTTACACACGCCTTAAGTCGCACTGGGCAATCATCAATAGCTGCACGAACCTCGTCCATTGGAAAATTGGCCACAGCTCGAACCAAAACAGTCTTAAGAGATCCAATGTTGGGGTACCTTTTGTGACAAACCTTGTCCTCTAAAACCGTCCACAATTTGTAATCCAATCTGTTCAAATCTAGACTGCCTGAGGGCCATTCTTCACAGGAAATGAACGCAGGCAAATTGTTCCGAAGCCAGGCCTGGGACGTTTTAGCCTTATGGGCCGGCGCAGAATCCTGCTGGAAAGTCCTTAGCTGGTTTTGGAACAGGGAATTCTTAAGAGGCTTCACAACAGCTTCCAAAACGGTTTCTTGATAAACTTTGGCCGATGTTTAGACTCCTTGTTCTCAGAAATGCAGGTCAGTGACCCCATCGTACGAGACACCCCACCAAACCATGACTGAAGCTGGGCGATGACCCTTTTCCACCCTTGTGATCAGTTCAGATGCTTCCTAAGATAACCGCGCATACACTCTATCATTTTGCTTCTTAAATTTTTCCTGAACGGTAAAAATTTTTTCATCGGTGAACAAAATTTTTCTGTGCAAGTTATCAGCGTGCTTCACCAAAAGACGTTTGCCTTTTTCAATCCTATTTTTTTAAAGCTGCAGTCAATAAATCGGTACCTCGTTTGAAAGTCCAAAGTCCCAAGGCTTTTTTAATGATTCGCTCATGGTCTTTTGCGTGATATTCATCTCATGATTTTCTGTTTTCGGAGCGGATTTCTGTGAATTCTTGATTTAACGGCTTTGACGACATGCGGTGTTCGAACAGAGCGTGGGCGGCCCGACCTTTGGCGGTCTTTTACATCTCCAGTCTCCTCAAACAGTTGTATGCATCGGTAGACGAACATGCGACTAATCCATAATGACCGAAGCGTTATGAAAATATCATATTTTTTCATTTCACACTTGAAAAGCGCTATGACAGCGATACGGTTCTCATTATAAGTACATGCAAACGTATAATTCCTGATTCACATGTATAATTCGTGATACGCAAATAAAATGTAAAGCGACATTTACCTGATTTCGTATCAAAATCCATTACATTTGTGTGGGAATTTACATCAAAAATCCGATGTGAATGAAATCAAATAGCTTTTGTTTCCGTATGCGAATGACATATGTATCGTAGTATTCACCTAAGGTCTAGAATTCACCTAAAACGAAATAATTGCTTTAAATTTTTGTATTTCTCAACGAAGAATTGTAGTGTAGAGCTGTATAGGAGAAGCAGCCGTTATTTAATTTAAAATAAATGATTTTAATCTTATTCATTTTAATACCCTCAAAAACGGCTCAACTACATTTGTTAATTTTTTTGCAAATATCAAAAATTCCTTGCCCAAACAATTATCAAAACATTAATTTTCGTTTGCAGCTGGTGAAAATGTCTACACAGCTCATATAATCATCTCTGTAACAGTTGTAAATTCTGCCACCTTTTCGTTTCAGCTTAGAACCGCCGAACGAAAATAGCTAAAGGGAATTAACCCATGGTAAATTTTGTTTGCTTTACTACATGTATTTCTTAAGGGAGCGAAAATTTCGTTTTAGGTGAATGGAAGTTTGATTGACTGCGGCTTGTCATAAATTTAAGAATTTACGGCAATGATGTCCGGAGTACCAATCTGCGGCTTCGCATCGCCGAAAAGCGAATCGCCTGCCGCTGGCACTTACAAAAATTATTATTGGAGGATGTTGATGTGGACAACCTTTAGTTACAAATAGACGGCGCTACATGCCATCGAAACAACCAATTTATTGAAGTAAACTTTTGATGAGACCATTATCTCGCGTCGTGGGCCTGTGGCATGGCCTCGAAGATCATGCAAATTAACACCTCTGGACAATTTTTTGTGGGTTTATATGAAGTTGTTTGTCTACGCAGATAAGACCGACATGATTGACGCCTTGGATGAGAATATTCGGTGCGTAATTGCTGACATTAGGCCCTAAATGCTACAAAAAGTGTTCAAAGATTGGTCCTCTCGCCTGGAATTTATTCAGGCATGCCGCGGCAGCCACTTCCCTAAGGAATTTTGCAAATATATCTACACGAAAAAATTGTGGTGTAGAGCAGTGTAGAGAAAGCAGCCGTTATTCATTTTCAAAAAAATGATTTTTATCATATTCATTTAAATACAGCCAAAAAAAGTTCACAACATTTGTTATTTAATTTTTTTGTAAATTTCTAAAATTCCTTGACCAAACAATTATCAGAACATTAATTTGTGTGTGCAGATGGTGAAAAAAGTCTACACTGCTCTTATCATCATCCCTGTAACAGTTAAAAATTCTTCTACCTTTTCGATTCAGCTGAATACCTCTATACAGAACAAGCTAAACGGAATTAACCAATGGTAAATTTCGTTTGCTTTGCTTCATGTATTTCTTATGGGAGCGAGAATTTCGTTTTAGTTGAATACTAGGCTAAATGCATTTTTCAAGTAAAACCAAAATGTAGCATTTTCGTCTGCTGATTTAATTCAGCGAAAAATTTATTTCGTATTTGCTTAGCAACATGTTTTTATATAAAAAAGTTCACATAATAAAGTTAGAAAACTAGACAATAATTTTTTTGAAGATTCAGTGTGGGACTCGGAACCGGAAAAACTAAACTAAGTGGCATTGCCGCCACCTTACGGCTTCAACCAGACGTCAAGCAACAATCGAACTTCTTAATAAGGAACCCATTATTGATGGCCTCTTTAGAGGCACTTCCGGTCGAACTTAATCGACCATCAATAAGTTTATAGATATGCCTGAGGAAGTACATTTAGCATATATCCTGGACCGATCGGAGAAATACTGCATGCTTTAAATATCTGCCTATAACAAGTAAGTTATTATTGGAGGCCCCTTTAGGGGCACTTACGGTCTAACTTAATCGACCATAGAGATGTTCCTAGGTAGGCCTAAGGGAGTAGATTACGATCTAATTTACCATTTATCCAGGACCGATTTCAAATCGGAGAAATATGGCATGCTCTAAATGTCTGCCTTTAATATGGACACCATTATTAGAGGCCCCTGCACGTGCACTTTCGGTCGAACATAATCGACCATCGAGATGTCCGTAGATAGCTCTGAGAGTAGATTATGATCTAATTTACCATATATCGTAGAACGATATCAGATGGAAGATATATTCCATGCACTAAATGTCTGCCTTTAACACGGAAAACATTATTGAAGGCCTCTTTAGGGGCACTTCCGGTCGAACTTTACGGACCATCGAGAAGTCCCTAGATATACCAGAGGGAGTCGATTGCGAACTAAGGGACGTTAACCTCACACTAAACGATTAAATGAGTTTTTTCACTACAATGTCGTATTCATTTAAGGTATTTTGAACCGGCCGAGTTCATGCTGGGAAACCTACATCTAAGAGGGCCATAAAGTTCGTAATTAAAAAATAAAAAAAAGTTCAAGTGGCGGCGGCAGTCGATTCGCTTTTCGGCGACGCGTAGCAGCAGGTTGGTACTCCGAACATTATTGCGGTAAATACTTCAATTTATGACATGCTGCAGTCAATCAAACTTCCATTCACCTAAAACAAAATTTTCGCTCTCTTAAGATATACATGTAGCAAAGTATCCGATATTTACCATTGGTAAATTCCATTACCTTTCTTCGTTTGGCGGTACTAAGCTCAAGCGAAAAGGTGGCAAAATTTACAACGGTAACAGAGATGATTGTAAAAGCTGTGTAGACTTTTTCACCAACTGAAAACGAAAATTAATGTTTTGATAATTTTTTGGTCAATGCATTTTTGATTTTGCAAAAAAATTAACAAATGTTGTGGAGCCGTTTTTGAAAGTATTAAAATTAATATGATTAAAATCATTTATTTTAAAATAATAAACAGCTGCTTCTTCTGGACAGCTCTACACTACAATTCTTTCTTCTATAGATAAATACAACAATTTAAACCAATTATTTCGTTTTAGGTGAACTCAAAGGTTTAGGTGAATATTCCGCTTTACAAATACATATGTCATTCGCATATGCAAACTGTTTTCATAAAGGTTTTTTACAATCTTCTGTTATGTAATAAAAAATTAAGTTACACCCTTTACGATTAAGCTAACGATATTTACATACATACACATGTATACAGGGTGATTAATTCACGACTGCAATGCCTAGGGGCGAAATGGCAGCGGTTTTAAAGTTTTCGGATTGGTGGTCGGACCAATTTCTATCTCATACCCAGCATCTCCGACATATGTTCCAACTAGCGCGAGATCAAGACCATTTACTTTAGATATTTTATTAACTAATATACAATACCTCCTGTCCCCACTAAAGACATTGAACGATTGACATTCCGACCACTTGCCTGTTCTGTTTCAGATACACTCCCAAGTAAGTCATGAAGATTTACGCCAATTCAACTTTAACAAGGCTGATTGGAGAAAAAATCAGTTTAACGAAATTCTTTTACCCGGATTGGAACTTACAACGATAACATTGAAAATCATACTGAAATCGAAAACCAAATTGAAATTTTCACTAACAGCCTTCATGACTCCGTACGCCTGTCTGTTCCTTATGTAAAAATGAAACCAACTGCTTTATACTACCTATCTATATTTTCATTCTTATAAGTGTTAGGAACTTCTATAGAAAAGAATGGGCTAGATACAAACAAATGACTGATTATTTATCAATGTATGGGTACAACCTAAAAGTCCGGATTGAAATATAACATTTCCGAAATTGACAATGACCACAAAAACTTAATATGCTCAACAAATCTTCTACGTCCTTTTGAAATCTTACGAAGTTACTAAGGAACAAAAAACCTAATATGCCTCCCCTAAAAGTGGGATCAGATATCAAATACACCAATAATGAAAATCAAATTGCCTTGTCGACACCTGTTTGCAAAACCATCATACATCTGATGGATAAAGCACACGGGACCACATTAATTTTTTAGAAGCTGCAGTATCCCAATTCAACCTGCAACCTCATTCTATAACCACAAACTAACTAGTTACTGCTAATTTCGAAAACTTATTGATCAAAGGTTTGAAAGTAAGAAAAGCAACGAGTTTTGATTAACAATCATAACATCTACCAACAAAAGGTATATCATATTTAGGATCAATATACAATGCTTGAAACTGAACGGATTCATGGAAAAAGGCTAAAGTTATTCCTGTTCGAAAACAAGTAGATAATCCTAGCAGTTACAGACTTATTAACTTACTAAATGGCATAAGCAAACTGTGAAGAAATCAAAAATAAGGACAGACAAATATTTAGGTAGAAATGTTATAATACCTTTAGAGCAATTCGGGTTCAGAAGGCATCACAGCACAGTTCACCAAGAGAAACGAATATGCAATTACGTCAAGCAAAATTTTCCCCATAATTTCTCAACAGCTATAGTACTACTTGATGTAGCTTAAGCTATTTTCAAATATAAATTTTCACCCAACCTGATAAAGATAATTTAAAGTTACTTGACGGGCAGATCATTCCGTGTACTTGTAGACAATGAATTATCTGAGTCTAAAGAAATATCATGTGGAGTCACCCAATGTACGGTGTTAGGACCAATCTTATTTAACATATTCATGTCTGATTTTCCCCTGCGGACACCATGCAAATATGCCGGGTATGCAGACGACGTTGATATTTTCTTCTTACATTTGTTAGGTCTTGATATTGTGACCAATTTACAATGTGCGCTAAATCTCTTAGTTAAATATTTTGATAAATGGAAGATTAAATTAAATTATGAAAAATATCAATCTATCTTTTTCACCAGGAAAAAAGAATTGTTTTCTCTCGCCTCCCAATTTAATTATAAATGGTACTGTAATATGCTGGTCTGACTCTGAAAAGTACTTGGGCATTTTTTTGATAAAAAAATCGCTTTTCTGTTTCAATTATTTATTTTTTGTATATATGCTTTATTTGAATTATTTAATCTGCTCCAAAGGAGCCTAACAATAAGTATACGAATCTTAAGTATATTTCAATAATGAAATAATACTTATGGCTTTTTTGTTATGTGGATCTATGCTTATTGGGAGGAATTTTAATTAATTTAGTCAAAATAGTTTTTGTAGGTTCTTCGTGTTGACTGTAAGGGTCACGTATGACAACATTTAAACCACGTGACGTAGAATAAAGGATTCTGCACAGTCTTTTTTGGAGTGTTCGTTCGCGATTTGTTTTGACTATTTTAAGGATCACGTATAAGAGAATTTAAGCCACGTGACGTAGAAAAAGAATTCTACACAGTCTTTTTTCAGTGTTCGTTTGTCATTGGGATTGACTATTGTAAGGATCACGTTTAAAAGTATTTAAGCCATGTGACGTAGAAAAAAGAATTCTACACAGTCTTTCGGGTGCGTGTTTTCGCTATTACTATTGCGGCTGAAGCACAAGTGTAGATTAAAAAACACGTCGTTCCTTTCTTCGAGACCTTAAAGAGCTTGGACTGCACAATAATTGTTTAGCAAGTATGTTATCATGACGTTCGAGCTTCTCTTTGTGCTTTATATTGATTTTTTGAATTGCCTCTTTAACGAGAGGTATTTTAAGTCTCGGTGGATGTTTTCGTTCCTCATATACCAAGGGGCACCGGTAATGAGCCGCAATGTCTTTGATTGGACTCTTTGGATTTTGTCGAGATTGCTCGAGCTGGCTTTGCCCCATAGCTGGGCACCGTATAACCAGATAGGTTTGGTTGCAGGATCTTTTATTCAAGGTTTAGTTTTGAGTTCGCGTTAAGGAGCTTGTGAAGTTGATGGACCTTAAGTTTCAGATGGGTCTTTCTGGTTTCGCCAGGTGAGTCGGCGATTCAGGTAGATTCCAAGGTATGTAACATGATCAGATTGAGAAAAAGGGATATTGTTTTGTTTGAATGTCGGGCAAGTGTTAAAATTCAGTGGGAAAGTTCCTGAGTGCCTCATTGACTTTCATTCTCCAGTTAGATAGCCAAGATTTTACGAGTCTAAGATGTACACCTAGATTCATAGATGCAATATCCTGCTTTTTATATGCGGCTATTATAGCGGTATTGATGGCAAAAGTGGATGTTAGCCCATTTGGGCTGGTAGGGATATCAGCGGTAAACAGTAGGTAAAGGATAGGCCCAAGGACATTTCCCTGGGCACTCCAGCTAGTATTTCGAGATCATCGGTGACGTGTTGCCCACATTTGACATTGAATCTGCGTGAATCTTTTTCGTAAGACTCAAGAATTCGATTTGCGATTGCCGGTAACGTTTTACTGCCAGACGGTTTACTTGTTCGATGGTGCTGTGACCTTCCCGAAATCCAAACTGATGGTCTGGTATTATGTTATTTGCAACGAGGAACGGTTTTATTTTCGATAAATGAACTTTTTTAAATAGTTTATATAAGCAGGGAAGCAAACTTATCGGCCTGTATGAGGAAGGTAATGATTTGTCATTTCCTGGCTTTAAAATCATTTGAATCAGAAATTTTCCATGCTTGAGGAAAGTAACCATGTCTCAAAATTGAGTAAAATAATTTTGCCAGGAACTTCACAGCAATATAGGTAACTTTTTTACCTGGATTCACGGTTTCTTTACTGACATGCAGAGCTTCATTTGCGTTAGTAAACAACGGAATTACGGACGACATTTTATCATCTGGTGGAAGGAGGTCGCTACTTGCAGGATTTGGGCGAAATACTTGGGACAGATGGTTTGCGGAAACATTGGCTTTTTCCTTTTCGGATATTGCCCACTCGCGATTTGCGTCGCGTTTTGAAAATTGCGTTTCAGTGGGCATACTAGTATTACTTAATGTTTTTCATAACGAGAATTTGGTTGAAGCTGTCGGAGTTAAACTTGAAATGAAACTAGAATGCTGTCTACTGTCTTCATTTGTAAGTGCGCTTTGCAACCTTTTAGTAGCATCAGTCAGTCTAAGTCGGGCTGTTGGTAACCTGTTTCGCTGCCATTCGCGACGGAACCTTTTTTCACTTACAAGGTGCTCCCGGTTAGTGTATGTATTTAAACTATTCGTCGCATTTATTTATCAGTGTGTAGCGGGAATGGCCGCCTGTTCCAGGACGTTCAAGTTGGATACGCTGTTATCGATCTCTTCCGCGTTAGAAATGTACTTCCCGTATTTTAACCAGTTAGTTGTGTATGAAGTGAGCCTTATGGGCTCGTCTACAAGTACTGTCTTCTCGTGAAGAAGAAATATAACTGGCGAGTGGTCTAACGATAAGTCAGGGCAGGTACTAGTAGATAAATAAGATTTACTAACTCCTCTTATGATACCGAAGTCTATCAAGTCAGGCTTTTTGTTAATATCAAAAGTCCAATATGACTTGCCGATATAAAGTCAAGTTTATTTTGACGTCGCATTAGACATTTATACAGCTGCTTTCCCCTTGCTTGCTGTTCCATGTACATATCATAAGTGGGCCTATTTTTTGGTAAGTATACCTGGAATTAACTGATTTTGGTTACGCATAAATTCTTGTATCATTGATTGCATAGTTGACATAAACATGTTTATACTCTGTACCAGCGTTGAATCATTGATTCAGCGCTACCAAGTTGTTGCACTGGGGCATTAAGTGTATGTGCCCTTAGAACATTCGCGCATATTATACCATTTGTAGTACCGTTTCCGTCGCTAGAGTAAACGGGAGTCTGTTCGATGTCTATTATAGGGTTCGGCCCGTTTTAAATGAATTTTCTGCTTAAGTTCATTGTAAACCTTACAACCTTTGTAGTTTCCAGTATATTGTTCCCCGCAATTGCTGCACTTTTTCTGTTCCTGCGATTTGACTTTGACTTTGCAGACTGATGATTGGTGTAGATCACCACATACAACAAAAACGGTTGGTTGAAGTTTGTATATAAGATAAACTTCATTTTTCTCTAGTTTCCGCGATTCAGGTTGAAGTTCGACCTTGAACATTGGTTGGGTAACCTTTTTATTATTAAGAACTTTTACCACGGAGTGAACGTAAAAATCCTCTTTTCCCAGTGCTCGTTTTACCTCATTTGGTCCTACAAATGATTCAATGCCTTTTAAGATTACCGTGATAACTTACTACTCTTTAGATGATACGTGTAACAATTTTTATTTTTATCGTTAAAATAACTAGAAATAGCGCGAAAGCCGTTTTGGGTGATGCTTGAATTTTTGCCTCGTTAATGTTTCCTTTCTTCATTGACACTATGCGAAAGTTGGGTAATGATATTAACTAGCTCATTTGAGCTACTCTCACGTAGGTATATATGGGGGGCGGCTTTGAAGTTGCGGCATTTGCCGAGGTAGAAGATTGAGGTTCTTCTTTGCTCAGCAATGCAAACCGGTTGTTACCCGTGACGGACGTTGGTGGTTCTTCACCGTCAATTTTGCAACTTTTTTTGTTTGTGTTACCTCTGGCAGTGCTGGATTTACGTTTTATAGTAATGTAACAATCCATGCCTGTCTGTACCGTCTTTAAGGGTTTGTCTTATGTCCTGCATGTTTTCTATGTTCGCTGTGCTTACACCTTCTTTGTTATAACTGTTGTTGCTAGCACTACCGGATGAGAGAGTTTTTTTTGACTTAGTGACGTTACCTCTCTCATTCTATTGTTTACATCTGCATTTATCGCGAAGTATGCATTCCGCGAACTTACACTGCAGAAAGACTGTCTGCGTTGTTCTAACTCTTGAGTAAGACGATGGCTCATCAAGTTGTGAGTTTGTTAAGCTGTGTGTGCGCTCTTTTTATTTTGGTTGTTTTGTTTCACTTCTTCTTACACAACTGGATTTGTTATTAAACATAAAATTGTATTTTGTCAAAAACAGCTTGAATTCCTTACAAGTTAATACAAACAATTTAAGATAATTATTTTCCCGGCAATTAAGTTTCTTTTATTTGTTTGTTTTGTTGGGCTAATTGTGGTCAGTTTTGCTTGATGTAAATAAAACTAATCTATTTCATCTTTGTTTCTCGACGTTTCGCCGGCTTTTTTCCAGCATCTTCAGGAGAAAAATATTTATTGCAAATCCTACTGACACAAATTGAAAAAAAGAATTTCCACAAATTAATAATAGTTCTTATGTTCTAGTATTGCATTTCAATTTACGATTAATTTAACATCTTATAATAATTTATACTATTTAAAAAAACTGGACTTCACAACACAATTTATTAATAATACAAATAATCACAGAGTAAAATATCACAGTTGGAACTTAATACCAGTATTAAAAAGATCTTTTCTCGTCAAAGTATTGCAGCGGAGTATTGTAGGTTTGTATTGTCTTCTTTTGTGTTTATTGAGTTCTGCATTCTTTGCTGTATTCTTAGACTCTCTAAAGTGTATCTCTTGTTCTCTTTATTTTCTCTGTTGAGTATTTTTAAACATTGAAAGTTGGCTTCGTTTTATGACCTTTTACATTTTTTCCTTATCTTGATGTTTTTTCGCTTGGTTGTAAAATGTTGGCAAAAACGTAGTTTGACATAACTCGAGAACGACTAGTTCGATTTTGCTGAAATAAATTGAGAACAATTAATAATTACATTTTCTTTTATCCATTAATATACTGTTTCTCTACCAAATAAACATTTTTGCAATTAGAAATAAATTTATGAAGAAAATTTTGCCATTTTTTTTAAAAACATATAAATCCCAAACGGAAAAACGTGTAGAGTCTTATAACTTTCACGTAAAGTCACATAACCTATAAACAAAATGCGACATAGATCATAACGAGAATTTGGTTGAAGCTGTCGGAGTTAAACTTGAAATGAAACTAGAATGCTGTCTACTGTCTTCATTTGTAAGTGCGCTTTGCAACCTTTTAGTAGCATCAGTCAGTCTAAGTCGGGCTGTTGGTAACCTGTTTCGCTGCCATTCGCGACGGAACCTTTTTTCACTTACAAGGTGCTCCCGGTTAGTGTATGTATTTAAACTATTCGTCGCATTTATTTATCAGTGTGTAGCGGGAATGGCCGCCTGTTCCAGGACGTTCAAGTTGGATACGCTGTTATCGATCTCTTCCGCGTTAGAAATGTACTTCCCGTATTTTAACCAGTTAGTTGTGTATGAAGTGAGCCTTATGGGCTCGTCTACAAGTACTGTCTTCTCGTGAAGAAGAAATATAACTGGCGAGTGGTCTAACGATAAGTCAGGGCAGGTACTAGTAGATAAATAAGATTTACTAACTCCTCTTATGATACCGAAGTCTATCAAGTCAGGCTTTTTGTTAATATCAAAAGTCCAATATGACTTGCCGATATAAAGTCAAGTTTATTTTGACGTCGCATTAGACATTTATACAGCTGCTTTCCCCTTGCTTGCTGTTCCATGTACATATCATAAGTGGGCCTATTTTTTGGTAAGTATACCTGGAATTAACTGATTTTGGTTACGCATAAATTCTTGTATCATTGATTGCATAGTTGACATAAACATGTTTATACTCTGTACCAGCGTTGAATCATTGATTCAGCGCTACCAAGTTGTTGCACTGGGGCATTAAGTGTATGTGCCCTTAGAACATTCGCGCATATTATACCATTTGTAGTACCGTTTCCGTCGCTAGAGTAAACGGGAGTCTGTTCGATGTCTATTATAGGGTTCGGCCCGTTTTAAATGAATTTTCTGCTTAAGTTCATTGTAAACCTTACAACCTTTGTAGTTTCCAGTATATTGTTCCCCGCAATTGCTGCACTTTTTCTGTTCCTGCGATTTGACTTTGACTTTGCAGACTGATGATTGGTGTAGATCACCACATACAACAAAAACGGTTGGTTGAAGTTTGTATATAAGATAAACTTCATTTTTCTCTAGTTTCCGCGATTCAGGTTGAAGTTCGACCTTGAACATTGGTTGGGTAACCTTTTTATTATTAAGAACTTTTACCACGGAGTGAACGTAAAAATCCTCTTTTCCCAGTGCTCGTTTTACCTCATTTGGTCCTACAAATGATTCAATGCCTTTTAAGATTACCGTGATAACTTACTACTCTTTAGATGATACGTGTAACAATTTTTATTTTTATCGTTAAAATAACTAGAAATAGCGCGAAAGCCGTTTTGGGTGATGCTTGAATTTTTGCCTCGTTAATGTTTCCTTTCTTCATTGACACTATGCGAAAGTTGGGTAATGATATTAACTAGCTCATTTGAGCTACTCTCACGTAGGTATATATGGGGGGCGGCTTTGAAGTTGCGGCATTTGCCGAGGTAGAAGATTGAGGTTCTTCTTTGCTCAGCAATGCAAACCGGTTGTTACCCGTGACGGACGTTGGTGGTTCTTCACCGTCAATTTTGCAACTTTTTTTGTTTGTGTTACCTCTGGCAGTGCTGGATTTACGTTTTATAGTAATGTAACAATCCATGCCTGTCTGTACCGTCTTTAAGGGTTTGTCTTATGTCCTGCATGTTTTCTATGTTCGCTGTGCTTACACCTTCTTTGTTATAACTGTTGTTGCTAGCACTACCGGATGAGAGAGTTTTTTTTGACTTAGTGACGTTACCTCTCTCATTCTATTGTTTACATCTGCATTTATCGCGAAGTATGCATTCCGCGAACTTACACTGCAGAAAGACTGTCTGCGTTGTTCTAACTCTTGAGTAAGACGATGGCTCATCAAGTTGTGAGTTTGTTAAGCTGTGTGTGCGCTCTTTTTATTTTGGTTGTTTTGTTTCACTTCTTCTTACACAACTGGATTTGTTATTAAACATAAAATTGTATTTTGTCAAAAACAGCTTGAATTCCTTACAAGTTAATACAAACAATTTAAGATAATTATTTTCCCGGCAATTAAGTTTCTTTTATTTGTTTGTTTTGTTGGGCTAATTGTGGTCAGTTTTGCTTGATGTAAATAAAACTAATCTATTTCATCTTTGTTTCTCGACGTTTCGCCGGCTTTTTTCCAGCATCTTCAGGAGAAAAATATTTATTGCAAATCCTACTGACACAAATTGAAAAAAAGAATTTCCACAAATTAATAATAGTTCTTATGTTCTAGTATTGCATTTCAATTTACGATTAATTTAACATCTTATAATAATTTATACTATTTAAAAAAACTGGACTTCACAACACAATTTATTAATAATACAAATAATCACAGAGTAAAATATCACAGTTGGAACTTAATACCAGTATTAAAAAGATCTTTTCTCGTCAAAGTATTGCAGCGGAGTATTGTAGGTTTGTATTGTCTTCTTTTGTGTTTATTGAGTTCTGCATTCTTTGCTGTATTCTTAGACTCTCTAAAGTGTATCTCTTGTTCTCTTTATTTTCTCTGTTGAGTATTTTTAAACATTGAAAGTTGGCTTCGTTTTATGACCTTTTACATTTTTTCCTTATCTTGATGTTTTTTCGCTTGGTTGTAAAATGTTGGCAAAAACGTAGTTTGACATAACTCGAGAACGACTAGTTCGATTTTGCTGAAATAAATTGAGAACAATTAATAATTACATTTTCTTTTATCCATTAATATACTGTTTCTCTACCAAATAAACATTTTTGCAATTAGAAATAAATTTATGAAGAAAATTTTGCCATTTTTTTTAAAAACATATAAATCCCAAACGGAAAAACGTGTAGAGTCTTATAACTTTCACGTAAAGTCACATAACCTATAAACAAAATGCGACATAGATCATAACGAGAATTTGGTTGAAGCTGTCGGAGTTAAACTTGAAATGAAACTAGAATGCTGTCTACTGTCTTCATTTGTAAGTGCGCTTTGCAACCTTTTAGTAGCATCAGTCAGTCTAAGTCGGGCTGTTGGTAACCTGTTTCGCTGCCATTCGCGACGGAACCTTTTTTCACTTACAAGGTGCTCCCGGTTAGTGTATGTATTTAAACTATTCGTCGCATTTATTTATCAGTGTGTAGCGGGAATGGCCGCCTGTTCCAGGACGTTCAAGTTGGATACGCTGTTATCGATCTCTTCCGCGTTAGAAATGTACTTCCCGTATTTTAACCAGTTAGTTGTGTATGAAGTGAGCCTTATGGGCTCGTCTACAAGTACTGTCTTCTCGTGAAGAAGAAATATAACTGGCGAGTGGTCTAACGATAAGTCAGGGCAGGTACTAGTAGATAAATAAGATTTACTAACTCCTCTTATGATACCGAAGTCTATCAAGTCAGGCTTTTTGTTAATATCAAAAGTCCAATATGACTTGCCGATATAAAGTCAAGTTTATTTTGACGTCGCATTAGACATTTATACAGCTGCTTTCCCCTTGCTTGCTGTTTCATGTACATATCATAAGTGGGCCTATTTTTTGGTAAGTATACCTGGAATTAACTGATTTTGGTTACGCATAAATTCTTGTATCATTGATTGCATAGTTGACATAAACATGTTTATACTCTGTACCAGCGTTGAATCATTGATTCAGCGCTACCAAGTTGTTGCACTGGGGCATTAAGTGTATGTGCCCTTAGAACATTCGCGCATATTATACCATTTGTAGTACCGTTTCCGTCGCTAGAGTAAACGGGAGTCTGTTCGATGTCTATTATAGGGTTCGGCCCGTTTTAAATGAATTTTCTGCTTAAGTTCATTGTAAACCTTACAACCTTTGTAGTTTCCAGTATATTGTTCCCCGCAATTGCTGCACTTTTTCTGTTCCTGCGATTTGACTTTGCAGACTGATGATTGGTGTAGATCACCACATACAACAAAAACGGTTGGTTGAAGTTTGTATATAAGATAAACTTCATTTTTCTCTAGTTTCCGCGATTCAGGTTGAAGTTCGACCTTGAACATTGGTTGGGTAACCTTTTTATTATTAAGAACTTTTACCACGGAGTGAACGTAAAAATCCTCTTTTCCCAGTGCTCGTTTTACCTCATTTGGTCCTACAAATGATTCAATGCCTTTTAAGATTACCGTGATAACTTACTACTCTTTAGATGATACGTGTAACAATTTTTATTTTTATCGTTAAAATAACTAGAAATAGCCCGAAAGCCGTTTTGGGTGATGCTTGAATTTTTGCCTCGTTAATGTTTCCTTTCTTCATTGACACTATGCGAAAGTTGGGTAATGATATTAACTAGCTCATTTGAGCTACTCTCACGTAGGTATATATGGGGGGCGGCTTTGAAGTTGCGGCATTTGCCGAGGTAGAAGATTGAGGTTCTTCTTTGCTCAGCAATGCAAACCGGTTGTTACCCGTGACGGACGTTGGTGGTTCTTCACCGTCAATTTTGCAACTTTTTTTGTTTGTGTTACCTCTGGCAGTGCTGGATTTACGTTTTATAGTAATGTAACAATCCATGCCTGTCTGTACCGTCTTTAAGGGTTTGTCTTATGTCCTGCATGTTTTGTATGTTCGCTGTGCTTACACCTTCTTTGTTATAACTGTTGTTGCTAGCACTACCGGATGAGAGAGTTTTTTTTGACTTAGTGACGTTACCTCTCTCATTCTATTGTTTACATCTGCATTTATCGCGAACTATGCATTCCGCGAACTTACACTGCAGAAAGACTGTCTGCGTTGTTCTAACTCTTGAGTGAGACGATGGCTCATCAAGTTGTGAGTTTGTTAAGCTGTGTGTGCGCTCTTTTTATTTTGGTTGTTTTGTTTCACTTCTTCTTACACAACTGGATTTGTTATTAAACATAAAATTGTATTTTGTCAAAAACAGCTTGAATTCCTTACAAGTTAATACAAACAATTTAAGATAATTATTTTCCCGGCAATTAAGTTTCTTTTATTTGTTTGTTTTGTTGGGCTAATTGTGGTCAGTTTTGCTTGATGTAAATAAAACTAATCTATTTCATCTTTGTTTCTCGACGTTTCGCCGGCTTTTTTCCAGCATCTTCAGGAGAAAAATATTTATTGCAAATCCTACTGACACAAATTGAAAAAAAGAATTTCCACAAATTAATAATAGTTCTTATGTTCTAGTATTGCATTTCAATTTACGATTAATTTAACATCTTATAATAATTTATACTATTTAAAAAAACTGGACTTCACAACACAATTTATTAATAATACAAATAATCACAGAGTAAAATATCACAGTTGGAACTTAATACCAGTATTAAAAAGATCTTTTCTCGTCAAAGTATTGCAGCGGAGTATTGTAGGTTTGTATTGTCTTCTTTTGTGTTTATTGAGTTCTGCATTCTTTGCTGTATTCTTAGACTCTCTAAAGTGTATCTCTTGTTCTCTTTATTTTCTCTGTTGAGTATTTTTAAACATTGAAAGTTGGCTTCGTTTTATGACCTTTTACATTTTTTCCTTATCTTGATGTTTTTTCGCTTGGTTGTAAAATGTTGGCAAAAACGTAGTTTGACATAACTCGAGAACGACTAGTTCGATTTTGCTGAAATAAATTGAGAACAATTAATAATTACATTTTCTTTTATCCATTAATATACTGTTTCTCTACCAAATAAACATTTTTGCAATTAGAAATAAATTTATGAAGAAAATTTTGCCATTTTTTTTAAAAACATATAAATCCCAAACGGAAAAACGTGTAGAGTCTTATAACTTTCACGTAAAGTCACATAACCTATAAACAAAATGCGACATAGATCATAACGAGAATTTGGTTGAAGCTGTCGGAGTTAAACTTGAAATGAAACTAGAATGCTGTCTACTGTCTTCATTTGTAAGTGCGCTTTGCAACCTTTTAGTAGCATCAGTCAGTCTAAGTCGGGCTGTTGGTAACCTGTTTCGCTGCCATTCGCGACGGAACCTTTTTTCACTTACAAGGTGCTCCCGGTTAGTGTATGTATTTAAACTATTCGTCGCATTTATTTATCAGTGTGTAGCGGGAATGGCCGCCTGTTCCAGGACGTTCAAGTTGGATACGCTGTTATCGATCTCTTCCGCGTTAGAAATGTACTTCCCGTATTTTAACCAGTTAGTTGTGTATGAAGTGAGCCTTATGGGCTCGTCTACAAGTACTGTCTTCTCGTGAAGAAGAAATATAACTGGCGAGTGGTCTAACGATAAGTCAGGGCAGGTACTAGTAGATAAATAAGATTTACTAACTCCTCTTATGATACCGAAGTCTATCAAGTCAGGCTTTTTGTTAATATCAAAAGTCCAATATGACTTGCCGATATAAAGTCAAGTTTATTTTGACGTCGCATTAGACATTTATACAGCTGCTTTCCCCTTGCTTGCTGTTCCATGTACATATCGTAAGTGGGCCTATTTTTTGGTAAGTATACCTGGAATTAACTGATTTTGGTTACGCATAAATTCTTGCATCATTGATTGCATAGTTGACATAAACATGTTTATACTCTGTACCAGCGTTGAATCATTGATTCAGCGCTACCAAGTTGTTGCACTGGGGCATTAAGTGTATGTGCCCTTAGAACATTCGCGCATATTATACCATTTGTAGTACCGTTTCCGTCGCTAGAGTAAACGGGAGTCTGTTCGATGTCTATTATAGGGTTCGGCCCGTTTTAAATGAATTTTCTGCTTAAGTTCATTGTAAACCTTACAACCTTTGTAGTTTCCAGTATATTGTTCCCCGCAATTGCTGCACTTTTTCTGTTCCTGCGATTTGACTTTGACTTTGCAGACTGATGATTGGTGTAGATCACCACATACAACAAAAACGGTTGGTTGAAGTTTGTATATAAGATAAACTTCATTTTTCTCTAGTTTCCGCGATTCAGGTTGAAGTTCGACCTTGAACATTGGTTGGGTAACCTTTTTATTATTAAGAACTTTTACCACGGAGTGAACGTAAAAATCCTCTTCTCCAGTGCTCGTTTTACCTCATTTGGTCCTACAAATGATTCAATGCCTTTTAAGATTACCGTGATAACTTACTACTCTTTAGATGATACGTGTAACAATTTTTATTTTTATCGTTAAAATAACTAGAAATAGCGCGAAAGCCGTTTTGGGTGATGCTTGAATTTTTGCCTCGTTAATGTTTCCTTTCTTCATTGACACTATGCGAAAGTTGGGTAATGATATTAACTAGCTCATTTGAGCTACTCTCACGTAGGTATATATGGGGGGCGGCTTTGAAGTTGCGGCATTTGCCGAGGTAGAAGATTGAGGTTCTTCTTTGCTCAGCAATGCAAACCGGTTGTTACCCGTGACGGACGTTGGTGGTTCTTCACCGTCAATTTTGCAACTTTTTTTGTTTGTGTTACCTCTGGCAGTGCTGGATTTACGTTTTATAGTAATGTAACAATCCATGCCTGTCTGTACCGTCTTTAAGGGTTTGTCTTATGTCCTGCATGTTTTCTATGTTCGCTGTGCTTACACCTTCTTTGTTATAACTGTTGTTGCTAGCACTACCGGATGAGAGAGTTTTTTTTGACTTAGTGACGTTACCTCTCTCATTCTATTGTTTACATCTGCATTTATCGCGAACTATGCATTCCGCGAACTTACACTGCAGAAAGACTGTCTGCGTTGTTCTAACTCTTGAGTGAGACGATGGCTCATCAAGTTGTGAGTTTGTTAAGCTGTGTGTGCGCTCTTTTTATTTTGGTTGTTTTGTTTCACTTCTTCTTACACAACTGGATTTGTTATTAAACATAAAATTGTATTTTGTCAAAAACAGCTTGAATTCCTTACAAGTTAATACAAACAATTTAAGATAATTATTTTCCCGGCAATTAAGTTTCTTTTATTTGTTTGTTTTGTTGGGCTAATTGTGGTCAGTTTTGCTTGATGTAAATAAAACTAATCTATTTCATCTTTGTTTCTCGACGTTTCGCCGGCTTTTTTCCAGCATCTTCAGGAGAAAAATATTTATTGCAAATCCTACTGACACAAATTGAAAAAAAGAATTTCCACAAATTAATAATAGTTCTTATGTTCTAGTATTGCATTTCAATTTACGATTAATTTAACATCTTATAATAATTTATACTATTTAAAAAAACTGGACTTCACAACACAATTTATTAATAATACAAATAATCACAGAGTAAAATATCACAGTTGGAACTTAATACCAGTATTAAAAAGATCTTTTCTCGTCAAAGTATTGCAGCGGAGTATTGTAGGTTTGTATTGTCTTCTTTTGTGTTTATTGAGTTCTGCATTCTTTGCTGTATTCTTAGACTCTCTAAAGTGTATCTCTTGTTCTCTTTATTTTCTCTGTTGAGTATTTTTAAACATTGAAAGTTGGCTTCGTTTTATGACCTTTTACATTTTTTCCTTATCTTGATGTTTTTTCGCTTGGTTGTAAAATGTTGGCAAAAACGTAGTTTGACATAACTCGAGAACGACTAGTTCGATTTTGCTGAAATAAATTGAGAACAATTAATAATTACATTTTCTTTTATCCATTAATATACTGTTTCTCTACCAAATAAACATTTTTGCAATTAGAAATAAATTTATGAAGAAAATTTTGCCATTTTTTTTAAAAACATATAAATCCCAAACGGAAAAACGTGTAGAGTCTTATAACTTTCACGTAAAGTCACATAACCTATAAACAAAATGCGACATAGATCATAGAAATCGATTAACGCGTTCTGTTTTTATTTACAATTAAGTGAAGTTACTTAAGTAAAGTTTTGCAGCGGAGAATTGTAGGTTTGTATTGTCTTCTTTTGTGTTTATTGAGTTCTAAATTCTTTGCTGTATTCTTAGACTCTCTAAAGTGTATCTCTTGTTCTCTTTATTTTCTCTGTCGAGTATTTTTAAACATTGAAAGTTGGCTTCGTGTCCACTCTCTTTTATATGTTGAGCGAGTGCTGTGGATTCCTTTCCCTTTCGTATGTCATATTCATGCTCTGCAAGTCTAACTCCACAAAAAAAAAAAAAAAAAAAAAAAAAAAAAATTTGACCTGCCTTTCTGTCGCTGCTCCTGAATTATATGGACTACAAAAGATCCACAAAGAGGATATACCACTAAGGCCCATATCATCATCAATCAATGTACCATGCTATAGCCTCGCAAAATATATGGGAACAATTTTAAAAAACATCATTTCACCAAAATACAACGTAAAAAATTTAATTCAACTAAAAAAGATTTAAACAAAGTAATTTTGGATAAAGATGATATTATAGTTTCCTTCGACGTGGTATCGTTGTTTACCAACATACCGATATATCTAGCAATAAAAAACATTATGGACAAATGGGAAATACTTAAAACACACACATCAATACCGAAGAAAACATTCCTCAAGATACCACAATTCTGCTTAAACGGTAACAATTACTTTACGTATGCTGACAAATTTTACCATCAAAGTTATGGTATGCCAATGGGAAACCCCCTATCTCCGACAATTGCTGACATTGTGCTAGATAAGCTTTTGGATGACGTAGAAAATGAACTACACGCTAGCAACATTCAAATAAAACTGATATCAAAATATGTTGACGATTTACTAGTGGTTATAACCAATAAAGATGAGGAAACGATTCTAAAACTTCTAAACTCCTACCACAATAAAATAACATTCACGGTGGAAAGGGAAAAACATGGGGAGATAACTTACCTTGACATAAGGCTTATAAAAAACGGAAACAAAATCATCACGAACTGGTACGCGAAGACTACAGCTTCAGGACGAATGATAAACTACAACTCGACACAACCGATAAATATGAAAATAAATACCGCTACAAATTTTATTAAAAAAGTAGTTGATCTAAGCGATGAAAAATTCAGATCCGAACACATAAAAAAGATCAAAAATATCCTAAGTCTAAACAATTACCCCATGACTATAACAAATAAGCTAATACAGATATCACTAAACCAGAACAAGAACTGCGAAAAAACAAATATAGAAACAAAAGTTTACAGTGTACCGTACATACCGAAACTGACAGAGAGCTGAGCTCTTAAAAACATAATAAAAGATGAGAACACGTCAGTAGCGTACACAGTATACGTAGGTACAACAAAAAGAATGCTTGGAGTTAGACTTGTAGAACATGAAAATGACATACGAAATGGAAAGGAATCCACAGCACTCGCTCAACATATAAAAGAGAGTGGGCACGAAGCCAACTTTCAATGTGTAAAAATACTCGACAGAGAAAATAAAGAGAACAAGAGATAAACTTTAGAGGCTCTGAGAATACAGCAAAGAATTCAGAACTCAATAAACACAAAAGAAGACAATACAAAGCTACAATACTCCGCTGCAATACTTTGACGAGAAAAGTTCTTTTTAATACTAGTATTAAGTTCCAACTGTGATATTTTACTCTGTGATTATTTGTATTATTAATAATTAAATCCAGTTTTTTTAAATAGTATAAATAATTATAAGATGTTAAATTAATCGTAAGTTGAAATGCAATACTAGAACATAAGAACTATTATTAATTTGTGGATTTTTTTTTCAATTTGTGTCAATTTTTTTATATTTGCAATAAGTAATTTTCTCCTGAAGATGCTGGAAAAAGCCGGCGAAACGTCGAGAAACAAAGATAAAATAGATTAATTTTATTTACATCAAGAAAAACTGGCCACAATTAGCCCAACAAAACCAACAAATAAAAGAAAAATTACACTAGAACTTGGTCGTACACAAAACAGAAAAATTAAGTTTCTTTTTGCACTTTCCCTGCTTATTTTATTTTATTAGAATTAATTTGGAAGAGGAGTTCTTTTTACGAGCATGCAGAACAAAGATAATCTTAATAGCAAAATCCTGTACCTTCTAATAAATAGATGATCAGCGTTAAGTAACTCTAATCAAATAAATATACTTAAAGTAATTTTTCAATCCATAAGTTTATATTGATGTCCAGTATGGGAAATATGCGCAATATACCGCTTAAAAAAACTCCAAATTTGCCAGAATTAAGACTTAATAATAATGTGAACCTACCTCGGCGTTTCCCACTGATTTGTTGCATGAATTGAGCAAAACAAATACAATTATTGATCGAATCGAAGGTATGACAAACGAATTCAAAACATCATGCAAATTATCGGATAATGTTTTGATATCTGCCCTTAATTATACATAAATCACAATTTTTATTCAATAAACGTAACATAACAGAACATTAACTTTTCAGATCGGAGATATATATCGTGATCCATCTAGAGGTATTTTTTCAGAACAAAAAAAATATAAAAACTCAAATCAAGTGTGGAATCTTTACTGGTAATTTGAAACGACATTTAATAGCATTTAGTTTTTGAATATAATTAAATGTTAGCCGCAACTACTCCTCATGGTTTCCATTCTGAGGGTCCAATTTTGGATGACTCGTTCGAGCCGGTATGGCTTTAATGACACGCGTAATATCGGCTTCCGAAACCTGAATCGTAGATGGTTTGTCAGCAAAGACTTTGGACTTTACGTAACCCCAAAGAAAAATTTCTAAAGGTCTGATATCACTCGATCTATGCGGCCAACTCAGCTGTCCAAAACGTGAACATAGCTGCTTTTCGAAATGACCTCTCAATAGATCCATTGTCTTAGCAGCTGTATGGCAAGTGGCACCGTCCTGTTGAAACAAAGTGTCGTCAAGCGATAGCGAGCACCATTCACGGTTACGTTTCGGCCATCCTCATTATTGAAAAAATATGCACCGATGATTCCAACAGCTTATAAACCGCACCAAACCGATGTTTTCTCTGGTTAGTATGGCACCTCTTGAACCTCTTCTTGTTGCTTTTCAGCCCAAATTCCTCAATTTTGTTTATTGACTTTGACGTTGAGCCAGAAATGGCCTTTATCACTGAACAAAATTTTGGTCTAAAACAGCGGATCTTACCGTTTCTCACCGAACGCTCATTTCCATAATACAGTTGCCAACATTTAAAGGTAATTATTTCAAAAAATAAATGCCATAAAATGTCCTTTCAAATTACCAATAAAGAATCCACAATTGATTTGAATTTTTATATATTTTTTCTTGTCTGAAAAAATTCCTCTAGATGGATCACCCTATATTTCATGCATTAAATGTCTGCCTTTAATATGGAAGCCATTGTTGGAGGAACCTATAGGGGCACTTCTGGTCGAATTTAATCGACCATCGAGATGTATGTACATAGGACTGAAGGAGTAGATTACGATCTAATTTACCATATATCCTAGACTGATTTCAGATCGGAGATATATGGCGTGCACTAAATGTCGGCCGATATATGGACACCATTATTGGAGCACCTGCACGGGCACATTAATGGCCCGTTTTCAGATCGGAGATATATTCCATGCACTAAATGTCTGCCTTTAATACGCACTTCCAGAAGTTCCTAGATATGTCAAAGGGAGTCGATTATGAACTTATGGACGTTAACCTCGCACTAAACGATTTGTTGAGTTATTTTTAACTACAATGTTGTATTCATTTAAGGTTATTTAAACCGACCGAGTTCACGCTGGGAAAGCCACATGCACGCAGAGAAAAGATATGGTTACACTATGGTCACCGCAACAATACTATGTTCTCTACAATAAAAGCATGTTCGTCGCAACCATAGTATTGTTTTTTGAATTTCATTTTGACAATAGTATGATTGCGACAATATTGCTATTGTTGAAATGTGACAATAGTATTATTGCCAAACTTAGAAATGAAAACATGGTTGTAGCAACCATATAAACATGGTTGGTGCAACATTAGTATTGTTGTTTTAAATTTACGTTAACAATAATTTGATTACGGCAATCATACAGTATGGTTGCGACTATGAACATAACAAAACAGGTTTTATAGAGCATACATGTATGTGTGTGCGTATGGTTTTTTGGTATACAAACACACGATGCAGTGAATGGTTGTTGTCCATTAAAAAACGACGAGAATCGGATGGTACCAACAAACCAGTCCCTAAGCGTAATATAACTAAATTGAAGAATAAACTTACTACTAACAAATTTCTACAATTTTTCTTAAACATACATCATTTGAACCCATAGATTTCGTAACAAAGAAAAATAAACACAAAGTCGTCAACTATACTCTGCTTGCTTCACACATAAAGTACAACGAAAAACGGTTTCGTAAGAAACAAAAAACCCAAAGTCGCTGCGACGTATATGATGTGCCGTTATTTGTACACGTGCATTTTGTTTTCTTTGTTAAAGTTCTCAGTTGTCTTGTTCATGTTGAATTGTAAAGTTGGAGTAACAAAAAAGTTAAAATTAAAGAGAAGTAAAAAAGTGAAGAAATTAAAGAGAAGTAAAAAAGTGAAGAAATAAAGTTTGTAAAAGTAAAATAAAACTATAAAAAAAATGCCTTACAAAATTAAACACAGTGTTCGTAAGGAAACAAAAGAAATTGTTGACTTACTTTTAAATGCTAAAAAACATAAGTGCGATTCTAGTGAAGTTGAAGTCAGCTTAAGTAACAAAAAAGATTCCATTGTAGCCACATGTAGTGCAGTGGACTCAGATTTAAGGGATGATCTTGTAGCCACGTGTAGTGCAGTGGATTATAATTTAAGTGATGACATTAAATCTGATGATGAAATAAAAGTAAACACTAGTGACGACGATATTTCGAGTTGTGAAGAAAATGTGGGTGATCAAGACATTAAAAGACAAATTGCTGCTTGGGCTGTTGAACATACCATAACCAATCGTGCTGTAAATGATTTGCTAAAAATTTTAAAAAAAAAATTTTTTTTTTCTTGTTTACCAAGTGATGCTCATATGTGATGCACCGGCAAGGGTCCTAGTTATGGGAATAAAGAGTCACACCGGCTTTTATTGTTGCCATAAATGTAAACAAAAGGGTGACCATATAAACCACCGCATGGTGTTTAAATATGAAGAAATCACACTACGAACCGATGAAAATTTTAGGAAACGTTTGGATACAAATCATCATAAAATAAATAAGAAAATGGCCATAGAAGATTTGCCAATAGACCTAATAAGATCGTTTCCCATGGATTACATGCACGTAGTTTGTCTGGGTGTTGTCAAAACTTTAATGAGTGCTTGGATAAAAACAAGAAATACACCATATTCGCTTCAAAAGAAAAAAAATCTCTAATTTAAACCAAAACCTCTTGCATTTGAAAAGACAACTACCACGCGAGTTTAGAAGAGCTACTAAGTTTCGTACATTTCTTTTGTATGTTGGGCCGTTTATATTAAAAGGAATTTTGGATGAAAAACTATATTTACATTTTCTGCAACTCAGTTTGGCAATGAGAATTTTATTAGACACTGAACAATGCAAGTCAAACAATAAGTGCACGGAAGCATTATTAAGGACTTTTGTGCAGTCAATGCCTGACAATTATAATGATTCTATTTCAACTTACAATTTCCATTGTCTGACTCACTTAGCCAGTGATTGTTTGCAATACGGATCATGTGAAACTTTTAGCGCCTTTAAATTTGAAAATAAGCTGGGAATGTTGAAAAGACTTCTTAAGAATAAGAATAATATATCGGCACAACTCTACAACCGACTGGTGGAGCAAAGTATCAATACATCATACAAAAATACAATGCAAGAAACAGCAAATGCATTTTTATCAACAGCCCACCCAAATAATTTTTATAAAACTGGAAACAACATTTATCAAGTGTCATCAATAAATCATCATGTTGGTGTAGTCATTGGACATCAAGTTTTGAATTTGAGATCAATGTTTTTCAATCCACTAGAATCTTCACTTCTCGGCATTTTTGAAACAGCAAGTTTAACAGTTTCAGAAGCACCCTACAACACTGACTAAAATCTGTGCTTTAAGCAATAAAAACAATGAGTTTGGGTTTTTTCCAGTTATCCACTATGATTGAAGACAATAATAACATAAACATTAACAGTATCTTTGTAAACTCGGAACTCATGCACAATACTTCAGAATGTCAAAATGTTACACAAACACAGCCTGTGGCATTAAAAGGTAAATATTCAATGATATATATTTACATACACGTTTTGAAATTTTATCAGTTGATAATGTTTTTTTCTATTTATTTTTAGCGGTAACGGAAACTCTTGCTCAGGCTATTGAACCCATGTTTATAAGGCTGACGACTGAGGTAACTTCAATGCGGGAAGAGATAAAATACCTACGAAATGAAGTAAAAGGTTTGAGGAAAGAAAAATTATTGAAGTTCGTGATGCCTGATATCGCCTTTAAAGAAATGGATGATATTTTAAAGTTCGAAAAGCAGTTAGAAGATGATAACAACTTTTTTCATTCGTTTGTAAGTTAAATAGAAAAACCACTACATCATTAGTTAAATAGACTAAAAATAACCGTACCAATTAACCTAATATTTTTTCGTTTTTTTTTCTTTATATACAAAGGGAACAGAACTGTTATCTGTAGCAAAGGCACCGAACTTCACCAAAAACTGCTGGCGAAAGATTTTAACCGATAAAGTTGCGGAAAAGTTGTGTTGGAAAGGGACAGAAGATAAAAAGAGTGTGCGCAGTCTGAGTGTAGCAAAAGCCATAAGAAGTATGTACATAACTGACTTCAAAAATTTTACGGATTTAAGTTTAATTCCTTTTTTAATTTTATAGATGCTACTGTTTCCGTTGGATTGAATGAGGAAATAGAAACATAAAATTTGCTTACTTCAAAAGAAAATCAACAGCAACTTCGTTTACAAGCTCCCGAAAATTATAATAAATACTTGTATGAAATAAAAGCAAAATTAAGTATGAGGAAAAAAAAGAAACATCAAAAATTAATAACTTTTGTCCTTTCCCAAAAACTCTTTCTTAAAATGTAGCGAAACCTAGTATTTTTTCATTTTTCCTATAAAGAAAAGATAATCAGTGAATTTTTTAAAATATACCAAATAACCTATGTGGAAAAACAATTGAAGTGCCTTTTATGTTTATTCAAGAATATTGTGTTTGAAATATGAGATCTCTTTAATTTATAAATTTCTTTAATTTAATGATCTCTTTAATTTAATGATCTCATTAATTTAATAACTAAACCTAATAAGAAAATATGGTTTAAAATTCGTTTGAATATACATATTTATTTTATAATGAGAAATTAAAAGTATAATTATAAGTACCAATTAAAAAAAATTAATAACTTTACAAATAAAGCTGGAATGTGTATCAAATAATTGAAAAAAAAAACAGCCTAATTCATAACAGCTGGCGTATACTAACCTTAGCTATCCGCTATGAACAAAGCTATTGTTATTTATTATATTTCTAAGCTTGTTGTATACTATAGACTAGCAAGCTTATAACAGGGTTCAATTTTGTTTATTATATAATTGTTACCAAGCGTATTACAATACTTTTCACAAACGTTTTCAAAGCTTACATTACTAAGCTTGTTCAAAGCTTACATTTCTAAGCTTGTTCAAAGCTGACATTTCTAAGCCTGTTTAAAGCTTATATTTCCAAGCTTACATTTGTAAGCTTCTTCAAAGCTTACATTTCTAAGCTTATTGTATATTATAGACTAGCAAGCTTATAACAGGGTTCAATTTTGTTTATTATATAATTGTTACCAAGCGTATTACTATAGTTTTCACTAACGTTTTCTAAGCTTAAGGCTTATGATAGTAAGTTTGTTACAAGTTATTTCTAAGGGATTTTGGTTTGTTCAAGGGATTTTTATTGTGTTTACTTTGTTCGGTGAAATACTCTAAAATCGACTGGTTCTCGTTTATTTAAAATCTGCCTGCACTTAAGTATATAGCCTTCGATCATTGGGTTTAATCACATTCTTTACTTGGTGTCTACGGATGGTGAAGTAGCATTCATCCCTGCTGGCAACTAAAAGTATTTTTGACCGTTGAAATATATATTTTTGTTTCTTGAATGAAATGTTTAATAAAAACATGGCCTCAAATCTGGCTATGAACTAATAGTAATGCAATTTAAAATAACAAACTTAATAAAAATCTCTATTATTGAATAACAACAAAACCAATCCTAATAAATAATTTTGGGGATAATATTATGGTTGAGTGAGAATCATTCTATGGTTGTGGGGTCATAGTATGGTTGCGTGTGAATTATACTATGGCTGTGAGGATCATACTATGGTTGTATGAGAAACATACTATTGTTGTGAGGACCATAGTATGGTTGCGGAGATCATAGTATGGTTGAGTGTTAATCATACTATGTTTGTGGGGATCATATTATGGTTATGTGTGAATCATACTACATATACCCAACAATAGTATGATCCTCTTCGAATATTGTCACCCCAACCATTCTTTTTTTCTGCGCGTGTAAGTGGGCTATAAAGTTTGAAGCCGATACTTAATTAAATTATCGCTTTTGGCTTTGTTTTAATCCAAAAAAAATAGTTTTCCCAATCGCGGGCTTACACTCGTAATGTGAAATGAGTCAGACAGTTCCTTTCCGTTATTAGGTAGATATATTTTTGTCAATATAACTACCAAATAACGTCAGCATGAAGTTTATAATTTTAGCACAGAGACTAAAAATTCACACATGTTCACATATTATAATAATTTTTTAAGAGGCTGCGGCCATCAATTCGCTTTACGGCGACGCGTAGCCGCAGTTTGGTACTCCCAACATCATTGCCGTGAATTCTTAAATTTATGACAAGCCGCAGTAAATCAAACTTAAATTTACCTAAAACAAAATGTTCGCTCCCATAAGAAATACATGTAGCAAAGCAAAAAAACTACCATTGGTAAATTCCGTTTAGCTATTTTCGTTTGGCGGTACTAGGCTGAAGCGAATAAGTAGCGGATTTATAACTGTTACAGAGATTATTATAAGAACTGTGTAAACTTTTTTTACCAGCTGCAAACGAAAATTAATGTTATGATAATTGTTTGGGCAAGGAATTGTTGATATTTGCAAAATAAAGATTAACAAATATGTTGGAGCCGTTTTTGAGGGTATTAAAATGAATATAATTAAAATCATATATTTAAAATAAATAACGTCTGCTTCTTCTACACTACAATTCTTCCGTCTATAGATAAATACAAAACTTAAAAGCAATTATTTCGTTTCAGGTAAATTCTAGGCTTTAGGTGAATACTACGTTTACAGATACATACATATGTCATTCGCATATGCCACCTGATTTCATTTACATCGGATTTTTGATGTAAATTTGTAATGGATTTTGACAAGAAATCAGATAAATGTGGGTTTAAATTGTATATGCGAATTACGAATTATACATGCGAATCAGGAATTATACGTTTCATACGAACGAATTTCTCTGGATTTAATTTTCATCTGGTGTCGGCTGTCAATTCACTTGTAAATAGGAATAGATTTCGGCATGAAATTCAGTGAGTATGTTTTCTATTTTACTTACATTTATTGTGGTTCAACTATTTTACTGTGGTTCAACAATATCATACCATTTACTTGCAGCAGCACGTTTGTAAAAAATAATGCATACTACATGTTTTAATAACCAAAGCGCATTACAAAAGTAAATAAAAAGATGCATGTACTTGTCGCATGGGCTTTCGCTCATGTTTACAATATTCGTATTATCCAAATCAAAACAAATAAATCTGAAATACATACATAATTTGATAACAAGCGGGCAAATACAAAAACATAGGATAATTATTAAAAGGGCAATACTGAAATATTTTGAAAATCATTATCTATTGCAAAATATAGTTTTTGTTTTCATGAAGTTATTCTGTTTTTATAAAGGTTTTTTACATAATTCTGTAATGTAAAAAAAAAATAAGTTACATCCTTATTTACTTACATAACGATATTTACATACATACATATGTATACAGGGTGATTTATTCACGACTGAAATGCTAAGGGCGAAATGGTAGCGGTTTGAAAGTTTTCGATTTAGTGGTCGGAGTTTACTAGAGTAAAATAGTTAAGTTCTTGTTTTTCTCTTAAAATATAGCCCTACCTCTTACGTGAATGAATCACCCTGCATAAATTCCATTTCCAACCGGAAATGAAAAAGTTGATACCGTTGTACTTTCAAAAGTATCACGGCACTACTCCGAATCACTTAGTAAAATCGATTTCTAAAAAATTAAGATGCTTAATTAATTTAAAGCTAATGTTGGGTTTTTAAATTTGTTTGGCTTTACTTATTTGTTTACCAAAATGCGGCAAAATGGAATTTAAAAGAATATATATACACGATACGGAACTAACTGTTCATCTACGGTAATGTTTTTTCCTGGTGTGTATACAGCTTTCAAATTATGATTCCATTTATCGTATACATTTCGAGTCGGTGCGAATTTGTTACAAACAGAAGTAGATGCAGTGTTAGCCACAGAATGCAACCATGGATACGCTTGAACATTTTCAAAGACATTGTGGCTCTAAATATTGGCCGACCAGTTTCTACATTCCACAGTTTAGTGACACATTCACCGTATGACCGATACACACCAAAAAGCAGCAACAATATAATATATGCAAGCAGAGTGTCCAAATCAATGTTTTCTAATTCGTCTTTGTACTTTCGCACACCATATAAATTCGTCTTGTTCAAAATAATATTCTCAACCGGTCCAAGAATTATAATAATGGACCTGAAATATAACAAAAATGAAACATATAACGAACATTAATCCATAACAAAGAGGGTAGGTTTTTACCTGAAGTGAATTTTCTGCACGTCGAAATGAATTTCTTCGATTTATTTCAAATGGTTGCGATGAATATTCAATTTTCTTATTTATTGAAAAATATTTATTCAGGATTTGCTGCATTTTTTCTGCAAAATTTTGCTTAAGTGGCTCAAAGTCGTCTTCATCCGAATGCACGCTAACTTAATTTTTATCATTCTCCTCGTCTGATAATGCAAAATCATCGTCAAACGAAGATGATTTCCAAATCAAAATCCATTTCTAGTTCATCTCGCCGCATTCTTGCGCGTAACACTCTATCCATTTTTTTTTATCAAATACTTCGAAACACAACTAAACGTTTTTATTTTATTCAAGATCAAAATTGTATGCGTGCGCATACAGGAGACCGATGAGGGTTAAAGTATACGGATCGACTCACAATCATCTCCTGATTCGATTTAATGAAGTCGGTCTGTCCGTCCGTCTGGTGTCCACCTAAACGTTAACCTCTGGACCATATCACTCCACTTTTTTCTTATATTATGTTTCTGTATATGTACTAAAGTTGTGTAGGGTATAATATAGTCGGACCCGCCCGACTTTTACATTTTGTACGTGTTTTTACATAACGTGGAATCAAAAATACATGCAAACTTTACCTGTTGAAGTTGATGGTAGTTCTTGATACAACATTTTTCGAGTTTCTTATCGCACTTTAAGTTTAATGGTTCTCTCTTTTTTTAATTTTACGTCTACTTCCAACATGATGCCTTCACGTCCTTTTAATCTTTGTTTGATCAAGAACTGTTTGTCCTCTTCAATCTTTATCATATTAATTGCGTTATTATGAAAAATATCGAATAAGTCGTTTAAGTCATTTTTATAAGCGTCTCTTAATCTGTTTTTCACAATTTCCCTCCAATCGGTATACAGACTAAATACCATTTTGCGGCTTTTTGCGATAATGGCACAAGCGTTTACCCATTTTTTATTTTTTCACTCTAATATTATAAAATAAATACTTGAAGACAGTCTCGCTTCGATGGTAGTTTACAACCTGTAAGTTCAGATTTAGGATAGCCAATCAAATATATTTTTTCTCTTATTGAGGGCATTGTTTTATTATAAATTTTTTCGAAACCAACACTTACAATCACTTATAAAACCACAGTTTGCTCTATGAACTGCACCTTCAAACAGTATAGCTTTTATAATAATTTAGTTTGTTTTGTTTAAAATATGGATCTAGTAATCCTTGCAATTACACTGCTCTTATAATCATCCCTGTAACAGTTGAAAATTCAGCCACCTTTTCGTTTCAGCTGACGAAACGAAAATAGCTAAATGGAATTTACCAATAGTAAATTAAGTTTGCTTTGCTTCATGTATTTCTTATGGGAGCGATTTCGCTTAATGTGTGGTCACTGTGGTAAAATACTTAACGTATCCAAATTAACTATTTCAAATTTCCGAAAAATGTTCCTTACTTTGTCGAACATATCTAAAGATTGTGTGGACCTGATGCTTGTTACTTTATTTTTCAGATTGTTATTTATAGCTAGGCATGTGTTGTTGTTAATAATTTTATTATTTGTTCAACATTGTTTTTAATTGACATAATCTGTTAGGAGAGACCGCAATCTTTCATCTGTTATATAGATTAATTACAGTAACTATTCTTCCTTTTTCTAAGTGTAATTTTCGAATCATTTGGTTCGTTGGAATTCTTGTATTTTGGAACTACTTCATCTATCACGTTGTTGGTTAAAGTGGTAATTGTGGTTAAATACGATTATATTTCTTCATAGTGTAAGTAGCGATTATTTGGTACAATTTGAAGCCTTAAAATTATATTTGATATTTTCTGGTTCTTCAAATTATGTAAAAGTTTGCTCATACTGCATTGAAGCTATTATTTTCAATGCACTATGGTCGCTAACATAGTATAGATTTCTAATACAGTACAAAAGTATTGTTCTCTGATTGTAAATCTATTCTAGTATCCGATATACATAGGACTATGTAAGCTCCCGATCTTAGAGAAGATGGCCTAGAAGAAGCATAGAGTTTGGTTCTAAATATTATTTTAATTTCCGAAAGCCAGTCTAATAATAAATTCCCTTTAGTGTCGTTGTCACTATTTCCCCATTCCACTCTTTTGTTATTTAAATCAGTAATTATCTAGATTTTAGATGTTTATAAATTAAAATAGCTGGCACATTTCGACTTTAAAGTAGCAGTAATTGTTTCCAGAGGGGTCGTAAACTGATACCAGGGTGATCCATCTAGAGGTATTTTTTCAGAACAAAAAAAAATACAAAAATTCAAATCATGAGTGGAACCTTTGTTGGTAATTTGAAAGGACATTTTATGACATTTATTTTTGGATATAACTTCCTTCAAATGTTGGCCGCAACTACGCCTCAGGGTTTCCATTCTGATGGTACAATTTTGGATGACTCGTTCGAGCATTTCGACCGGTATGGCTTTAATGGCACGCGTAATGTTGGCTTCCAAAACCTGAATCGTAGCTGGTTTGTCAGCATAGACTTTGAACTTTACGTTATCTCAAAGAAAACTGTATATATGTCTGATATCTCTTGATTTAGGCGGCTAACTCACCTGTCCAAAACGTGAAATTAGCTGCTTTTCGAAATGACCTCTCAATAGATCTACCGATCTGTTGAAACCAAGTGTCGTCAAGATTACGGGCTTCAATTTTAGGTAGCATAAAGATCGATATCATGGCGCGATAGCGAGCACCATTCACGGTTACGTTTCGGCCATCATCATTTTTAAAAAAATATGCACCGATGATTCCACCAGCTTAAAAACCGCACCAAACCGCTGTTTTCTCTGCGTATAATGGCACCTCTTGAACCTCTTCTTGTTGCTCTTCAGCCCAAATGCGTCAATTTTGTTTATTGACTTTGACGTTGAGCCAGAAATGGCCTTTATCACTGAACAAAATTTTGGTCTAAAACAGCGGATCTTCCCGTTTCTCACTGAACGCTCATTTCCATAATACAGTTGCCAACATTTAAAGGTAATTATTTCAAAAATAAATGTCATTAAATGTCCTTTCAAATTACCAATAAAGAATCCACACTTGATTTGAATTTTTATATATATTTTCTGTTCTGAAAAAATTCCTCTATATTTCATGCATTAAATGTCTGCCTTTAATATGCAAGCCATTGTTGGAGGCACCTATAGGGGCACTCCTGGTCGAATTTAATCGACAATCGAGATGTATGTACGTAGGACTGACGGAGTAGATTACGATCTAATTTACCATATATCCTAGACTGATTTCAGATCGGAGATATATGGCGTGCACTAAATGTCGGCCTGTTATATGGACACCATTATTGGAGGCCCCTGCACGAGCACATTGATGACCCTATATAGGTCTGATAGTAGATAATGACCTAATTTACCATAGATCTTAGACCGTTTTCAGATCGGAGATATATTCCATGCACTTATTGTCTGCCTTTACTACGGAATCCATTATTAAATTAATTGAATTAATAAATGTTTTAATAATTGTTTGGGCAAGGAATTGTTGATATTTGCAAAATAAAGATTAACAACTGTGTTGTAGCCGTTTTTGAGGGTATTAAAATGAATATAATTTAAATTATTTATTTAAAATGATTCGACACCACAATTTTCCGTCTATAGATAAATACAAAATTGAAAGCAATTATTTCGTTTTAGGTGAATTCTAGGCTTTAGGTGAATACTACGTTTTACAGATACATACATATGTCATTCGCATATGCAAACAAAAGCCACCTGATTTCATTCACATCGGATTTTTGATGTAAATGTAATGGATTTTGACATGTAATGGATTTTGACACGAAATCAGCTAAATGTGGGTTTAAATTGTATATGCAAATTACGAATTATACATGCGAATCAGGAATTATACGTTTGCATGCGTCAGGATTTAATGTTCATCTGGTTTCGGCTGTCAATTCCCTTTGTAAATATGAATAGATTTCGGCATGAAATTCAGTGAGTATGTTTTCTATTTTACTTACATACATATGCCGTTCTACAATATCATACGATTCACTTGCAGCAGCACGTTTGTAAAAAATAATACATATTACATGTTTTAATAACCAAATCGCATTACAAACCTAAATAAATAGATGCACGTACTTGTCGCATGGGCTTTCGTTTATGTTTACAATACTGGTAGTATCCAAATCAAAACAAATAAATCCGAAATACATACATTACTTGATAACAAGTAGGCGCAAAGCAAATACAAAAACACAGGATAATTATTAAAAGTGTCATACTAAAATATTTTGAAAATCATTATCTATTGCGAAAGGTAGTTTTTGTTTTCATAAAGTGATTCTGTTTTTATAAAGGTTTTTTACACAATTCTGTAATGTAAAAAAAAAATAAAGTTACATCCTTATTTACATACATAACGATATTTACATACATAAATATGTATACAGGGTAATTTATTCACGAGTGAAATGCTAAGGGGCGAAATGGTAGCGGTTTGAAAGTTTTCGATTTAGTGGTCGGAGTAAAATTGCTAAATTCTTGTTTTTCTCTTAAAATATACCCCTACCTCTTACGTGAATGAATCACCCTGCATATATTCCATTTCCAACCGGAAATGAAAAAGTTGATACCGTTGTACTTTCAAAAGTATCACGGTACTACTCCGAATCACATAGTAAAATCGATTTCTAAAAAATTAAGATGCTTAATTAATTTAAAGCTAATGTTGGGTTTTTAAATTTGTTTGGCTTTACATATTTGTTTACCAAAATACGGCAAAATGGAATTTAAAACAATATATATACACGATACGGAACTAACTGTTCATCTGCTAATGTAACGTTGTTTCCTGGTGTGTATACAGCTTTCAAATTATGATTCCATTTATCATATTCATTTCGAATCGGTGCGAATTTTTGACGAACAGAAGTACTTGAAGATGTAGTGTTAGCCATACGTTGTTCGTGGTCATCAAATCGAATGCAATCATGGATACGCTGGAACATTTCCAAAGACATTGTTGCTCTAAATATTGGACGACCAGTTTCTACATTCCACAGTTTAGTGACACATTCACCGTATGACGGATACACACCAGAAAGCAGCAACAATCCAAAGTATGCGTGCAGAGTGTCCAAATCAATTTTTTCCCATTCGTCTATGTATTTCCGCATACCATATAAATTCGTCATGTTCAAAAAAATTTTCTCAACCGGTCCAAGGAACATGTGAAATGCAGACGAAACGTCAACCATATTAGCAGCTGCTAATGCTTTTGGACCTGAATTATATCAAAAATGAAACATATAATGAACATGAACCCATAACAAAGAGGGTAGGTTTTTACCTGAGGTGAATTATCTGCACGTCGAAATGAATTTCTTCGATTTATTTCAAATGGTTGCGATGAATATTCAATTTACTTATTTATAGAAAAATATTTATTTTCAGGATTTGCTGCATTTTTTTCTGCTAAATTTTGCATAAGTGGCTCAATGTCGTCTTCATCCTAATGCACGCTAACTTCATTTTTATCATTCTCGTCGTCTTATAATGCAAAAACATCGTCAGACGACGATGATTTTAAAAACAAAATCCATTTCTAGTTCATCACGCTGCCTTCTTACGCGTAAAACTCTATCCATTTTTTTTATCAAAAACTCCTAAACACAAAAAAAATTCAAATAAATGCGCTAACAAACTTCACTTATTTGTGTTCCAGAACAAACTGAATTTCATAAAAAAGGAGCGTGTTATAAATCCACGCACAAAAATAAGCTGCAATTCCACCTACCTGCTCATGTGTATGCGCGCACATATACAGGAACCGATTCGTAACAATAACTGCACAGGCAAATTCAGTAAGGGTACAAATTCAAAAACGGAGTTTTTGATTGTTCAGACAAACGAATTCTACTTTGCAAAATACAAGGTCTGAACTGCTGAACCGTTTTTATTTTATTCAAGATTAAAGATCAAAATTGTATGCGTGCGCATACAGAGGACCGATGAGGGTTAAAGTATACGGATCGACTCACAATCACCTCCTGATTCGATTTAATGATGTCGGTCTGTCCGTCCGTCTGGTGTCCACCTAAACGATAACCTCTTAAGGATCTGGAGCATATCACTCTACTTTTTTCTTATATTATATTTCTGTATATGTACTAGAGTGGTGTAGGTTATAATTTAGTCGGACCCGCCCGACTTTTACATTTTGTACGTGTTTTAACTGTTGAAGTTAATGGAAGTTTTTGTTACAACATTTTTCGAGTTTCTTTTGGCACTTTACTTTTTATGGATCTCTCTCTTAATTTTACATCTACTTCCAACAGCTGCCTTCACATCTTTTTAATCTTTGTTTGATCAAGAACTGTTTGTCCACTTCAATCTTTATTATATTAATGCGTTATTATGAAAAATATCGAATAAATCGTTTAAGTCATTATTCCACTTTTCTCTGCCATTTTTATGAGCGTCTCTTAATCTGTTTTTCATAATTTCCCTCCATTCGGTATACAGACTAAATATTTTTTTGCGGCCGTAACACAAGCGTTTACCCATTTTGAAACCAACACTAACAAGAACTTAGAAAAACACAGCTTGCTCTATGAACTGCACCTTCAAACAGTAAAGCTTTTATTATAATCTTGTTTGTTTTGTTTTAAAATGTGGATCTAGTACTCCTTGCAATTTTCTATTAAAAACCGTTACACTGCTCTTATAATCATCCCCGTAACAGTTGGAAATTCAGCCACCTTTTCGTTTCAGCTGAATACCTCCAAACGAAAATTCTTATGGGAGCGAGAATTTCGTTTTAGGTGAATACTAGGCTTAATGTGTGATCACTGTGGTAAATTAGTTAACGTATCCAAATTAACTATTTCAAATTTCCGAAAAATGTTCCTTACTTTGTCGAACATATCTTAAGATTGTGTGGACCTGATGCTTGTTACTTTATTTTTCAGATAGTTATTTATAGCTAGTGGTAGTTGTTGTTAATAAGTTTAATATTTGTTTAACATTGCTTTTAATTGACATAATCTGTAAGGAGAGACCGCAATCTTTCATATGTTATGTAGTTTAATTAAAGAAGTATTCTTCTTTTTTCTAAGTGTAATTTTTGAATAATTTGGTTCGTTGGAACTCTTGTATTTCGGAACTACTTCATCTATCACGTTGTTGGTTAAAGTGGTAATTGTGGTAAAATACGATTATATTTCGTCATAGTGTAAGTAGCGATTATTTGGTACATTTTGATGCCTTAAAATTATATTTGATATTTTCTGTTTCTTCAAATTATGTAAAAGTTTGCTCATACTGCATTGAAGCTATTATTTTCACTGCACTATGAATACAAAGTAATATATTTCCATTTTTTGTTAGATCCCGACCTTTGATTAGATGACCTAGAATAAGCTTAGAGTTTGGTTCTAAATATTATTTTATTTTCCGATAGCCAGTCTAATAATAAATTACCTTTCGTGTTGCTGTCTCTATTTCCCCATTCCACTCTTTTGTTATTTAAATCACCGACAAGTATATAGTAATTATCTAGATTTTAGATGTTTTTAAATTAAAATAGCTGGTACATTTCGACTTTAAAGTAGCAGTCATTGTTTCCAGAGGGTTCGTTAACTGATACCAGGGTGATCCATCTAGAGGTATTTTTTCAGAACAAAAAAAAAATAAAAAAAATTCAAATCAAGAGTGGAATCATTGTTGGTAATTTGAAAGGACATTTTATACCATTTATTTTTGGATATAATTTCCTTCAAATGTTGGCCGCAACTACGCCTCAGGGCTTCCATTCTGAGGGTACAATTTTAGATGTCTCGTTCGAGCATTTCGACCGGTATGGTTTTAATGGCACGCGTAATGTTAGCTTCCAAAACCTGAATCATAGCTGGTTTGTCAGCATAGATTTTGGACTTTATGTAACCTCAAAAAAAATGTCTATAGGTGTGATATTTCTTGATCTAGGCGGCCTGTCCAACACGTGAAATTAGCTGCTTATCGAATTGACCTCTCAATAGATCCATTGTTTAAGCAGCTGTATGGCAAGTGGCACCGTCCAGTTGAAACCAAGTGTCGTCAATATTACGGGCTTCAATTTCAGGGAGCATAAAGATCGATATCATGGCGCGATAGTGAGCACCATTCACGGTTACGTTCCGGCCATCATCGTTTTTGGAAAAATATGCACCGATGATTCCACCAGCTTATAAACCGCTCTAAACAGTGGTTTTCTTTGCGTATGGCACCTCTTGAAACTCTTCTTGTTGCACTTCAGCCCAAATGCGGCAACTGTGTTTATTGACATTGCCGTTGAGCCTCATCGCTAAACAAAATTTGGTCGAAACTTGAATAATGACGGAAATAGTACATTACTTAAACTTAATGGAATTAAAATATTATGACAAACCTTTCAACCCAGCTGGGTAATTAACAGCAATAGTTGCAGCTACATATGTCACGCATTAACACTTTATTTAATATAGTAGTATAATAGTGGCCAACAGCACTGTAAACACCAAATCAAAGAAACTAAAAATTGATCATATTAACGTTAACTCTTTAATACTTTTAACTTTAATACTTTACAACGTTATAATAGTTAATTTTTGGGTTGGTAAAGGATTTATATGTAGGTTTTTCTATTTTTCTTCTCTGCTATAGCTTGTTTTTTAAGTTTGCGTTTTTCTTGAAACTTTTGTATACACACCCCTTGTAAGACGCTGGATGCCCAAATTGTGTGCATAAAACGCAAATTTCCATTTTCATGACTATTGTTGCATTTTATACATTTTGTTGGCATGATGCAGTCTGCTGAGTTGTTATACGTAGAACCCCTGACAGTTTCTACATTGTGTTTTTTTCAGATCGACCTAATAGTTACCATTCAGCGACACAAAAAAGAAATGTTGTGATTTGTTTTAGTCTATTTATATCGCTTTCTTGACTCATTTGAATCTTGAATATTTTTGATATATAACCATTTTCAACAATTTTTGTCGCTAAACCGGCTTATCTTTGTAAATTTAAAATCTTCCCATTCATGCTTGCATAGAAGATCTCCTTCTTCTTCATAGAAGATCTCCTTCACAGAAGATCTCCTTCATGTTGGTATAGGCATCTAAACATTTCAACAAGAATTTTTTATTTTTAAAACTCTTTAAGGTAAATGGTAAAAATTTTGCCTTAATTTTTTAGCTTACTTAACTTCCAAAATTGTCATTTATGGAGTTAACCAAAAGAGATTCTTTATATCGGAATTCTTGAGTTCTAAAGTCTTTAATTTTAAATCCTTCAGAAAATAGGAATATATGGGAAATCAATTCTTTTGTTTCAATGTCGCATATGTTAATGTGCGGAATTATTTTTCAAAATAACATTAGCATATGGTTCTTCACTACTCTCTTTTTGTACTTGTTTGTTTTTTTGTTGACTACCTTTATTTATTGTTGTGCTGGTCTTTCCAAATTTTGTATAATTTCTTTGTCGTACTCGCCAAGGGTGTCCAAGGGGGTGTATGTCATAAGGTCCAACTTGGTGGACCCAGTAATGATCCTTATTGACTGCATCCCAAGTGCCATCTGAGAAATGGCGTCTTTGACGCCAGTCAAAGTGGAAGGCTACCGCGTGAGAGGCAAAACATTCCTCAGGATAGAGGTTGGCGGTGAGGTAGTATCTCACTCCGTAAAAAATACATTATGAAACGTAAAAACGGATTCCCCTAAATGTTGACGACCACCGCAAACGTTTAAAGGACCATGATTTGAGGATATGCACCTGGAATGTACGAACACTCCTAAGAGCGAGTGCCTCTATCTAACTGGCGGATGTCCTTGATGAATACAAGGCTGACATCGCCGCCATCCAGAAGATACGATGGAAGGGACACGGCGTAAATAAAGTAAAAAACTGCGAAACTGACTACAGTTGCCATGAAAATAAGCACAAATTTGTATGTGGATTTGTTGTAAACAAGCGAATACACCACCTAGTCGTTAGTTTCACCCCAGTAAACGAACGGCTGGCCGAAATCCGCATCAAGGCTAAATTCTTCTATATTGAGAGCAAACGCTGACGACAGATAAGCACAATACACTAAAGATACGTTTACGCTGCCCTGGCCATGACATTAAAATCGTTTTCTGGGATTTGAATGCCAATGTTGGCAGGGAAGATATCTTTGGTCAGACCGTCGAAAAATTCAGTCTCCATGATGACACCACTGATAATAGAATGATACTGAAGAAAGCCGCAAGGAACATGGTTATAAGCAGAACCAGATTTAAACATCGCAATATCCAAAAGGCTACATGGCTGTCACCGTCTGGAAAGACGAAAAATCTGATCGACCATGTTGTAATCAACAGTCGGCATGCATCCAGCTGTAGAACGATCAGCTAACATTGACTCGGACCACTACCTTGTAGCAGCAAAGGTACGCACGAGGATAAGTTCCGCAAAGCTAGTTTGTAGCAACAACAAGAAAAAGCTAGACGTCGAAAAGCTGCTTGGCAACTGCTAGAGTAGCGCCGAAGGATCGTGCTGGCTCTCACGGAAGACGAAAATTACGTTGTACAACACACTGATACTATCTGCGCTTCTATATGGCACCGACACATGGGTACTTGTGAAAGCGGATGAAGCAGTATTGTGTGTATTTGAGAGCACGAATCTTTGCAAAATGTATGGGACCATCTGCGTGGACGAAGAGTATAGACGTCGAACGAACCTTCAGCTGTAGGAGCTGTGAATATGGTTCCCGACGTGAATGTAGTTTAGCACATCAAAATACAGCGATTGCGCTGGCTAGGACATTTCGGTCGAATGGAAACGAACGCACCAACCAGAAAGGTGTTGGATGACAGCTACCACAGGAAGCTCAGACAGGGAAGACCGAAACTCCGGTGAAAAGGCCAAGTTGAAGAACATGTGAGAATCCTTGGTATAACAAACAAGCTAAGACCAACAACGGGTTGTACTTAAGTAAGTAAGTAAAGTAATCGCTATCGTCGTTGGATGGGAAGGGCATAGAAATTGCCTTTGGTTTGTTTTGAATCAATAGCATCACACATGTTGTTACTAATTTTTCTTGTCCTTTCTTCTAAAGATAGGGTTTTGGGTATTACATAGTTCAATTCTTTAATGAGCGCACGCTGCTCTTTCAATACAAATAATTTACAATTGGCTTCATATATATCATTGCGGTTTTATAATAGTTTTTGACACTGTAATCTTTTTACAATATACGTAAAACCTACTACGTATTAACATCGGTTCCCTTTCAATATAGTCTAAGGTATTTTATTTGATGTGCATGAGTACTACATATGCACGATATTACATCGATTCCTAAAAGGCAACAAAACAACAATTTTGTCATTTTTTGAATGACAAATGTTCTAGCACTAGAGCGCAAAAAAACACACAAAAATAAGCGGCAATTCCACCTACCTCTTGATGTGTATGCGCGCACATACACAGAGACCAATTCGTAACTATAACTGCACAGGCAAATACAGTAAGGGTACAAATTCAATAACGGGGTTTTTGGTTGTTCAGACAAAATAATTCTACTTTGCAAAATACAAGGTCATTCCGCTGAACCGTTTTTGTTTAATTCAAGATTAAAGATCAAATTGTATGCGTGCGCATACAGGGGACCGATAAGAGGTAAAGTATATGGATCGACTCACAATCACCTCCTGATTCGATTTAATGATGTCGGTCTATCCGTCCGTCTGGTGTCTACCTAAACATTATAACCACAGTACAGGTCGAAATTATTGACCGATTTCCAAAAAAAAAAATTTATACGAATCGATTCGATATTATGTTTATGAACTCTTAAGGATCTGGACCATATCACTCCACTTTTTTCTTATATTATATTGATGTATATGTACTACAGTGGTGTAGGGTATAATAGAGTCGGACCCGCCAGACTTTTACGTTTTGCACGTGTTTTTACATAACGTGGAATCAAAAATGCATGCAAACTTTACCTGTTAAAGTTGATGGTAGTTCTTGATACAACATTTTTCGAGTTTCTTTTCGCACTTTAAGTTTAATGATTCTCTCTTTTTTAATTTTACGTCTACTTCCAACATGCTGCCTTCAAGTCCTTTAAATTTTTGTTGTTACTTGAAGACAGTCTCGCTTCGATGGTAGTTTACAACCTGTAAGTTCAGATTTTGGGTAGCCAATCAAATATATTTTTTCTCTTAATGTGGGCATTGTTATATTTTAAATTTTTTCGAAACCAACACTAACAATCACTTAGAAAATCACAGCTCTATAAACTGCACCTTCAAACAGTATAGCTTTTATTATAATTTTGTTTTGCTTTTAAAATATGGATCTAGTACTCCTTGCAATTTTCTAATGAAAACCGTTACACTGCTCTTATACTCATCCCTGTAACAGTTGAAAATTCAGCCACCTTTTCGTTTCAGCTGAATTCCTACAAACGAAATTAGCTAAATGAAATTGACCAATAGTAAATTTAGTTTGCTTTGGGTCGTGTATTTCTTATGGAGCGTTTTAGGTGAATACTGGGCTTCATGTGTGATCACTGTGGTAAAATAGTTAACGTATCCAAATTAACTATTTCAAATTTCCGAAAAATGTTCCTTACTTTGTCGAACATATCTAAAGATTGTGTGGACCTGATGCTTGTTACTTTATTTTTCAGATAGTTATTTATAGCTAGTGATATGTTGTTGTTAATCAGTTTAATATTTGTTTAACATTGCTTTTAATTGATATAATCTGTTAGGAGAGACCGCAATCTTTCATCTGTTATGTAGTTTAATTACAGTAAATTTTGGTTCGTTGGAACTCTTGTATTTCGGAACTACTTAATCTATCACGTCGTTGGTTAAAGTGGTAATTGTGGTTGAATACGATTATATTTCGTCATAGTGTAAGTAGCGATTATTTGGTACAATTTGAAGCCTTAAAATTATATTGGATATTTTGTAGTTTTCAAATTATGTAGAAGTTTGCTCATCTGCATTGAAGCTATTATTTTCAATGCATTATGGTCGCTAACATAGTATAGATTTCTAATACAGTTAAAAGTATTGTTCTCTGATTGTAAATCTATTCTAGTATCCGATATACATAGGACTATGTAAGCTCCCGATCTTTGATAAGATGGCCTAGAAGAAGCTTAGAGTTTGGTTCTAAATATTATTTCATTTTCCGATAACCAGTCTAATAATAAATTTCCTTTCTTGTTGTAGTCCCTATTTCCCCATTCCACTCTTTTGTTATTTAAATCACAGGCAAGTATATAGCAATTATCTAGATTTTAGCTGTTTATTAATTAAAATAGCTGGTACATTTCGACTTTAAAGTAGTAGTCATTGTTTCCAGAGGGGTCGTAAACTGATATTAGGGGGATCCATCTAGAGGTATTTTTTCAGAACAAAAAAAAATACAAAAATTCAAATCAAGTGTGGAATCTTTATTGGTAATTTGAAAGGACATTTTATGGCAAATATTTTTTGGATATAATTTCCATCAGATGTCGGCCGCAACTGCGCCTCAGGGTTTCCATTCTGATGGTACAATTTTGGATGACTCGTTCGAGCATTTCGACCGGTATGGCTTTAATGGCACGCGTAATGTTGGCTTCCAAACCCTGAATCGTAGCTGGTTTGTCAGCATAGACTTTGAACTTTACGTAATCTCAAAGAAAAATATCTATATGTTTGATATCTCTTGATTTAGGCGGCTTAGTGAGTACCTGTACAAAACGTGAAATTAGCTGTTTTTCGAAATGAACTCTCAATAGATCCTTTGCTTGAGCAGCTGTATGGCAAGTGGCACCGTCCTGTTGAAACCAAGTTTCGTCAAGATTACGCGCTTAAATTTTAGGTAGCATAAAGATCAATATCATGGCGCGATAGCGAGCACCATTCACGGTTACGTTTCGGCCATCATCATTTTTAAAAAAATATGCACCGATGATTCCATCAGCTTATAAACCGCACCAAACCGATGTTTTCTCTGGGTATAATGTCACCTCTTGAACCTCTTCTTGTTGCTCTTCAGCCCAAATGCGGCAATTTTGTTTATTGACTTTGACGTTGAGCCAGAAATGGCCTTTATACTGAACAAAATTTTGGTCTAAAATAGCGGATCTTCCCGTTTCTCATCGAACGCTCATTTCCATAATACAGTTGCCAACATTTAAAGGTAATTATTTCAAAAATAAATGTCATTAAATGTCCTTTCAAATTACCAATAAAGAATCCACACTTGATTTGAATTTTTATATATATTTTCTGTTCTGAAAAAATTACTCTATATTTCATGCATTAAATGTCTGCCTTTAATATGGAAGCCATTGTTGGAGGCACCTATAGGGGCACTTCTGGTCGAATTTATTCGACCATCGAGATGTATGTACATAGGACTGACGGAGTAGATTACGATCTAATTTACCATATATCATAGACTGATTTCAGATCGGAGATATATGGCGTGCACTAAATGTTGGCCTGTTATATGGACACCATTATTGGAGGCCCCTGCACGGGCACATTGATGGCCCTAGATAGGTCCGATAGTAGATAATGACCTAATTTACCATAGATCTTAGACCGTTTTCAGATCGGAGATATATTCCATACACTAAATGTCTGGCTTTAATACGGTCGCACTTCCAGAAGTTCCTAGATATGTCAGAGGGAGTAGATTATGAACTTATGGACGTTTACCTCGCACTAAACGATTTGTTGAGTTATTTTTCACCACAATGTTGTATTCATTTAAGGTTTTTTGAACCGGCCGAGTTCACGCTGGGAAAGACACATGTAAGTGGGCTATAAATTTTGAAGCCGATACTTAATTACCAGCATCGTTAGTACTTTTGTTCCGCGTCAGCTTGATTTTGTATAAATTTGGGCATCCGTCGGCAGCTTACTTATCGCTTTTGGCTTTGTTTTAATCCATAAAACTAAGTTTTCCAAATCGCGGGCCTATACTCGTATATATACTCGTAATGTGAAATGAGTCAGACAGTTCATTTCCGTTATTAGATAGATATATTTTTGTCAATATAACTACTAAATACCGTCAGCATGAAGTTTATAATTTTAGCACAGACTAAAAAATTCACACATGTTCACATATTATAATAATTTTTTAAGTGGTACTCCCAACATCATTGCCGTGAGTTTTTTAATTTATGACAAGCCGCAGTCAATCAAACTTCCATTCAGCTAATACGAAATGTTTGCTCCCGTAAGAAATACATGTAGCTATTTTCGTTTGGCGGTACTAAGCTGAAACGAATAAGTGTCGGATTTACAACTGTTTCAGAGATGTTTATAAGAACTGTGTAACCTTTTTTTACCAGCTGCAAACGAAAATTAATGTTTTGATAATTGATTGGGCAATAAATTGTTGATATTTGCAAAATAAAGATTAACAAATGTGCTGGAGCCGTTTTTGAGGGTATTAAAATGAATATAAATATAAATTTATATAATTCTTTCATTTATCTAAAATTAATAACGTCTGCTTCTTCTACATTACAATTCTTCTTACTATCGATAAATACAAAACTTTAAAGCAATTATTTCGTTTAAGGTGAATTTTAGGTGAATACTACGTTTTACAGATACATACATATGTCATTCGCATATGCAAACAAAGGCCACCTGATTTCATTCACATCGGATTTTTGAAGTAAATTTGTAATGGATTTTGACACGAAATCAGATAAATGTAGGTTTAAATTTTATATAAGAATTACGAATTATACATGCGAATCAGGAATTATACGTTTGCATGCACATACAAACGAATTTCTCTGGATTTATTTTTCATCTGTTTTCGGCTGTCAATTCCCTTGTAAATAGGAATAGATTTCGGCATGAAATTCAGTGAGTATGTTTTCTATTTTACTTTCATACTTATGTACTTCTACAATATCGTATCATATTACATGTTTTAATAACCAAAGCGCATTGAAAAGTAAATAAATAGATGCATGTACTTGTCGCATGGGCTTTCGCTCATGTTTACAATACTCGTAGCATCCGAATCAAAACAAATAAATCTGAAATACATACATAACTTGATAACAAGCAGGCGCAAAGCAAATACAAAAACACAGGATAATTATTAAAAGGGCCATACTGAAATATTTTGAAAATCATTATCTAATGCAAACGGTAGTTTTTGTTTTCATAAAGTTGTTCTGTTTTTACATAATTCTGTAATGTAATAAAAAATTAAGTTACATCCTTATTTACACACATAACGATATTTACATACATATGTATACAGGGTGATTTATTCACGACTGAAATGCTAAGGGAGAAATGGTAGCGGTTTGAAAGTTTTCAATTTGGTGGTCGGAGTTTACTAGTGTAAAATTGCTAAGTTCTTGTTTTTCTCTTAAAATATAGCCCTACCTCTAACGTGAATGAATCACTCTGCATATATTCCATTTTCAACCGGAAATGAAAAAGTTGATACCGTTGTACTTTCAAAAGTATCACGGTACTACTCCGAATCAGTAAAATCGATTTCTAAAAAATTAAGATGCTAAATTAATTTAAAGATGCTTAATTAATTTAATGTTGGGTTTTTAAATTTGTTTAGTTTTACTTATTTGTTTACCAAAATACGGCAAAATGAAATTTAAAACAATATACAGTTAAACTTGGATAAGTGGAACGCAGTTAAGTGGAATAACTCCATAAGTGAAACATTTTTTCTGGTCCCACCCCCTGGGATACAAAAAAACTCTTTAAGTGGAATAGAAAACCCACATAAATGGATCGTTTTTTTTCTAAATTTATCTCTGTAAATGGAATTCCGCTGTTTTTTTACCTTTGCAAGTGGAACAATTTTGTTAATTTCACTCAAAAATGAAAAACATTAACCTCTGTAAGTGAAATTCTTGACTTTTTTACCTCTGTAAGTGGAACTTTTTTGCTTTGTTTTTACCTTTGCTCTACTCGAAACTAAAAATCAAAACAAGGTTTTTGTTACGGAAAGTCTGCTAATGTAACAAATACAAAAAAATACAAACTCAAAAAAAATCGTTAAACTACCGTTAGCTTTTTTGTTTTCGTAAACACGGTGGCTCGAGTTTTCAGTTCTTCTGTTTTTGTAGTGAACAGCCACACGATGTCGAAGAGAAAAGTTGTAAATCTTGATGTGAATGCAAAAATTAAAATTCTTAATGCTGTTAAAGGTGGACTGCCAATCAAATTATACGTAAATTTTAAATATGCATGTTCGTCGTTCAATTTATATGAATTTTTCATGGCATTTCTATTTAATTTGTTCCATTTCAACATGATTTTTTTTATAAATAAAGTTTCTGTTTTGTTTTTATAGAACACTTTCCGTTTAAATTACATATTTTTTCCAAAAAATTAGAAAAGTTAAAACCCATTTAAGTGGAACGTTAAGAAAAAAAACCTCTATAAGTGGAAACTACAAAAAGTGGAACACCCTTATAAATGGAACGAAAAGTTCGGTCCCTTGAAGATTCCACTTATCCAGGTTTGACTGATATACACGATACGGAACTAACTGTTCATCTACTTATGTAACGTTGTTTCCTGGTGTGTATACAGCTTTCAAATTATGATTTCATTTATCATATTCATTTCGAATCGGTGCGAATTTGTGACGAACAGAAGTACTTGTAGAGGCAGTGTTAGCCATACGTTGTTCGTGGTCATCAAATCGAATGCAACCATGGATACGCTTGAACATTTTCAAAGACATTGTTGCTCTAAATATTGGGCGACCAGTTTCTACATTCCACAGTTTAGTGACACATTCACCGTATGACCGATACACACCAGAAAGCAGCAACAATCCAAAGTATGCGTGCAGAGTGTCCAAATCAATGTTTTCCCATTCGTCTTTGTACTTTCACACAACATATAAATTCGTCATGTTCAAAATAATATTCTCAACCGGTCCATGCAGACGAAACATTGACTATATTAGCAGCTGCTAATGCTTTTGGAATTATTACAAAAATGAAACATATAATGAACATGAACCCACGTCGAAATGAATTTATTCGATTTATTTCAAATGGTTGCGATGAATATTCAATTTTCTTATTTATTGAAAAATATTTATTTCTAGGATTTGCTGCATTTATTGCAGCTAAATTTTGCTTAAGTGGCTCAATGTCGTCTTCATCCGAATGCACGCTAACTTTACTTTTATCAGTCTTCTCGTCTGATAATGCAAAATCATCGTCAGACGACGTTGATTTTCAAATCAAAATCCATTTCTAGTTCATCTCGCTGCCTTCTTTCGCGTAAAACTCTATCCATTTTTATCAAATACTTCGAAACACAACTAAAATTCAAATAAATGTGCAAACAAACTTCACAATTTCATAAAACGAAAAAAAGGAACGTGTTATAAATCAACACTCAAAAATAAGTGGCAATTCCACCTACCTGTTTATGTATATGCGCGCACAGGGACCGATTCGTAACTATAACTGCACAGGCCAATAAAGTAAGGGTACAAATTTAAAAACGGGGGTTTTGGTTGTTCAGACCGCTGAACCGTTTTTATTTTATTCAAGATTAAAGATCAAAATTGTATGCGTGCGCATACTGGGGACCGATGAGGGTTAAAGTATACGGATCGACTCACAATCCTCCTGATTCGACTTAATGATGTCGGTCTGTCCGTCCGTCTGGTGTCCACCTTAACGTTAACCTTTTAAGGATCTGGACCATATCACTCCACTTTTTTCTTATATTATATTTCTGTATATGTACTACAGTGGTGTAGGGTATAATATAGTCGGACCCGCCCGACTTCTACATTTTGTACGTGTTTTTACATAACGTGGAATTAAAAATGCATACAAACTTTACCTGTTGAAGTTGATGGTAGTTCTTGATACAACATTTTTCGAGTTTCTTTTCGCAATTTACTTTTAATGGATCTCTCTTTTATTAATTTTACGTCTACTTCAAACATGCTGCCTTCACGTCCTTTTAATCTTTGTTTGATCAAGAACTGTTTGTCCTCTTCAATCTTTATCATATTAATGCTGTATTATAAAAAATATCAAATAAGTCGTTTAAGTCATTATTCCATTAATCTGTTTTTCACAATTTCCCTCCATTTGGTATACAGACTAAATATTTTTTTGCGGCGGTAACACAAGCGTTTACCCATTTTTTTTCACTCTAATATTATAAAAAAGTACTGGAAGACAGTCTCGCTTCGATGGTAGTTTACAACCTGTAAGTTCAGATTTTGGGTAGCCAATATATATTTTTTCTCTTAATGAGGGCATTCTCTGATTTTAAATTTTTTCGAAACCAACACTAACAATCACTTAGAAAAACACAGCTTGCTCTATGAACTGCACCTTAAATTTTAGCCATGAAATCCGCATCAAAGCTAAATTCTTCTATATTGAGAGCAAACGCTGACGAAAGATAAGGACGAATACACTAAAGATACGTTTACGCTGCCCTGGCCATGACATTAAAATCGTTTTCTGGGATTTGAATGCCAATGTTGGCAGGGAAGATATCTTTGGTCAGACCGTCGAAAAATTCAGTCTCCATGATGACACCTCTGATAATGGAATGATACTGAAGAAAGCCGCAAGGAACATGGTTATAAGCAGAACCAGATTTAAACATCGCAATATCCAAAAGGCTAATGGCTGTCACCATATGGACAGACGAAAAATCTGATCGACCATGTTGTAATCAACAGTCGGCATTCATCCAGCTGTAGAACGATCAGCTAACATTGATTCGGACCACTACCTTGTAGCAGCAAAGGTACGCACGAGGATAAGTTCCGCGAAACTAGTTTGTAGCAACAACAAGAAAAAGCTAGACGTCGAAAAGCTGCATTCACAACAGACAGCACAAGTATACTCCACGAAGCTTTCACAGTTGCTCCTCGAAAAATCCCCCACCTGATGATACTCGCGCTCAATGGCAGCACATACTAGACTCCTTGACATAAGACGCCTAAGATGAAATTGGTTACCGCAAGCGGCAATAAAGGAACCAATGGTACGACGAGGAGTGTAGAGCCGCCACAGAAACTAAGAATGTGTAATACAAGGCAACACTAGCGCCTATGGCGACGCGTGCAGTGTTGGACCGATATCGGACGCTAAGGAGGAGTACCGGCTATCCCGTGGGAAGAAGAGGGAGTTGTAAAGCCAAGAATGTGAGAAGACAGAGCTTTATGGTAGCAGAAATGATGCCATAATGTTCTACCAACGCGTCAAACACCAGACAAAAGACGCGTCCACTGGCATAGCCTTGTGTCGAGATTCAAATGGGAATCTGGTGACTGATACGCCAAGTGTGCTGTAGATTTGGAAAGGACACTTTTCCAATGTACTGTCGGTTGCATATCCAGCGGAGGAAAGCAGGTACCAACCAATCATAGAAGATGGCGTTGAATGTACACCCCCTACCCAGCAAAAGGTTCAAACAGCAGTATCCCGGCTCAAGAACAACTAAGCCGCAAGACCGACGGAATACCAGCAGAGCTGTATAAAACCGGAGTAGACGAGCTGGTAAGGTGCATACATCAGCTAATCTGTACAATCTTGAAGGATCAACGCATGCCCGATCATTGAAACCTCAGTGTGGTATGCCCAGTCCACAAAAAGGAGAAAAGACGATTTGCGCCAACTACCGTCGAATAAGTCTACTGTCTATCGCATATATCAAGTATACTATGTGAAAGATTGAAGCCCAAACTCACCGATATAATTCAACCCTATCAGTGTGGCTTCAGGCCGAATAAGCCAACAATCGACCAAATTATTACCTTGCGACAACGAGAAGCAGATCGATACACGCCACCTTTCCACCGATTTAAGGCTGTATTTGACACTCCGATAAGAGAAAAACTATTTGAAACCATGTCTGCGTATGATATACTAGCAAAACTTGTACGCCTTTATAGAATGACACTGGGTGACACAAAAACCTCAGTAAAAATAGGAATTTCACTACTACCATTCACTTTATCAACATGCTGATGGAGAAAATTTTGGAAAACGCAAAAGTCAATAATACAGGCACAGTCAACACTTTCTCCTCGCATATCCGGACGACATTGACATCGTCGGAAGGACTGATAGAGATGTAACTAGTGTGTTTTCTAAAATTGAGATAGATTCGTTAAAAATGGGTCTGGTGAGTAAGCAACAAGACGAAGATGATGTTGGCAACTGCTAGAGTAGCGCCGCGACGAAAGAAATGCAAGATAGTTCCGGCCGGCAGATGCAACGTAGAGGTAGTAGATGGTTTAGTTTACCTCGCCATAAACCAAAAGAAATCTGTCAGTACTGAGATAAAAAGAAGGATCGTGCTGGCTCTCTCGGAAGACGAAATTACGTTGTACAACACGCTGATACTGTGCTTCTATATGGCACCGACACATGGGTACTTGTGAAAGCGGATGAAGCAGTGTTGTTGTTATTTGAGAGAAAGAATCTTTGCAAAATGTATGGGACCATCTGCGTGAACGGAGTGAACGGAGCTGTGAATATGGTTCCCGACGTGAATGTAGTTTAGCACATCAAAATACACCGATTGCGCTGGGTAGGACATTTCGGTCGAATAGAAACGAACGCACCAACCAGAAAGGCGTTGGATGACAGCTACCACAGGAAGCTCAGACAGGGAAGACCGAAACTCCGGTGAAAAGACCAAGTTGAAGAACATGTGAGAATCCTTGGTATAACAAACAAACTAAGACCAACAACGGGTTGTACTTAAGTAAGTAAGTAAAGTAATCACTATCGTCGTTGGATGGGAAGGGCATAAACATTGCCTTTGGTTTGTTTTGAATCAATAGCATCACACATGTTGTTACTAATTTTTCTTGTCCTCTCTTCTAAAGATATGGTTTTGGGTATTACATAGTTCAATTCTTTAATGAGCGCACGCTGCTCTTTCAATACAAATAATTTACAATTGGCTTCATATATATCATTGCGGTTTTATAATAGTTTTTGACACTGTAATCTTTTTACAATATACGTAAAACCTACTACGTATTAACATCGGTTCCCTTTCAATATAGTCTAAGGTATTTTATTTGATGTGCATGAGTACTACATATGCACGATATTACATCGATTCCTAAAAGGCACACAAAACAACAATTTTGTCATTTTTTGAATGACAAATGTTCTAGCACTAGAGCGCAAAAAAACACACAAAAATAAGGCAATTCCACCTACCTGTTGATGTGTATGCGCGCACATACACAGAGACCAAATCGTAACTATAACTGCACAGGCAAATACAGTAAGGGTACAAATTCAATAACGGGGTTTTTGGTTGTTCAGACAAAATAATTCTACTTTGCAAAATACAAGGTCATTCCGCTGAACCGTTTTTGTTTTATTCAAGATTAAAGATCAAAATGTATGCGTGCGCATACAGGGGACCGATAAGGGGTAAAGTATACGGATCGACTCACAATCACCTCCTGATTCGGTTTAATGATGTCGGTCTATCCGTCCGTCTGGTGTCCACCTAAACATTATCACCACAGTACAGGTCGAAATTATTAACCGATTTCCAAAAAATTATACGAAGCGATTCGATATTATGTTAATGAACTCTTAAGGATCTGTACCATATCACTCCAATTTTTTCTTATATTATATTGCTGTATATGTAGTACAGTGGTGTAGGGTATAATAGAGTCAGACCCGCCCGATTTTTATATTTTGTACGTGTTTTTACATAACGTTGAATCAAAAATGCATGCAAACTTTACCTGTTGAAGTTGATGGTAGTTCTTGATACAACATTTTTCGAGTTTCTTTTCGCACTTAAAGTATAATGGTTCTCTCTTTTTAATTTTACGTCTACTTCCAACATGCTGCCTTGAAGTCCTTTAAATTTTTGTTTCGCCAAGAACTGTTTGTTCTCTTCAATCTTTATAATATTAATTGCGTTATTATGAAAAGTATCGAATAAGTCGTTTAAGTCATTATTCCACTTTTCTCTGCCATTTTTATGATCGTCTCCTAATCTGTTTTTCACAATTTCCATCCATTCGGTATACAGACTAAATATTTTTTTGCGGCTATGTGCGATAATGAACGGTAACACAAGCGTTTACCCAATTTTATTTTTTTATTTTTTCACTCTAATATTATAAAAAAAATACTTGAAGACAGTCTCGCTTCGATGGTAGTTTACAACCTGTAAGTTCAGATTTTGGGTAGCCAATCAAATATATTTTTTCTCTTAATGAGGGCATTGTTTTATTTTAAATGTTTTCGAAACCAACACTAACAATCACTTAGAAAAAAAAACAGCTTGCTCCATAAACTGCACCTTCAAACAGTATAGCTTTTATTATAATTTTGTTTTGCTTTTAAAATATGGATCTAGTACTTCTTGCAATTTTCTATTGAAAACCTTTACACTGCTCTTATAATCATCCCTGTAACAGTTGAAAATTCAGCCACCTTTTCGTTTCAGCTGAATTCCTCCAAACGAAAATAGCTAAATGAAATTTACCAATAGTAAATTTAGTTTGCTTTGCTTCATGTATTTCTTATGGGAGCGAGAATTTCGTTTTAGGTGAATACTAGGCTTAATGTGTGATCACTGTGGTAAAATAGTTAACGTATCCAAATTATTTATTTCAAATTTCCGAAAAATGTTCCTTACTTTGTCGAACATATCTAAAGATTGTGTGGACCTGATGCTTGTTACTTTATTTTTCAGATAGTTATTTATAGCTAATGATATGTTGTTGTTAATCAGTTTAATATTTGTTTAACATTGCTTTTAATTGACATAATCTGTTAGGAGAGACCGCAATCTTTCATCTGTTATGTAGTTTAATTACAGTAACTATTCTTCTTTTTTCTAAGTGTAATTTTTGAATAATTTGGTTCGTTGGAACTCTTGTATTTCGGAACTACTACATCTATCACGTCGATGGTTAAAGTGGTAATTGTGGTTGAATACGATTATATTTCGTCAAGTAGCGATTATTTGGTACAATTTGAAGCCTTAAAATTATATTTGATATTGTGTAGTTTTTCAAATTATGTAGAAGCTCATACTGCATGAAGCTATAATTTTCAATGCATTATGGTCGCTAACAAAGTATAGATTTCTAATACAGTTTAAAGTATTGTTCTCTGATTGTAAATCTATTCTAGTATCCGATATACATAGGACTATGTAAGCTCCCTATCTTGGATAAGATGGCCTAGAAGAAGCATGGAGTTTGGTTCTAAATAATATTTTATTTTCCGATAGCCAGTCTAATAATAAATTTCCTTTCTATGTAAGATCCCGATCTTTGATAAGATGGCCTAGAAGAAGCTTAGAGTTTGGTTCTAAATATTATTTCATTTTCCGATAACCAGTCTAATAATAAATTTCCTTTCGTGTTGTTGTCCCTATTTCCCCATTCCACTCTTTTGTTATTTAAATCACAGGCAAGTATATAACAATTATCTAGATTTTAGATGTTTATTAATTAAAATAGCTGGTACATTTCGACTTTAAAGTAGTAGTCATTGTTTCCAGAGCACAAAGAGAAGCTCGAACGTGATGATAACATACTTGCTAGACAATTATTATACAGTCCAAGCTCTTTAAGACTTCGGAGAAACGAACGCCGTGTTTTCTAATCTGCACTTGTGCTTCATCCGTAACAGTAATCGCAAACACACGCGCCCGAAAGACTGTGTAGAATTTTTTTTTTCTACGTCACGTGGCTTAAATGCTCTTATACGTGATCTTTAAAATAGTCAATATCAATCGCGGACGAACACTCAAAAAAGACTGTGTAGAATCCTTTATTCTACGTCACGTGGCTTAAATGCTCTCATACGTGATCCTTAAAACAGTCAACACGTCCACTCTGCTATTCTAGAGTTATCCGTTATACATACATAACTAGAGTTCTTCACTCTACATAATATCGCGAGCACTCTGTAAATGAATGTAAGGGTCCTCTGGCCCTTTATCACGAGGTTTAAGCCAAACTAGTTTTAAAATTCTCAGACATGTGATCCATACCAGTTATATACTATTTTGACCAAATTAATTAAAATTCCTGCCAATAAGCAGAGATCCATATTACAAGAAATCCATACTAGGATTCATTATTGAATTATACTTAATATTCGTATACTTATTGTTAGGCTCCTTTGGAGCAGATTCAATAATTCAAATAAAGCTTATATAAAAAAAATTGTTTCCAGAGGGGTCGTAAACTGATACTAGGGCGATCCATCTAGAGGTATTTTTTTAGAACAAAAAAAATACAAAAATTTAAATCAAGTGTGGAATCTTTATTGGTAATTTGAAAGGACATTTTATGGCATTTATTTTTTGGATATAATTTCCTTCAAATGTTGGCCGCAACTACGCCTTTAGGGTTTCCATTTTGATGGTACAATTTTGGATGACTCGTTCGAGCATTTCGACCGGTATGGCTTTAATGGCACGCGTAATGTTGGCTTCCAAAACCTGAATCGTAGCTGGTTTGTCAGCATAGACTTTGAACTTTACGTAATTTCAAAGAAAAATGTCTATATGTTTGATATCTCTTGATTTAGGCGGCTGAGTACCTGTCCAAAACGTGAAATTAGCTGCTTTTCGAAATGAACTCTCTATAGATCCTGTTGAAACCAAGTGTCGTCAAGATTACGGGCTTCAATTTTAGGTAGCATAAAGATCGATATCATGGCGCGATAGCGAGCACCATTCAAGGTTACATTTCGGCCATCATCATTTTTAAAAAAATATGCACCGATGATTCCACCAGCTTATAAACCGCACCAAACCGATGTTTTCTCTGGGTATAATGTCACCTCTTGAACCTCTTCTTGTTGCTCTTCAGCCCAAATGCGGCAATTTTGTTTATTGACTTTGACGTTGAGCCAGAAATGGCCTTTATACTGAACAAAATTTTGGTCTAAAATAGCGGATCTTCCCGTTTCTCACCGAACGCTCATTTCCATAATACAGTTGCTAACATTTAAAGGTAATTATTTCAAAAATAAATGTCATTAAATGTCCTTTCAAATTACCAATAAAGAATCCACACTTGATTTGAATTTTTATATATATTTTCTGTTCTGAAAAAATTACTCTATATTTCATGCATTAAATGTCTGCCTTTAATATGGAAGCCATTGTTGGAGGCACCTATAGGGGCACTTCTGGTCGAATTTAATCGACCATCGAGATGTATGTACATAGGGCTGACGGAGTAGATTACGATCTAATTTACCATATATCCTAGACTGATTTCAGACCGGAGATATATGGCGTGCACTAAATGTCGGCCTGTTATATGGACACCATTATTGGAGGCCCCTGCACGGGCACATTGATGGCCCTAGATAGGTCCGATAGTAGATAATGACCTAATTTACCATAGATCTTAGACCGTTTTCAGATCGGAGATATATTCCATACACTAAATGTCTGGCTTTAATACGGTCGCACTTCCAGAAGTTCCTAGATATGTCAGAGGGAGTCGATTATGAACTTATGGACGTTAACCTCGCACTAAACGATTTGTTGAGTTATTTTTCACTACAATGTTGTATTCATTTAAGGTTTTTTGAACCGGCCGAGTTCACGCTGGGAAAGCCACATGTAAGTGGGCTATAAAGTTTGAAGCCGATACTTAATTACCAGCATCGTTAGTACTTTAGTTCCGCGTCAGCTTGATTTTGTATAAATTTGGGCATCCATCGGCAGCTTACTTATCGCTTTTGGCTTTGTTTTAATCCATAAAACTAAGTTTTCCAAATCGCGGGCCTATACTCGTATATATACTCGTAATGTGAAATGAGTCAGACAGTTCATTTCCGTTATTAGGTAGATATATTTTTGTCAATATAACTACTAAATACCGTCAGCATGAAGTTTATAATTTTAGCACAGACTAAAAATTCACACATGTTCACATATTATAATAATTTTTTAAGTGGTACTCCCAACATCATTGCCGTGAGTTCTTTAATTTATGACAAGCCGCAGTCAATCAAACTTCCATTCAGCTAATACGAAATGTTTGCTCCCATAAGAAATACATGTAGCTATTTTCGTTTGGCGGTACTAAGCTGAAGCGAATAAGTGGCGGATTTACAACTGTTACAGAGATGATTATAAGAACTGTGTAACCTTTTTTTTACCAGCTGCAAACGAAAATTAATGTTTTGATAAATGTTTGGGCAATAAATTGTTGATATTTGCAAAATAAAGATTAACAAATGTGCTGGAGCCGTTTTTGAGGGTATTAAAATGAATATAAATATAAATTTATATAATTCTTTCATTTATTTAAAATTAATAACGTCTGCTTCTTCTACATTACAATTTTTCCTACTATTGATCAATACAAAATTTTAAAGCAATTATTTCGTTTTAGGTGAATTCTAGGCTTTAGGTGAATACTACGTTTTACAGATACATACATATGTCATTCGCATATGCAAACAAAAGCCACCTGATTTCATTCACAGCGGATTTTTGGTGTAAATTTGTAATGGATTTTGACACGAAATCAGATAAATGTGGGTTTAAATTTTATATGAGAATTACGAATTATACATGCGAATCAGGAATTATACGTTTGCATGCACATACAAACGAATTTCTCTGGATTTAATTTTCATCTGTTTTCGGCTGTCAATTCCCTTGTAAATAGGAATAGATATCGGCATGAAATTCGGTATGTATGTTTTCTATTTTACTTACATACTTATGTACTTTTACAATATCGTACCATTTACTTGCAGCAGCACGTTTGTAAAAAATAATGCATATTACATGTTTTAATAACCAAAACGCATTACAAAAGTAAATAAATAGATGCATGTACTTGTCGCATGGGCTTTCGCTCATGTTTACAATACTCGTAGCATCCGAATCAAAACAAATAAATCTGAAATACATACATAACTTGATAACAAGCAGGCGCAAAGCAAATACAAAAACACAGGATAATTATTAAAAGGGCCATACTGAAATATTTTGAAAATCATTATCTATTGCAAAAGGTAGTTTTTGTTTTCATAAAGTTGTTCTGTTTTTTACATAATTCTGTAATGTAATAAAAAATTAAGTTACATCCTTATTTACACACATAACGATATTTACATACATACATATGTATACAGGGTGATTTATTCACGACTGAAATGCTAAGGTCGAAATAGTAGCGGTTTGAAAGTTTTCGGTTTGGTGGTCGGAGTTTACTAGAGTAAAATAGTTAAGTTCTTGTTTTTCTCTTAAAATATAGCCCTACCTCTTACGTGAATGAATCACTCTGCATATATTCCATTTCCAACCGGAAATGAAAAAGTTGTACTTTCGAAAGTATCACGGTACTACTTCGAATCACATAGTAAAATCAATTTCTAAAAAATTAAGATGCTTAATTAATTTAAAGATGCTTAATTAATTTAATGTTGGGGTTTTAAATTTGTTTGACTTTACTTATTTGTTTACCAAAATACGGCAAAATGGAATTTAAAAAAATATATGTATACGATACGGAACTTACTGTTCATCTACGGTAATGTTATTTCCTTGTGTGTATACAGCTTTCAAATTATGATTCCATTTATCGTATGTATTTCGAATCGGTGCGAATTTGTGACGAACAGAAGTACTTGTAGAGGCAGTGTTAGCCATACGTTGTTCGTGGTCATCAAATCGAATGCAACCATGGATACGCTTAAACATTTTCAAAGACATTGTTGCTCTAAATATTGGACGACCAGTTTCTGCATTCCACAGTTTAGTGACACATTCACCGTATGACCGATACACATCAGAAAGCTGCAACAATCCAAAGTATGCGTTCAGAGTATCTAAAACAATGTTTTCCCATTCGTCTTTGTACTTTCGGACACCATATAAATTCGTCATGCTCAAAATAATATTCTCAGCCGGTCCAAGGAACATGTGAAATGTAGACGAAATATTAACTATATTAGCAGCTCCTAATGATTTTGGACCTGAATTATAACAAAAATGAAACATATAATGAACATGAACCCATAAAAAAGAGGGTAGGTTTTTACCTGAAGTGAATTTTATGCCCGTCAAAATGAATTTCTTCGATTTATTTCAAATGGTTGCGATGAATATTCAATTTACTTATTTATTGAAAAATATTTATTTCTAGGATTTGCTGCATTTTTTGCAGCTAAATTTTGCTTAAGTGGCTCAATGTCGTCTTCATCCGAATGCACGCTAACTTTACTTTTATCAGTCTTCTCGTCTGATAATGCAAAATCATTGCAGACGACGATGATTTTCAAATCAAAATCCATTTCTAGTTCATCTCGCTGCCTTCTTTCGCGTAAAACTCTTTCCATTTATTTTATCAAATACTTCGAAACACAACTAAAATTCAAATAAATGCGCAAACAAACTTCACTTATTTGTGTTCCAGAACAAACTCAATTTCATAAAACCAAAAAAAGGAGCGTGTTATAAATCAACACACAAAAATACGTGGCAATTTCACCTACCTGTTTATGTATATGCGCGCACAGGGACCGATTCGTAACTTTAACTGCACAGGCAAATACAATAAGGATACAAATTCGAAAACGGGGGTTTTGGTTGTTCAGACCGCTGAACCGTTTTTATTTTACTCAAGATTAAAGATCAATATTGTATGCGTGCGCATACAGGGGACTGATGAGGGTTAAAGTATATGGATCAACTCACAATCACCTCCTGATTCGATTTAATGATGTCGGTCTGTCCGTCCGTCTGGTGTCCACCAAAACGTTAACCTCTTAAGGATCTGGACCATATCACTCAACTTTTTTCTTATATTATATTTCTGTATATGTACTACAGTGGTGTAGGGTATAATATAGTCGGACCCGCCCGACTTTTACATTTTGTACGTGTTTTTACATAACGTGGAATTAAAAATGCATACAAACTTTACCTGTTGAAGTTGATGGTAGTTCTTGATACAACATTTTTCGAGTTTCTTTTCGCACTTTACTTTTAATGGTTCTCTCTTTTATTAATTTAACGTCTACTTCCAACATGCTGCCTTCACGTCCTTTTAATCTTTGTTTGATCAAGAACTGTTTGCCCTCTTCAATCTTTATCATATTAATGCTGTATTATGAAAAATATCAAATAAGTCGTTTAAGTCATTATTCCACTTTTCTCTGCCATTTTTAGGAGCGTCTCTTAATCTGTTTTTCACAATTTCCCTCCATTTGGTATACAGACTGAATATTTTTTTGCGGCGGTAACACAAGCGTTTACCCAATTTTTTTCACTCTAATATTATAAAAAAATACTGGAAGACAGTCTCGCTTCGATGGTAGTTTACAACCTGTAAGTTCAGATTTTGGGTAGCCAATCATATATATTTTTTCTCCTAATAAGGGCATTCTCTGATTTTAAATTTTTTCGAAACCAACACTAACAATCACTTAGAAAAACACAGCTTGCTCTATGATCTGCACCTTCAATTTTAGCCTTAAAATCCGCATCAAGGCTAAATTCTTCTATATTGTGAGCAAGCGCTGACGAAAGATAAGGACGAATACACTAAAGATACGTTTACGCTGCCCCGGCCATGACATTAAAATCGTATTCTGGGATTTGATTGCAATGTTGGCAGGGAAGATATCTTTGGTCAGACCGTCGAAAAATTCAGTCTCCATGATGACACCTCTGATAATGGAATGATACTGAAGAAAGTCGCAAGGAACATGGTTATAAGCAGAGCCAGATTTAAACATCGCAATATCCAAAAGGCTGCATGGCTGTCACCATATGGAAAGACGAAAAATCTGATCGACCATGTTGTAATCAACAGTCGGCATGCATCCAGCTGTAGAACGATCATCTAACATTGATTCGGACCACTACCTTGTAGCAGCAAAGGTACGCACGAGGATATGTTGCGCAAAGCTAGTTTGTAGCAACAACAAGAAAAAGCTAGACCTCAAAAAGCTGCATTCACAACAGACAGCACAAGTATACTCCACGAAGCTTTCACAGTTGCTCCTCGAGAAATCCCCCACCTGCTGATACTCGCGCTCAATGGCAGCACATACTAGACTCCTTGACATAAGCCGCCTAAGATGAAATTGGTTACCGCAAGCGGCAATAAAGGAACCAATGGTACGACGAGGAGTGTAGAGCCGCCACAGAAACTAAGAATGCGTAATACAAGGCAACACTTGCGCCTATGGCGGCGCGTGCAGTGTTGGACCGATATCGGACGTTAAGGAGGAGTACCGCCTATCCCGTGGGAAGAAGAGGGAGTTGTAAATATGAGAAAATAGAGCTTTATGGTAGCAGAAATGATGCCAGAATGTTCTACCAACGCGTCCAACACCAGACAAGAGACGCGTCCACTGGCCTAGCTTCGTGTCGAGATTCAAATGGGAATCTGGTGACTGATACGCCGAGTGTGCTGTAGATTTGGAAAGGACACTTTTCCAATGTACTGTCGGTTGCAGATCAAGCGGAGGAAATCAGGTCCCATCAATCATAGAAGATGGCGTTGAATGTACACCCCCTACCCAGCAAAAGGTTCAAACAGCAATATCCCGGCTCAAGAACAACTAAGCCGCAAGACCGACGGAATACCGGCAGAGCTGTATAAAACCGGAGTAGACGAGCTGGTAAGGTGCATACATCAGCTAATCTGTACAATCTTGAAGGATCAACGCATTGAAAACCTCGATTATTGAAACCTCAGTGTGGTATGCCCAGTCTACAAAAAGGAGAAAAGACGATTTGCGCCAACTACCGTGGAATAAGTCTCCTGTCTTTCGCATATATCAAGTATACTATGTGAAAGATTGAAGCCCAAACTCACCGATATAATTCAACCCTATCAGTGTGGCTTCAGGCCGAATAAGCCAACAATCGACCAAATTATTACCTTGCGACAACGAGAAGCAGATCGACACACGCCATCTTTCCATCGATTATAAGGCTGTATTTGACACTCCGATAAGAGAAAAACTATTTGAAACCATGTCTGCGTATGATATACTAGCAAAACTTGTACGCCTTTATAGAATGACACTGGGTGACACAAAGACCTCAGTAAAAGTAGGAATTTCACTACTACCATTCACTTTATCAACATGCTGATGGAGAAAATTTTGGAAAACGCAAAAGTCAATAAAACAGGCACAGTCAACACTTTCTCCTCGCATATCCGGATGACATTGACATCGTCGGAAGTACTGATAGAGATGTAACTAGTGTGTTTTCTAAAATTGAGATAGATTCGTTAAAAAGGGGTCTGGTGGGTAATGGAACAAGACGAAGATGATGTTGGCAACTGCTAGTGTAGCGCCGCGACGAAAGAAATGCAAGATTGTTCCGGCCGGTCAGTTGCAACGTAGAGGTAGTAGATGGTTTAGTTTACCTCGCCATAAACCAAAAGAAATCTGTCAGCACTGAGATAAAAAGAAGGATCGTGCTGGCTCTCTCGGAAGACGAAAATTACGTTGTACAACACGCTGATACTATCTGTGCTTCTATATGGCACCGACACATGGGTACTTGTGAAAGCGGATGAAGCAGTGTTGTGTGTATTTGAGAGAAAGAATCTTTGCAAAATGTATGGGACCATCTGCGTGAACGGAGAGAACGGAGCTGTGAATATGGTTCCCGACGTGAATGCAGTTTAGCACATCAAAATACAGCGATTGCGCTGGCTAGGACATTTCGGTCGATTGGAAACGAACGCACCAACCAGAAAGGCGTTGGATGACAGCTACCACAGGAAGCTCAGACAGGGAAGACCGAAACTCCGGTGAAAAGACCAAGTTGAAGAACATGTGAGAATCCTTGGTATAACAAACAAGCTAAGACCAACAACGGGTTGTACTTAAGTAATTAAGTAAAGTAATCACTATCGTCGTTGGATGGGAAGGGCATACAAATTGCCTTTGGTTTGTTTTGAATCAATAACATCACACATGTTGTTACTAATTTTTCTTGTCCTTTCTTCTAAAGATATGGTTTTGGGTATTACATAGTTCAATTCTTTAATGAGAGCACGCTGCTCTTTCAATACAAATAATTTACAATTGGCTTCATATATATCTTTTGGGTTTTATAATAGTTTTTGACACTGTAATCTTTTTACAATATACGTAAAATCTACAACGTATTAACATCAGTTCCCTTTCAATATAGTCTAAGGCATTTTATTTGATGGGCATGAGTACTACATATGCACGATATTACATCGATTCCTAAAAGGCACACAAAACAATAATTTTGTCATTTTTTGAATGACAAATGTTCTAGCACTAGAGCGCAAAAAAACACACAAAAATAAGCGGCAATTCCACCTACCTGTTGATGTGTATGCGCACATACACAGAGACCGATTCGTAACTATAACTGCACAGGCAAATACAGTAAGGGTACAAATTCAATAACGGGGTTTTTGGTTGCTCAGACAAAATAATTCTACTTTGCAAAATACAAGGTCATTCCGCTGAACCACTTTTGTTTTATTCAAGATTAAAGATCAAAATGTATGCGTGCGCATACAGGGGACCGATAAGGGGTAAAGTATACGGATCGACTCACAATCACCTCCAGATTCTATTTAATGATGTCGGTCTATCCGACCGTCTGGTGTCCACCTAAACATTATCACCACAGTACAGGTCGAAATTATTGACCGATTTCCAAAAAAAATTATACGAAGCGATTCGATATTATGTTTATGAACTCTTAAGGATCTGGACCATATAACTTCACTTTTTTGTTATATTATATTGCTGTATATGTAGTACAGTGGTGTAGGGTATAATAGAGTCAGACCCGCCCGACTTTTACATTTTGTACGTGTTTTTACATAACGTGGAATCAAAAATGCATGCAAACTTTACCAGTTGAAGTTGATGGTAGTTCTTGATACATTTTTCGAGTTTCTTTTCGCGCTTTAAGTTTAATGGTTCTCTCTTTTTTTAATTTTACGTCTACTTCCAACATGCTGCCTTGAAGTCCTTTAATTTTTTGTTTCGCCAAGAACTGTTTGTCCTCTTCAATCTTTATACTATTAATTGCGTTATTATGAAAAATATCGAATAAGTCGTTTAAGTCATTATTCCACTTTTCTCTGCCAATTTTTATGAGCGTCTTTTAATCTGTTTTTCACAATTTCCCTCCAGTCGGTATACAAACTAAATATTTTTTTGCAGCTTTGTGCGATAATGAACGGTAACACAAGTGTTTACCCAATTTTTTTTTTTTTATTTTTTCACTCTAATATAATAAAAAAATACTTGAAGACAGTCTCGCTTCGACGGTAGTTAACAACCTGTAAGTTCAGATTTTGGGTAGCCAATCAAATATATTTTTTCTCTTAATGAGGGCATTGTTTTATTTTACATTTTTTTGAAACCAACACTAACAATCGCTTAGAAAAACACAGCTTGCTCTATAAACTGCACCTTCAAACAGTATAGCTTTTATTATAATTTTGTTTTGCTTTTAAAATATGGATCTAGTACTCCTTGCAATTTTCTATTAAAAACCGTTACACTGCTCTTATAATCATCCCTGTAACAGTTGAAAATTCAGCCACCTTTTCGTTTCAGCTGAATTCCTCCTACGAAAATAGCTAAATGAAATTTACCAATAGGAAATTTAGTTTGCTTTGCTTCGTGTATTTCTTATGGGAGCGAGAATTTCGTTTTAGGTGAATACTAGGCTTAATGTGTGATCACTGTGGTAAAATAGTTCACGTATCCAAATTATTTATTTCAAATTTCCGAAAAATGTTCCTTACTTTGTCGAACATTTCTAAAGATTGTGTGGACCTGATGCTTGTTACTTTATTTTTCAGATAGTTATTTATAGCAAGTGATATGTTGTTATTAATAAGTTTAATATTTGTTTAACATTGCTTTTAATTGACATAATCTGTTAGGAGAGACCGCAATCTTTCATCTGTTATGTAGTTTAATTACAGTAACTATTCTTCTTTTTTCTAAATGTAATTTTTGAATAATTTGGTTCGTTGGAACTCTTGTATTTCGGAACTACTTCATCTATCACGTCGTTGGTTAAAGTTGTAATTGTGGTTGAATACGATTATATTTCGTCATAGTGTAAGTAGCGATTATTTGGTACAATTTGAAGCCTTAAAATTATATTTGATATTTTGTAGTTTTCAAATTATGTAGAAGTTTGCTCATCTGCATTGAAGCTATTATTTTCAATGCATTATGGTCGCTAACATAGTATAGATATCTAATACAGTTTAAAGTATTGTTCTCTGATTGTAAATCTATTCTAGTATCCGATATACATAGGACTATGTAAGCTCCCTATCTTGGATAAGATGGCCTAGAAGAAGCATGGAGTTTGGTTCTAAATAATATTTTATTTTCCGATAGCCAGTCTAATAATAAATTTCCTTTCTATGTAAGATCCCGATCTTTGATAAGATGGCCTAGAAGAAGCTTAGAGTTTCGTTCTAAATATTATTTCATTTTCCGATAACCAGTCTAATAATAAATTTCCTTTCGTGTTGTTGTCCCTATTTCCCCATTCCATTCTTTTGTTATTTAAATCACCGGCAAGTATATAACAATTATCTAGATTTAAGATGTTTATTAATTAAAATAGCTGGTACATTTCGAATTTAAAGTAGTAGTCATTGTTTCCAAAGGGGTGGTAAACTGATACTAGGGGGATCCATCTAGAGGTATTTTTTCAGAACAAAAAATATACAAAAATTATTATTTTTTGGATATAATTTCCTTCAAATGTTGGTCGCAACTACGCCTCAGGATTTCCATTCTGATGGTACAATTTTGGATGACTCGTTCGAGCATTTCGACCGGTATGGCTTTAATGGCACGCGTAATGTTGGCTTCCAAAACCTTAATCGTAGCTGGTTTGTCAGCATAGACTTTGAACTTTACGTAATCTCAAAGAAAACTGTATATATGTTTGATATCTCTTGATTTAGGCGGCTGAGTACCTGTCCAAAACGTGAAATTAGCTGCTTTTCGAAATGACCTCTCAATAGATCTACCGTCCTGTTGAAACCAAGTGTCGTCAAGATTACGGGCTTCAATTTTAGGTAGCATAAAGATCGATATCATGGCGCGATAGCGAGCACCATTCACGGTTACGTTTCGGCCATCATCATTTTTGAAAAAATATGCACCGATGATTCCACCAGCTTATAAACCGCACCAAACCGCTGTTTTCTCTGGGTATAATGGCACCTCTTGAACCTCTTCTTGTTGCTCTTCAGCCCAAATGCGGCAATTTTGTTTATTGACTTTGACGTTGAGTCAGAATAGGCCTTTATCACTGAACAAAATTTTGGTCTAAAACGGCAGATCTTCCCGTTTCTCACCGAACGCTCATTATAATACAGTTACCAACATTTAAAGGTATTTATTTCAAAAAATAAATGTCATTAAATGTCATTTCAAATTACCAATAAAGAATCCACACTTGATTTGAATTTTTATATATATTCTGTTCTGAAAAAATTCCTCGATATTTCATGCATTAAATGTCTGCCTTTAATATGGAAGCCATTGTTGGAGGCACCTATAGGGGCACTTCTGGTCGAATTTAATCGACCATCGAGATGTATGTACGTAGGACTGACGGAGTAGATTACGATCTAATTTACCATATATCCTAGACTGATTTCAGATCGGAGATATATGGCGTGCACTAAATGTCGGCCTGTTATATGGACACCATTATTGGAGGCCCATTGATGGCCCTAGATAGGTCTGATAGTAAATAATGACCTAATTTACCATAGACCTTAGACCGTTTTCAGATCGGAGATATATTCCATACACTTAATGTCTGCCTTTAATACGGAAGCTATTATTAAATTTTTTGTTTTGTTTGATAATTGTTTGGGCAAGGAATAATTGATATTTGCAAAATAAAGATTAACATATGCTTTGGAGCCGTTTCTGAGGGTATTAAAATGAATATAATTTAAATCATTTATTTAAAATTAATAACGTCTGCTTCTTCGACACTACAATTCTTCCGTCTATAGATAAATACAAAACTTGAAAGCTATTATTTCGTTTTAGGTGAATTCTAAGCTTTAGGTGAATACTACGTTTTACAGATACATACATATGTCATTCGCATATGCAAACAAAAGCCACCTGATTTCATTCACATCGGATTTTTGATGTAAATTTGTAATGGATTTTGACACGAAATCAGCTAAATGTGGGTTTAAATTTTATATGCGAATTACGAATTATACATGCGAATCAGGAATTATTTTCTATTTTACTTACATACATATGTCGTTCTACAATATCATACCATTTAATTGCAGCAGCACGTTTGTAAAAAAGAATGCATATTACATGTTTTAATAACCAAAGCGCATTACAAAAGTAAACAAATAGATGCATGTACTTGTCGCATGGACTTTCGCTCATGTTTACAATACTCGTAGTATCCAAATCAAAACAAATAAATCTGAAATACATACATAACTTGATAACAAGCAGGCGCAAAGCAAATACAAAAACACAGGATAATTATTAAAAGGGCCATACTAAAATATTTTGAAAATCATTATCTAATGCAAAAGGTAGTTTTTGTTTTCATAAAGTTGTTCTGTTTTTATATAATTCATAATTCGGTAATGTAAAAAAAGATTAAGTTACATCCTTATTTACATACATAACGATATTTACATACATACATATGTATACAGGGTGATTTATTCACGACTGAAATGCTAAGGGGCGAAATGGTAGCGGTTTGAAAGTTTTCGATTTAGTGGTCGGAGTTTACTAGAGTAAAATTGCTAAGTTCTTGTTTTTATCTTAAAATATAGCCCTACCTCTTACGTGAACGAATCACCCTGCATATGAGTCATTCCATGCCAAACGGTACGCATTTTTTACATCACAAGCTTGGATTGCTTAACTAGTTTGTGTATGCATTCTTCTCTTAAAAATATTATATACGTGTTTCAAGAAAAAAAATTTAAAATTTTTTTTTAAATGTTATGACCAATTGAACTTTGGTGAAATGAAGATTTTATCAAAGAGGTGTGTTCATTCAGTCGCATGTAACTCCGGAAATACTTGACCGATTTTACTCTGCTATACCTTATTTTGAAGGTAATTTTAAGCACTTCTAAAATAACGAAACGGTATGGCATAACGCCATAGAATTTTTTAAGTTTGTATCATTTTAATCCTTTTATTTCGATTTTGAAAATGATTACATCTTTTTTTATTTTTGAAATTTTGCAGGCGTATTCTTACAGGTCTGTTTTACCGACTGTGTAAGTTTTAAAGTGGTGAAATAATGCGTTCTATTTTTAAAATTTTTTTTTTACCTTATACCTTTTTCACTTCCATGAATATAGAAAATATAATATAGAAAAAAAAATACTTTTTAATAGTTTATTGACACAAGATATAACAACAACAAAAAAACAAAGAAAAAAAGAAATAAAAACATGATACAATAGCCGTGCACGTATTCCAGGAGGGGCTTGTAAATTTTTTAAAGAAAACCTTAGGACCTGTAAGTAAAATATTTTACTTTTCTGATGGCGCAAGCGCACAATACAAAAACAAGAAAAACTTTTTAAATCTGACGTTCCACGTAGAAGATTTTGGAATACCAGCGGAATGGCATTTTTTTTGCAACGTCTCATGGCAAATGGCCCTGCGATGGTCTGGGAGGAACAGTCAAAAGACTAGCAGCACGTGCAAGCTTGTCCAGCCTCATAAATCCCATTAATAGTGCCGTCAAATTTTATGATTGGGTGAATAAAAACGTGAAGAATATTCATACAGAATTCTTCAATAACTATCAATATCAAGATAGGGCGAAACACCTGAAGGAGCGTTTTGAAAAAGCGAAAACAATTTCTGGAACTCTTGGCTACCATGCATTCATTCCACAACCCGATAAAATAATGAAAGTCCAGACAACATCATCTTCTGAGCAGTACTGTATGAAGATGGTATACAAGGCATAACATTTATTTCATTACTCATTTTTTTATTTCTTTTTTTCTTTGTTTTTTTGTTGTTGTTATATCTTGTGTCAATAAACTATTAAAAAGCATTTTTTTTTCTATATTATATTTTCTATATTCATGGAAGTGAAAAAGGTATAAGGTAAAAAAAAATTTTTAAAAATAGAACGCATTATTTCACCACTTTAAAACTTACACAGTCGGTAAAACAGACCTGTAAGAATACGCCTGCAAAATTTCAAAAATAAAAAAAGATGTAATCATTTTCAAAATCGAAATAAAAGGATTAAAATGATACAAACTTAAAAAATTCTATGGCGTTATGCCATACCGTTTCGTTATTTTAGAAGTGCTTAAAATTACCTTCAAAATAAGGTATAGCAGAGTAAAATCGGTCAAGTATTTCCGGAGTTACATGCGACTGAATGAACACACCTCCTTGATAAAATCTCCATTTTACCAAAGTTCAATTGGTCATAACTTTTGAAAAAAAAAATTATATTTTTTTTTCTAATCGCGGATTAAATAGAATTGCTAGAGGACCAAATCTGCAAATTTTCATAAAAATCGGAATCATTGCGTTAAATTTTTGCCCAAAATCGTACCGTTTGGCATGGAATGACTCATATGCACGATATTACATCGATTCCTAAAAGGCACACAAAACAACAATTTTGTCATTTTTTGAATGACAAATGTTCTAGCACTAGAGCGCAAAAAACACACAAAAATAAGCGGCAATTCCACCTACCTGTTGATGTGTATGCGCGCACATACACAGAGACCGATTCGTAACTATAACTGCATAGGCAAATACGGTAAGGGTACAAATTCAATAACGGGGTTTTTAGTTGTTCAGACAAAATAATTCTACTTTGCAAAATACAAGGTCATTCCGCTGAACCATTTTTGTTTTATTCAAGATTAAAGATCAAAATGTATGCGTGCGCATACAGGGGACCGATAAGGGGTAAAGTATACGGATCGACTCACAATCACCTCCTGATTCGGTTAAATGATGTCGGTCTATCCGTCCGTCTGGTGTCCACCTAAACATTATCACCACAGTACAGGTCGAAATTATTGACCGATTTCCAAAAAAATTATACGAAGCGATTCGATATTATGTTAATGAACTCTTAAGGATCTGTACCATATCACTCCACATTTTTCTTATATTATATTGCTGTATATGTACTACAGTGGTGTAGGGTATAATAGAGTCAGACCCGCCCGATTTTTATATTTTGTACGTGTTTTTACATAACGTGGAATCAAAAATGCATGCAAACTTTACCTGTTGAAGTTGATGGAAGTTCTTGATACAACATTTTTCGAGTTTCTTTTCGCACTTTAAGTTTAATGGTTCTCTCTTTTTTTTAATTTTACGTCTACTTCCAACATGCTGCCTTCAAGTCCTTTAAATTTTTGTTTCGCCAAGAACTGTTTGTCCTCTTCAATCTTTATAATATTAATTGCGTTATTATGAAAAATATCGAATAAGTCGTTTAAGTCATTATTCCACTTTTCTCTGCCATTTTTATGATCGTCTCCTAATCTGTTTTTCACAATTTCCATCCATTCGGTATACAGACTAAATATTTTTTTGCGGCTTTGTGCGATAATGAACGGTAACACAAGCGTTTACCTAATTTATTTTTTTATTTTTTCACTCTAATATTATAAAAAAAAATACTTGAAGACAGTCTCGCTTCGATGGTAGTTTACAACCTGTAAGTTCAGATTTTGGGTAGCCAATCAAATGTATTTTTTCTCTTAATGAGGGCATTGTTTTATTTTAAATGTTTTCGAAACCAACACTAACAATCACTTAGAAAAACACAGCTTGCTCTATAAACTGCACCTTCAAACAGTATAGCTTTTATTATAATTTTGTTTTGCTTTTAAAATATGGATCTAGTACTTCTTGCAATTTTCTATTGAAAACCTTTACACTGCTCTTATAATCATCCCTGTAACAGTTGAAAATTCAGCCACCTTTTCGTTTCAGCTGAATTCCTCCAAACGAAAATAGCTAAATGAAATTTACCAATAGTAAATTTAGTTTGCTTTGCTTCATGTATTTCTTATGGGAGCGAGAATTTCGTTTTAGGTGAATACTAGGCTTAATGTGTGATCACTGTGGTAAAATAGTTCACGTATCCAAATTATTTATTTCAAATTTCCGAAAAATGTTCCTTACTTTGTCGAACATATCTAAAGATTGTGTGGACCTGATGCTTGTTACTTTATTTTTCAGATAGTTATTTATAGCTAGTGATATGTTGTTGTTAATCAGTTTAATATTTGTTTAACATTGCTTTTAATTGACATAATGTGTTAGGAGAGACCGCAATCTTTCATCTGATATGTAGTTTAACGATTATATTTCGTCAAGTAGCGATTATTTGGTACAATTTGAAGCCTTAAAATTATATTTGATATTTTGAAGTTTTCCAAATTATGTAGAAGTTTGCTCATACTGCATTGAAGCTATAATTTTCAATGCATTATGGTCGCTAACATAGTATATATTTCTAATACAGTTTAAAGTATTGTTCTCTGATTGTAAATCTATTCTAGTATCCGATATACATAGGACTATGTAAGCTCCCTATCTTGGATAAGATGGCCTAGAAGAAGCATGGAGTTTGGTTCTAAATAATATTTTATTTTCCGATAGCCAGTCTAATAATAAATGTCCTTTCTATGTAAGATCCCGATCTTTGATAAGATGGCCTAGAAGAAGCTTAGAGTTTGGTTCTAAATATTATTTCATTTTCCGATAACCAGTCTAATAATAAATTTCCTTTCGTGTTGTTGTCCCTATTTCCCCATTCCACTCTTTTGTTATTTAAATCACAGCAAGTATATAACAATTATCTAGATTTTAGATGTTTATTAATTAAAATAGCTGGTACATTTCGACTTTAAAGTAGTAGTCATTGTTTCCAGAGCACAAAGCACAAAGAGAAGCTCGAACGTCATGATAACATACTTGATAGACAATTATTATACAGTCCAAGCTCTTTAAGACTTCGGAGAAACGAACGCCGTGTTTTCTAATCTGCACTTGTGCTTCATCCGTAACAGTAATCGCAAACACACGCGCCCGAAAGACTGTGTAGAATTCTTTTTTTCTACGTCACGTGGCTTAAATGCTCTTATACGTGATCTTTAAAACAGTCAATATCAATCGCGGACGAACACTCAAAAAAGACTGTGTAGAATCCTTTATTCTACGTCACGTGGCTTAAATGCTCTCATACGTGATCCTTAAAACAGTCAACACGAAAAACCTACATAACCTAAATTACGTCGTCCACTCTGCTATTCTAGAGTTATCCGTTATACATACATAACTAGAGTTCTTCACTCTACATAATATCGCGAACACTCTGTAAATGAATGTAAGGGTCCTCTGGCCCTTTATCACGAGGTTTAAGCCAAACTAGGTTTAAAATTCTCAGACATGTGATCCATACCAGTTATATACTATTTTGACCAAATTAATTAAAATTCCTGCCAATAAGCAGAGATCCATATTACAAGAAATCCATACTAGGATTCATTATTGAATTATACTTAATATTCGTATACTTATTGTTAGGCTCCTTTGGAGCAGATTCAATAATTCAAATAAAGCTTATATAAAAAAAATTGTTTCCAGAGGGGTCGTAAACTGATACTAGGGCGATCCATCTAGAGGTATTTTTTTAGAACAAAAAAAAAATACAAAAATTCAAATCAAATGTGGAATCTTTATTGGTAATTTGAAAGGACATTTTATGGCATTTATTTTTTGGATATAATTTCCTTCAAATGTTAGCCGCAACTACGCCTTTAGGGTTTCCATTCTGATGGTACAATTTTGGATGACTCGTTCGAGCATTTCGACCGGTATGACTTTAATGGCACGCGTAATGTTGGTTTCCAAAACCTGAATCGTAGCTGGTTTGTCAGCATAGACTTTGAACTTTACGTAATCTCAAAGAAAAATGTCTATATGTTTGATATCTCTTGACGGCGGCTAAGTACCTGTCCAAAACGTGAAATTAGCTGCTTTTCGAAATGAACTCTCTATAGATCCTGTTGAAACCAAGTGTCGTCAAGATTACGGGCTTCAATTTTAGGTAGCATAAAGATCGATATCATGGCGCGATAGCGAGCACCATTCACGGTTACGTTTCGGCCATCATCATTTTTAAAAAAATATGCACCGATGATTCCACCAGCTTATAAACCGCACCAAACCGCTGTTTTCTCTGGGTATAATGGCACCTCTTGAACCTCTTCTTGTTGCTCTTCAGCCCAAATGCGGCAATTTTGTTTATTGACTTTGACGTTGAGCCAGAAATGGCCTTTATCACTGAACAAAATTTTGGTCTAAAACAGCGGATCTTCCCGTTTCTCACCGAACGCTCATGTCTATAATACAGTCGCCAACATTTAAAGGTAATTATTTCGAAAAATAAATGTCATTAAATGTCCTTTCAAATTACCAATAAAGAATCCACACTTGATTTGAATTTTTATATATTCTCTGTTCTGAAAAAATTCCTCGATATTTCATGCATTTAATGTCTGCCTTTAATATGGAAGCCATTGTTGGAGGCACCTATAGGGGCACTTCTGGTCGAATTTATTCGACCATCGAGATGTATGTACATAGGACTGACGGAGTAGATTACGATCTAATTTACCATATATCCTAGACTGATTTCAGATCGGAGATATATGGCGTGCACTAAATGTCGGCCTGTTATATGGACACCATTATTGGAGGCCCCTGCACGAGCACATTGATGGCCCTATATAGGTCTGATAGTAGATAATGACCTAATTTACCATAGATCTTAGACCGTTTTTAGATCGGAGATATATTCCATGCACTTAATGTCTGCCTTTAATACGGAATCGATTATTAAATTAATTAAATTAATTAATATTTTAATAATTGTTTGGGCAAGGAATTGTTGATATTTGCAAAATAAAGATTAACAAATGTGTTGGAGCCGTTTTTGAGGGTATTAAAATGAATATAATTTAAATCATTTATTTAAAATTAATAATGTCTGCTTCTTCGACACTACAACTCTTCCGTCTATAGATAAATACAAAACTTGAAAGCAATTATTTCGTTTTAGGTGAATTCTAGGCTTTAGGTGAATACTACGTTTTACAGATACATACATATGTCATTCGCATTTGCAAACAAAAACCACCTGATTTCACTCACAACGGATTTTTGATGTAAATTTGCAATGGATTTTGACACGAAATCAGCTAAATGTGGGTTTAAATTTTATATGCGAATTACGAATTATTCATGCTAATCAGAAATTATACGTTTGCATGCACATACGAACGAGTTTCTATGGATTTAATTTTAATCTGGTTTCGGCTGTCAATTCCCTTGTAAATAGGAATAGATTTCGGCATGAAATTTAGTGAGTATGTTTATAATTTTACTTACATACATATGTCGTTATACAATATCATACCATTAAATTGCAGCAGCACGGGTGTAAATAATAATGCATATTACATGTTTTAATAACCAAAGCGCATTACAAAAGTAAACAAATAGATGCATGTACTTGTCGCATGGACTTTCGCTCATGTTTACAATACTCGTAGTATCCAAATCAAAACAAATAAATCTGAAATACATACATAACTTGATAACAAGCAGGCGCAAAGCAAATACAAAAACACAGGATAATTATTAAAAGGGCCATACTAAAATATTTTGAAAATCATTATCTAATGCAAAAGGTAGTTTTTGTTTTCATAAAGTTGTTCTGTTTTTATATAATTCATAATTCGGTAATGTAAAAAAAGATTAAGTTACATCCTTATTTACATACATAACGACAGAATCAAAATCTACAACAACATAGACACTTGACTATTACTTGGATCGCTAGCGGCCATCTTTTTTTTTCTTCCATTCCATTGGAAATTTATGCTAATTGCTGGAAACTTCGGTCGCAAACGACGCCATTAAACTAAAAGTTTGAAATTTGGAAAATTATATGTTACGAAAAATAATTGTTGGGTGAATTCGCAATGGAAAAATTTTCAATGCCAAAGATCTAAATCTTCTAAATTTTTTCTCGGCAAATTTTGATACGCAAAAATTGGAATTTTTGTTTTCCAACGAACTTGCATGTTGGAAAATTCCCCTTGATGGAAAAATCTTTGATGGCTAACTTGGATGCCATTTTCTTTTTTTGAAATAAATTCCGTAACACAACTTTGAAACACAACTTGAAGCAATTTATTTTTTGGATAGATAAATTGACCCATTCCTGATTAAGTTGAAATTTTTTTTTGCGAAAATTTAGAATAATTCTTGGCAAACCTTAAGGAAATTTTTGTGGCGAATTTTTAAAAATTGTTGGAGAATTTTTGTAAACCTGTTGGCGACCTTATTAAAATTTGTGAAAACATTTTTGGCGACTTTTTGAAAAATTTTGGCGACCTTTGGAAAAACTTTTGGCGACCTTTGGAAAAACATCTGGCGACTTTTTGAAAAACTTTTGGCAATTTTTTGAAAACTTTTTTGCGATTTTTTGAAAACTTTTTGGCGATTTTTCGAAAACATTTTGGCGATTTTTTGAAAAACTTTTGGCAATTTTTTGAAAACTTTTTGGCGATTTTTTGAAAACATTTTGGCGATTTTTTGAAAATTTTTTGGACGATTTTTTGAAAACTTTTTGGCGATTTTTCGGAAAATTTTTTTGCGGTTTTTTGAAAACTTTTTGCCGATTTTCTGAAAAAATTTCCTGCATTTTTTTGAAAAAGTTTTTTGCTGCTACTATATTGAGGGTGCAAAAATGGCAAAGGCATTGACAGACAAATTTGTCAACTGTGTCAATGATTTGATGGACTTCGAATCCGTCTATTCAGTCACAAAATCGGAAGAAAGCTTACATGCCTTGGAAGTATTACGAGTGGAGCTCAATTCTCTGTGGGATCAAGTAAAGCGATCATATCTGGAGTGCCGAGATCGAGAGGAAATAGCTGGAGAGACACCTATTGATAAGACGAAGTTGAGAAAACACTACAAGGAGGCGCTCTCCAGTTATCAAAACGTACTCAGCGCATTGAATGACGAGATCCAGACAATTTCCGAACGCCAAACCAAGGAAAAGCAGGAAAGAACATCGACACTGATGATACAGGATCACGATAATAATCTTTCTTCAATTTCTCGAGTACCAGCCTGCGACACTGAAACATTTCAAGGGGGGTACCAAAAATGGCCAACATTTAGAGATCTATTTTCGGCGATTTACATAAATAATTCAAAATTAAGCAAGGTTGAAAAACTGTTTCACCTTAACAAAAAAACAGCAGGAGAAGCCAGGGAAATTATAAGCCAAGTTCCTTTGACAAACGAGGGTTTCGATATTGCGTGGGGAAATTTGGTTGCCCGTTACGAAAACAAGCGAATGCAAATAAACGAACAGCTGAAGACATTGTTTAATTTGCCCCAGGTCTCCTCAGAATCTGGTTCATCAATACAGAAGTTGCAGCGCACGGTCAATGGATGTATTCAAACCCTAACTACCTTCAGCATCGACATCAAAGGATGGGATCCGATATTAGTCTACCTTAGCTCAACGAAGCTACCCCGCACTTTTCTAGAAGAATTTGAAAATTCTTTAAAAGATTGTACAACAATACCAACTTGGGCTGAATTTGATTCGTTTTTGACACACAAATTCAAGACCCTAGAATCTGTTGGAAATATAAAACCTGCCTTCTTGAAAAATAATCAGCCTCGATCTGATTATGGCAAAAAAGACACTCGTGTTAACTCTTTTCAAACAAATATTTTACAGAACTCAAATGTCACGGGGTTTAAAAATAAAAATTATGTAAAAATGCGCGAAGACTCTTATACAAATGGTACGCCAAACTGCCAACTTTATAGAGAAGAGCATTTCTTGAGAGTTTGTCCAAGATTTCTTGCGAAAAGCATCAATGATCGAATACATATCGTAAAAGTTTCACATTTATGCTACAATTGTCTCTCTTCTGCTCATGGAGTGAGGGATTGTAAAAGTCGCTACACCTGTAGAGATTGTAAGCTTAAACACCACAGTTTGCTGCATAAAGGCAATGAGGCCAACTCTACAGGTGGCGATACAACACAGGCTGGTGTACGCCCTAGTACAAGTGCATCAGCCCTAACAACCTTGATACAGTCCACACAGAACTTAGAATCTCCTAGTGTCACTACCTTGACCCTCCAAGATGGTAAAAATAATCAAAATCGAGAAACCTTGTTGTTTACGGCTATTGTCCAAATTGAATCTAGAGGACAAAGATATGATGCCCGTGCTATTATTGATCCGGGATCTCAAGCCACGTTTATCTCGGAAAAACTTAAAAATCGTTTGAAGCTTCCAACTAAACGAAATCTCGTGCACGTAACCGGTTTAAGTCAAACCGTGTCTGAAACATCTACAAAAGCCTGTCTTTTTAACCTTTGTTCTCGCGTGGACCCTAGTTTTGGGCTAGAAGTATGGGCACCTGTTTTGAAGACCCTTCCATCTAGTCTACCACCTAGAACATTGGACCCTTTGCAAATGCATGAAACTGCCAAATTTGAGCTGGCAGACCCTCGTTTTTATGCAAGTCGGCCAGTTGATCTATTGATTGGAATAGATATCGGCCCCTTAATATTCACTATTGGTGCTCCGACGCAATCAGTTGGATCTTTTATGGCACAAAAAACAGTTTTTGGCTGGGTGATTGGCGGACCCGTCAATCAACAAATAGAAAATAAAAATCAAATTTCAATGTGCAGTACAGTGTCAATCGAAAAAATTCTAACACGTTTTTGGGAGGTGGAGGAGACCCCAAAAAAGATTTTGAGGTCAGAAGAAGACACGTACTGCGAGGATAGCCTTAGCGCTACAACTCGTCGCCATGATTCTGGAAGATACGTCGGCACTCTGCCGTTCAAAACTTGTGAAGAACTGGGTACGTCGAGAAATATCGCCATGGCACAATTCCATAGAATGGAAAATAAACTTCTTAGGACACCGGAAATTAAGGAGCAATATGATCAGTCCATTCTGGAATACCTCGAACTAGGTCACATGAGGAAAATTTCGCCATCGGAAGTAAATGAATACCCTCATTACTACTTACCACATCACACCTCAAACAAAAAAAGCTTGAACGACATTTTACATCCTGGACCAATTCTCCAACAAGATCTCGTTTTGCAGATACTGAAGTGGAGGTTTTTCAAGTACGCGTTCAATGCTGATGTAACTAAAATGTACCGCCAAATATTGTTAGACCCTAGCCAAGCCAAATATCGGAGAATTCTGTTTCGAAAGTCGCCAAAAGATCCAGTGGAAGATTTTGAGCTTCTAACTGTCACATTTGGTGTAAATTGCGCCCCATTCCTCGCCATTCGGACACTTCTTCAACTTGCGGAAGATGTGAAAGACAAATACCCTTTAGCCTCGCAAATAATACGACAAAATTTATACGTTGATGATGTCCTAGCAGGCGGCCATACCATAGAAGAAGCTGTAAATTACCGAAGGGAATTAATTTCAGCCCTGGACTCAGCAGGTTTCGAACTTAGGAAATGGAGCTCGAATAATCCTTTGGTGATTGAAGACCTGCCTCCAGAACAAATTTTACCCGTCAATTGGTTGGATATTTCGGAAGGATCCTCAACGAAGACTTTGGGGATCAGATGGCATATATCAGCTGACTGCTTCACTTTTACCTCGCCACTTATCGAAGAAAAACAATCGTGTACCAAAAGAGAAGTTCTATCGACCATAGCCAAGTTTTTCGACCCTTGCGGATGGCTGGCTCCAGTGATTGTAGTGGCTAAGCTGATTATGCAGCATGTCTGGCTAGAAAAAATAAATTGGGATGACTCGTTGAAATCAATTACTCAAATGAATTGGAAAAAATTCGTAAAAAATTGCCCGTTAATAGACACAATAAAAATCCCTCGATGGATTCAATTTCAGCCATTAAGTCAGGTTGAAATCCATGGATTTTGTGACGCATCAGAAAGCGCTTATGCTGCAGCACTCTACATTCGAATTAAATTTCCAAACAACATGACATATACTTCTCTTCCTGCTGTGAAAACTCATGTCGCACCAATAAAAAAAAGTCTCGTTACCACGACTGGAACTTTGCGGAGCTGTTCTTCTTTCAGAATTAGCAGCAGCAGTTGTTCCAAATCTTCAACTAGCAAATGTATCTACACATTACTGGACGGATTCAACGATCGTGCTGGCCTGGCTTACAAAACCACCCTGTTCATGGAGCACTTTCGTCGGCAACAGAACATCTACTATTCTGGAAAATGTTGGAAATGAAAACTGGAGACACGTAGATTCCGAATGTAACCCTGCTGACATCGCCAGCCGAGGCTGCTCTCCATATGATCTAATATCTAATCGTCTATGGTGGAAGGGGCCCCCATGGCTGAAATTTCCAAAAGATCGATGGCCTAGATACGAAGTTTTGGAAGACACAAATCTGGAGTCAAAACCGGTCAAAGTTCTTGCTACAACCACATTTGAAGACCCTTTGGCAAGATTTTCCTCCTTATCTCGAGCCTACAAAGTATTGGCATATGTCCTCAGATTCTGGCGGAATACCGGCGCAAATAGGACTCACCTGAGAATTTCATCCAAGGAAATTACAGCGGTAGAGATCCAATATGTTAAGATACGACTCCTTGTTCTAACACAAAAACATCATTTTCAAGCTGAGTATCAATCTTTAGTTCAAAAGAATCGCATTTCGCCAAGCAGCTGCCTCCTAACTCTTAATCCTTTTTTAGACCAAAAAGGTGTTATCAGAGCCAATGGACGCCTTGTACAATCACCTGCCTTATCTTATAATGAAAGACATCCAATTATTTTGCCTTATGACGCTCGTCTATCACAGTTATTAACGGAATTTGTCCACAAAATTACGATTCACGGCGGCAATCAACTCATGGTTCGTGTGCTAAGGTCGGAGTTTTGGATCTTCAGGTTGAAGTCTCTAGTCAAAAATTCACAATTGCCGAACATGTATACTATACAAAAAACACACTCAAACTCAGATTATGGCCTCACTTCCTCCTGAGCGCACAATGCTGACCCGACCCTTTAACAACACAGGCGTTGATTTTGCTGGACCCTTTCCTATCAGAAATTTCACGGGACCCGCTTGTCTAATCACCAAAGGTTGTGTCTGCATATTCGTGTGCTTTGCAAAAAAGGCTGTCCGCTTAGAAGCAACGAGCCATTTATCAACACAATCATTTTTGGCCGCGTTTTCCAGATTTGTAGGAAGACGGGAAAGCCCTGCGAGAATTTATTCTGATAATGGTACAAATTTTGTAGGTGCAGCGGAAATGATGCGAAAGGATCGGATTGCGTTCATAAAATCCTTTCAGACTCGTACCATCCAGCAGAATATTTACCAGAACCTTGAATGGAAATTCATACCTCCTGGAGCTCCTCATATAGGTGGCCTATGGGAGGCGGGAGTTAAGTCTTTTAAAACTCATCTGCGCAAGCAAATTCCGCAAATGAACTTTACCTTCGAAGAACTCACAACAATATTAGCTCGTATAGAGGCCTGCCTCAATTCCAGACCTTTAAGCCCTGCCAGCGATGACCCATCAGATTTATCCCCTTTGACACCAGGACATTTTCTCATCGGTACTTCGATTCTTGCTCCAGCTGAGCCTGATATTTCCGAAGATAATCTAACCCTAGCCAACAGATGGAAAAGATTAAAAATGATCTCACAAAATTTTTGCCAACGATGGAAGTCTGAATATTTAAAAGAGCTGCATCGTAGATACAAATGGAAGTATCAACAAGATAACATTAAAATTAACGATCTTGTCGTCATTAAGGACGAAAAGTTGTCTCCCAACGAGTGGAAGATGGGTCGTATTGTCGGAACTCACCCCGGCACAGACAACAATATCAGGGTTGTGGACATATTGACTACCAACGGCACAATCGGACGTCCTATTACTAAAGTAATCAAGCTGTTTTCTGACTGATTAGGCTTTTTGACCCCATCCATTATCCAAAACTTCAATAACTTGTTTTTGTATCTTCCTCTAGAGATGGCCGGCTACCTACCGAGACGTGAACGCTCTGATGACCGCCTAGATCGTCACCGAAGCCGACGCGAGCGCCCAGGCGGCTGGCAGTACTCCTGTGGTCTTTGTCAAGAGGACCACGCCTTGAAGTCTTGTCGGCGTTTCCGAGAGATGTCGCCGAAGACACGGTACGAAGCGGTTGACCGACGGGAGTACTGCCGCAATTGCCTGGCTCGGAGCCACTTAGCGCCTGACTGCCCGGTACTGGAGAGCTGTCGGAGATGCGACCACCGTCACCACACGTCTTTGCACGGCGCCCCACAGCTGACACGGTCGATATTTGATGCCACTGCCGCTGAGCCAGTCGTCCAAAGGTCCGTTGTATTTGTGCCAACGGTGACGGTTCGTGTGGCAGAAGATGATTTCGACTCTTGGGCTTCAGTGAGGGGTATTCTCAACTCTTCGTCGACGGTGTCTCGAATCGCAAGAGCAACATATAGGCGCCTCAACCTGCCGTCCTTTCGCTTTCAAAATCAGCGGTTTGCCTCCTTCAAGGTGATGGCACGGCAAATGCGGAGCACATGGGTGCTGAAGGTGAAGGCGCTTATCACCGACGAATTGCCTCGACAACCCTACTGCGACCCACTTATTGAGGACCCGACATCAAACTTCTCTCCAGACAAGTGTGCCGATATAGACCCTAGAAGCAACACTCCCATAGACTTGGAATTCGGAGCAGACGTTTACCCCGTGATCCTACAAGAGGGAGCCATCACCACAGGGCTTGGCAGAGTCCAAGCCTACAAAACACATCTGGGCTATGTGTTTACTGGTCCAGTCCGAAATCCTTTTAATTGTTAAGTGTATTTAGTTTTGTATGTAATCACCGAGTCATGGGGGCAGAATGTTGAAACAGTGCTACAATTTGTAGCAGCACTGTTTCTATCGAGAATGTGCGATGGCTTGTGTGCATAAACGAAATGAATAATAAAGTCAAGTACATTGACACCGTTGTGTACACAAGCCCTTTTTTCATATTTTCGCACATTCTCCCTTGTCCTTTTGTTTTGTTATTGTCAATGTCGCTTTGTGGCGAGCCTATGCGTGTGTTCTAAAACGGCTTATAGGCTCACACAAAGCGAAGATTAGTTTAATTGTAAACTGTAATTTAAATCGTGCGAAAGTTTCCCCCCGTGACAAAGTGAAGTTTAATATTGTATATACATATATATAACAAGCAACATATTAAACCTTAAAACTAACAGTGTGAACATAGAACATTAAAATACATTTAAATTACGAACCAATTTTGTGAACATTAAATATTTTTACAAACAACTATTGTACAAAAAAACACTGTGAACACATAAACATTGTGAAACCAAACATTTAATTTAACATTTTTACAAACAATTGTTATACACATAAACATTGTAACACTAAGCATTTAAATTACAAATTGAGTTCAAAACATAAAATAAAACAATACATTGAATTTAAACACACAAAAAAGCACACTTCAACTAAACAAAAAAATAGAAACTAAACAGAGAAACAAAAAGAGAAAAAGAACCAGTGACAACAAAAACAAAAGACCTTGCTCGAACACCAGCCTTAAATAATGTTAACACAACTATTTGGTGTTTATATTTGCCCTTATATAACGTTATTTTGTCTTCGTTATCAAATATTTACCATGAACAATTTAACCAGACTCATGGTTAAAAAAATTATTGTATTCACCGCCAAGTGTGGAATGAAGACGTTTGTTCCAAATAAAGTTATATCGGCTAAACGAGCCAAACACAGTTGGCTTAACCAGGCATCCAGGGTTTAACTAGGCATGCTGCCACATCTAAAGAGGAGGAGTTCATAATTGGCGTTTGAACAAAAACTCCAATACTGATAGGAGTGAAATATTTATGGACAATCAGAAGGTTCATACTTCTTGCAGGTGAAGTAAGAGCGTTTGATCGTTTTTAAGAAGAGTAAAGGATAGTTCTTCATCTATATCAACTCTTGGTAGAGACGACCAGGCATTCACTGACACGGTTGATAAAGCAAACTTTTTGGCTGCAATGTTTGCAGCAAATTCTTCCTTGCCGGAAAGTAATCAACAACTATTCAAGGCCTTTAATAGAGTCTGGCACGGTGCAATCATATCAAACCTGATAGCTTTTGGCATCGGTAATACCTTTGCTCGATTTATTTCGAGCTTTCTTTATGAACACACTAAACGAGCTGATGCAGATGACAGCAATCTCTGCCATTCATATTCATTCGACCGTAGGCAGAGTCTTCAATAAATTGAAGACAAGAGGCGAATCATGGATGAGACACTGGGATTTACTTTCCATTTCCGAATGAGGTCGAGTGAATAGAGCAGATTTTAATTTACGCTGACCCAATAATGTCGTGAATTTCTATCTATGGATACTGATCAATCAGATGCTCTTTATGTGCTGAGCATTCAAATTCAATGTGACGCTAGTTGGGCGAGACCTATATTTGAGGTGTCTAAAGAAGAACTCAAGTCCATAGAAATATTCCACTCCTTCTGACCTTTTCAATATCTATACAACCTACATCAGGCCATAGATGGAATACAACTCCCATATCTGGGCAGATACTACAAAATCATCATTGGAGCTACATGACCGTGTATAAAGAAGACCGATGGTGCTGATAGGAGACAGTAGGGTATCCAACTCTATTGTTTCCCTTGAGCATCGTCGGAAAGTGGGTTGCGTGATGCTGTTCTGACATTCCTTTCGCGGTGTGTGTTTAACAGACATCCGTCGTATTATTCCTGACGTGAGGATGTTCGCCAGGGATACACGACTTTCTAGGAATTCCCCCCCCCCCCTGCCCTTGTTTTCGATTGGTCAGTTGACCGCACTATACACTACAGATCAAATTTCGCTCGTAGAGTCCGTATGTGGAATCAACTTCCGGCAAATGTGTTTTCCCTTAGTTGCGACATCCAAAAGTTCAAGGCAAGCGTCAAGAAACATTACTCCCTCCTTCCCCTTTCGATCCTTTAATTTTCACACACCAACGCAATGCATAGGGGCATATCCTGAGTGATATGTACCCGTTGTTTTTTTGTTGTCCTCCATCGAATTAATGCATATTTCACTTCAGTTCTAATAACCGGTGTTCCAGGCATATCAGAATCTCTTCTAGTTTCAAAGCAGGATCTTCCGGTGTCAGTGAGTTATTTTTGTCTGTCAGTTTTGAACTCAATTTATCGATATTGTCTAACAGTCTATTAAAATCATCATGCAGACCTATTTTAATTACCGGAAATTTACGATTTAGTAAGGCGTTTTTAGCAGCACATAATTCTTTGTTCAGTTCCAGTATCTTTCATATTTCTTGTTTTTAAGTTTCCTCTGCTCATTTCGAAGTTGTTGAATCTCATAATATATGCATTCTACTATGCCGCGTTGTTAAATTATTTCCTAGTGTGTCTTTTGCTGTTGCATTTATAACGATCTTCACATTGTTAAACAGGTTCTCCAAGTCGTCCACATCCACATCTTTGAGTTTTGAAAAAATTCTCTCTTTAACCTCATTTTGCCAACCATCAAGCACATCAGATGCCTGGAAGTTGAGCATTTTTACACAAGAACAATATCGTATATTTATTAATAAGTAATCAATTTCATTTCTTATTATATTTTCTTGTTTTTCATGTATATAATATTCTGGGATATAGGTGGAAATGACACAACTCTGTCACCTTTGCCATTTCGTTCACCCAATGCATTTTTCCAGTGACATTAATTTTATAATTGGGATTTGATGATGTTTAGTTTAGTGATTATAAGTAATTTCTCTATGCCGTTTACTTCGTTGTCATTTGTTATTACATGTGGGAGCATACACTTGTATAATATTAATGCTAAGTGGATTTCCTATTATTTTAACTTGCATTAACCTATGCAACATTGCGGTATAACCTGTGACACATTTTGCAAATCTATTGTTAACAATAATTGTTACGCCTTTTATCTGAATGCAATTCTGATTTTCAGAGTGGAATACAGCATAGTTTTCTGGAGTAAATTTTCCACATTCTGTCCACCACGTCTCACTGACACCTAGTATGTCAACGTTCAGTCGTTTCATTTCACTGATGGTGATTTTGCAGTTTTATAGAGACTTCTAGCATACCATGCTCCAATACTCAGTTTTTATTCGTTTTACCTCCCGAGAGTTTTAGCACCCTTGTTTGGCCAAAGGCTAAAAGCCGTAGATTCGGAGACATGTTGTTCATTAGAATGATTTTTAAGGGATATTACTTTGGTAGTTTCCCACCGCTCCTCATATAGGTCACTTCATCCGCTTTAGTTGTAATATATTATAAGTAGTTACTCCTTCACCGTTGACGTCCCACTTTTCTTAGCTTAAGTGCTACCTTACCGACAAGGTTGGCCCTACATGTTGCTACGCTAGCGCCGGCATCGCATTGTAGACTTTTTCCTCCATCTGCAACGAAAATTTATGTTCTAATATTTGTTTGGTCAAGAAATTTTTGACATTGAAAAAAATACTAGAGGTCGAACCTAACCATTCTGGTTTCTACTTCGACATGCTACGTACTGACCTAACAAACCAAATTGTGTGTCTTTGTCAAACGGCTTATATATCTTCACTGTGCTCGTTGTGACGAACACCTTCCGCGCTGCCTTCTCACACCAGGCATGGTAGAATGCTTTTCACAAGGGAGCCAGGAATTATTATTGGATCTCTCTCATTGAATTTGAGGCTTTCTCAAGGAATGCACCAACAGGAGGAGTAGAGGATTTATTACAATGCCTTCCAGCAGGCCTTCCTAGGGAAGTGACATGAGAATGTGTGGAGTCTTATATTTAATTTCTAAAGAAGGTCTTCTGTATAAGTAATGCCAAATTTTGCCATACAATTTAGTGTAAGGCATTTTTTTTCATAAGCATAAGTATGTGTAAGATTTTTCATCGATTCCCAAAAGCAACAAAAACGATACTTTTTTCATTCTCTATTCAATAGAACGTTCTCATCTAATAAAGCAAACCTATTGCCTGACAGAGCATTTGGCTTGTTTTCTGCTGGCGATCTACGTCTGCTTGTATTACCATTGCTTGATTCTTCATTGCCTGAGAATTATACTCAGATGTGTGAGTGAGTTGCGTTCTAAGCTCGGAAAGCAAAAATACGTTATTAACGTTAAGTTGTTTTATGTACTTATCTTTGACAATTATGCGTGAAAAGCATTTATTGTAAAGTAACCATGTGTGGTCATACTGACTCTGCCACCGCTGGCAGTATGAGTGTGTGAATTGTTGTTTGTTCGCTTTATATTGTTCAAGGATCAAAAGAACACGTCAATGGTTTGGTTAGCACTCCATGAGCCAAGCACGCATGGTCTACAGCCGTGTTGCTTATCGGACGGGGGGCATCAAGCTCAAATGCTAATGTAGTCATTGCTACAATTCAGTATTGCGTGCTGCAAATGATAGTAGAAGGACACAGGATGAAAAAAATTAGAAAAACAGAAAGGACTTCACCAGAATTCTAGCATTAGGGATTAGCGATCACACAGAAGGTGTTAACAACAACGATAAATCCAAAAAAAGAGATATATTTTCGAGTGCCCACATTTTTTGTCACCAGGGTTGGAATCAAACAGGAAAGTTTAGGGATTTAAGCGCAAATCATATTTAATTCATTTAAAAAGCAAAACTTCATTTAAACAGAATTAAAGCGAGTGTATTCAAATCTTCATGAAAATGTATTGAAGTAAAAAGTAACAAGTTTTGACCTAAATGAGGTGACAAAAACATCGAAATAACCAGAATATAGTTAGCTTTTAAAAGGCCAAAAACTATTTAGAAAAATTAAATTACTAAATTACGTAAATAAACGAAATGCCAAATATTTTTTTATGTGCTTATATGTCAGTTTCATCCGTAAAAAATAACCAATTATTTGTTATACAAATGCTCCAAGAATGCTCACAGTCCGGACCACTTAAAATATTTTTTAATAGTTTCAAAAAATTTTCCAAACGGAACCGAACATATGTTCATGAAGAAGTCTTTTCTAAGCAGTTAACATGAATACTTGAGAGACAAAATTTAAGCCATATCCTGATCAAGTAAAACCAAACAGTGATTACATTGGTGATTCTCAAACTATAACGTTTTGTTACAGTCCAATGTTAAGTTGTATTGGGATCTGTGTTCTCATTAAACTCAGATTCTTCATACATACAAACGTGTACATGCAAATTGTGCGCAGAGAGAAGAAAAGCGTCTCTCCATAAACTTAGTTTACTCAGTGTTGAAACAGTGCTACAATTTGTAGCAGCACTGTTTCAATCGAGAATGTGCGATGGCTTGTGTGCATAAACGAAGTAGAAAATAAAGTCAAGTACATTGACACCGTTGTGTACACAAGCCCTTTTCTCATATTTTCGCACATTCTCCCTTGTCCTTTTGTTTTGTTATTGTTAATGTCGCTTTGTGGCGAGCCTATGCGTGTGTTCTAAAACGGCTCATAGGCTCACACAAAGCGAAGATTAGTTTAATTGTAAACTTGAATTCGAATCGTGCGAAAGTTCCCCCCCGTGACAAAGTGAAGTAAAATCGTTTTAACACAAATACAACATATAATATTGTGAACATAAAACATTGAATATAATTAAAACATAAAGAAACATTGTGAAACCAAACATTTAAATAAACATTTTTACAAACAATTGTTATACACATAAACACTGTAACACTTTTAAATATTTAAAATTTAAATTAAAAATTGAATTTAAAACATAAAATAAAACACACATTGTACATACCTACATTTACGTGAACATAATAAAACAACACATTGAATTTAAACACACAAAAAAATAACACACTTTAACTAAACAAAAAGGCATTAAACAAAGAAGCAAAAGAAAAAAAGAAAACCAGTGACAACAACAACAAAAGCCCTTGCTCAAACATTTTGGTCCATGCGAACCGAATAGTGGAAAGAGAAAATAACCCCGAAAAAAAGTGTGTGCACTTAAACAAAAATTGCAAAAGTGTATATAAAAAAATATATATATATATATTGTGAAAAACGCCATATTTTGAAGGACGCCACCGCCATATTTGAGGACGCCACCGCCTTATTTGTGAACGCCACCGCCATTTTGGGTCCATATTGAAGGACGACCCCTAAAAGACTTCAAAAGGACAAATTCGCTGTGAGAAGTACAAATCATAACCACAAAACCCAGCGAAGAAGTAGTAAGTACCCAAGAACTTAGCACAAAAAAACAAGCAAATGATGAGGGTACAGCCAAGGTTTATAAATACAAGGTTACGCCATCAGCAAAAATTGCCGTTAGGTGACGTAGTTGGTGACAAACATCAAAAAGAAGTGGGTTGCCAGCTCTATGTCTGCGTACTTTTAGTTAACAAAGCTAAGATTTCATGTGGAAAATGTACATATTGCAGTGAGTTGGCAACCCTACAGCTGAAATCACTTTGTCCGATTTGTGAAGAAATAAAACAACAAATCGAAACGTAAACATTAAGTGTGCAGTGGGCAAATGTATGAAAACCAACAGTAAAAAATATGTGAGTATGTGTATAAGTAACATTTTTATTGTTTGATTAGAAACATTTAGTTTGTGTTTTTAATCCATAGAAGTGTGACAAAAATAGGAGAAAAAAACAAAATAGTAAAAATGAAGTGTGAAGTGGCCAAATGTTTGGAAAATAATTGCAAAAAATCTGGTGAGTAATTGTGAGGAAAAACAAAGTTTAAAATGTTTTTATGTTTTTACTATCTGCAGCTAGTGGAAAATCAGTAACTTACTACAGGTTCCCGAAGGATACAGCGCATAGGAAGCTTTGGGAAATTTTCTGCAATAGAGAGGACAGACAAAAATATTTATACCAAAAAAAGAAAATTAAATAAAACTTTAACTTAATATACAAAAAATTTTTCGTTTTTCGCTAATAAATAAATTGATGGCAAAAATAGTCAATTGTCCCACTGTTATGAATACACAAATATTATCAGCTGTTAGCTCGAAGTTTTTAGCCAATAGGAACAAAGTTTGCGTGACGTCATTGGTGACAAACGTCAAAAACAGAAAAGGGAAGGGGGCTGGGATGGGATGGCGTAACCTTCTATACATAAACCTTGGGTACAGCTATAGACAAGGCACGGCTGCTATTACGTGCCCGGCATTGAATCAAAGTTATACTGCATGACCCTGGACATAATTTTCTTGTCGTTACGTGCGAATTAAAATACATGATATTACGTAACCTAGCGACGTCATTTTGGACCGAATCAAAATCTACAACAACATAGACACTTGACTCTAACTTGGATCGCTAGCGGCCATCTTTTTTTCATCCATTCCATTGGAAATTTATGCCAATTGCTGGAAACTTCGGTCACAAACGATGCCATTAAACTGAAAGTTTGAAATTTGGAAAATTCTATGTTACGAAAAATAATTGTTGGGTGAATTTGCAATGGAAAAATTTTCAATGCCAAAGATCTAAATCTTCTAAATATTTTCTCGACAAATTTTGATACGCAAATATTGGAATTTTTGTTTTCCAACGAACTTGCATGTTGTAAAAATTCCACTTGGTGGAAAAATCTTTGATGGCTAACTTGGATGCCATTTTCTTTTTTTGAAATAAATTCCGTAACACAACTTTGAAACAAAAAAAAACTTGTCAAGCAATTTATTTTTTGGATATATAAATTGACCCATTCCTGATTAAGTTGAATTTTTTTTTGCGAAAATTAAGAATAATTCTTGGCAAACCTTGAGGAAATTTTTGTGGCGAATTTTTAAAATTGTTGGAGAATTTTTGTAAACCTGTTGGCGACCTTATAAAAATTTGTGAAAACATTTTTGGCGACTTTTTGAAAAACTTTTGGCGACCTTTGGAAAAACTTTTGGCGACTTTTTGAAAAACCTTTGGCAGATTTTTTTTGAAAAAATTCTGGTGATTTTTTTGGAAAAAGTTTTGAAAATTTTTTGACGATTTTTTTTGAAAGCTTTTGGGGATTTTTTTTAAAAACTTTTTGGCGATTTTTTGAAAACTTTGGCGATTTTTTGAAAACTTTTTGTCGATTTTTTGAAAACTTGTTGGTGATTTTTTGAAAACTTGTTGGCGATTTTTTGAATACCTTTTGGCGATTTTTTTGAAAACTTTTTGGCGATTGTTTGAAAACTTTTTGGCGATTTTTTGAAAACTTTTTGGAGATTTTTCTGAAAACTTTTTGGCGATTTTTTGAAATCTTTTTGGCGATTTTTTTAAAAAAAAAATTTGACAATTTTTTGAAAACTTTTTTGCGATTTTTTGAAAACTTTTTGGCGATTGTTTGAAAACTTTTTGGCGATTTTTAAAAAAATTTTTGGCGATTTTTCTGAAAACTTTTTGGCGACTTTTTGAAAACTTTTTGGCGATTTTTTAAAAAACTTTTTGGCGATTTTCTGAAAAATTTTCCTGCATTTTTTTGAAAAAGTTTTTTGCGATTAATAAACTTATTTTGACCCGGATTGCTGCTACTATATTGAGGGTGCAAAAATGGCAAAGGCATTGACAGACAAATTTGTCAACTGTGTCAATGATTTGATGGACTTCGAATCCGTCTATTCAGTCACAAAATCGGAAGAAAGCTTACATGCCTTGGAAGTATTACGAGTGGAGCTCAATTCTCTGTGGGATCAAGTAAAGCGATCATATCTGGAGTGCCGAGATCGTGAGGAAATAGCTGGAGAGACACCTATTGATAAGACGAAGTTAAGAAAAAACTACAAGGAGGCGCTCTCCAGTTATAAGAACGTACTCAGCGCATTGAATGACGAGATCCAGACAATTTCCGAACGCCAAACCAAGGAAAAGCAGGAAAGAACATCGACACTGATGATACAGGATCACGATAATAATCTTTCTTCAATTTCTCGAGTACCACCCTGCGACACTGACACATTCCAAGGGGGGTACCAAAAATGGCCAACATTTAGAGATCTATGTTCGGCGATTTACATAAACCTTACCTTAACAAAAAAACAGCAGGAGAAGCCAGGGAAGTTATTAGCAAAGTTCCTTTGACAAACGAGGGTTTCGATATTGCGTGGGGAAATTTGGTTGCCCGTTACGAAAACAAGCGAATGCAAAAAAACGAACAGCTAAAGACATTGTTTAATTTACCCCAGGTCTCCTCAGAATCTGGTTCATCAATACAGAAGTTGCAGCTCACGGTCAATGGATGTATTCAAACCCTAACTACCTTCAGCATCGACATCAAAGGATGGGATCCGATATTAGTCTACCTTAGCTCAACGAAGCTACCCCGCACTTTTCTAGAAGAATTTGAAAATTCTTTAAAAGATTGTACAACAAACAATACCAACTTGGGCTGAATTTGATTCGTTTTTGACACACAAATTCAAGACCCTATCAGTTGGAAATATACAACCTGTGTTTAATCCTTAATGTTGCCCACAACTCCCCACTCTAGCGTAAACGTCACGTATTGATTGGCAACCCTTTCGGTTTCGTCTTATACTTTCCTTTTGTGCTTTCCTTTTTGCTCTATGTGGATTATCCGCATAAAAGCATAAAGAGAGTGGTTTACAACGAGTAGCGGGGGTTGCTGAAAAGCCCTGGCGACATCCATGACTCGGTCTTTGCGATCAATCGCTATTTGAATCGCCAATCGATCATCTCGCATATCCACCTATTCGCACAAAGGTAAAATACTCGCTCAATAAAGCAGCACACACAGATTTAATTTGAAATCTAAATACGTTGTTTTATTTATTTTTCTTTGTTCCTCTCGCAAACAAACATTTGGTCCACACGAGCCGGATATCTCGGATTTTGGTCGCTAACCATCGTTTGTTTATTTTTCTCCCTGCAGAGAAAAACATCACGGATTTCATTCACCACTCACCAACCACAGACACATCCAATCATCAAATTTACCTCATCCATACACTTTCCAGCAACAAAAAGGTACGTAATCAGTTTCCATTAAGTGAGCGTTCGCGAGTGATATTTTTTTTAAAACAAAAGAACAATTTCGACCAACTCTGGTCGACTTACAATTCCCTTATCGCGTTTCCTTTGTTTAAAAATTAAATTATTTATCCCGGTTGTCGCTATAAGTCGCGTAAATTACAGTCCACTGTTAGTTCTATTTAATTTCGTATCAGTGTTTTTATTCAAAATAAATAAATTAATAATTTATATAATAAAAACATCCTCGCGAAATATACAGTGCAAGTGCATCCAGTGTTGACCGTTTAAAATTGGTGCCGTTTTCGTTTACTTGCTCTCTCCGTGTCGTTTATTTATCATAGAGAAAAACCTTCGCGGAATAACAACAACAATTCCCAAAACGAAGAAGAATCAACCACCACGGTCAACGCTTGATCATCTGCATTGTGTGGTAGCCGCTTACCTACATTCGGTTTGTAAGTGCACGCGTACTTGAATTTCTTTTGCGTGGGTGCCTACGTCACAGCATAGACGCACACATACCATACGCACATATTAACGTACATTCGCTGTCTTATTTTGCTTCGTTTATTTCGTTATTACATATTACAGCCTAGTGCCGGTGAATAAGTACGGCTTATTTTTTGTGTAGGAAAATTTTTGTAGATCATTTCGGGATTTTTTATTTTGTACTGATTCTTGTCGTGGTTCGCTACAGTGATCTTCGTTCGGTCCTATTATACTACGTACACCCTACAGTCGGTCTAGTAGACATAAAATATTAAAAATAATAATTTTAACAAAATTCTTATTTTTTATCGCTTTTGGACAGTGTCGTGTAGTTTGTTCCACTTAGTACCCTACAGTCGGTCGACATAGACATAGTTTTTTTTAAATAAAATAGTTTACAAAGAATTTTGTTCTATTTTTCTGGTCTTTACCAGTAATAGGTTGGTTAACTGATTGTAACTTAGTTTCGTATTCAATTTGCGTTTACCCTACAAAAGGGCTATACGAGAAATTTCTACATTTTGAATTGTTTTCGGATTTAATCGCTGCGGTAATCGATTTCGAAGATAGAAACGACTATCAAAACAAGAAAACTCAAGGTATTTTCGTGCTCTCAACTAATTTCTAATATTTTTCCGAATCTTTTGCGAAATTTTAGTTGAAGTTTTCTTTACTCTTGGCAGTTATTTTCAGTTTGAAGAAGATTTTTCTCGCATTTTAGGACTTTTAATTAATTTTTCTCCGTGGTTTTTGCTTAGTTTGCCTTTACAATGTCGCTCACTCCTCTCGACTTCTTCATAAGAGCCTCTGATGCTCTAGTGAAATTTGATGCAAACTTTAGTGCTCTACGAGATGAAGATCTCGACATTTATTCACTGGAAATACAGAGCTCAGAAGCGAGAGCCTTGTGGAGTAAAGCCAAGGACATGTATGACTCATGTCTTGCACATCTCCAAACTATGGAGGATGCGACTAGGGACGATATAGATGCTGCGGATAGTAAATATGACGCCGCTTATAAGGCATTCGTACATGCCCTGTCAAGCATTAATCGTAAACTTGATCAGTTTCGAGCATCGTCAAAACCATCGCCTCCTACTCCCTTACGTTTGGCTAACCCGGTGTTGGAGAATTTTGTAGATTCTCCTCGCACTGTGGGAAATCGAGATAGGTCTTCCTGTGACGTATCAATATCGAACTATTCCGATAGATCCAATGCTCACAGTGAAGAAACTCAAAAAACAAATACGGTTTTAACACACAATGATCTCGCTACTCATAATCTCGCGTTGCCACCCTGTGATACTGATGTCTTTGAGGGCGATTTCTTTTCGTGGCCAACGTTCCGAGATATTTTTACCGTTGTATACATAAACAACTCGCGCTTAAGTGATATCGAAAGGTTATGCCATCTGGTGCGCAAAACCAGTGGGGAAGCTAAGGAAATCGTTTCTAAATTTCCCTTGACCCACCGCAGCTTTTCTCTCGCTTGGAAAGCTTTAAAGGCTACCTACGACGTAATCACTGACCACTGGGACCCGATTTTAGTCTTCGTGTGCATTCAAAGACTACCAAAGATCACCGTGGCTTTATGGGAGCAAAGCGTAAAAGACAAGTCAGCTTTGTCCTCGTGGCGAGATTTGGATTCTTTCCTTACGGAAAGAATTCAAACATTGGCTTGTCTTTGGGATCTGAAGGGTATTGACACTGCAAAAAAGCCCACCGGCCAAAAAGTTAAAACGCATTATACAAATGCATACTCGTCGGATCGATCTCAGATGAAATCGCGAGCTTGGTGCGTGCTTTGCCCAGAGCAGAATCATTTTTTGCGCACGTGTCCTCGGTTTAAAGCATTTTCTGTCGATGCAAAGTTTTCGGCCATTAAAAAGCATAATTGCTGCATAAATTGTTTATCGCGTGGCCATTCTGTTAAAGACTGCCCGAGTAAAAATACCTGCAGTGAATGCCATAAGAAGCACCACACGCTTTTGCATCGTCCGCAGGAATCGATCCGTGCCCTTGCTGCCTCAGCCAATCCTGTTGCAAGTCGGCCCCCTCAAAATTTTAATACCAACCTTCTGCCATCGACATCCGCCAATGTTCCAGCTTCCACTTCTATAAATAGGCAGGTATATCATACCTCACAAGATCGCAGAGTACTGTTGGGAACAGCAATGGTGAACATTCTTCACCAGGGTAATTCGTATACCGCTCTTGCTCTTATCGACCCTGCATCAGAAGCTTCGTTTATAACTTAAGGTCTACAAAATAGACTTAGATTGTCGACCCATTCTACCATTGCCCGGGTTTCTGGCATAAATCAGTCGTTCTCGGTCACGTCTCGTAAAAATTGTTCGATTTGCATAGGCTCTCGGTTTGACTCATCCCTATCTTTGGAAACAGTTGCGGTGGTGCTTCCGAAAATTTCGGGTAATTTACCCTCATTTTCGGTTAGCTCAGACTTTTCCTCCCGTTTACCAAACCTTCGTTTAGCCGATTCTCACGTTTTTGATTGTCGCCCTGTTGAATTGCTGATCGGCGCAGATTTGTATCCTAGCATTTTGTTGTGAGGTACCCAACAAACTGTCTTGGGATCGTTGTTAGCGCAGAACACGGTATTCGGCTGGATCATTACTGGTCCAATTCCGCCCTCACCTGTTCAGGTATTTACTACCACTTTAGAATTCACAGAGGAAGACAGTCTAAATAAAACTTTACTTCGATTTTGGGAATTAGAGGAAGCTCCTAAACGACGAATTTTGTCCCCCGCTGAACTATAGGGCCACAACGCGCCGCAATTCAGAAGGCCGCTACGTGGTAACCCTTCCATTTAAATCTGACTACCCTCATATCTTGGAGTTAGGTGAGTCGGGTTCTAATGTCCTCAAGCAGTTTATTCGAAATGAAAACTCGGTTCTTCGCAAACCACTGGTTAAGGATGTCTATGACAGCGTTATTCGAGAATATTCGCAGCTGGACCACATGCGGCTCGTTTCTCGATCTCACGCCAGTAATTCACGTTCTTGCTATCTGCCTCATCATCCAGTCATAAATCCGGACAAACAGACCTCCAAGCTACGTGTTGTGTTTAGTGCGTCCAATAAGACGTCAAATGGGATTAGCCTTAACGACATTCTTCAGGTCGGTCCCACTCTTCAGTCAGATTTGGTTTTATTGATTTTGCGCTGGCGTCTTTTCCAATTTGTATTTAACTGCGACATTACTCAAATGTACAGGCAAATTCGGGTAGACCCCGCTCACGCTCCGTTTCAGCGGATTTTGTTTAGGGATTCTCCTTCTAACGAAATTGAAGACTTCGAGTTACATACTGTAACTTTCGGCGTCAACTGTGCCCCTTTTCTAGCCATTCGGACGCTACTCGAGTTAGCGGATGACATGGATGCAAAATATCCACTCGCAGCGCATATACTACGTAAGTCGATGTATGTTGATGACGTTCTAGCGGGATCCCACGATCTTAATACAGCTCTGATCGCTCGCGATCAGCTTATTTCATGTCTGTCTTCGGCCAAGTTTGAATTGAGAAAATGGACTTCTAATCATAAGTCCATTCTAGCCGGGTTTCCGTCAGAATATCTTGTAGATGCCCAGCTTTTGTCTTTTGTTGAATCTAGTAGTTCCAAGCCCTTGGGCATTAGGTGGAACGCTCAACTGGATACTTTCTTCTTCTGTGTGGAATCAATACAAAGAAAGTCCAGTTATTCGAAAAGGGAAGTACTTTCTACTATCGCCAAACTTTTTGACCCTGTAGGTTGGCTAGCTCCGGTTATTGTCGTCGCAAAAATCATTATGCAGAAGATCTGGTTGGATAATATCAGCTGGGACGATTTGCTTCCATCTGGGACTAAAAACTCGTGGCAAACATTTGTCGACACGTATACTGGGGTAAATTCTATACGGATCCCGCGTTGGGTTCACTATTCCCCTGCCAGTTCGGCTGAACTAGATGTTTTTTCTGCTGCCTCGGAAAAGGCATACGCGGGGGTGATATATATATTCGAACTAAGACTTTATCTGGAACTTTTCATACTCATTTGCTTTCGAGCAAGACGAGAGTAGCGCCATTAAAGTCTGTTTCACTACCTCGATTGGAACTCTGTGGAGCAGTGTTAGCCTCAGATCTTCTAAAATCAGTGTTAGGAGAAATCGACATACCCATTCAAAAGGTATATTGCTGGACTGATTCAACAATTGTTCTTTCGTGGCTGAAAAAGACTCCTTCAACATGGACAACATTTGTTGCAAACAGGGTATGTCGTATTCAGGAGAACGTAGGGAACAACAATTGGTATCACGTGAGGTCAGAGGACAATCCAGCCGATTTAGGTAGTAGCGGAACTTCGCCCGCAGAACTTGCCTCTTCGGATCTCTGGTGGCACGGGCCTCAGTGGTTGTGCTCGGAATCCTCTGACTGGAACACTTCAGACCTAACTTCACTCGATACTGATCTTGAGATGCGAGCAGTAAAAACTCATGTCACATTCTTTGCTGGGTATGAAGATGTTCTGGAAAGATTTTCCTCACTTGATAAGGCTTTACGGGTTCTGTCATATGTATTTCGTTTCTTTCATCGTACTTGTCCTGTCAATAAAGGACGTCGTAGTTTTACATCTACTACCCTCGATTCTTCAGAAATTAAAGCGGTAAAGCTCCGCCTGGCTATCTTAGCGCAAAAGGCTCACTTCGCCGAGGAGTACAAATGTCTATTAGATAGATCACCTTTACCTTCGAGAAGTTCCCTATTACCTTTGAACCCATTTCTCGATCGTGAAAGGGTTCTTCGTCTCAACGGGCGTTTGTCAAAGTCACCTACGCTTTCGTACACTGAACGCCATCCTATCGTTTTGCCATATTCATGTCGTTTCGCTCGCCTGGTTCTCGAATTCGTACACTTGATTTCCATTCATGGAGGAAATCAATTAATGCTTCGCATCACACGCATTGAATACTGGGTTCCTCGATTAAAAACTCTCGTTCGCACATTCATCAATCGATGCAAGCCTTGTCTCCTTGAGAGAAAGCGCTCGTGCAGTCAGATTATGGCCGCTCTTCCTCCTGAGAGAACTGTTGTTACCAGGGCATTTCATACTACTGGTGTAGATTTCGCAGGTCCTTTCGACATCAAGTCTTTTACTGGTCGGGCTTGTCGTATCACAAAGGGATACGTCTGCGTGTTTGTTTGTTTTTCAACAAAAGCAATCCACCTAGAAGCCACATCAGACTTATCATCGGCCATGTTTTTAGCTGCATTTCATCGTTTTATCGCTCGTCGGGGTTGCCCGAAATCGCTGTTCTCGGGCAATGGCACTAATTTTGTGGGCGCCTCTCACGAAATTGAAAATCATTTCAAAGTTTTTCTTCGCGAAAGTCGTGATAGGGTTTGTTCTTCATTAGGCTATCAACATCTCACTTGGCAGTTCATACCTGCAGGTGCACCCCACATGGGAGGCCTTTGGGAAGCAGCAGTAAAAAGCTTCAAGCTTCATTTTCGTCGGTATGCAAAGGACCTCAGATACACATTTGAAGAACTTTCCATTGTTCTGGCTCGTATTGAGTCATGCTTAAATTCCCGCCCTCTTTGCCCTATGAATGATAGTCCTCAAGAGATAATCGCTCTTACGCCTGGTCATTTTCTGATCGGCGCCCCCCTTTTATCCCCTCCGGAACTTGTTTCTGAGGATTCGCCTTTGACTTTAGTTAATCGCTATCGCAAAATGAAAGCATTGACCCACCAGTTTTGCATTCGATGGAAGGAAGAATATTTGCATAGCCTTCAAAAACGGTACAAATGGAAACTCCCACAACGCGATGTTCAGGTGGACGATTTAGTCGTCATTCGTCACGAACAGCTACCGCCCACGTCGTGGAGATTAGGTCGGGTCGTTCGCCTTTATCCGGGAGATGACGGTCATGTTCGGGTCGTCGATATTCGAACATCATTGGGAATTGTAAGACGACCTGTTACTAAATTGGTCATATTGACTGATTAATTTTTATTAGTTTATCGCGCCCTTTCCATTATTTTTTTGATTCCGTCGAGCCGTTGTCGATCATGCGGACAGGCCCATCATACGCTTCTGCATTCTCGATCTCGCGCCTCGAAACCCAAACTCGGCAAAAATAAAGAACATCAGCCACCCAAACCACGTCAGTCCCCGGCCTTTGTTCAGCCCATTGCTCCGCTCCGGTCGCCAGTGTCAAGTACGTCGGTGTCTTCGATACGCGCTGCGGTAACGCCCACGATCGCCATAAGCCGTCTGATCACCCTGGCCCCCACATTACTTGTTCGACTCTGTCTCCCCGAGAAAATGATCATCGCACGGGCCCTGTTGGACCCGTGCTGTCAAATAAGTCATGTGTGCGAGTCACTGGTGCATCAGTTACGGTGGCCGGTTGCGCGTGTTGAGGGCGCCCCGTACTGCCACTTCGAAATAGCTTCGTGCCACGATACCTCAGAACGGCTTTTTATAACAGCTAAGGTGGCAAAGCTAGATCAGGGTGCCACTCCCGTGGTGTCCCTTCCTGAGGACAATTTTAAAGGCTTCGAGCTGGCGGATCCTTCGTTTTACCGCTCCGGGGCAGTGGCGCTGGTATTGGGACCGGAAGTTTACCCCAAAATTATTGTCGGTCGTGTCTTCGCGCAGCCTGGGCTCCCGTTAGCCCAATATACGAAGTTCGCGTGGGTTCTCTCGGGACCTGCTCATTAGTCGCGGTTTATAATTTAAAAATATAAATAATAAAAAAAAACATATGAATTTCGCTCACTGAAACTGAATTACGTTCCTTTCTCCTATCTTATTAATATAAATAGAAATATCTCTAGTTATAAGTTTATAATAAGTTGCAACACAGTCCGATGTTGCAAGGAGGCCGGCAATGTTTTATCCTTAATGTTGCCCACAACTCCCCACTCTAGCGTAAACGTCACGTATTGATTAGCAACCCTTTCGGGTTCGTCTTATGCTTTCCTTTTGTGCTTTCCTTTTTGCTCTATGCGGATTATCCGCATAAAAGCATAAAGAGAGTGGTTTACAACGAGTAGCGGGGGTTGCTGAAAAGCCCTGGCGACATCCATGACTCGGTCTTTGCGATCAATCGCTATTTAAATCGCCAATCGATCATCTCGCATAACCACCTATTCGCACAAAGGTAAAATACTCGCTCAATAAAGCAGCACACACAGATTTAATTTGAAATCTAAATACGTTGTTTTATTTATTTTTCTTTGTTCCTCTCGCAAACAAACAACCTGCCTTCTCGAAAAATAATCAGCCTAGATCTGATTATGACAAAAAAGACACTCGTGTTAACTCTTTTTAAACAAATATTTCGCAGAACTCAAATGTCACGGGATTTAAAAATAAAAATCATGTAAAAATGCGTGAAGACTCTTATACAAATGGTACGCCAAACTGCCAACTTTGTGGAGAAGAGCATTTCTTGAGAGTTTGTCCAAGATTTCTTGCGAAAAGCACCAATGATCGAATACATATCGTAAAAGTTTCACATTTATGCTACAATTGTCTCTCTTCTGATCATGGAGTGAGAAATTGCAAAAGTCGCTACACCTGTAGAGATTGTAAGCTTAAGCACCACAGTTTGCTGCATAAAGGCAATGAGGCCAACTCTACAGGTGGCGATACAATACAGGCTGGTGTACGCCCTAGTACAAGTGCAGCAGCCCTAACAACCTTGATACAGTGCACACAGAACTTAGAATCTCCTAGTGTCACTGCCTTGACCCTCCAAGAGGGTAAAAATAATCAAAATCGAGAAAACTTGTTGTTTACGGCTATTGTCCAAATTGAATCTAGAGGACAAAGATATGATGCCCGTGCTATAATTGACCCGGGATCTCAAGCCACGTTTATCTCGGAAAAACTTAAAAATCGTTTGAAGCCTCCAACTAAACGAAATCTCGTGCATGTAACCGGTTTAAGTCAAACCGTGTCTGAAACATCTACAAAAGCCTGTCTTTTTAACCTTTGTTCTCGCGTGGACCCTAGTTTTGGGCTAGAAGCATGGGCACCTGTTTTGAAGACCCTGCCATCTAGTCTACCACCTAGAACATTGGACCCATTGCAAATGCATGATCTATTGATTGGAATAGATATTGGCCCTTTAATATTCACTATTGGTGCTCCGACGCAATTAGTTGGATCTTTTATGGCACAAAAAACAGTTTTTGGCTGGGTGATTGGCGGACCCGTCAATCAACAAATAGAAAATAAAAATCAAATTTCAATGTGCAGTACAGTGTCAATCGAAAAAATTCTAACACGTTTTTGGGAGGTGGAGGAGACCCCAAAAAAGATTTTGAGGTCAGAAGAAGACACGTACTGCGAGGATAACTTTAGCGCTACAACTCGTCGCCATGATTCTGGAAGATACGTCGTCACTCTGCCGTTCAAAACTTGTGAAGAACTGGGTACGTCGAGAAATGTCGCCATGCCACAATTCCATAGAATGGAAAAGAAACTTCTTAGGACACCGGAAATTAAGGAGCAATATGATCAGTCCATTCTGGAATACCTCGAACTAGGTCACATGAGGAAAATTTCGCCATCGGAAGTAAATGAATACCCTCATTACTACTTACCACATCACGCCGTGATTAAACTAGATCGAGTGACCACAAAACTTAGAGTCGTGTTTAATGCATCCAGCCCCACCTCAAACAAAAAAAGCTTGAACGACATTTTACGTCCTGGACCAATTCTCCAACAAGATCTCGTTTTGCAGATACTGAAGTGGAGGTTTTTCAAGTACGCGTTCAATGCTGATGTAACTAAAATGTACCGCCAAAAATTGTTAGACCCTAGCCAAGCCAAATATCAGAGAATTCTGTTTCGAAAGTCGCCAAAAGATCCAGTGGAAGATTTTGAGCTTCTAACTGTCACATTTGGTGTAAATTGCGCCCCATTCCTCGCCATTCGGACACTTCTTCAACTTGCGGAAGATGTGAAAGACAAATACCCTTTAGCCTCGCAAATAATACGACAAAATTTATACGTTGATGATGTCCTAGCAGGCGGCAATACCATAGAAGAAGCTGTAAATTACCGAAGGGAATTAATTTCAACCCTGGACTCAGCAGGTTTCGAACTTAGGAAATGGAGCTCGAATAATCCTTTGGTGATTGAAGACCTGCCTCCAGAACAAATTTTACCCGTCAATTGGTTGGATATTTCGGAAGGATCCTCAACGAAGACTTTGGGGATCAGATGGCATATATCAGCTGACTGCTTCACTTTTACCTCGCCACTTATCGAAGAAAAACAATCGTGTACCAAAAGAGAAGTTCTATCGACCATAGCCAAGTTTTTCGACCCTTGCGGATGGCTGGCTCCAGTGATTGTAGTGGCTAAGCTGATTATGCAGCATGTCTGGCTAGAAAAAATAAATTGGGATGACTCGTTGAAATCAAATTTCGTAAAAAGTTGCCCGTTAATAGACACAATAAAAATCCCTCGATGGATTCAATTTCAGCCATTAAGTCAGGTTGAAATCCATGGATTTTGTGACGCATCAGAAAGCGCTTATGCTGCAGCACTCTACATTCGAATTAAATTTCCAAACAACATGACATATACTTCTCTTCCTGCTGTGAAAACTCGTGTCGCACCAATAAAAAAAAGTCTCGTTACCACGACTGGAACTTTGCGGAGCTGTTCTTCTTTCAGAATTAGCAGCAGCAGTTGTTCCAAATCTTCAACTAGCAAATGTATCTACACATTACCGGACGGATTCAACGATCGTGCTGGCCTGGCTTACAAAACCACCCTGTTCATGGAGCACTTTCGTCGGCAACAGAACATCTACTATTCTGGAAAATGTTGGAAATGAAAACTGGAGACACGTAGATTCCGAATGTAACCCTGCTGACATCGCCAGCCGAGGCTGCTCTCCATATGATCTAATATCTAATCGTCTATGGTAGAAGGGGCCCCCATGGCTGAAATTTCCAAAAGATCGATGGCCTAGATACGAAGTTTTGGAAGACACAAATCTGCAGTCAAAACCGGTCAAAGTTCTTGTGACAACCACATTTAAAGACCCTTTGGCCTCCTTATCTCGAGCCTACAAAGTATTAGCATATGTCCTCAGATTCTGGCGAAATACCGGCGCAAATAGGACTCACCTGAGAATTTCATCCAAGGAAATTACAGCGGTAGAGATCCAAGATGTTAAGATACGACTCCTTGTTCTAACACAAAAACATCATTTTCAAGCTGAGTATCAATCTTTACTTCAAAAGAATCGCATTTCGCCAAGCAGCTGCCTCCTAACACTTAATCCTTTTTTAGACCAAAAAGGTGTTATCAGAGCCAATGGACGCCTTGTTCAATCACCTGCCTTATCTTATAATGAAAGACATCCAATTATTTTGCCTTATGACGCTCGCCTATCACACTTATTAACGGAATTTGTCCACAAAATTACGATTTACGGCGGCAATCAACTCATGGTTCGTGTGGTAAGGTCGGAGTTTTGGATCTTCAGGTTGAAGTCTCTAGTCAAAAAAGTTATTCACAATTGCCGAACATGTATACTATACAAAAAACACACTCAAACTCAGATTATGGCCTCACTTCCTCCTGAGCGCACAATGCTGACCCGACCCTTTAACAACACAGGCGTTGATTTTGCTGGACCCTTTCCTATCAGAAATTTCACGGACGCGCTTGTCTAATCACCAAAGGTTATGTCTGCATATTCGTGTGCTTTGCAACAAAGGCTGTCCGCTTAGAAGCAACGAGCCATTTATCAACACAATCATTTTCGGCCGCGTTTTCCGAATTTGTAGGAAGACGGGAAAGCCCTGCGAGAATTTATTCTGATAATGGTACAAATTTTGTAGGTGCAGCGGAAATGATGCGAAAGGATCGGATTGCGTTCATAAAATCCTTTCAGACTCGTACCATCCAGCAGAATATTTACCAGAACCTTGAATGGAAATTCATACCTCCTGGAGCTCCTCATATAGGTGGCCTATGGGAGGCGGGAGTTAAGTCTTTTAAAACTCATCTGCGCAAGCTGATTCCGCAAATGAACTTTACCTTCGAAGAACTCACAACAATATTAGCTCGTATAGAGGCCTGCCTCAATTCTAGACCTTTAAGCCCAGCCAGCGATGACCCATCAGATTTATGCCCTTTGACACCAGGACATTTTCTCATCGGTACTTCGATTCTTGCTCCAGCTGAGCCTGATATTTTCGAAGATAATCTAACCCTAGCCAACAGATGGAAAAAGTTAAAAATGATCTCACAACATTTTTGCCAACGATGGAAGTCTGAATATTTAAAAGAGCTGCATCGTAGATACAAATGGAAGTATCAACAAGATAACATTAAAATTAACGATCTTGTCGTCATTAAGGACGAAAAGTTGTCTCCCAACGAGTGGAAGATGGGTCGTATTGTCGAAACTCACCCCGGCACAGACAACAATATCAGGGTTGTGGACATATTAACTACCAACGGCACAATCGGACGTCCTATTACTAAAACCATCAAGCTGTTTTCTGACTGACTAGGCTTTTGACTGCATCCATTATCCAAAACTTCAATAACTTGTTTTTGTATCTTCCTCTAGAGATGGCCGGCTACCTATCGAGATGTGAACGCTCTGATGACCGCCTGGATCGCCACCGAAGCCGACGCGAGCGCCCAGGCGGCTGGTAGTACTCCTGTGGTCTTTGTCAAGAGGACCACGCCTTGAAGTCTTGTCGGCGTTTCCGATAAATGTCGCCGAAGACACGGTACGAAGCGGTTGACCGACGGGGGTATTGCCGCAATTGTCTGGCTCGGAGCCACTTGGCGCCTGACTGCCCGGTACTGGAGAGCTGTCGGAGATGCGACCACCGTCACCACACGTCTTTGCACGGCGCCCCACAACTGACACGGTCGATATTTGATGCCACTGCCGCTGAGCCAGTCGTCCAAAGGTCCGTTGTATTTGTGCCAACGGTGACGGTTCGTGTGGCAGAAGATGATTTCGACTCTTGAGCTTCAGTGAGGGGTATTCTCAACTCTTCGTCGACGGTGTCTCGCATCGCAACAGCAACATATAGGCGCCTCAACCTGCCGTCCTTCCGATTTCAAAATCAGCGGTTTGCCTCCTTCAAGGTGATGGCACGGCAAATGCGGAGCACATGGGTGCTGAAGGTGAAGGCGCTTATCACCGACGAATAGCCACGACAACCCTACTGCGACCCACTTATTGAGGACCCGACATCAAACTTCTCTCCAGACACGTGTGCCGACATCGACCCTAGAAGCAACACTCCAATGAACTTGGAATTTGGCGCAGACGTTTACCCCGTGATTCTACAAGATGGAGCCATCACCACAGGGCTTGGCAGAGTCCAAGCCTACAAAACACATCTGGGGTATGTGTTTACTGGTCCAGCCCGAAATCGCTTTAATTGTTAAGTGTATTTAGTTTTGTATGTAATCACCGAGTCATGGGGGCAGAATGTTGAAACAGTGCTACAATTTGTAGCAGTACTGTTTCTATCGAGAATGTGCGATGGCTTGTGTGCATAAACGAAGAAGAAAATAAAGTCAAGTACATTGACACCGTTGTGTACACAAGCCCTTTTCTCATATTTTCGCACATTCTCCCTTGTCCTTTTGTTTTGTTATTGTTAATGTCGCTTTGTGGCGAGCCTATGCGTGTGTTCTAAAACGGATCATAGGCTCACACAAAGCGAAGATTAGTTTTATTGTAAACTTGAATTCGAATCGTGCGAAAGTTCCCCCCCGTGACAAAGTGAAGTAAAATCGTTTTAAAACAAACACAACATATAATATTGTGAACATATAACATAAAACATTGAATATAATTAAAACATAAAGAAACATTGTGAAACCAAACATTTTATTAAACTTTTTTACAAACAATTGTTATACACATAAACACTGTAACACTAAACATTAAAATTAAAAATTGAATTTAAAACATAAAATAAAACACACATTGTACATACCTACATTTAAGTGAACATAATAAAACAACACATTGAATTTAAACACATAAAAAAATAACACACTTTAACTAAACAAAAAGGCATTAAACAAAGAAGCAAAAGAAAAAAAAGAAAACCAGTGACAACAACAACAAAAGCCCTTGCTCAAACACTCAGCAAGAAATAATAAAAGAGAAAAAAAGTATAAAAGAAAGTTACTTGTCATATGAGTCCCTCGATGAAAGGCCTTTCATATGTAGGTGAATTGCGAAGGGGGAAAATAATGTTAATGATGAACCAAATCCATACTGATGATACACTTAAACTTATCCACTTTTGAACTTTAATAAATTACACAGTGGAACATTTTTGGGGTTATTGTCTGGGGGGTGAGAAATTCCAAGTCAGGGTGATGGTACTAGGTCAGTATATTAAAACCCTCAAAGGGTTTTGCGTTCGTATCTGCCAGTTTTTTATGACCGTTTACATTTTTTCCGAATTTTGATGTTTTTTCGCTTAGTTGTAAAATGTTGGCAAAAACGTTGTTTGACATAACTCGAGAACGAATAGTTCGATTTTGCTGAAATAAATTGAGAAAAATTAATAATTACATTTTCTTTAATCCATTAATATACTGTTTCTCTACCAAATCAACATTTTTGCAATTAGAAATAAATTTATGAAGAAAATTAAACATTAAACATATAAATCCCAAACGAAAAAACGTGTAGAGTCTTATAACTTTCACGTAAAGTCACATAACCTATAAACAAAATGGGACATAGATCATAGAAATCGATTAACGCGTTCTGCTTTTATTCAAAATTAAGTAAAGGTATGAATTTCAAAAATTTGCTCGAGATATGCTCAAAATTCCTTGGAAAAAAGGTTGATGACTTTTTTATGATTCTCAGAATTAAAAAAAGAGTAATAAACAAAAGGTTATTACATTTTTATGGTTGCTGTAACATACTAAAAACGGTCTTAAATGTACGTGAACAATTAAAAGGAAAAAAGCAAGGGCACTTTTGTAATTATTTGGGTTTTTTCTGTTGGCCACCTTCATGAATTTTTTACACGAATTCCACCCACATTCATGAGTGGTCATGTTTTAGAACGTTGCAAGATGCGCCAATTCATATGTACCTGTCGGTAAAATATTGAAAAATATGAAAATGAAATAGTATTAATAGGTGTTCATTGTTCGTTTTTTGTCATTAAACAAGTGCCGACGAACGCGAAGAGAACAAGTATTTTCCCTCCAGTTTTTTAAAAGTGAACAAAAGTGAATAGAATATGGAACTGTGCAAGCCAGATATAAATAGCTTCTGCTACTGCTGTGGTCAATATGTCTCAACACATAAAAAATGGGAAATTTCAGTACTGCTTTTGTTCAAATATACGATATGTACTTCAACCAAAATGTTATACTGAACAAAAATTGGGTACCAAATGTGGTGTGTAAAAGCTGCTACAACCGTCTAATGGATTGGAAAAATAGAAGTCGTGAAACTATGCCATTCGGTATCCCAATGACTTGGACTAATCATGGCGAAGGTCACAATCCATTGAATTGCTATGCATGTGCGAATAAAGGAGCCGCAAAAAGGATAAGAAAATCGTATAATTACGTTGGTGTTGCAAGTGCCGCAACACCATTGCCTCATTCGGACCACATTCCTGTGCCAAAAGCTTCTAGCCCAGATATTGTGTCTTCTATGACCGCTCCAAGTTTTGCAGCAGCATACGGGTAAAGTGATGATACCTCATATAATCCCGAACCATCTGTGTCCAATGAGCCTATTTTAGTAAATCAAAATAGCCTTGATTCAATTGTTGCCAAATTGGAACTAACACAGCATAAATCAGAAGAACTGGCTTCTTTCTATTTTGGCACCCGGTGTGAAAGTCACAGCTTATCGAAGTCGTCAGGCACTCCAAAACACTCCAAACACTCCAAACTTTATTCCTTGTGAATGATGAAAAAACTTCTGCATATTGCCCGGATGTAGGAAAATTGATGGACGCAATGGAAATAAAATATGAAGCAGATGACTGGAGGCTATTTATTGACAGTTCAAAACTCAGCTTGAAGGCGGTTTTACTGCATAAGACCAATAAAAAAACTTCAGTTCCAATCGCCTATAGTACAGAAACGAAAGAAATATATGATGCACTGGAAAATATTTTAAAAATGGTTAACTACGCCAAGCATATGTGGCGCATATGCTGCGATTTAAAAGTTGTAGCAATGCTTTGCGGCCTTCAAAGCGGCTATATAAAATATATGTGCTTTTTGTATATGCTCTAGTGCCGAAGGAGAAGATATTGCTGCCTTCACTGTATATTAAACTTGGAATTGTTAAGAATTTCATCAACACTGTCGCCAAAAGAGATGAAGTTTTCTTGTGTTTGAAACTAATTTACCCGAGACTCAGCGAAAGTAAAATTAAAGAAGGTAAATTATAATATCACATTTATTTCCCATGATTTTCCATCTTAACAACTTCATTTTTTCCAATCAGACGTACTAAATGGTCCAGATATACGAAAGCTGATTAAAAGTGGCGCATTCAACAATATTTTGATTGACGCTGAATTGGACGCATGGCAGGCAATCAAAGAAGTAATAGAAGGATTATTGGGAAAGCATCGTTCTACCAACTACGAGGTTTCTGTCGCAAGGATGTTAAGATCGTTCTCGGAAATTGGTGTCCACATGTCCTTGAAAATCCATTATTTATATCATCATCTGGACTACTTCAGCAAACAATTGGCTACCGAATCTGATGAACAAGGCGAACGCTATCATCAAGTTGCTATGCCATTTGAAATGAGATATAGAGGGAAAAAGTAGCCGAGTGCAATACTTGCGGAAATTTGCTGGTGGAGTAAGCTTGTGTGCCAAGACAAGGATGATCCTGATGATAAAGAATTTTCAGGAGGTGCAGAAGGGCCAGCAGTGGAGTCACACATTGACATTATGTGTGGTTCAGAAACTGATGACAGCGATGAATGCGATGCCACTAGTCCCGAACAACCACCATCGAAAAAGTCTAGGCAATATTTATTAAAATAAATAAATAAAATAAAAATAAAAAATTATAAAATTAAAATTTTTACTTTATTTTTTTAGTAGTTTATAGCCAGAAGTCTGGAGTTATTGGGGAAAATTTATAAAAAAGGCGATAAATGACACTTTTTTGAATAAAAACATATATCAATATTCTTGTCAAAATGAGATACCTTCACTTAATTGTAAATAAAAGCAGAACGCGTTAATCGATTTCTATGATCTATGTCGCATTTTGTTTATAGGTTATGTGACTTTACGTGAAAGTTATAAGACTAGACGTTTTTCCGTTTGGGATTTATATGTTTTAAAAAAAAATTTCTAATTGCAAAAATGTTGATTTGGTAGAGAAACAGTATATTAATGGATTAAAGAATATGTAATTATTAATTGTTCTCAATTTATTTCGGCAAAATCGAACGAGTCGTTCTCGAGTTATGTCAAACTACGTTTTTGCCATCATTTTACAACTAAGCGAAAAAACATCAAGATAAGGAAAAAATGTAACAGGTCATAAAAAAAACTAGCACATACGAACGAACCTTTGAGGGTTTTAATATACTGACCTAGTACCATCACCCTGACTTGGAATTTCTCACCCCCCAGATTGGCTGTTGTACTGTGTTATTTAAATGTCCCGAACCGTGCTAATCTGATAATTCGTTATTTACTCCAAAATGTGACACACACATTTTTACTTTTCCATTGAAAACCTTAATAAAAATAAGATTAAATTTAGGATAGATTTAAGGAACATTATATTTAATAACCTGTTTTTTTAGACTATAACTAGATTTTCCACGATTTTCCCGCTTTTTTGTATTCGTTCATAACTAATTTGTTCCAATTTTGTTTATACTCAGATAAATCATTGTCTACAAGTACAGGGAAAGATCAGCCCGTCGAGTAATATTAATTATTTTTAATAAAGTTGGGAGGAAAAAGTTGGGAGGAAATTTACATTTGATTATTTTGAAAATTATTCCACCGTGCAAATGGTGCCAAAAGGTTTAGGAAGATCAAGTAGTACTAGAGCTGTTGAGAAACCATGGAAAAAATTTTGCTTGACGTGGTTGCATATTCGTTTCACTTGATGAACTATGGCATGCTGCCTTCTAAACCCAAACTTATCGAAAGGTATTATATTATTTCTATGTAAATGTTTTTCGATATTTATTTTGATTATTATTTTTAAACAGTTTGCTAATGCTACTTAGTAAGCTAATAGGTATATTACAGCTAGGATTATCTACTGGTTTTTGCAGAGGAATAACTTTAGCCTTTTTCCATAAGTCCGGATAATAGTTCAGTTTTAAGTATGAGTACTGTTCTCGTATTAATTTTATATACTTATTCTACACATTTGGTTAGTACATGTTTTAACATATGATTGATAATCAAACTACAACCCGTTTTTTTATTTAAGCATTTGATTAATAACTGCACCAATTAGCAGTTACTAGTTCGTCTGTGGTAATAGAATGCCGTTGTAGTTGGATTGAGATACTGTAGCTTCTACAAAATTAATGTGGTCCCGTGTGCTTCATCTATCGGATGTATGATGATTTTGCAAAAAGATGTCGGCATGACAGTCTGACTTTTCCTTAGAGGTGGTGTTTGAGCAAGGGGTTTTGTTTGTTGTCACTGGTTTTCTTTCTTTTGCTTCGTTACTTGTTTTGTTTAGTTAAAAGTGTGCTATTGTTTTGTGTGTTGTTTTATTGTTTTCACTTAAATGTAGGTATGTACATATGTACAATGTGTGTTTTATTTTATGTTTTAAATTCAATGTTTAGTTTCAAAATGTTTCATTATGTTCACAGTGTTTTTTTTGTACAATAACTGTTTGTAAAAGTGTATAATGTTCCCAAATTTTTTTTCCAATTTGTATTTCAATGTTTTATGTTCACAATATTAGTTAAATTTGTACAATAATTGTTTTAATATGTATTTCAGTGTTTAATTTGCGTTGGTGTTAAAGAGATTTTATTTATATCCCTTGTCACGGGGGGAAGAGAAAACGACCCGCGATTCAAATTCAAGTGAACAATTCAACTAATCTTCGCTTTATATGAGCCTATGTGCCGTTTTAGAACACACGCATAGGCTCGCCACAAAGCGACATTAACAATAACAAAACAAAGGGACAAGGGAGAATGTGCGAAAATGTGAAAAAAGGGCTTGTGCACACAACGGTGTCAATGTACTTGACTTTATTTTCCATTTCGTTTATGCACACAAGCCATTGCACATTCTCGAAAGAAACAGTGCTGCTACAAATTGTAGCACTGTTTCAACAGGTGGCATATTCTTTTTTTTGTTCCTTAGTACCGTCGTAAGATTCGAAAATGGCGTAGAAGATTTGTTGAGCATTTTAAGTTTTTGTGACCATTGTATATTTCGGAAATGCTGTACTTCATTCCTATACACCTATACACTCAAAAAAAAACAAGTGAAGAAAATTGAACTTTTTGTGTGTTTTTTGGAATTCTATAGCTATTTTTTAATAATTCGAGGTCGCTGATTTTAAATCTAGTATCCATTTTTCTCCATCAGCTCGAATTTTTAAGTTACAGGTACTAATCGTTTTCGACTTTTTTCCAAAAACGTAAAGTTCCAAAAATCATAAATTTTGTTTTTATAAGCCGATTTTTAAAATTGTGTTGTTTTTTAAGGATGTAGTTGTTACCTTTAAAACAAATCAAATTTAGGCATATCACCTAAAAAAAGAATTGAGCATTGGTTGCTTAATAAAAAATATACATTTTAATTTTCTTCACGCTCAAAGTTGATCGGTTGGGAGCAAATTGAGATTTGTTTATTAGCTTTATTGAATATCATATTAAAGTAGCTTTGTAAAACATGTATGCACATAAAATTGATTGAATGAGTTAAGCTAAGTTCGGTGATAGCATATTTTTCTCCTTTTTTGATTCTACCAAAAAACTTAAAATTTTGTACTTTTAAAATTCATGAAAAATGCAAATGGAAAAAAGTGTCAAAACCTACCACTTTCACGTAAAGCAACAAAGCCTATGAACAAATCAAACAAAAGATCATGTATATCGCGTACGCGTTTCGCTTTTATTTACAATAAAGTAAAGGTATGAATCTCAAAAATTTGCTCGAGATATGTACAAAATTCTTTGAAAACAACGTTGATGACATTTTATGATTCTCAGAATTAGAAAAAAGTAATAAAAAAAGGTAATTTTATTTTTATGACACACACAGACACCGCTGTATATGAGATCACTTGCAGTCGCCATGACTAAGAAGACTGCCAAAGTGTATACGTTGGAATACATTAGGCATTAGAATCTCAGAACACGAAACAGACACCAGAAAAGACAAGGAGACAACTGCACTTGCACAACATGCAAAAGCGAGAGGACATAAAGTAAACCTTAAAAAACGTCAAAATACTCGACAGAGAGAAACGAAAACAAGATATTACACTGGAGAGCCTAAGAATCCTACAAAGAATTAACAAATCTTTAAACACCAAAGAAGATGAAGACAACACTACGCTGCAGTATTCCGTTGTGACTTGAAGCATACAGTTCTGTGATATTAGTATTTAAGTTTAATTATTTATTTTATTATTAATTACTTGTGTCGTGCAGTCCACTTTTTTTTAATAATATAAGTAATTGTTCGTGATGTAAATTAAATCGGAAGTTGGGTAAATTATTCACTTATAGTATAACAAAAAATAATTAAAGTAATGTTATTTAATTTATTTTCGTCAACAGCATATTCTATATATTTCTCCTGATGAAGTTGGAAACAAACCAACGAAACGAAAGGAAAAGATGAAATAATTTAGTTTTATTTACATCAAAACATATAAGTAGACCATCACAGCCCATATAAATAAAAAAATCAAACTAAAGAAATAAACAACAAATTGGTCAATAAAAAATCTGAAGGACGGTTATTGTTTAAGATATATCAGCAGAAAGTCCCAAAATTTGAGTTGTGAGCTGGCAATTTTGATGTCCCTCAAATCAAAAGGTTAATCAAGAATGAATGAGTTTGTTTGGATAGTACAAAATTTCCCTGAAAATCTTGGAGACTTCAGTGAAGAACAATGTGAACGTTTCCATCAAGATATTCGTACTATAGAGGAGCGGTACCAGGGTCACTGGGATGCCCATATGATGACGGACTATTGCTGGAGCTTTAAAAATCAAACCTCTAAACCATTTAAGAAAATGTTATAAAACAAAATTTTTCGATGAGATGTAATTAAATTATAATTTTTTTGTATTAAAAATTCGTATTTTTGTTTAAAATCGCCTTTTATTATTAAATTGAAAAGTATAGCTGATAAAATAAATCTGATTTTTGTCGCATTATTTTTTTATGAATGTTTAAAGAACAATATATGCAGTGCAATGCAGAATTATGCAGTTTGTTTCTATTTTGACATAAGGAACAGACAGGCGTACAGTGGGATTAGATTAAAAAAATGAAAATAATTCAGCCGTTTCTAACCTAACAGTCGGATATTTTGAACTTTTACACACTTATAGCAGAGGTGTTTTCTAACTTACGTATTAAGTTTGGCCCCCACGATATGCAGGGGCGGAGTTACAGGGCCCCCATGTTGGGCACCTCGAGTTTATACAAAATCGCATGTCACTTTTGTATTTGTGAACCGTTTTAAATGATTTTTTTCGTAGTGTTTTTTAGATATACGAGTTTTAAAATTAAATAAAATTTTAATTCATTTTAATTTTCAGGGTGATTCACGGTCATTTGCTCTATGATTGTTGTTTCAATTGGCACAACGAGCAGTATTTGGTGAACTACAATCGGCTACCATGTGTCTTTCAGCACAGATTGCATACTTTGATTTTATGTTCCATCCTCGTTCTCCGTGGCCGTAAATCTGGCGTTTGTGACATTGCACGGGTTTATATATATTTTCTCTTAAAATCCCATTTAATAATTGTATAAAATATTGATTTAGTTTTTGTTCGCAGATCATGCTGTTATTATTATTATATTTTTCGTATTTCCGAGTAACTCTTTTTACATCCAAACACTTATACCCAAGACGTATTAGTTCCATTTTGACTTCTAATTCAGTTTTTCATTCTAATTCATGGATTGCAGCTTTAAAGGGGGTTTCGTCTTTTCGTTCGTGTGCAAAGAACTGTATTTTTTTCTATAAGGAGATTCTTTACTAAATTGAATGTTTCCATTCTTTCACAAACTATTTAAAGTCCACTAGACATCATTTTGATTAGGTAGTTTTGGATACCTTTATCATCGAGGATTTCGTAAATATTTTATCAATTATCAGTTAAGACCTTACGAGTAATAGGAGATACTGATATTTTTTTCGGACTCTATTGCCACAACACTTTCACTTTATTTTTTTTAACTTCAATGCGGAGCGATGTTCACGGCGAAAGATATCAAATAATATCAAAGCGACAAAGAAACAGCACTCCTTAAACTCCTTAAAAAAATAAAAAGTTTAACCTTACTGGGATTTGAACCTGAATTATCCAACTCGCAATCGGAAACACATTCTTTGTGCCACGACGGACTACCGTCAAGTACGTACACATACTAAATGAATTTTAACGTTTTCGAAAATGCATGTATCGACAGATACCTTGAACAAAATGTATATTTTTGCCTAAAGAGGAAAAAAAATCTACAAGTGCCACTACAAATACTACCGCAAAGATCACATTCCTGGGATTGCAAATACCAAAAAACTCATGTCACTTCTAGAGGATCATTGCCTCATATCCTTGGCGTGCTATGTAAACATTTACCATGAAAAATTTAGACAGACATATGGATAAAAGAAATCATTGTATTTTCGGCTCACTGTGGAATGAAAAGGTTTGTTCCAAATAAAGTTATGTCGGCTTAACCAGTCTAAAACAGTTGGTTTAACCAGGTATCCAGGGATGCTGTCAGATCTAAAGAGGATATGATAGGCGTGAACTATTTCTGGACGATCAAAGTCTACGTACAAGGGTTCATACTTCTCCTAGGTGAAGTAGGAGCTTTTGGTTGTTTTTAAGAAGGTAAAGCATAGTTCTTAATCTATCTCAACTCTTGTTAATGCCGACCAGGCATCCACTGACCCGGTTGATGATGAGTTTTAAAATTAAATAAAATTTTAATTCATTTTAATTTTCAGGGTGATTCACGGTCATTTGCTCTATGATTGTTGTTTCAATTGGCACAACGAGCAGTATTTGGTGAACTACAATCGGCTACCATGTGTCTTTCAGCACAGATTGCATACTTTGATTTTATGTTCCATCCTCGTTCTCCGTGGCCGTAAATCTGGCGTTTGTGACATTGCACGGGTTTATATATATTTTCTCTTAAAATCCCATTTAATAATTGTATAAAATATTGATTTAGTTTTTGTTCGCAGATCATGCTGTTATTATTATTATATTTTTCGTATTTCCGAGTAACTCTTTTTACATCCAAACACTTATACCCAAGACGTATTAGTTCCATTTTGACTTCTAATTCAGTTTTTCATTCTAATTCATGGATTGCAGCTTTAAAGGGGGTTTCGTCTTTTCGTTCGTGTGCAAAGAACTGTATTTTTTTCTTTAAGGAGATTCTTTACTAAATTGAATGTTTCCATTCTTTCACAAACTATTTAAAGTCCACTAGACATCATTTTGATTAGGTAGTTTTGGATACCTTTATCATCGAGAATTTCGTAAATATTTTATCAATTATCAGTTAAGACCTTACGAGTAATAGGAGATACTGATATTTTTTTCGGACTCTATTGCCACAACACTTTCACTTTATTTTTTTTAACTTCAATGCGGAGCGATGTTCACGGCGAAAGATATCAAATAATATCAAAGCGACAAAGAAACAGCACTCCTTAAACTCCTTAAAAAAATAAAAAGTTTAACCTTACTGGGATTTGAACCTGAATTATCCAACTCGCAATCGGAAACACATTCTTTGTGCCACGACGGACTACCGTCAAGTACGTACACATACTAAATGAATTTTAACGTTTTCGAAAATGCATGTATCGACAGATACCTTGAACAAAATGTATATTTTTGCCTAAAGAGGAAAAAAAATCTACAAGTGCCACTACAAATACTACCGCAAAGATCACATTCCTGGGATTGCAAATACCAAAAAACTCATGTCACTTCTAGAGGATCATTGCCTCATATCCTTGGCGTGCTATGTAAACATTTACCATGAAAAATTTAGACAGACATATGGATAAAAGAAATCATTGTATTTTCGGCTCACTGTGGAATGAAAAGGTTTGTTCCAAATAAAGTTATGTCGGCTTAACCAGTCTAAAACAGTTGGTTTAACCAGGTATCCAGGGATGCTGTCAGATCTAAAGAGGATATGATAGGCGTGAACTATTTCTGGACGATCAAAGTCTACGTACAAGGGTTCATACTTCTCCTAGGTGAAGTAGGAGCTTTTGGTTGTTTTTAAGAAGGTAAAGCATAGTTCTTAATCTATCTCAACTCTTGTTAATGCCGACCAGGCATCCACTGACCCGGTTGATGAAGCAAACTTTTTGGCTGAAATGTTTGCAGCAAATTGTTCCCTGCCGGAAAGCAATCAACAACTCTCCAAGGCCTTTGATAGAGTCTGGCACGGTGCTATAATGTCAAAACTGATAGCTTTTGGCGTCGGTAATACCTTTGCTCGATTTATTTCGAGCTTTCTTCATGAACACACTAAACGAGTTGATTCATTCGACCTTAAGCAGAGTCTTCAAGAAATTGAAGACAAAAAGCGACTCATGGATGAGACACTTGAACGGGATTTACTTTCCATTTCCGAATGGGGTCGAGTGAATAGAGTAGATTTTAATTTAAGACACAATAGTGCTTGCTATCTCAGAAGCGATACGCTGACCTAATAATGTCGTGAATTTCTATTGATGGTATAGATGCTGATCAATCAGATGGTCTTGATGTGCTGGGCATACAAATACTTATACAATAAGACGCTAGTTAGGCGAGGCATATATTCGAAGTGTCGAAACAAGAACTCAAGTGCATAGAAATATTTCACTCCTTCTGATCTTTTCAATATCAATACAACCTAAATCAGGCCAGAGATGGAATCCAACTCCCATATATGGGCAGATGCTCCAAAATCATCCTTGAAGCAACTCGACCGTGTTCAAAGAAGACCGATGGTGCTGATAGGCGACAGTAGGGTACCCAACTCTATTTTTTCCCTTGGGCATCGTCGGAATGAGGTTGCGTGATGCTGTTCTATCATTTCTTCCACGGTGCGAGTTAGTCAGACATCCGTCGTGTTATTCATGACGTGAGGATGTTCGCCATGGATACACGACTTTTTAGGAATTCACACCCGTTTGTTATCGATTGGCCAGTTGACCGCACTATACACTACAGATCAAGTTCGCTTTTCGCTCGTCCAGTCCGTATGTGGAATCGACGCGTTTCCACCTAATTGCGACATCCAGAAGTTCAAGGCAAGTGTCGTTTTTTGACACGCCAACGCACTGCATAGGGGGAAACCCTGAGTAATATGTACCGTTTTTTGTCCTCTATCGACTTGAATGCATGTTTCAATTCAGTTCGAATAACCGGTGTTCCAGGCATACGAGTATCAGAATCTCTGCTGGGTTCAAAGCTGGATCTTCTGGTGTCAGGAAGATATTTGTGAGATAATCCTTCAATACACGATTTTTGTCTATCAGTTTTGAACTAAATTTATTGTTAATATCTAACGAATAGGAGGAAGTCTTCTTCTGTATTTTGCTGCAGCTGCTTCAACCTTTTGTGCATATTAAAATCATTGTGTAGATTTATAAGATGTTTAATTTCCTGAAATTTACGATTTAGTAAGGTTTTTTAGCCGCTAGATTTTTTAATAGTTTCAAAATTTTTCTTAACGGAATCGAACATATGTTCATGGAGAAGTCTTTTCTAAGCAGTTAAGAAGAATACTAGAGAGACAAAACTGAAGCCATACCATTATCAATTAAATATTCCAAACAGTGATTTCTACATTGGTGATTCTCAAACTATGAGATTTTGTTACAGTCCAATGTTAAGTTGCATTGGGATCTGTGTTCTCATTAAAACCCATATTCTTCAGTCGAAAAATGTGCATACATACAAACGTGTGCATGCAAATTGTAAAATTATGCGCAGAGAGAAGAAAAGGGTCTCCCCATGAACTTAGTTTACTCAGCAAGAAATGATAAAGAATAAAAGAAAGTAAAAAAAAGTATAAAAGAAAGTTACTTCACATATGAGTCCCTCGATGAAAGGCCCTTCATATGTAGGTGAATTACGAAGGGGGGAAATAATGTTAATGATGAACCAAATCCATACTGATGATAATTGATATGGCACATTTTTAATGCCAACGCTTAAACCGATCCACTTTTGAACTTTAATAAATTATTAAAATAAAATAAATTATTTAAATGTTCCGAACCGTGTTAATCTAATAATTCGTTATTTACTCTAAAATATGACCATACACATTTTTACCTTTCTACTGAAAATATTAATAATTAAATTAAACGATTACATTTAGGATAGATTTAAGATACATACTTATACTTTATACTTAATATGTACTTATTATAACCTTTTTTTGGCCTATAACTAGATTTTTCCGCTTTTTATCGGATGTATGATGATTTTGCAAAAAGATGTCGGCTAGACAATCTGACTTTTCCTTATTGGTGTATTTTACTAAATAATTATTATATCGAGCTCGAGGCCAAGGTTATTATTTTTTGTTATATTTTTCTCTTTATTCGATATTTCGTTCCTCTGGCCTCGAGCTCGATATAATAATTATTTAGTAAAATTTAATATAAAGGCCGAATACAAAAATTAAAATTACGTAATATAGACGGAGAGCACGCCGCAAAATTGGTTTATCAACAATTAAAGAAGAAGTACAGAAACATTGGAAGACATCTCAACAAATACAGAACAGAAAAGAACAAACTACAAAACAATAGATCATCTATAATATTCTTGATCAGATGTAGAAAAGCCGGAATCATACCACAGTTCATCAAAAACGTTACCAGGAACATTAATTATATTTTCGAATCCAACGAACGCCTTTCGAAAATCCTTCAGAAAAATCTCGAACAATATGTCAATATTTTTCACACCAAAATTTTAAATATATTAATAAAACACAAACATGAGGAGAAAAAACATAATACAAAAAGCGTAAAAAACATAAAAACAGTCATAGACGCAACACTAACGACAGATGATGCTACAAAATGCGAAAGTACAGTAGAAAGAAAAACGAAGTACAACATTAGAGTTAGACACAAGAGGAAATTTGCAGTTTTACAAGACGAACAAAGGAGAACGTTAGACATTAAAAACAACGAAGATGGAAGAGCAAGAAGCCTCGCGGAACAAATTTTCGAATATGATTGAAAGCTACTTGAATAAACAAAAATTAACCAACAGAAACAAATATGTGATAGGAAAAATGGAACAAACGGAAAAATTTCTGAAAAACAACAACAACGTTATAATTTTGGATGCAGATAAAGGTAATGTTACCGTAGCGATCGATCGAGAAGACTATGAGCAACGAATGGGAATAATTGTAAATGACATAATGGTGTACAGAAAAATCAACAAGGACCCGACAAAATCACTTCAAAAAAAGAATAACGAGCTAGTCGACCGTATGTTCGCAGAAAACGTTATCAACTTTAGGGAAAAACAAAGAATGAAAACAGAAACGGCAGTTGCACCAAGAGTATATGGCCTCCCCAAGGTCCACAAGGAAGGATATCCGTTGAGACCAATATGCTCATCTATTAATGCACCTTCTTCAAACCTTTGTAAGTACATTACACAAATACTAAACAAATTAACGGAAGACTCAAAATACAACATCAAAAACTCAGTGCAATTTAGAGAAAAAGTAAAGGATTCTGTGATAGAAAATGACGAGATGATGATTTCTTTTGACGTAATTTCACTTTTCCCAAGCATACCGGTAGATTTAGCATTAAATATAATAGAGCAAAAATGGACGAAAATATCAAATTATACAATTATGTCGATAGATTTATTCATGAAAATACTTAAATTTTGTATAAGAGAAAACAGGTATTTCAAATACAAAGATAAAGTATACCAACAAAAAAGAGGACTACCTATGGGATCATCGGCTTCACCAATTGTTGCCCAAATCGTGATGGAGGAGCTGTTGGATAGTGTTATGCAGAACTGTGATATTAGGCCTAGAATACTGACAAAATACGTGGGCGACCTTTTTGGGATTATTAAATCATGTGCAATAGATAACATCTTGACGAATCTTAATAGTTTTAATCACCAAATGAAATTCACGATTGAGAGAGAGTCAAACGGCAAAATTTCGTACCAGGTTACTCTTGTAATAAGAGAGAATAACAAACTAAAGATTGATTGGTATCAGAAGCCTACATCCTCTGGAAGACTGTTGAACTTTCATTCCCAACACCCAAAAAGGATGGTATTTAACACAGCTTCCAATTTCATCAACAGAGTCCTATCTATAAGCGACGAGGAATACCATACCAAAAACATCAGCAAAATCAAAAATATTTTAAGACAAAATAGCTTTCCAACACAAACTATTAACAATCTTATAAACAAATCCAGGAATAGTAAGGCTACAGCACAAGAAAAAGAACCAATCATATACAAGTCAGTAATATACATTCCAAATTTGTCAGAGAGGTTCGAAAAATCTAACTGCATGGATAAAATTAACTACAGAATCACGCCAAAGACGAACAACACATTAAACAAGCTTTTTACAAACATAAAATCTAAAATTGAAATATTGGACAAATCGAACTTAATATACCGGATAAAATGCAAGGATAACGAAACGGCACAATGCGAAAAATACTACATAGGTACCACCAAAAACAGACTGAAAACACGACTGTCAGGACACAAATCTGACATAAAATTAAAAAATAATAATATGATGACACCAAAAACAGCACTTGTGGCCCACTGTGCAAGCGAAAAACACCAACCAGAGCTTAAGAGAGTGAGTGTGTTACAATGTGAAAGCCACTACAACAAACGATTAACACTCGAAATGCTGCACATTATGAGTACTCCAAATGAGCAGAGAATGAATTTTAAAACTGACGTTGATAATTCTGCTCAAAGCTATAGGAGTCTTATAAGAAAAACAAATAAAGAAAGAACAAAAAAAGCGCAACAAAGCAACGACGGTCAGTACATTTCTTAACAACAAGAAACTGAGGTACTCGCTACGAAGTTATTTTGTATAATTTAGTTGTAAGTGTGGGCACAAATGTTTTTTGTTTTTACGTAATTTACATGTTCATTTGTTTTTGTATTTTCAATGAAATATCTTGTAGATTCCTGATGATGTTCTTCAAAGAGGAACGAAATATCAAATAAAGAGAAAAATATAACAAAAAATAATAACCTTGGCCTCGAGCTTGATATAATAATTATTTAGTAAAATTTAATATAAAGGCCGAAACAAAAATTAAAATTACTTATTGGTGTATTTGATATCAGATCCCACTTTTAGAGGTGGTGTTTGAGCAAGGGGTTTTGTTTTTGTTGTCACTGGTTTTCTTTCTTTTGCTTCGTTACTTTTTTGTGTAGTTAAAATTGTGCTATGGTTTTGTGTGTTTTAATTTAGCGTGTTGTTTTATTGTTTTCACTTAAATGTAAGTATGTATGTACAATGTGTGTATTATGTAAAATGTAAGTATGTATGTACAATATTAGTTAAATTTGTACAATAATTGTTTCACAGTAATTGTTTTAATATGTATTTCAGTGTTTAATTTGTGTCGGCTTTAAAGAGATTTTATTTATATCACTTGTCACGGGGGGAAGAGAAACCAAACTCACGATTCAAATTCAAGTGAACAATTCAACTAATCTTCGCTTTATGTGAGCCTATGTGCCGTTTTAGAACACACGCTTTGGCTCGCCACAAAGCGACATTAACAAAACAAAAGGACAAGGGAGTATGTGCGAAAATATGAAAAAAGGGCATGTGTACACAACGGTGTCAATGTACTTGACTTTATTTTCCATTTCGTTTATGCACACAAGCCATCGCACATTCTCGATAGAAACAGTGCTGCTACAAATTGTAGCACTGTTTCAACAGGTGGCATATTCTTTTTTTTTATTCCTTAGTAACTTCGTAAGATTCGAAAATGGCGTAGACGATTTGTTGAGCATTTTAAGTTTTTGTGACCATTGTATACTTCGGAAATGCTGTACTTCATTCCGGACTGTTAGGATGTACCTATACACTCAAAAATAACACAAGGAAAGAAAATTGAACTTTTTGTGTGTTGTTTGGAATTCTATAGTTATTTTTTACTAATTCGAGGTCGCGGATTTTAAATCTAGTATCCATTTTTCTCCATCTAATCGTTTTAGACTTTTTTCCAAAAAATTTTCATAAGCCGATTTTTCAAATTGAGTTGTTTTTTAAGGATGTAGTTGTTACCATTAAAACAAATCAAATTTAAGCATATCACCTAAAAAAGGATTGAGTATTGGTTACTTAATAAAAAATATATACATTAATTTTCTTCACGCTCAAAGTTGATCGGTTGGGAGCAAATTGCGATTTGTTTATTAGCTTTATTGATTAAAGCTAATATTAAAGTAGCTTTGTAAAACATGTATGCACATAAATTGATTGAATGAGTTAAGCTAAGTTCGGTGATACCATATTTGTCTCCTTTTTTGATTCTACCAAAAAAAATTAAAATTTTTACTTTTAAAATTCATGAAAAATGCAAATTGAAAAAAATGTCAAAACCTATCACTTTCACGTAAAATAATATGAAAGAAATGAGACAGATCATGTATATCGCGTACGCGTTTCGCTTTGTCACATTTCCATCGGCTGTCGTATGTCTTTCAGCACAGATTGCATACTTTGGTTTGATGTTCCATCCTCATTATCCGTGGCCGTAAATCTGGCGTTTGTGACATTGTACGGGTTTATATATATTTTCTCTTGATACCCCATTTAATAATTGTATAAAATATTAATTTAGTTTTTGTTCGCAGATCATGCTGTTGCTCTTTCAAAGTATATGATATAAATCGTATCAGTATATTTTTCGTATTTCCGAGTAACTCTTTTTACATCCAAACACTTATACCCAAGATGTATTAGTTCCATTTTGACTTCTAATTCAGTTTTTCATTCTAATTCATGGATTGCAGCTTTAAAAGGGGTTTTGTCTTTTCGTTCGTGTGCAAAGAACTGTATTTTTTTTCTTTAAGGAGATTCTTTACTAAATTGAATGTTTTCATTCTTTCACAAACTATTTAAAGTCCACTAGACATCATTTTGATTAGGTAGTTTTGGATACCTTTATCATCGAGAATTTTGTTAATATTTTATCAATTATCAGTTAAGACCTTACGAGTAACAGGAGATACTGATATTTATATACTGACTCTATTGCCACAACACTTTCACTTTATTTTTTTTAACTTCAATGCGGAGCGATGTTCACGGCGAAATATATCAAATAAGATCAAAGCGACAAAGAAACAGCTCTCCTTAAAAAAATAAAAAGTTTAACCTTACTGGGATTCGAACCTGAATTATCCAACTCGCAATCGGAAACTCAGTCTTTGTGCCACGACGGACTACCGTCAAGTATGTACACATACTAAATGAATTTTAAACGTTTTCAAAAATGCATGTATCGACAGATACCTTGAACAAAATGTATATTTTTGCCTAAAGAGGAAAAAAATCTACAAGTGCCACTACAAATACTACCGCAAAGATCACATTCCTGGGATTGCAAATACCAAAAAACTCTTGTCACTTCTAGAGGATCATTGCCTCATATCCTTGGCGTGATATGTAAACATTTACCATGAAAAATTTAGACAGACATATGGATAAAAAAATCATTGTATTCTTGGCTCCACAGTGAGCTCCACAGTGATGAAAAGGTTTGTTCCAAATAAAGTTATGTCGGCTTAACCAGTCTAAAACAGTTGGTTTAACCAGGCATCCAGGGATGCTGTCAGATCTAAAGAGGATATGATAGGCGTGAACTATTTCTGGACGATCAAAGTCTACGTACAAGGGTTCATACTTCTCCTAGGTGAAGTAAGAGCTTTTGGTTGTTTTTAAGAAGAGTAAAGTATAGTTCTTAATCTATCTCAACTCTTGTTAATGCCGACCAGGCATTCACTGACCCGGTTGATGAAGCAAACTTTTTGGCTGAAATGTTTGCAGCAAATTGTTCCCTGCCGGAAAGCAATCAACAACTCTACAAGGCCTTTGATAGAGTCTGGCACGGTGCTATAATGTCAAAACTGATAGCTTTTGGCGTCGGTAATACCTTTGCTCGATTTATTTCGAGCTTTCTTCATGAACACACTAAACGAGTTGATTCATTCGACCTTAAGCAGAGTCTTCAAGAAATTGAAGACAAAAAGCGACTCATGGATGAGACACTTGAACGGGATTTACTTTCCGAATGGGGTCGAGTGAATAGAGTAGATTTTAATTTAAGACACAATAGTGCTTGCTATCTCAGATGCAATACGCTGACCTAATAATGTCGTGAATTTCTATTGATGGTATGGATGCTGATCAATCAGATGGTCTTGATGTGCTGGGCATACAAATAGATATAAATATTTCACTCCTTCTGATCTTTCAATATCAATACAACCTACATCAGGCCAGAGATGGAATCCAACTCCCATATATGGGCAGATGCTCCAAAATCATCCTTGAAGCAACTCGACCGTATTCAAAGAAGTCCGATGGTGCTGATAGGCGACAGTAGGGTATCCAACTCTATATATTATCCCTTGAGCATCGTCGGAATGAGGTTGCGTGATGCTGTTCTATTATTACTTCCACGGTGCGAGTTAGTCAGACATACGTCGTGTTATTCCTGACGTGAGGATGTTCGCCATGGATACACGACTTTTTAGGAATTCACACCCGTTTGTTATCGATTGGCCGGTTACCGCACTATACACTACAGATCAAGTTCGTTTTTCGCTCGTCCAGTCCGTATGCGGAATCGACTTCCGGCAAATGTGATTCCCCCTAATTGCGACATCCAGAAGTTCTAGACAAGTGTCGTTTTTTCACACGCCAACGTACTGCATAGGGGCAAACCCTGAGTAATATGTACCGTTTTTAGTCCTCTATCGACTTGAATGCATGTTTCAATTCAGTTCGAATAACCGGTGTTCCAGGCATACGAGAATCATAATCTCTGCTGGGTTCAAAGCTGGATCTTCTGGTGCCATGAAGATATTTGTGAGATATTCCTTCCATACACGATTTTTGTCTATCAGTTTTGAACTAAATTTATTGTTAATATCTAACGAATAGGAGGAAGTCTTCTTCTGTATTTTGCTGCAGCTGTTTCAACCTTTTGTGCATATTAAAATCATTGTGTAGATTTATACGATTTAGTAAGGTTTTTAGCAGCTAGATTTTTTAATAGTTTAAAAATTTTTCTTAACGGAATCGAACATATGTTCATGGAGAAGTCTTTTCTAAGCAGTTAGGAAGAATACTAGAGAGACAAAACTGAAACCATATCATGATCAATTAAATATTTCAAACAGTGATTTCTGCATTGGTGATTCTTAAACTATGACGTTTTGTTACAGTCCAATGTTTAGTTGCATTGGGATCAGTGTTCTCATTAAAACCCATATTATTCAGTCGAAAAATGTGAATACATACAAACGTGTGCATGCAAATTGTGAAATTATGCGCAGAGAGAAGAAAAGGGTCTCCCCATGAACTTAGTTTACTCAGCAAGAAATGATAAAGAATAAAAGAAAGTAAAAAAGTATAAAAGAGTATAAAGTTACTTGTATAAGTATAAAGTTACTTGTATAAGTATAAAGTTACTTGTCATATGAGTCCATCGACGAAAGGCTCTTCATATGTAGGTGAATTACGAACGGGGGAAATAATGTTAATGATGAACCAAATCCATGCTGATGACAATGGATATGGCACATTTATAATGCCAACGTTTAAACTGATCCACTTTTGAACTTTAATAAATTATTTAAATGTCCCGAACCGTGCTAATCTAATAATTCGTTATTTACTCTAAAATATGACACACACACATTTTTACTTTTCCATTAAAAATCTTAATAATTAAATTAAACAACTAAATTTAGGATAGATTTAAGAAACTTTATACTTAATATATACTTATAATAACCTTTTTTTGGTCTATAACTAGATTTTTCCGCTTTTTTGTATTTGTTCATAACTATTTTGTTTCAATTTATTGTATTTTTCTCTTTTCCTAACCTCACTCTAAAGACATTAAGATATTTAATTTCTTGAAATTTATGATTTAGTAAGGCGTTTTTAGCAGCTCGTATTTCTTTGTTCAATTCCAGTATCTTTCATACTTCTTGTTTTTAAGTTTTCTCTGCTCATATCGAAGTTGTGGAATCTCATAATTTATTCATTCTTCTTGCCGTGTTGTTAAATTATTTCCTTGTGTATCTTTTGCCGTTGCATTTATAACGATCTTCACATTGTTCAACAGGTTACCCAAGTCCTCCACGTCTACACCTTTGAGTTTTTAAAAAGTTTTCTCTTTAAACTACTTTTGTCCATAATCAAGCACATCACATCCTTGGTATGTTGAGCATTCTTTAGAATAATATCGTCCATTTATTAATATGTAATCAATTTCATTACTTATTATATTTTCTTAATTTCCCTGTGGGGATCATGTATTTAATCTTCTGGGATATAGGTTTAAAATGGCAGAAGTCTGTCACCTCTCCGATTTTGTTCACCCAATGCATTTTTTCAGTAACATTAATTGTATAATTGTGATCTCGTAATTTTTAGTTTAGTGATTATAAGTAATTTCTCTATGCCGTTATAGACTCTTTTACTTGGTAGTTATTTGCATCACATGTGGGAGCATAAACTTTTGCGCTGCCTTCACACACAAGCCATGGTAGCATGCTTTTCACAAGGGAGCCAGGAGTTATTATTGGATCTCTCTCATTGGAAATGAGGCTTTTTCAAGGAATGCACCAACAGGAGGAGTAGAGGATTTATTACAATACCTTTCAGCAGGTCTTGCTAGGGAAGCGACATGAGAATGTGTGGTGTATTATATTTCATTTCTAAAGGAGGTCTTCCGTAATGCTAAATTGTGCCATACAATATAGTGTAAGGCATTTTTTTTAGTGGGCATAAGTACTACATGTGTAAGATTTTTTTTCTTAACGGAATCGAACATATGTCCATGGAGAAGTCTTTTCTAAGCAGTTAAGAAGAATACTAGAGAGACAAAACTGAAGCCATACCAAGATCAATTAAATTTTCCAAACAGTGATTTCTACATTGGTGATTCTCAAACTATGAGGTTTTGTTGCAGTCCAATGTTAAGTTGCATTGGGATCTGCGTTCTCATTAAAACCCAGAATCTTCAGGCGAAAAATGTGCATACATACAAACGTGTGCATGCAAATTGTAAAATTATGCGCTGAGAGAAGAAAAGGGTCTCTCAATGAACTTAGTTTACTCAGCAAGAAATGATAAAGAATAAAAGAAAGTATAAAAGAAAGTTACTTCATATATGAGTCCCTCGATGAAAGGCCCTTCATATGTAGGTGAATTACGAAGGGGAAAAATAATGTTAATGATGAACCAAATCAATACTGATGATAATTGATATGGCACATTTTTAATGCCAACGCTTAAACCGATCCACTTTTGAACTTTAATAAATTATTAATCTAATAATCTAATAATTCGTTATTTACTCTAAAATATGACCATACACATTTTTACCTTTCTACTGAAAATATTAATAATTAAATTAAACGATTACATTTAGGATAGATTTAAGATACATACTTATACTTTATACTTAATATATACTTATAATAACCTTTTTTGGTCTATAACTAGATTTTTCCGCTTTTTATCGGATGTATGATGATTTTGCAAAAAGATGTCGGCTAGACAATCTGACTTTTCCTTATTGGTGTATTTGATATCAGATCCCACTTTTAGAGGTGGTGTTTGAGCAAGGGGTTTTGTTGTCACTGGTTTTCTTTCTTTTGCTTCGTTACTTTTTTGTTTAGTTAAAATTGTGCTATGGTTTTGTGTGTTTTAATTCAGTGTGTTGTTTTATTGTTTTCACTTAAATGTAAGTATGTATGTACAATGTGTGTTTTATTTTATGTTTTAAATTCAATGTTTAGTTTCAAAATGTTTCTTTATGTTCACAGTTTTTATTCTTTGTACAATAATTGTTTGTAAAAATGTATAATGTTTACAAAATTTGTTTGCAATTTGTATTTCAATGTTTTATGTTTACAATATTAGTTAAATTTGTACAATAATTGTTTCACAGTAATTGTTTTAATATGTATTTCAGTGTTTAATTTGTGTCGGTTTTAAAGAGATTTTATTTATATCACTTGTCACGGGGGGAAGAGAACCAAACGCACGATTCAAATTCAAGTGAACAATTCAAATAATCTTCGCTTTATGTGAGCCTATGTGCCGTTTTAGAACACACGCATAGGCTCGCCACAAAGCGACATTAACAAACACAAAACAAAAGGACAAGGGAGAATGTGCGAAAATATGAAAAAAGGACATGTGTACACAACGGTGTCAATGTACTTGACTTTATTTTCCATTTCGTTTATGCACACAAGCCATTGCACATTCTCGATAGAAACAGTGCTTCTACAAATTGTAGCACTGTTTCAACAGGTGGCATATTCTTTTTTTTGTTCCTTAGTACCGTCGTAAGATTCGAAAATGGCGTAGAAGATTTGTTGAGCATTTTAAGTTTTTGTGACCATTGTATACTTCGGAAATGCTGTACTTCATTCCGGACTGTTAGGATGTACCTATACACTCAAAAATAACACAAGGAAAGAAAATTGAACTTTTTGTGTGTTGTTTGGAATTCTATAGTTATTTTTTACTAATCCGAGGTCGCGGATTTTAAATCAAGTATCCATTTTTCTCCATCTAATCGTTTTCGACTTTTTTCCAAAAATGTAAAGTTCCAAAAATCATAAATTTTGTTTTCATAAGCCGATTTTTAAAATTGTGTTGTTTTTTTAAGGATGTAGTTGTTACCATTAAAACAAATCAAATTTAAGCATATCACCTAAAAAAGGATTGAGTATTGGTTACTTAATAAAAAATATATACATTAATTTTCTTCACGCTCAAAGTTGATCGGTTGGGAGCAAATTGCGATTTGTTTATTAGCTTTATTGAATATCATATTAAAGTAGCTTTGTAAAACATGTATGCACATAAATTGATTGAATGAGTTAAGCTAAGTTCGGTGATACCATATTTGTCTCCTTTTTTGATTCTACCAAAAAAATTAAAATTTTTACTTTTAAAATTCATGAAAAATGCAAATGGAAAAAAGTGTCAAAACCTATCACTTTCACGTAAAATAACAAAGCCTATGAAAGAAATGAGACAGATCATGTATATCGCGTACGCGTTTCGCTTTTATTTACAATTAAGTAAAGGTATGAGACTCAAAAATTTGCTCGAGATATGTACAAAATTATTAGGAAAAAACGGTGATGACATTTTTATGATTCTCAGAATTAAAAAGAAGTAATAAAAAAGAGGTAATTTTATTTTCATGACACACACACAGACACCGCTGTATATGAGATCACTTGCAGTCGCAATGGCTAAGAAGACTGCCAAAGTGTATACGTTGGAACAACAAAGTGAGCATTAGGCATTAGAATCTCAGAACACGAAACAGACACCAGAAAAGACAAGGAGACAACTGCACTTGCACAACATGCAAAAGCGAGCGGACATAAAGTGAACTTCAAAAACGTCAAAATACTCGACAGAGAGAAACGAAAACCGGATAATACACTGGAGAGAGAGCCTAAGAATCCTACAAAGAATAAACAAATCTTTAAACACCAAAGAAGATGAAGACAACACTACGCCGCAGCATTCCGTTGTGACTTGAAGCATACAGTTCTGTTATATTAGAATTTAAGTTTCCTCCTTCTGTGATTTTTACATTGTAAAAGTTTAATTATTTATTTTATTATTTATTACTTGTGTCGTGAAGTCCACTTTTCTTTAAATAATATAAGTAATTGTTCGTGATGTAAATTAATCGTAAGTTGGGTAAACTATTTACTTATAGTATAACAAAAAATAATTAAAGTAATGTAATTTAATTTATTTTCGTCAACAGCATATTCAACGAGTATATATTTCTCCTGATGAAGTTGGAAACAAACCAACGAAAGGAAAAGATGAAATAATTTAGTTAATTTACTGGAAAACAAAAAGGATGAGAACTACACGGACCACGTGGATAACAAGTTGTCACATTTCAATCGGCTGTCGTATGTCTTTCAGCACAGATTGCATACTTTGGTTTGATGTTCCATCCTCGTTCTCCGTGGCCGTAAATCTGGAGTTTCATGCTGTTGCTCTTTCAAAGTATATGATATAAATCGTATCAGTATATTTTTCGTATTTCTGAGTAACTCTTTTTACATCCAAACACTTATACCCAAGACGTATTAGTTTCATTTTGACTTCTAATTCAGTTTTTCATTCTAATTCATGGATTGCAGCTTTAAAAGGGGTGTTGTCTTTTCGTTCGTATGCAAAGAACTGTATTTTTTTTCTTTAAGGAGATTCTTTACTAAATTGAATGTTTTCATTCTTTCACAAACTATTTAAAGTCCACTAGACATCATTTTGATTAGGTAGTTTTGGATACCTTTATCATCGAGAATTTCGTAAATATTTTATCAATTATCAGTTAAGACCTTACGAGTAATAGGAGATACTGATATTTTTTTCGGACTCTATTGCCACAACACTTTCACTTTATTTTTTTTTAACTTCAATGCGGAGCGATGTTCACGGCGAAATATATCAAATAATATCAAAGCGACAAAGAAACAGCACTCCTTAAAAAAATAAAAAGTTTAACCTTACTGGGACTCGAACCTGAATTATCTAACTCGCAATCGGAAACTCATTCTTTGTGCCACGACGGACTACCGTCAAGTACGTACACATACTAAATGAATTTTAAACGTTTTCAAAAATGCATGTATCGACAAATACCTTGAACAAAATGTATATTTTTGCCTAAAGAGGAAAAAATATCTACAAGTGCCACTACAAATACTACCGCAAAGATCACATTCCTGGGATTGCAAATACTAAAAAACTCATGTCACTTCTAGAGGATCATTGCCTCAGATCCTTGGCGTGATATGTAAACATTTACCATGAAAAATTTAGACAGACATATGGATTAAAAAAAAAATCATTGTATTTTCGGCTCACTGTGGAATGAAAAAGTTTGTTCCAAATAAAGTTATGTCGGCTTAACCAGTCTAAAACAGTTGGTTTAACCAGGCATCCAGGGATGCTGTCAGATCTAAAGAGGATATGATAGTTGACCGCACTATACACTACAGATCAAGTTCGTTTTTTGCTCGTCCAGTCCGTATGTGGAATCGACTTCCGGCAATGTGATTCCCCCTAATTGCGACATCCAGAAGTTCAAGGCAAGTGTCGGTTTTTGACACGCCAATGCACTGCATAGGGGCAAACCCTGAGTAATATGTACCGTTTTTTTGTCCTCTATCGACTGGAATGCATGTTTCAATTCAGTTCGAATAACCGGTGTTCCAGGCATACGAGTATCAGCATCTCTGCTGGGTTCAAAGCTGGATCTTCTGGCGTCAGGAAGATATTTGTGAGATATTCCTTCCATACACGATTAAATATTTCAAACAGTGATTTCTGCATTGGTGATTCTCAAACTATGACGTTTTGTTACAGTCCAATGTTAAGTTGCATTGGGATCTGTGTTCTCATTAAAACCCATATTCTTCAGTCGAAAAATGTGCATACATACAAACGTGTGCATGCAAATTGTAAAATTATGCGCAGAGAGAAGAAAAGGGTCTCTCCATGAACTTAGTTTACTCAGCAAGAAATGATAAAGAACAAAAGAAAGTAAAAAAAGTATAAGTATAAAGTTACTTGTCATATGAGTCCCTCGACGAAAGGCCCTTCATATGTAGGTGAATTACGAAGGGGGAAAATAAAGTTAATGATGAACCAAATCCATACTGATGATAATTGATATGGCACATTTTTAATGCCAACGCTTAAACTGACCCACTTTTGAACTTTAATAAATTATTTAAATGTCCCGAACCGTGCTTATCTAATAATTCGTTATTTACTATAAAATATGACACACACACATTTTTACTTTTCCATTGAAAATCTTAATAATTAAATTAAACAACTAAATTTAGGATAGATTTAAGAAACTTTATACTTAATATATACTTATAATAACCTTTTTTTGGTCTATAACTAGATTTTTTCGCTTTTTTGTATTTGTTCAGAACTATTTTGTTCCAATTTATTGTATATTTCTCTTTTCCTAACCTCACTATAAGGACATTAAGATGTTTAATTTCTTGAAATTTATGATTTAGTAAGGCGTTTTTATCTTTTTATCTTTCATACTTCTTGTTTTTAAGTTTTCTCTGCTCATATCGAAGTTGTGGAATCTCATAATTTATTCATTCTTCTTGCCGTGTTGTTAAATTATTTCCTAGTGTATCTTTTGCTGTTGCATTTATAACGATCTTCACATTGTTCAACAGGTTACCCAAGTCCTCCACGTCTACACCTTTGAGTTTTGAAAAAGTTCTCTCTTAAACCTACTTTTGTCCATAATCAAGCACATCACATGCTTGGTATGTTGAGCATTCTTTAGAGTAATATCGTCCATTTATTAATATGTAATCAATTTCATTACTTAAGGAATGCACCAACAGGAGGAGTAGAGGATTTATTACAATACCTTTCAGCAGGCCTTCCTAGGGAAGCGACATGAGAATGTGTGGTGTATTATATTTCATTCCTAAAAACGTCTTCTGTAATGCCAAATTTTGTCATACAATATAGTGTAAGGCATTTTTTTAATGGGCATAAGTACTACATGTGTAAGCTTTTTCATCGATTCCCAAAAGGAACCCAAAACGATACTTTTGTCATTCTCTATTCATTAGAACGTTCTCATCTAATAAAGAAAAACTACACGCAGAAAAAAAGTATGGTTGTGGTGACAATATTCGAAGAGGATAATACTATTGTTGGGTATATGGTTGTGGTACAACAATATTTTGATCCTCACAACAATAGTATGATTCAAATACAACCATACAATGATCCTCACAACAATAGTATGATTCACACATAACCATACTATGATCCCCACAACCATAGTATGATTCACACTCAACCATACTATTATCTCCACAGCCATTGTATGATCCTCACAACCATAGTATGTTTCACATACAACCATAATATGATTCTCACAACCATAATATGTTTTACACGCAACCATGTTATGATCCCAACAACCATAGTATGGTCACACACAATTATACTATGATTCCCAATATAATTTATTAGAATTTGCTTAAGTTGTCGACAATAGATTTGAATTACGAAAACTATTCAAAAATACATTAAATTCCAAATAATAGGAGTGATTTATTTCACAGTAGAACAAAATTAGTTTAAATAAACGTCAGCGTTTTTATTAAAAATATTTCAGTTGAACAAAACCAAAGCAGCTCGTTTAAAAAATTTTGATTTCGATAAAAAAGTACTATTATTGCATTAGATCCGTACCAATAAAATTTGTTCTTAAAAGCATATTTAAATGAAGAAAAATTACAATTATACAGTATGATTGCCGTAATCATATTATTGTTAACATAAAACGCACCAACCATATTTTTGTCGCACCAACCATATTATTATTGTTGCTTTAACCATATTTTCATTTTTAAAATTGGCAATAATACTATTGTAACATTTCAACAATATTAATATTGCAGCAATTATACTATTGTCAAAACATAATTCAGTTAACAATGCTATGGTTGCGACGCACACACTTTTATTGCAGATAACATTCTATTATTGCCGTGACCATGTAGTAACCATGTTTTTCCTCTGCGTGTATTACTCATAAAGCAAATCTATTACCTGACAGAGCATTTGGCTTGTTTTCTGCTGGCGATCTACGTCTGCCTGTATTACCATTGCTTTATACTTCATTGCCTGAGAATTACACACAGATGTGTGAGTGAGTTGCGTTCAAAGATCGGAAAGCAAAAATGCTCTCCGACGGTATTAACGTTTAGTTGTTTTGTGTACTTATCTTTGACAATTATGTGTAAAAAACATTTATTGTAAAGTATCCATGTGTGGTTTTGTACCGCTGGCAGAGTCAGTTTGAGTTTCTGAATTGTTGTTTGTTCGCTTTATATTGTTCAAGGATCAAAAGGACACGTCAATGGTTTCGTTAGCACTCCATGAGCCAAGCACGCATGGTCTCCAGCCTTATTGCTCATTCAGTGCTTGAAATGATAGTAGAAGGAAAAAGGATGAAAAAAGGAAGAAAAACAGAATGGACTTCACCAGAATTCTATCATTAGGGATTGGTGATGACACAGAAGGTGTAAACAATAACGATAAATCCAAAAAAGATATATATTTTCGAGTTACCACATTTTTCGTCACCACGTGTCTAAAGGGTTGAAATCAAACAGGAAAGTTTAGGGATTTAAGCGCAAATCATATTTGATTTATCCAAAAAGTAAAACTTCATTTAAACAGAATTAAAGCGAGTATATTCAAATCTTCATGAAAACTATTGAACTAAACCAGAATAAAGTTAGCTTTTAAGAGGCCAAATGTATTTAGAAAAATTTAATTACTTAAATCAAAACAAAATAAAAGTACTTCATATTAGAAATAGGCTAATTAGCCGCAATGACCTAATCAAACTAATAGAAGCAAACGTAAATTAACGATATGACAAATATTTTTTCATGTTCATATATGTCAGTTTCATCCGTAAAAAAAATAACCATTAATTTGTTATGCAAATGCTCCAAAGAAAATGGATATTATTGTACACAGTCCGGAGCACTTAAAATATTTTTTAATAATTTCAAAACTTTTTCCATACGGAATCGAACATATGTTCATGAAGAAGGCTCATCTAATAAGGCGTTTACACTACATACATTTTTCATAATTCGCTCTCTTATATTCGATATAATATTAAATTGTACACCTAATTAAAAATAAGAGGAATTCAGTTCTATAGATTGAATAAAAAAAGGGAATTGTTATGTAAACAAAAACAGTCTTTTTCCGAAGCAAAACTGTCAAATCGAATTAAGTGAGTGTCTTGTAAACAGGGTAATTCGCGTAAGTAATTCAGAGAGCGAATTAGGTAATTCACGATGGAGTGTGGACATGGCATAAGCAGATAAGAAGAATACTAGAGATACAAAACTGAAGCCATATCATTATCAATTCAATATTCCAAACAGTGATTACATTAGTGATTCTCAAACAATGACGATTTGTTAAAGTCCAATGTTAAGTTGAATTGGGATCTTTGTTAGATTTTTCACGATTTTCCCGTTTGTTTTTGTAATCGTTCATAACTATTTTTTTATCCAATTTACAGCTTTTTTTCTCTTTTCCCAACCTTACTCTAAGGCCATTCGTTCACAGCGTCGGATTTTTTTTTATGTTATGTTACGTTTATAGAATTAATATTTACAATATATGTTTGTTATAGATCTGATTCTATCTACAATTTTTTCTGTTTGGCTCAACTCATGAAACAAATCAGTGGGGAAGCGCCTTGGTAGATTGAGCATTATTTCTAAAACTTTAATCTGTCATATTTTGAGTTTTTTTAAGTGGGATATTGCCCATATTTACCATGCTATACATCCATATAAAATTAAATTGAAAAATTACTTAAAGTATAGTTATTTTATAAAAGTTACTTAACAAGGATCTTCTATTTATTAGAGGGTAAAGCAATTTTATATAGAGATTACTTATATTATATTTCTATAACTGCTAGGATTATCTAGTGGTTTTTGCACAGGAAAACTTTAGCCTTTTTCCATGAGTCCGGGTAATAGTTCAGATTTAATTAGTATGAGTACTGTACTCGTATTAACCTTTGGTTGGTACATGTTTTAACATATGATTGTTAATCAAATCTCAACCCGTTATTTTTCTTTATTTTCAAACATTTGATTAATAACTGCACCAATTAGCAGTTGCTAGTTGGTCTGTGGTAATAGAATGAGGTTGTAGATTGGATTAAAATACTGTAGCTTCTACAAAAATAATGTGGTCCCGTGTGCTTAATCTATCGGATGTATGATGGTTTTGTAAAAAAATGCCGGTAAGGCAATCTGACTTTACCTTATTGGTGTATTTAAAATCAGATCCCACTTTTAGAGGTGGCATATTCTGTTTTTTGTTCCTTAGGACCTTCGTAAGATTCGAAAATGGCGTAGAAGATTTGTTGAGCATTTTAAGTTTTTGTGGCCAATGTATATTTCGGAAATGCTGTACTTCATTCCGGACTGTTAGGATGTACCTATACACTAATAAATAATACTAGGGAACAAAATGGAACTTTTTGTGTGTTGTTGGGAATTCTATAGGAATTTTTTACTAATTTGAGGTCGCTGATTTTAAATATAATCTCCATTTCTCTTCTCCATTAATATCCATTCTTTCAGCTCGAATTCTTAAGTTTCAGGTACTAATCGTTTTCGATTTTTTTCCAAAAATTTAAAGTTCCAAAAATCATAACCCAATTTTTTTCATAAGCCAATTTTTAAAATTGTGTTGCTTTTTAAAAATGTATTTGTTACCATTGAAAAAAATCAAAGTTTTTTATATCACCAAAAAAATGAATAAGTATTGGTTGCTTAACAAAAAAAAAACAATAAAAATATATACACATTTTAATGTTTTCACGCTCAAAGTTGATCAGTTGGGAGCAAATTGTGATTTTTTTATTAGCTTTATTGAATATTGTATTAAAGTAGCTTTCTAAAACATGTATGCACATAAATCGATTGAAAATCGAATAAGTTATGCCAAGTTTGGTGATAACAGATTGTTCTCCTTCTCTTATTCTCCCTAAAAAAATTAAAATTTTGTACTTTTAAAAATCATGAAAAATGCAAATGGAAAAAGTGTCAAAACCTATTACTTTCACGTAAAGTTACAAAGCCTATGAACAGAATGAGACATAGATCATGTATATCGCGTACGCGTTTCGCTTTTATTCACAATTAAGTAAACGTATGAATTTCAAAAGGTAATTTCATTTTTATGATTACGGAGCAAACTAAAAAACGGACATAAATGTGCGTGGACGTGGAATTGTTCTTCTTGTTCTTTTATGATAGCTACTCCGTTCACAGTCAATTAAAGGGAAAAGGGAAGTGCAATTTTTTAGGTTTTAGTGGTCATTATTTGGCAAGTTCTGAAAAATTTGAATCACACACGCATTGTAAACAAACTAATAAATGATGCCAAATGAGCGCACAAAAGTAACAATTTCTGAACCCTGGTATCAGGAGGCTGAATCAGATATATTGCCACCCTTAACAGATGCGTGCATTCATAAGTAAAATATATTAAAATATCAGTACAATATAAAAATATAAGTAAATTATATTATTTGTATAAAGGCATTGGTTCATTGGTCGGTTTTTGTCATTCAAGAAGTGTCAGCAAACGCGAAAAGTACAAGTGATTTTTCACCGGTTTTTTAAAAGTGAATAACGACAAAAAAGCAAAAGTGCAAATCCACAAAAAATATAAATAATTTTTACCGTGAACATTAATTTTTTCTGTGCAAGCCATTGTTATTTATTGAAAACAGTGACTTTGATACATGTCAAAATTGTGCAATAGCTACGTAAAGAAACGCGTGTAAAATCAATACCAACAGTTTTTGTAACAAATGTGGCGATTATACGTTCATAAAGAAAAAGTGTGTCAGAGTTTATTAAACAAGTGTATTTTTTTACTTCGGATTTTCCATGGAAACCCCTGACAAGTACTGGATTCCTAATACTGTTTGTTACAACTGTTTTGAGTATTTAATGTTGTGGGCAAACAAGAAACGGTATCAAACACCAATAATCTGGCGGGAACCCGACCAGACCAGTCCTGTGCCTTAGTGATGATTCAGAAGCACAAGAATCTACTATCACGAATTATGACAAATGAGATCACTTGCAGTCGCAATGACAAGAAGACTGCCAAAGTGTATACGTTGGAACAACAAAGCGAACATTAGGCATTAGAATCTCAGAACACGAAACAGACACCAGAAAAGGAGACAACTGCACTTGCATAACATGCAAAAGCGAGCGGACATAAATTGAACTTCAAAAACGTCAAAATACTCGAAAGAGAGAAACGAAAACAATAGAGCCTAAGAATCCTACAGGTGGTTGTAATATGAGCATTAAGGTGAATGTAGAGTAGCCATTTAGATTGTTTCCCCGAAAATCTTGGAGACTACAGTGAAGAGCAAGGTGAACGTTTCCATTAAGATTTTCGTACTATAGAGGAGCGGTACCAGGGTCACTGGGATGGACATATGATTGCGGACTATGCTGGAGCATTAAAAATCAACGCTCTAACCCAGATCATTTAAGAAAATGTTATAATATTTTTTTATTAAAAATTCGTATTTTTCTTTAAAATCGTCTTTTATTAATAAACTAAAAAGTATAGCCGATAGAATAAATCTGATTTCTGTCGCATTATTTTTTTATGTTGTTGTTTTTTCCAAAACTTCAACGATATCTCTGAAACTACTGGGCAAAATGAAAAACAAGTGCGGATTAAAGATAATTTTGTTGACGAGTTTTAATTTAGTTTAATTTTTAACTGAATATGGTGAACCGTTTTCATGTTACTTAAATATTTGTAGTGAAAGTTCCTTAATTTTGGACATAACGGTATATCGAGAAAAGTCGAGCTGATAGAAAAAAAACCATGTGCAGATTTGGATTCAGCGTTTAGTTCTTAAACAACAAATACCTTGTTCCCTTGTGTAATCAGTCGTTTGTATGTATAAAGACGACTCTTTTCTATAGAAGTTCCTAAAAGAATTAGTAATAAAAAGGTAGAATTATGCAGTTTGTTTCTATTTTGACATAGGGAACAGACAGTGGGATTAGAATAAAAAAATGAAAATAATTCAGCCGTTTCTAAACTAACAGTTGGATTTTAATGAAATTTTACACTTATAGCAGGGTGTTTTCGAACTAACGTTTTAAGTTTGGCCCCCCACGATGTGCAGGGGCGGAGCTACAGGGACCCCAAGTTGGGCACCTCGAGTTAATACAATTTTAAAACGCATGTAACTTTTGTATTTGTGAACCGTCTTACCGCGATTTTTTTTTCGTAGTGTTTCTTACATATACGTGTTTTAAAATTTATTTATTTCCCTACCTTCGTGTAGTATTTTGGTAATAACTGTGCCAAATACCAACCGATTCATTTCATTTAATGCTTGTTGTTTCAATTGGCACAATGTACAGTATTTCGTAACTTACAATCGGCTGTCATGTGTCTTTCAGCACAGATTGCATACTTTGGTCGGATCCTCTTTCTCCCTGGCTGTACATCTGGCGTTTGTGACATTTTACGGGTTTACTTATATATATATATATATATATATATATATATATATATATATATATATATATATATATATATATATATATATATATATATATATATATATATATATATATATATATATATATATATATATATATATATATATATATATATATATATATATATATATATATATATCCCATTTACTAATTTTATAAAATATGGATTTAGTTTTTGTTCGCAGATCAAGCATTTTAACTGTTGCTCTTTCAAAGTATACGATATAAATCGTATCAGTATATTTTTCGTATTTCCGAGTAACTCTTTTTACATCCAAACATTTATACCCAAGACGTATTAGTTCCATTTTGACTTTTAATTCAGTTTTTCCTTCTAATCCATGGATTACAGCTTTAAAAGGGTTTTCATCTTTTCGTTCGTTTGTAAATAACCGTATATTTTTTTCTTCTGCTTTCAAAAACTTTTTGTAGTCCAATAGACATCTTTTTGATTCGGTAGTTTTGGATACATTCATCATTGAGAATTTCGTAAATATTTTCTCTATTATCAGTAAACCTCTAATAGTATATACTGATATTTTTTTCGGACACTCTCGCCATAACAGTTTTTACTTTATTTTTCTTTTAACCTCATTGCGGAGCGATGATCACGGCGAATGATATCAAACAATATCAAAGCGACAAAGAAACAACACTTAGTTCCATTTTGACTTTTTATTCAGTTTTTCCTTCTAATCCATGGACTACAGCTTTAAAAGGGTTTTCATCTTTTCGTTCGAGTGTAAATAACGGTATATTTTTATCTTTAAGGAGATTCGCAATTAAATTGAATGTTTCCATGCTTTCAAAAACTTTTTGTAGTCCAATAGACATCTTTTTGATTAGGTAGTTTTGGATACATTCATCATTGAGAATTTCGTAAATATTTTCTCTATTATCAGTAAACCCCTTAATAGGATACACTGATATTTTTTCGGACACTCTCGCCACAACAGTTTTTACTTTATTTTTCTTTTTACCTCAATGCGGAGCGATGACCACGGCGAATGAAATCAAACAATATCAAAGCGACAAAGAAACAACACTCCTAATTTAATTTCAATAAATAGGCAAACAAAGAAAGTAAAAACAAACAAAAGAGTCAAATAAAAAATAAAAAATTAAACCATACTGGGATTCTCCAGCACGCAATCGAAAACACATCATTTGTGCCACGACGGACTACCATACAAGTACACATACTAAAATATTTTTGAAACGTTCTCAACAATGCATGTATCGACAGATACTTTGGACAAAATCTATATTTTTGCCTAAAGAGGAAAAAAAATAGCTATAAGTGCCACTACAAATACTCCCCGCGAAGATCAGATTTCGGGGATTGCAAAGACCATAAAACTGATATAACTTCTAGATGATCATTGTCTCATATCCTTAGCGTGATATGTACCTATTGCAAAGACCAGGAAACTGATGCCACTTGTAGATAATCATTGTCTCATATTGTCCCTCATGTCTTCAAGCTCATAGTAATAGATACCAAGCTTGCGGAGAATGGCTGCTTTAACAAAAGATGGAGCTAACTTGGCATTAAAGCCCTGTTCGAAATTACTATGCTTAAAGTTCCATCAGAAACCCTATTGAAGAACATCATACGATATCTCTCTGGCCCTGAGACTGTCGGTTCCTTCAATTCTTCGAACAGTTTCCGTTTCACATCCTACGTAATATCTGTCTAGAATCATCCTTGTCAAACTTTACTTATCTGTCTTCCAGCATCTCCCCACAGGAGGCCTAAGTACTTGGTTAGGGTACTTAGATTATTTACAGGTTTCACATCCATTTACACATTGCCTGACATCGGAAACTTAATTTGACCAGTAGTAGTACGTACCTGCGAATCCTCTTCAAGATATTGTTGATTCCTCCGTGCGCAAAAAGCCGACTATCGTGAGCCTCTTTCAAGGCTTCAGAAATCGCCCTGAAGGCAATCTCCAGGAGCATGCTCGGTCCGTCTACATAAGTGTCCATCAATGTTTTCCTTAATTTTGTCTATACGTTTTTTGTCAATGTGTGGAACTTAAAACCATGAAGGCCCCACTGTCATTAACGAAATCGGACATACTATATACATCTAAGGTAAATTCGGACAAATCATCAGTATTAGTCCCAGATAATGTATCCAGAACGACATTCAAAATAGAACGCATGTGTTGAGTGCTAAATCTGTAGGCCTGTAACTTAGAGCTAACCGCGTACTAGGATCTGTTTGAGACATGAGCCATTTTAGAGACGAATGGTCAGTTAAGAACGTTATCTCCTGTCCCTCAAAATATGTCCTGAATTTATTTATGCTCAACAAAGATGCTAGGCAATCGTATTCGGTAACTGAATAGTTGCGATGGGCTTGGTCTGTTCTGTCTATACAAATTGTCTTTTACCTTGTAGCAAATCTGTCAGAGGCGTAATAAATGAAGCGTACTTCCGAATAAACCTCCGGTACCATACTGTCATTCTCAGAAACCATCTAAGTTGTTTTACAGATCGCGGAGCCGGGAAGTCGGTAATGGATCTGTGCGAATAACCCCGTTACCAACCAAACGTTCAAGGTGTTTTACTTCACGGACACAAAACTTACTCTTTTCAACGTTGATGGTCAAGCCTGCGTCGCATTGTAGTATAGCAATCATTCATAAGTCCTTAAGATGTTCATTCAGTTTTCTATAGTGCAAACCAGACGCTGAATAGTCTTCTGCTATTTTACCACAAATGCAGCAGAGTGATGCTCCAGTATACAAAAGACACAATATCGTCTTGCCTCAGCATAAGGTCTCACATCATCAGGTTTGTTCGAAACTGAGCAGATAAATTTCGTCCTAACCCAAGTTTTTGCCAAAATGCACGCATCCTCACAAAAAACAGGTAGAATTAGAAGTGGAATCAAAAATACCAGTCTATGTTTTATACAACTCCTGCTTTCGAACATGAAGTGGTTCCAGAATAATGAATTTTACTCGAATCATGAATTTATTGTTTCTCGTGCAGTTCTGTGAGTTTGCCATTTCCGGGTAATCTTGTAGTGTTTCCCATAGAATTAGGTCTCACATCATCAGGTTTTTTCAAAACTGAGCAGATGAATTTCCTCCTAAAACAGGATACATAATTTGGTTTGTAAAATTTGGTAGCCCACAAGTAAAACAGAAGACCGTTCTGTCAGCCACACAATCGTGTTAACGATGACCGACTTATCGACATTTTCACAAGTCGAAGCTACCATATCAATACCGGCGCTTCCCTCAGACTCAACAACAACGTCCTCATCGCGTTCCTGATCTATTTCAGAAATCTTTTTCACAGATTCATATATGAACGAACTCAAACCATGTTTCCAACGAACATCTTCTACAAAGAACTGGGCACGTATTACGGAGTTGTTGTACAGAAATGATCTGTAAATTTCGTGCTGTATCTCGGACAAGAGATCTCTACGCAATTTTTCTACCAAGGTAATATCAGACAAGTTTCTATTAAATCTATCCGTAAGATCCACAACAGCTTTAAATTTTGTGCTGTATCTCGGACAAGAGATCTCTACGCAATTTTTCTACGAAGGTAATATCAGACAAGTTTCTATTCAATTTATCCGTAAGATCCACAACAGCTTCGTAAAAGCTATTAAAGCTTTCAGAAGTCCTTTGCTTTCTCTCCCTTATCATCTCCCTATAATCAACGTCTGTGCGGGAGTCCTTGTACTGCCACAATATATCTGTAACAGACTTGTTATAACGGCAAAACCAATCAGGAGTTTTTCATGCGAAGATGACCATAAGTGAACTTTTTGCTCCAATTGACCATACTTTGCAATACCTTATCAGGACGACCACTCAAATCGGACAAGGGGGAAGATCCTTCCACTATCGTTATTATGTGTAATACCTAACAGCAGGAAGGTTCTGCATATGTGGAAAAGTTTGGTAATTGGTGTTTACTTGATTGGTCGAGTTAGATACTCCTATGGCTCCAACCGATTTTTTACCATCGCAGCAATTTGATTGCTTAAGTTGGCAAACAGTTGCGTCTGTTATCCAAAGATCACTGCATCATTGCGACTCGAGTCTAGAGCAGCCACTCCAGTTGGATCACTGGAGTTGTTTTCGGCGGAAGAACTGAAGGTTGTATTGGCCTTTTCAGTATTTCGAGCTTTATCTTAAAAACAAACACAAAGGAAGATAACCAAGAATTAAGAAAACATTAATTTTGGTGCAATTTAAGCCCACGCAAGAAGAAGATAATCCCAAGAGAATAAAATAAGATTTCAACCTGTTTGTATGTAGATGTGTATTCCAAACAGAAAAAGGTACCAACGCAATACAATAACACCGGAAATATATTACGCTCATATTCCGCTCATATGTGTGTGCAGTCGTGCGATGACTATTATAAGTGTGTTTTCGTAGACAAAAGAAATGCTCTTTTTTAAGTGAAGAGAGACACAAAAACTGCTACAAATTTTCTGCATCTATCAAATGTAGAGCGGTTTTGAAACTCATGCAATTTTTTGTTTATAACAAAGTTGAGACGTACTTAAACACGAAAAAAGATGAGTTGAAATCATAGACTAGAAAGCGGAAGTGATAGAATCTAATTTACTGTAGTATTGGATAGATGACAGAACCGTGCCTTTTATTTTCCAGCTATAGTTTCAGAGTAAAGAGGATCAACATTCTTCACACAGCGGTTATATTTAGCGTAATTATTTAAAGTCTATATTCCTGAAAATGCTTAGAGCACATGAAAACGTTTACGATAAGACCAAAGGACAAAAGAGGATTACTCCTATTAAAGGTTACTATTGGAAATATGAAAGTTTTTATAAATAGCAAAATCCACGAAATATAAGAATTCATCGGAAAGCAAGAGATAAATTAGGAAAACAAATGAGAATAGTAATAAAAAAAGTAATGATTTAATAAGGAGGTGAATTTTGATTGGTCGTGCATTTTGCATTGGACTCTTCTTATGGGTTAGCGATAGAGGGTATTCAACCTTAACGGATGAAGATAGAAGTTGGATTTGTTCTGAGAAACTGTTGGAATTGCAGAAATATAGGGAGTTGGTCTTACATTTAACTCCTTCGGGGCCACTTTTGGAGTTGTTAAAGCGGTGAGAGCAAAATTTAATAAAAGACATTTTTTGTACGGGAGCAATCTGAAGGGGGTTATGTTTGGAAAAAAATATTGGGAGGGAAAAATAATGGGGGTCGGTCATACATTTTATCCCTCTAAGTGGGACTCATAGGTAGTTGCGGGGCTTTTTGTGAATATTTTTTCCCATCCCGATCCCACCTCCCCAAATCCCATATAATTTCCTTTAAATGCTGGCAACTGTAAAATGGAAATGAGCGTTCGGTGAAAAATAAGAATATCCGCTGTTTTCCACTAAAATTGTGTTCAGTGATGGGGCCCATTTCTGGCTCAACGGCAACGTCAATAATCAGAATTGCCGCATTTGGGCTGAAGAGAAAATAGAAGAAGTTCAAGAGGTGTCATAATATCCAGAGAAAAACACGGTTTGGTGCGGTTTATGGGCTGGTGGAGTTATCGGTCCATATTTTTTTTAAAAATGATGATGGTCTTGACGTAACTTTCAATGGTGCTCGCTATTGCTCTATCATATCGGTCTTTTTACTACCTGAAATTGAAGACCGAACTGACGACATTTTGTTTCAACAGGACGGTGTCACTTACAATGCAGCTGGTCAAACAATGGATCTAGTGAGCAGATTGCTGTTGCCACTCCTGACAGTGCATCAATCTTGCAATTTAATTGTAATGGCCTACGCAACAAAATCAGTGAGGTCATAGAATTTATGAATCGGAGAAACATCATGGTCGCCGCGATCCAAGAAACTAAGCTGAATGCCACCTGCAGCCTGCACAGTTGTGACGGATACAACGTGCTACGTAAGGATCGCACCAGAAGTGGAGGTGGGGGACTTGCTTTCCTGTTACACCATTCTGTGCAGTACAGACCTATTTCGCCTGAGCTTGACTCTAGAAACCCATACATGGAATGTATGGGGGTAGCAGTCAAGTCTGGAACTGCCGAAATAGAGCTGTACAACGTATACATCCCGCCGGTTGGTAGCTGTGCCCCGCGTTATCTGCCAGACATTAGCAATTTGCTACAAGGCAATAACCGCTTGGTCCTAGGAGACTTTAATGCTCACCACGAACTGTGGCATTCTCTCCTAGACAACGACCAGAGGGGCATAGCTTTGGCAGAGCAAATTGATAGCTCTACGTTCTGCACAGTGAATGAGGACGCCCCCACGCGGATTATGGGCGATTGCCATAGCTCGCCAGACATCACTTTGGCATCGCCTGGCCTGATCAACGACGTCACCTGGCAACCCGTCATCTCACTAGGATCGGACCACCTTCCCATAATTCTCTCCATTAATAGACCACCCGATTTCATAACCTCTGAACGCCGTACGTTTCTCAATCAAAAAAAGGCTGATTGGGAGGCCTTCAGAGAAGCCACCAACCGCAGCTTTAATAATCTAGCTATTCCGTCGGACGTTCGGGTAGCCGAGAAAAAGTTCCGGGCCATCATCAACGCAGCAGCCGCTCGCCATATCCCTGCTGGTCGAATACCCGAAGTACGACCAAACTTCCCAGCAGAGGCAGCGGGACTCGCAGACGAGCGTGATGACATTCGTCGCTCCAACCCTACTGACCCTAGAATTAGGGATCTCAACTCCGAGATCAGTAGGTTGGTCAACGAATATAAGCGGAACAAATGGCTAGACCACTTAAAGCAGTGCAACTTGAGTTCCGGAATTGGTAAGTTGTGGACAACGGTCAAATCACTCTCTAACCCTGTAAGGAAGGATGATCGGACAGCTGTCACGTTCGGTGATAGAACAGTGACAGATCCGAAGCGGTGCGCGTGTTATTTTAACCGGCTTTTTATTGAGCACCCAGAGAGTGATAAGGCGAAAAGGAGAGTATTGCGTCGTATCCGCGCTCTCCGAGTCGAAGAGGCACCACCACAATTTACCGTTGGCGAAGTTGCCCATGTCATCCGCAGCGCAAAGTCATCAAAGGCGCTGGGTCCGGACGGAATCTCAATGCTGATGTTAAAGCACTTGGATACCCCGGGAGTAGAGTACATGACCAAAGTGCTCAATCTGTCGCTAGCCACTCACGAAGTTCCCGATGCCTGGAAAATGGGCAGAGTGGTCCCGCTACTGAAGCCAGGCAAAGACGCAAGTAAGGGAGATTCGTACAGGCCGATCTCCTTGCTTTCTCCAGTAGCAAAGACGCTTGAAGCACTGCTCCTCCCCAGCCTGATCGAACACTTTCTTAGTGCTGATCATCAGCATGGATTCCGCAAGCAGCACAGCACAACAACTGCTTTACACGCCATCACCACACGTATAAGTCGCGGCCTTAACCAGAACAAGCCTAACGACAGGACGGTCCTCGTGGCTCTTGACCTCACAAAAGCCTTCGACACGGTCAATCATGCCACTCTGTTCGAGGACATTGAAGAAACGTCCCTTCCGCCCAGTTTGAAACGTTGGGTCGTAAACTATATGTGTGGGCGCCAGTCATATGTAGAATTTAGAAACAGAAAGTCGAAGCCCCGTAGAGTTAAACAAGGAGTTCCCCAGGGTGGAGTTTTATCCCCGGCTCTGTTTAACCTCTACCTCTCTAAAATTCCTGCACCACCAGACGGCGTTGAAATTGTGTCGTACGCTGACGATTGCACAATTCTGGCGTCAGGACCTAAAGTGGATGACATTTGCGAGAAAATCAACTATTACCTCACTGACTTAGCACGTTTCTTCACTGCGAGGAATATGAAAATATCCGCCTCCAAATCATCAGCCACACTGTTTACTGCTTGGACCGCAGAGGTGCGGTTGTCACTCAATGTGAAAGTCGATGACGTCAACATCCCGACCACCAACTACCCCAAAATCCTTGGGGTCACATTGGACAGCCTTTTTAGATCCTCTGCACATGCTACAGCTATCTGCGATAAACTCAAAAGTAGGAACAAGGTCCTCAAGTCACTTGCCGGCAGTACTTGGGGAGCCGACAAAGAAACCTTGTTGACCTCTTACAAAGCGATAGGTCGGTCTGTAGCAAACTACGCAGCACCTGTATGGTCGGCGAACGTGAGTACGACGCAGTGGAAGAAAATTCAGACATGCCAGAATGCCGCCCTTAGAACATCAACAGGGTGTCTTCTTATGTCCTCTGAGGACCATCTACATGAGGAGACGAAGGTCCTTACCGTGCGCAGACACAATTTCCTGTTGTCTAAGCAATACCTGCTAGGGTGTTTTCGCAGCAGTCATCCTAACCACCATCTCTTGAACAGGATGCCTCCACCCAGGCAGATCAGGAACGATCTTCATGATCTAGAGAGAGAGGTCCAGCGGTATAAGAGAGAACCTTTAGATCATCGAAACTATCAGGCAGGTTTGAACAACATTCACGCCGATGATGTCGCAGCAGCAGTATCCAGCTACCGTGTGAATGCAGTGCTAGGGGAACATCCCCCGGAGATTTCACCTGAGGAGAAGGTACTACCTCGGCAGACGCGCGTGGTTCTGGCGCAGCTGAGATCCGGATGGTGCAGCCGCCTCAATTCTTACTGGGCACGAATTGATGCTAACGTTCCGGACATCTGTCCCGCCTGCCATCAGGGACCACATGATGTACTGCACCTCTTCAATTGTCCGGCCAAGCCCACTCAGCTAACCCCCAGGTCTCTGTGGACGCATCCAGTTCAAATGGCGCGTTTCCTTCACCTGGATATCGAAGCAGATCCCCCATAGACGAACAAGACCTCAAAATAAATATATTGTTGTTACAACAACAACAACATGGATCTAGTGAGAGGTAATTTCGAAGAGCAGCTAGTTTCACATGTTGGACCAGTAGTAGTACTTGTCAATCCTCTTCAAGATATTGTTGATTCCTCCGTGCGTAAAAAGCGGACTATAGTGAGCCTCTTTCAAGTCTTCAAGAATGGCCCTGAAGCCAATCTCCAGTAGCATGCTCGGTCCGTCTACATAAGTATCCATCAATGTTTTCCTTAATTTTGTCTATACGTTTTTTGGAATGTGTGGAATTAAACACCATGAAGACCCCACTATCATTAACGAAATCGGACAGACTATTTACATCTAAGGTTAATTGTAAAATGTATTATGAACGACATTCAAAATACCACGCCTGCGTTCAATCTGTAGGCCTGTAACTTAGAGCTAACCGCTTACTAGGATCTGTTTGGGACATGAGCCATTTTAGAGACGCATGGTCAGTTAAGAACGTGATCTCCTGTCCCTCAAAATATGTCCTGAATTTGTTTATGCTCAACAAAGGTGCTAGGCACTCGTATTCGGTAACTGCATAGTTGCGATGGGCTTGGTCTGTTCTGTCTATACATATTGTCTTTTACCTTGTAGCAAATCTGTCAGAGGCGTAGTAAATGAAGCAAAATTCCGTATAAACCTCCGGTACCATCCTGTCATTCCCCGAAACCATCTAAGTTGTTTTACAGATCGCGGAGCCGGGTAGTCGGTAATGGCGGACAGTTTTTCCTGATCTGTGCGACTAACACCGTTACCAACCAAACATTCAAGATGTTTTACTTCACGAACACAAAACTTACTCTTTTCTACGTTGATGGGCAAGCCTGCGGCACGTACTAGTTTAGCAATTGTTCGTAAGTCCTTAAGATGTTTTTTATACGATTCCGAAAAAAACACCAGATCATCTAGGTACACAAAAACTTCGAATCTTAGGGTAGGCGGTATAACCTTTTCCATCAGAGGGTACATGGTTTGGGGGGCATTAAGTAATCCGAAAGGCATTACATTGTTATTATATAAAGGCCTACCGGGTTCTGTTAATGCCATCATATCATTGGATTGCTGATTTAGAGGAAGCTGCCTAAAAGCATCTTTAAGGTCATAACTGCTTATAAATTCTGCGTACGACAGTCTACTGAGCCTCCCATCAATCTGTGGCAAAGGGTAAGCATCACTTATAGTCATAGATTTTAATTTTCAGCTATTTACACAGAGACGGTTCTTATTTGTCTTTTAATGAACAACCACCAGCGAGGACTAAGCGCAGTTGGACTCCTCTGCCACACCTAATACTAACATTTTATCCAACTCACCGTATATTAGCTCCTCTAATGCAAGGGATACCGAAAAATAACGCTGTTTTACAGGTTTCGCTTTGCCAACGTCGATAACAAGACTCAAAACAGACGTCTTTCCCAGACCTTCGAATAAGATGGAAAGGTGCTAATTGTCTGTTATAATCGCTATCGCTGAATAAAGGCTAAATCCATCTGTTCTGATACTTCATCTGTTACAGAGCAATAACCCAGAGCACTAACAGCTCCCAATCCTGGTGGCACTAACTCAAAATGCTTCCAAAAATCTACACCTAAAAAAACCTTTTACAGACTAGGGACTATTAAGATGGTTATGCTCTTCTCGATATTTTTTAACGTAACGGACGGGTTGATAAAACTCACTGGATATTTCCATCGTCAGTCTTAACTTAAGAATTCAGTTTTCTATAAGGCAAACCAGACGCTAAATAGTCTTCTGCTATTTTACCAAGAATTAGAATTAGGTCTCACATCAGCAGGTTTTTTCAAAACTGAGCAGATGAATTTCCTACTTAAACCCCTAACTTTTTGCAAAAATGCACGCATCCTTCCAGAAACCGGGCAGGATTAGCAGAATCAAAAATACCAGTCCTGGTTTTATATAACTCCTGCATTCGAACATGAAGTGGTTCCAGAATAATGAATTTTACTCGAATCATGAATTTATTGTTTCTCGTGCTGTTCTGTGAGTTTGTAATTTCCGGGTAGTCTTGAAGTGTTTCGGATGGAATTAGAAACGATTGCGTTTTCCTTTTTTTAAGTATGTACTTAGTAGTGACATAAATACTGTTACAACATTGAACACACCCATTTTAATATTAGAACTGAACATACCCCGTTAATGTCATATGCGTTTTGAAAGCTAACCTCAATAGCGTTAGTCTGTAACGGGATTTTAAAATTGTATCAACTTTCATCATGGAGTGGTCAGATAATGAGAACCGTATCGCTGTAATAGCGCTTTTCAAGTGTGAAATGAAAAAAGCGACATTTTCAAAACGCTCCGGCCACTAGGGATTATCCGCATGTTCGTCTACTGATGCATAAAACTGATGCAAATAACTGAGATGTAAAAGACCGCCACCGGGTCGCCCACGCTCTGTTCGAACACCGCATGTCATCAAAGCCGTTAAATCAAGAATTCACAGAAATCCGCTCCGAAAACAGAAAATCATGGCCCGTGAGATGAATATCACACAAAAGTTCATGAGTCGAATCATTAAAAAAGACATGGGACTTGTGGCTTCAAACGACGTACCGGAACTTTTTTGACTGCAGCTTTAAAAAAAAATTGGATTGAAAATGCAAACGTCTTTGGTGAATCACGCTGATAACTTGCTCAGAAAAATTTTGTTCACCGATGAAAAAATGTTTACCGTTCATGAAAAATTTAACAAGCAAAATTATAGAGTTTATGCACGGTCATCTAAGAAAGCATCTGAACTGATCCCAAGGGTGGAAAAGGGTCATCACCCAGCTTCAGTCATGGTTTGGTGGGGTGTCTCTTACGATGGGGCCACTGACCTTTATTTCTGCGAACAAGGAGTCAAAACATCGGCCAAAGTTTACCAAAAAACCGATTTGGGAGCTGTTGAGAAGCCTCTTAACAATTCCCTGTTCCAAAACCAGCCATTGACTTTCCAGCAGGATTCTGAGCCGGCACATAAGGCTAAAACGTCCCAGACCTGGCTTCGAAACAATTTGCCAGCATTCATTTCCTCTGAAGAATGGCGCTCAGGCAGTACAAATTTGAACCAATTGGATTACAAATTGTGGATGGTTTTAGAGGACAAGGTTTGTCACAAAAGATACCCCAACATTGGATCTCTTAAGACTGCTGTGGTTCAAGCTGTGGCCAATTTTCCAATGGACGAGGTTCGTGCAGCTATTGACGATTGGCCAGTGCGACTTAAGTCGTGTGTAAAGGCAAAAGGCGTACATTTCGAATAACTAGATTCTTTTTGGATACAATATGCATCAATAAATATATTTAAAAATATTTGGTCCAAAAACATTCAGTACTTTTTATTTTACAGCATAAAACGCGTGTCCCTACTAAGTACATAGCTTCAGAACCCAGCGTTCTGCTGCTCATCGGTATGTAATGTAACGGTCGGGTTTATATTTAAACAGGATACATAATTCGGTTTGTAAACATTTGGTAGCCCACAAGTAAAACAAAAGACCGTTCTGTCAGCCACACAATCGTGTTAACGATGACCGACTTATCGACATTTTCACAAGTCGAAGCTACCATATCAATACCGGCGCTTCCCTCAGACTCAACAACAACGTCCTCATCACGTTCCTGATCTATTTCAGAAATCTTTTTCACAACAGATTCATATATGAACGAACTCAAACCATGTTTCCTACGAACATCTTCCACAAAGAACTCGGCACGTATCACGAAGTACAGAACAGATCTGTAAATGTACAGAAATGATCTGTAAATTTCGTGCTGTATCTCGAACAAGAGATCTCTACGCAATATTTCTACCAAGGTGATATCAGACAAGTTTCTATTCCATCTATCCGTAAGATCCACAACAGCTTCGTAAAAGCTTTCATAAGTAAGTTGTTTAATCCGGAAGAATCCGCATCTAAAAGCATCAAAATGCCTCTGAAAATTTACACTTCCAATATCGTTATTATGTGTAATACCTAAAAGCAGGAAAAGTCTGTATATGTGGAAAAGTTTGGTAATTGGTGTTTACTTGATTGGTCGAGTTAGATACTTCTATGTTTAATCTAGACTGGCCTCAACTGATTGTTTACCATCGCAGCAATTTGATTGCTTAACTGGCAAACAGATGCGTCTGTTGTCCGAAGATCACTGCATCATTGTGATTCGAGTCCAGAGAAGCCACTCCAGTTGGATCATTGGAGTTGTTTTCGACGGAAGAACTGAAGGTTGTATTGTCCTTTTCAGTATTTCGAGCTTGATCTTGATCACAATCTCAATCACGAGCCCTGCTTTGGGATTTGAAGAATGTCCCTCATTTCCGATCCTGGCAATATAAACTGGACAGTAAGGTCTAGTTTACAAAAATTTGGATAAACAAGTCCTGTGAATTCAGTCAAAAACTCCTGCTTTATGATTTAATTTTTTCAGAAAGCTCGAAAAACAAACAAAACAAAGATAACCAAAAATTAAGAAAACGATAATTTTGGTGCAATTTATGCCCACGCAAGAAGAAGATAATCCCAAGAGAATAAAATAAGATTTCAACCTGTTTGTATGGAGATGTGCTCATATGTGTGTGCAGTCGTGCGATGACTATTATAAGTGTGTTTTCGTAGAAATCTATGAACAACCAACATTTTTTAAGTAGAATGATAAAAGAAATGATCTTAGTTAAGTGAAGAGAGACACAAAAACTGCTAGAAATTTTCTGCATCTATCAAATGTTGAGCGGTTTTGAAATTCATGCAATTATTTGTATATAACAAAGTTGACACGTATTATAATACGGAAATGACAGAAAATAATTTACGGTAGTATTGGATAGATGACAGAACCGTGCCTTTTATTTTCCAACTATTGTTTCAGAGTAAAGAAGATCAACATTCTTCACACAGCGGTTATATTTAGCGTAATTAGTTAAAGTCTATATTCCTAAAAATGCTTAGAGCATATGAAAACGTTTACGATAAGACCAAAGGACAAAAGAGGAATACTCCTATTAAAGGTTACTATTGGAAATATGAAAGTTTTTATAAATAGCAAAATCCACGAAATATAAGAATTCATCGGAAAGCAAGAGATAAATTAGGAAAACAAATGAGAATATGTGAATTTTGTTTGGTCGTGCATTTTTCATTGGACTCTTCTTATGGTTTAGCGATAGAGGGTATTCATGACAAAAATGTGTATGGGGACTCCCTTAACGGTTGAAGAAAGAAGTTGGATTTGTTCTCATAAATTGTTAGAATTGCAGAAATAGTGGGGGTTGGTCTTACATTTGACTCCTCCAGGGACACTTTTGGAGTAGTTAAAGCGGTGGGAGCAAAATAAAAAAAATATTTTTTGTACGGGAGCAATCTTTGGGGGTGAAGATAGGGGGTAGTTATGTTTGGAAAAAATATTGGGAGAGAAATTAATGGGGGTCGATCATACATTTTATCCCTCTAGGCGGGACTCATAGGTAGTTGCGGGGCTTTTTGTGAATATTTTTTCCCGTGGGATGGGACCTTTGACCCCGATGAGCTGTCACTTGCCCCGATCCCACCTCCCCAAATCCCATATAATTTCCTTTAAATGCTGGCAACTGTAATATGGAAATGAGCGTTCGGTGAAAAATAAGAATATCCGCTGTTTTCGACTAAAATTGTGTTCAATGATGGGGCCCATTTCTGGCTCAACGGCAACGTCAATAATCAGAATTGCCACATTTGGACTGAAGAGGAAATAGAAGAAGTTCAAGAGGTGCCATAATATCCAGAGAAAAACACGGTTTGGTGTGGTTTATGGGCTGGTGGAGTTATCGGCCCATATTTTTTTAAAAATGATGATGGTCTTAACGTAACTTTCAATGGTGCTCGCTATTGCTCTATCATATCGGAATTTTTACTACCTGAAATTGAATTTCGAAGAGCAGCTAATTTCACATTTTGGACCTGTAGTAGTACTTGCCAATCCTCTTCAAGATACTGTTGATTCCTTCGTGCGTAAAAAGCGGTCTATCGTGAGCCTCTTTCAAGTCTTCAGGAATCGCCCTGAAGCCAATCTCCAGTAGCATGCTCGGTCCGTCTACATTAGTATTCATCAATGTTCTCCTTAATTTTGTCTATACGTTTTTTGGACTCGTCAATGTGTGGTTAATTTGGACAAATTATCAGTATTTGTCCTAGATAATGTATTCAGAACGACATTCAAAATACCACGCCTGCGTTCAATCTGTAGGCCTGTAACTTAGAGCTAACCGCTTACTAGGATCTGTTTGGGACATGAGAAATTTTAGAGACGCATGGTCAGTTAAGAACGTGATCTCCTGTCCCTCAAAATATGTCCTGAATTTGTTTATGCTCAACAAAGGTGTTAGGCACTCGTATTCGGTAACTGCATAGTTGCGATGGGCTTGGTCTGTTCTGTCCATACAAATTGTCTTTTACCTTGTAGCAAATCTGTCAGAGGCGTAGTAAATGAAGCGTAATTCCGTATAAACCTCCGGTACCATCCTGTCATTCCCCGAAACCATCTAAGTTGTTTTACAGATCGCTTAGCCGGGAAGTCAGTAATGGCGGACAGTTTTTCCTGATCTGTTCTAGTTTCGTTCAAGGTGTTTTACTTCACGAACATAAAACTTACTCTTTTCTACGTTGATGGTCAAGCCTGCGTCGCGTAGTAGTTTAGCAATTGTTCGTAAGTCCTTAAGATGTTTTTTATACGTTTCCGAAAAAACCACCAGATCATCTAGATACACAAAAACTTCGGATCTTAGGGTAGGCGGCATAACCTTTTCATCAGAGTGTACATGGTTTGGGGGGCATTACGTAATCCGAAAAGCATTACATTGCCATCATATCCTTGGATATCTTATTTAGAGGAAGCTGCTTAATAGCATCTTTAAGGTCATAACTCCTTATAAATTCTGCCTACGACAGTCTACTGAGCATCCCATCAATCTGTGGCAAAGGGTAAGCATCACATATAGTCATAAATTTTAATTCTCAGCTATTTACACAGAGACGGTTCTTATTTGTCTTTTAATGAACAGCCACCAGCGAGGACTAAGCGCAGTTGGACTCCTCTACCACACCTAATGCCAACATTTTATCCAACTCACCGTATATTAGCTCTTCTAATGCAAGGGATACCGGAAAATAGCGCTGTTTTACAGGTTTCGCTTTGCCAACGTCGATAACAAGACTCAAAACAGACGTCTTTCGCAGACCTTCGAATAAGATGGAAAGGTGCTAATTGTCTGTTATAATCGCTATTGCTGAATAAAAGCTAAATCCATCTGTTCTGATACTTCATCTGTTACAGAGCAATAACCCAGAATACTAACAGCACCCAATCCTGGTGGCACTAACTCAAAATGCTTCCAAAAATCTACACCTAAAAAACCTTTTACAGACTAGGGACTGTAAAGATGGTTATACTTTTCTCGATATTTTTTAATGTAACGGACGGGTTGATAAAACTCACTGGATATTTCCATCGTCAGTCTTAACTTAAGAATTCAGTTTTCTATAAGGCAAACCAGACGCTATATAGTCTTCTGCTATACTGGAGCAGCTGAATGATGCTCCAGTATACAAAAGACACAATATCGTCTTGCCTCAGCATAAGGTCTCACATCAGCAGATTTGTTCAAAACTGGGCAGATGAATTTCATCCTAAAACCCCCAAGTTTTTGCGCATTCTCACACAAACCAGGTAGGATTAGAAGGAGAATCAAAAATACCAGTCCATGTTTTATATAAATCCTGCATTCGAACATGAAGCGGTTCCAGAATAATGAATTTTACTTGAATCATGAATTTATTGTTTCTCGTGCTGTTCTGTGATTTTACCATTTCCGGGTAATCTTATAGTGTTTCCGATAGAATTAGAAAATAATGCGTTTTGCTTTTTTTAAGTATGTACTCAGTAGTGACATAAATACTGTTACAACATTGAACACACCCATTTCAAAAGTAGAACTGAACATACCCCGTTAATGTCATATGGCTTTTGAAAGCTAACCTTAATAGCGTTAGTCTGTAACGGGATTTTAAAATTGTATCAACTTTCATCATGGAGTGGTCAGATAATGAGAACCGTATCGCTGTAATAGCGCTTTTCAAGTGTGAAATGAAAAAAGCGACATTTTCAAAACGCTCCGGCCACTAGGGATTATCCGCATGTTCTTCTACTGATGCATAAAACTGTATGAGGAGTCTTAAGATGTAAAAGACCGCCACCGGTCGGGCCGCCCACGCTCTGTTCGAACACCCCATGTCATCAAAGCCGTTAAATCAAGAATTCACAGAAATCCGCTCCGAAAACAGAAAATCATGGCCCGTGAGATGAATATCACACAAAAGTCCATGAGTCGAATCATTAAAAAAGACATGGGACTTGGGGCTTCAAACGACGTACCGGACATTTATTGACTGCAGCTTTAAAAAAAAAATTGGATTGCAAATGCAAACGTCTTTTGGTGAATCACGCTGATAACTTGCTCAGAAAAATTTTATTCACCGATGAAAAAATGTTTACCGTTCATGAAAAATTTAACAAGCAAAATTATAGAGTGTATGCGCGGTCATCTAAGGAAGCATCTGAACTGATCCCAAGGGTGGAAAAGGGTCATCACCCAGCTTCAGTCATGGTTTGGTGGGGTGTCTCTTACGATGGGGTCACTGACCTGCATTTCTGCGAACAAGGAGTCAAAACATCGGCCAAAGTTTACCAAGAAACCGTGTTGGGAGCTGTTGAGAAGCCTCTTAACAATTCCCTGTTCCAAAACCAGCAATTGACTTTCCAGCAGGATTTTGAGCCCATAGCACATAAGGATAAAACGTCCCAGACCTGGCTTCGAAACAATTTGCCAGCGTTCATTTCCTCTGAAGAATGGCGCCCAGGCAGTCCAGATTTGAACCAATTGGATTACAAATTGTGGACGGTTTTAGAGGACAAGGTTTGTCACAAAAGATACCCCAACATTGGATCTCTTAAGACTGCTTTGGTTCAAGCTGTGGGCAATTTTCCAATGGACGAGGTTCGTGCAGCTATTGACGATTGGCCAGTGCGACTTAAGGCGCGTGTAAAGGCAAAAGGCGGACATTTCGAATAAGTAGATTCTTTTTGGATACAATATACATCAATAAATATACTAAAAAATATTTGGTCCAAAAACATTCAGTACTTTTTATTTTACAGCATAAAACGTGTGTCCCTACTAAGTACATAGCTTCGGAACCCAGCGTTCTGCTGCTTATCGGTATGTAATGTAACGGACGGGTTTATATTTAAACAGGATACATAATTCGGTTTGTAAACATTTGGTAGCCCACAAGTAAAACAAAAGACCGTTCTGTCAGCCACACAATCGTGTTAACGATGACCAACTTATCGACATTTTCACAAGTCGAAGCTACCATATCAATACCGGCGCTTCCCTCAGACTCAACAACAACGTCCTCATCACGTTCCTGATCTATTTCAAAAATCTTTTTCACAACAGATTCATATATGAACGAACTCAAACCATGTTTCCTACGAACATCTTCCAAAAAGAACTCGGCACGTATCACGAAGTTGTTGTACAAAATGATCTGTAACTTTCGTGCTGTATCTCGGACAAGAGATTTCTACGCAATATTTCTACCAAGGTGATATCAGACAAGTTTCTATTCAATCTATCCGTAAGATCCACAACAGCTTCGTAAAAGCTTTCATAAGTCCTTTGCTTTCTCTCCCTTATCATCTCCCTATAATCAACGTCGGCGCGGGAGTCATTGTACTGCAGTAGTCGGCAAAGAGCGGGCGCGGCGCCCGTTCGTTTTCTCTTTGCTGACGTACATGTGCACACACATTGTAGAGAATAAAACAGTAGTCGGCAAAGAGCGGGCGCGGCGCCCGTTCGTTTTCTCTTTGCTGACGTACATGTGCACACACATTGTAGAGAATAAAACAAGATTAATCAGTCTCGCTTGAGCATTCAAGAAGGCAGGTTGTGTAGTCGCATGTTTCTCAAAAACAGTGTTGCCACAAAATAAAAATTTTCCCTATCAGTATGTTCAATTGGGAATATGAATTAAATTTTTTATTTTCAGAAAATTATTTTGGCAAACCAGAATGTTTGGTGTGCCAACGTGCGTTGTCACGTATAAAAAAAATACGATATGCAAAGGCATTATAATACATTCCACGAAGAATATGAAATTATTACTGGTGATGCAAGAGAAGCCCTTATTATTAAACTTAAAAAAAGTTTTTATGAAAAATTTATGGTAGATGCAAAAATTGAGAATTTGATTGAAATTCATAACAATCCCTTGTCATGTAATATTGAGCAGCAACGCCACGATGTAAAAGCAGAAATAATTAAAATGAGGGAAGATCTAACTTTACCCTTTACTAATGGAATAGATTTTTGGAGGAATATTTCTACAGATATATACCCAATAGTAAAAAATGAAATGTTAAAATTGTATTCAATGTTTGGATCGACCTACATTTGTGAGGCAACGTTTTCTACATTAAAACATATTCAAAGTAAAACTAGAAATCGTTTGACAGATACACATTTAGAAAACTTACTACGCATAAAATCTTGTCCATACGAAATAAATATTGACGATGTAATGGAATACCACGACTGATTTCAATTTGTTTCGATCACAGCAGTGGTTTCTCTATAAAATTTACATTTGTTTCGATTCTATTTATATTCTCGAAATAAACATTTTCCAATATTTGAATTAGTTTTTTTCTTTATTTAATTTTTCCCTGCATAATTGAAATAAAATTACGGGTTAACAATTTTTTTCTAATAATTTTTCTTGACATAAAATTTTATTTCATCAGAAAAATAAAATAGACTAAAAGTCTATTTTTATTTTCAAAATAAATAAAATAAAACAGTTTTCACAATAATTTTGGGAAATTTATTTGTGGTATGCAGCTATAATTTCAACAAATTATATCAAAAATGAGTGTTATATTGGAGATTTTTATTTTTAAATTGGGTCTTTCATATGAAATCTTACTGGCAACACCGGTTTATGGTGAGTGCGAGAATTCATATAACGCACACAATCGCAAAGTGCATTAGTATAGGTTGCCGACCCCTGTTGTACTGCCACGAGATATCTGTAACAGACTTGTTATAACGGAAAAACCAATCAGGAGTTTTTCGTACGAAGATGAACCAGCACGGATAAACTATTATGACCATCAGTGAAGTTTTTGTTCCAATTGACCATACTTTGTAATACCATATCAGGACGGACACTCAAATCGGACAAGGGGGAAGATCCTGACATGGAATTGTTTAATCCGGAAGAATCCGCATCTAAAATCATCAAAATGCCTCTGAAAATTTACACTTCCACTATCGTTATTATGTGTAATACCTAAAAGCAGGAAAAGTCTGCATATGTGAAAAAGTTTGGTAATTGATGTTTACTTGATTGGTCGAGTTAGATACTCCTATGTTTAATCTAGACTGGCCTCAACTGATTTTTTACCATCGCAGCAATTTGATTGCTTAACTTGGCAAACAGTTGCGTCTGTTGTCCGAAGATCACTGCATAATTGTTATTCGAGTCTAGAGAAGCCACTCCAGTTGGATCATTGGAGTTGTTTTTGACGGAAGAACTGAAGGTTGTATTGTCCTTTTCAGTATTTCGAGCTTGATCTTGATCACAATCTCAATCACGAGCCCTGCTTTGGGATCTCCTACCCATTGAAGAATGTCCCTCATTTCCGATCCTGGCAATACAAACTGGACAGTAAGGTCTAGTTTACAAAAATTTGGACAAACAAGTCCTGTGAATTCAGTCAAAAACTCCTGCTTTATGATTAATTTTTTAAGAAAGCTCGAAAAACAAACATTAAACAAAGATAACCAAAAATTAAGAAAACGTTAATTTTAGTGCAATTTATGCCCACGCAAGAAGAAGATAATCCCAAGAGAATAAAATAACATTTCAACCTGTTTTTATGTAGATGTGCTCATATGTGTGTGCAGTCGTGCGATGACTATTATAAGTGTGTTTTCGTAGAAATCTATGAACAACCAACATTTTTTAAGTAGAATGATAAAAGAAATGATCTTAGTTAAGTGAAGAGAGACACAAAAACTGCTAGAAATTTTCTGCATCTATCAAATGTTGAGCGGTTTTGAAATTCATGCCATTATTTGTATATAACAAAGTTGACACGTATTATAATACGGAAATGACAGAAAATAATTTACGGTAGTATTGGATAGATGACAGAACCGTGCCTTTTATTTTCCAACTATTGTTTCAGAGTAAAGAAGATCAACATTCTTCACACAGCGGTTATATTTAGCGTAATTAGTTAAAGTCTATATTCCTAAAAATGCTTAGAGCATATGAAAACGTTTACGATAAGACCAAAGGACAAAAGAGGAATACTCCTATTAAAGGTTACTATTGGAAATATGAAAGTTTTTATAAATAGCAAAATCCACGAAATATAAGAATTCATCGGAAAGCAAGAGATAAATAAGGAAAACAAATAACAATAGTAACAAAAAAAGTTATTATTAATTAGGGAGGTGATCCAAGGAGGTGAATTTAGAAGACATGAAAACGTTTACGATAAGACCAAAAGACAAAAGAGGAATACTCCTATTAAAGGTTACTATTGGAAATATAAAAGTTTTTATCAATAGCAAAATCGAAATATAAGAATTCATCGGAAAGCAAGAGATAAATAAGGAAAACAAATGATAATAGTAACAAAAAAAGTTATTATTTAATAGGGAGGTGAATTATGTTTTGTTTGGTCGTTTTAAGTACATTTTGCATTGGTCTCTTCTTATGGGTTAGCGATAGAGGGTATTCATGACAAAAATTTGTATGGGGATCCCTTAACGGTTGAAGATAGAAGTTGGATTTGTTCTGAGAAACTGGAATTGTAGAAATATTGGAGTTGGTCTTACATTTAATTCCTCCAGAGGCACTTTTGGAGTAATTAAAGCGGTGGGAGCAAAATTTAAACAAAAACATATTTTTGTAGGGGTTCCCCCTTAGGGGGTGAAGATAGAAGGGTCGAACATACATTTTACCCCTCTAGGTGCGACTCATAGGTAGTTGCGGGGCTTTTTGTGAATATTTTTTCCCGTGGGATGGGACCTTTGACCTCGATAAGCTGTCATTTGCCCTGATCCCACCTCCTCAAAATCCCATATAATTTCCTTCAAATGTTGGCAACTGTAATATGTAAATGAGCGTTCGGTGAAAAACAAGAATATCCGCTGTTTTCGACTAAAATTGTGTTCAGTGATGGGGCCTATTTCTGGCTCAACGGCAACGTCAATAAACAAAATTGCCGCAATTGGACTGAAGAGGAACCAGAAGTAGTTCAAGAGGTGCCATTATATCCAGAGAAGAACACGATTTGGCGTGGTCTATGGGCTGGTGGAATAATCGGTCCATATTTTTTCAAAAATTATGATGGTCTAAACGTAACTTTCAATTGTGCTCGCTATTGATATATCATATCGGACTTTTTAATACCTGAAATTGAAGACCGTATTCTTGACGAGATTTTGTTTCAACAGGACGGTGCCACTTGCCATGCAGCTGGTCAAACAATGGATCTAGTGAGAGGTAATTTCGAAGAGCAGCTAATTTTACATTTTGGACCGGTGAATTGGCCACGCACGGACAGTGCGTGCGAAAAACGAATTCGAACTGTAGTGTCGTGCGGCCAACCGTTTGACAAATGTGTGTGTATTCCTTAAAAGAGGTGTAACCCTGGCGAACATCCTCACGAGTGTCTAAAGAACACACTATGAAAGCAGCAATAGAACAGTGAAACAGTGAACATACAATAAAGTTGGATTCCCTACTGTCACCTATCAGCACCATAGCTCTCCTCCGAACACGATCAAGTAGCTCCAAGGATGATTTCGGAGCACATGCCCATATATTGGAGTTTTATTCTATAATAGTTTTATAGGTTTTATATATATCGAAAAGATCAGAAGAAGTGAAAAATTTTTTGCACCGCTTTAGGAAGACTATACACTTGAGTACTTCTTTTGACACTTTGAATACATGCTTCGACCAAAGAGCGTCACATTGTATTTTCATGCCTAGAACCTCAAGAGCTTCCGATTGTTCGATATTTAAGTATATACCATAGATAGATATTGACGACTGTGATGGGTCAAAGAATCGCTTGTGAGACAACAAGCAGCACTGTAGCTTACGCCCATTAAAATCCACTCTATTCACTTGACCTCATTCGGAAATGACCAGTAAATCCCGGCCAAGTGTCTCATCTACCGTTCTCCTTTTGTCTTCAATATCTTAAAGACTCGGTCTACGGTCGATTGAATATGAATGACAGAGGTTACTGTCATTCGCAAAAGAGTAGATTGGATTCACGATCTGACCCAAAAGATCGTCAAAGAAAATAAGAAATAAAGAGGAAGAAATGACAGAGTCATGTGGTACACCAGTGGTAAGCCTATGTTTGTTAGAAGAGAAACCATCTACGACAACTCTTATAGAGTGATCTTCAAGAAAGCTCGATATAAATCGAGCAAAAGTATTACCGAACTAAATGCGACCTTACTCTCACCAAACTGTTGGAAAGACCAACTTTTACGTTTCGATAAGGCAGCCATCAAATCTTCCGTAGAGCGATTTCTACGGAAGCCATACTGTCGATCACTAAGTAGGTGTTTGGATTTCAGATACCCCATAAGATGGTGGTTGACCATGTTCGCCATCACCTTGGAGAGCGCAGAGCAAATCGCGATGGGCCGATAATTCGCAGGATTATTGACTTCACCCTTTATTAGGCACCTTCTTACACGCTGGGAAGACTCTCACACTATAAGCAAGGTTAAAAATGTTGCGTAATGGACCGGCTATCGTCGAAGAGCACATACATAAGACAAGTACTGAGATACCATCCGGGCCCGGGGACTAACTAAAATCGAGATTCGAAAGAATCTCCACGTGTTTTATAAATATCTGAGGCATATAATTAGATACGTTTTCGATCATGGGGAGTGGTTGATCGCTTTCCGTCAAGGAAGAATATACTGAAAACATTTCAGCAAACAGGTAAGGTTTATCAACCGGGTCAGTGAATGCCCGGTCGTCTTTAACAAGAGTTGGGATACTACTACTATCCTTTACACTCCTTACAAACGACCAAAAGCTCTTACTTCCCCTGGGAGGAGAAAGAACGAAGTTCTTGCCTGTTTACGCAGCAGATCAGTATTTGCCGTTTTGTTTAACCGCCAATTTATGAACACCTCCTCTCTAGATCTAACAGCATCCGTACATGCCTGATTAAACCAACTGCTTTTGGCTGGTTTAACCGACATAATTTTAGTTGGAATAAACGTCTTCATTCCAAATAAAATTATTCTTTCGATTCTGTCGCCCGCAGCATTAATGTTATTATATAAAAATTGTTCGCTTTGAAGCTAGTATCGAAGCAGCACGAAGAGCGGAATGCGAAGGTGTTGAAACAATGCAGTGATCGAAATTGCCAAGAGGTGAAAGGACATTAACTTTATACTTTTCAGGGTGTAAAGTTAAGAACGGACTAAGAATATTGTGCACTAATTGCGTCATCATTTTGCGCGGCGAAGAGCTCGGCGGATTTCTGTAAATAAACCCAAAATGTAGTACGTGTGTTTTAATCCCGAATGTAACCCAAAGGAAGTTAATGCACCACAAAAAGATACTGATTTGTTTTTCCTAGTGTATAACAATTTGTAAATATTATTGTTGGTTTCATGTATTTTATATGATTTTCCTTTTGTGATTTGTATCAAAACAGATTTAGTAACGTTTTTGGGTTATGGTCTGGTTATTATCTTTTTTTGCTTTGTTTTGTGGTTTTATATTTCTATTATATTTGTAATTTATGTTAAATGATTGTTCAATTTGTGTGTGCTGTTTTTTTTAGACTACACTATTTTATTTTTTTATTTTTTAGTTTCTTTAGTATAGTTCACTGAACGTATAGTCTTCTATTTAAAAAAACGGGCAACAACTATAACGCGGACAACTTAAAACGCTTGTGGACTGGACGACAGACAGAAAATTACTCCTCTTTTAAATTTTTCGAGAACCGAAAATATGTTCATAGAGAAGTCTCTTCTAAGCAGTTAACAAGAATACTGGAGAGACAAAACTGAATCCATATCATGAACAATTAAACTAAATATAAATTACATAAGCCTCAAACTATGACGTTGTGTTATAGTCCAATGTTTAGTTATATTGGGATCTGTTTTACATGTGCTCTGTTTAATTAATCATAAGAAAACTTGTTTAACAGTTTCATTCGAAACATAATATTTAAGACATTAACAGTCAGATTTATCAGTAGAACAATATATAAAGTGAATAGGAACAAACGTGTGTATACAAATTACTAAATTATGCGCAAAGAGAAGAAGAGGGTTTCTCATGATATATGTTTACTCAGCAAGAAATAATAAAGAATAAAAGAAAATAAAAATAAAACTTACATGTCATGGAATCCCTCGACGAAAAACCTTTTGTGTGCAGGTGAATGACAAGGGGGGGGGGCGAAGAATATCAATGATCAACCCCAAAATGATGATGAATGATATGGGATATTTTTGTTCCAACGCTGAAACTTTTCCACTTTTGAACTTTAATAACTTATTAAAATGTCCCGAATCGTGCTAATCTAATAATTGTTATTGAGACTATAATGTGACACATACACATCTTCACTTTTCCGTTTAAAACATAAATTTAAATACGACTAAATTATGGATAGATTTAAGGAACTTCATATTTAATTTTTTAGTCGTTGTAAACTATGTATTTTTTTTAGTTTACAGCTTTTTCTTCTTTCCCAACCTTACTCAAAGGTCATTCTTTGGCCCTGATGGAAAAGACTTTTTACTTTCTTTTTCTTTTAACTTCAATGCAGAACGATAATCACGGCGAAACCTTACTGACTGAAACACGGCTTCATTAGTAAAACGGCAGTATATGAATACAGGCCTCTTCAATGGCTGAATACCAGTATGTAGATGGTTACCTGTGTTGGCTTATTCTGTGGCCTTCCTAGGTTCAATACGATTTATTTTGCTCCCTTTTCGCAGGAAACCCAATAAAATATGAGACTTAAGACAGGATGTTGAGAATTGTTGCTTACCACAACTTGGACAAAATGGAAATTTCCACTATTATTAAAAAACTGACCTTATGGCTTTAAAAAACAGCACTAAGTGACACCTCGTTAAGAAAACTTGTTGCTCAATAAAAAATGGCTACTGATCAATCCCCTTATGAAACCTATTGTATTTCCGAAAACTTCCATTAACTAAATCCCAAAGTACTATACACCCATTATATTCCAAAGCCAATATGTCTCCTTGTAACGTATGTATGTTCTTAAGAAAAATATCGAAGCGACAAAGAAACGACACTCCTAATTTAATATAAAAAATAGGCAAACAAAAAAATAAAAACAAGCAAGAGTAAAATTAAAATGTTTAAACTTACTGGGTTTTGAACCTGGATTCTCCAACTCGCAATCGGAAACACATCCTTTGTGCCAAGACGAACTACCATACAAGTAAACATACTTAACCAATTTTGAAACGTTCTCTAAAATGCATTATCGACGGATACTTTGAACAAATTGCATACGTACATGGAGGTGTTTTTCCTAAAGAGGAAAAAATCTACCATTGCCCCTACAGTTCTTTTTACTCTCATAACACAATCAAAGTTGTATTAACTTTATTACAACAAAAATGCTCCTGTAAACGAAAATTAAAGAAACCTTTTGTTTTCCCTGGGCTTTTGGTACAAAACATACACATTTGTTAATGTTATTTATATTAATTTTTCTAATATTTCTGAGTATTATCTTTCTTTAGGCTGGTGCTAAATTTGATAATTCCTCTGAAAATGAGTCAAACTCCATATAAAAAAATTACGTGACGTAATTTTTTTAAATTTATAACACAGTTATAAATTTTACAAATTTATTTCTGGCAAACAAACCCGTATTTCTGCACGGAAAAATGTTCAAAAAGGCACACAAATTAAAAAAAAGATTATTTTTAACAACACAGATGGAAGAAACCAACTATAAAATTAATGGGGTGAAACAAAAAAAAAAACAAATATGAAAAAAATCAAATATCGGTACGACGAAGAACAAATTGAAAATATGACTAGCTGGACACAGCTCAGATAAAAAACTTCGGAAACAAAATTGAATACACAGAACAGCGTTAGCAGCCCACTTTGAAACTGAACAGTATCACGCTGAACTGGATAAAGTGAGAGTTATAAAGCGCGAGACAAATTACAACTAAAGCGCAAGCGATGGTGCCTCCAATAATAATGATATTCATGTCCTTAGACATGAATATGAATGATTGGCAAAATTAAGTGCTGGCTGATCCTCTTTTCAATAAATCAGATCGCATCGACTTAATCATCGGTGGAGACGTTTATGATGAAATAATGGACGAGGGGTAGCGGAAAGGAAGCGGATCTTTTTCACAACGGACGAAATTTGGTTGGATAATATCTGACAACATATTTAACGTGAGAAGCAAAACGACCAAAGTTCATGTGGCCGTATCAAACCTCGAACGTGTTTGGGAGGTGGATTCAGAATATCAATCCACAAGTGACGAACAGTGGTGTATGCAGAACTTCGAGAATGATTCAAGATGACGGTAAAATTGTGGTGCAGTTGCCAATAATGAACGAAAATGAGCTGGGTGAATCGAAGCCGCAAGCAATGGATAGATTTTTGAATGGTGAGAAGAAGCCAGAGAGAAATGCAACACTTAAATTGGAATATGTTGCCTTCATGAGAGAGTACTTGGAACTGGGGCATATGATTCAGGTACTGATGGACGTTAAGGGGAAATATTAACTAGGAGAGTCGAACTACTAAAGTTAGAGTAGTGTTCGATGCATCAGCAAAACGTCGAATGGAAAATGACTAAATAATATTATATATACCGGACCTAAACTCCAATGAGATATTTTTGACATTATGCTAAAATGGCGTCTGTGGAAATATGTTGTAATAGCAGACGTGGAAAAGATGTATCGGCAGATTAAAGTGCGGCCAGAAGATAAAGAATACTAGTGCATTCTTTGGAGAGAAGGCAAAGCAAAACTAATACAACAACATCGCTTGACAACGGCACATCGTCGGCTTCATTCTTGGATGTTAGGACACTATTCATGATCGGTGAAAAATACCGCGATAAACTTTTGACAGAAATTATAAAACAAGATATCTACATGGGCGATCTTATGCCAGGTGCTGACAGTATAGAGGTGATTCTATACATTCTACGTGGCGTGGCGCAATAGCTATAAAGGTACAAGTTTCATTCGAGAAAGTGGCTTTCAAATGAATCAACGATCACAGAAGTCGTTGAAAATCGAGAACGCAATGAAGTAATTTCAATAAAAGATGACGAGTAAATAAAGACGTTGGGAGTAAAATGGGATCCCGGCATCGATGAATTTCGGTTCAAAATCAGCGTCAGTCAGTCAACAGAAATCATGAAGAGGAAGGCGTTATCAATGGTTGCAAGAACTTTTACTCTATTGGGCTTGCAATCACCAATAACCGTTGTGTCAAAATTAATTAGCCAGAAGCTGTGGTTGCTAAACACCGATTGGGATGAAACATTGCCCGATGAAGTTTTGACTAGCTGGCAACAATTCACAGCGAATATGGCACCACTTCAAGCTAAACGTGTTCCTAGATGGATCGGTACAACTACAACCACGATGTTTGAGTTACATGGATGTGCAGACACTTCTGAAAAGGCGTATGCAGCTGTAATTTTTATGAGGTAAGATTCGAAGGTGACTTTACTAACAGCAAAAAGTATGGTATATCCCATCAAAAACAGAATGACGTTACCAAAATTGGAGTTGTGTGATGCACATTTGCTGGCAAGATTGCTGAAGAACGCATTATCAATCGATAAGGTGATGTCTTCGCATAGAGTGATTCAACGATACGGTTGGATACAGAATAATTGCAACAAAAATAAATTCATCAGGAATATCGTGTTGGCTCAGACCAACAGTGCAATGGAGATGGGACAGAGTAGACAGAAGTAATCAAAGTTTTGGCCACAAGTGGCACAAACGTCTGCAGTACAAGCAACAGCTGTGTCGACGTCAACAGAAGAACATTTCTTAGACAATATGATAGCCAAGTACTCGAGCTTCTCAAAATTACTGCGCGTGGTGGCCTACGGCTTACGATTTGTCAACAAAGTGAAAGGCATAGCTTAAGCATCTAAGGCATTGTCGGCTGACGATCTAAGGGCTGCGGAACAATATATAATTTTGCGACATCAACAGGCCATGTTTACCAAAGAAGTTTGCAGTTAGAAAAGAGGATTTTTAATTGGTAGGAGAATAGTTGCGCTGCGTCCATTTTTGGAAAGCAAATGAATTCTACGGGTTTGTGGTCGACTACAGAATGGAAACATTGCTTTCAGTCAAAAACATCCGATAATTTTGGATAAGTCACATCTGTCGTCTGTAGTTGTAAGATTATTCCACTTTTCAACCTTACATGGTGGAAACAGATTAACCGAAGCCTCTACAAAGCAAAAATATTGGGGGGAAAAACAGCCAATAATTTGTCTGGTCACAGCGATGTATCCTTTCTTATACACTGGTGTGGATTACACAGGGCCTATAATGATGAAGTGTTCCAGAACTAGAGGCCAAAACGCCCACGTTTTTGGCGGCTTTAACAAGATTTTTTGCGAGAAGAGAAAAGAGTGCTTGTATATACAGAGACAATGTAACCAATTTTGTTGGAGCTAAATCGATTAGATGCAGATTACAAAGCAGCCATTACCAATAATGCCGATATAATGCCGGTGCCGATATAATGCCGGTGCAGATATATGGTTCATGAAGATGTTGCTAAACCCAAAGAGCGCCATTAGAATTCGTTGGCTCCCTAAAACATATCCTCTTTGACACTATGATTTGCAACACTACAGAGGGAGTCAACAGCAACTTTAGAGTATAACGGAACGTGTCAATAACTTAACTGAGACAATGAAAGAGCCATCTTTTGATCGATATAAATCACGGGAAGTTGAATCCATCATTACTTACGCCAGTACAAATCCAAATGGAGATTAATCAACTCTGGTAGCATATACCAGAATACTGATGAAAGCGAAGGCCTTCATAATTGACACGCAATTGGTAATATCGGCATCAACTCCATTTAACGACCATTTTTCCCTGACATCAGAGAAGAGAATCGAGGGCAAAATGATGTTGCATACTGAGGTGGAGCAAATGACCGGATTTAACTTGAGTTCCTTGGGACCTATGACTATTGACCATATTAAGGATATTGCTGTCTTAAAGGTCCAGATCGAAGAATTAAAGAAGGATAAATTGATTATTAAGAGGTCTCAGTACAATACAACGACCTTAATCTTAAGTATTCAATTATTTCATAATTTTAATTTTATTAACAGATTATGCATAAAAGTCATCAATAAATGGTAGTGATTTTTATTAATAAAAGTCCCATATGAAAATCTGTCAGTGACTTTAATTAATTAAAGTCCTAAAAAATATCAGTCACTGACTTGTTTTTGTAAGTCAACAGTGAAAATAAATAAATGACTTTTATGACTTGAGCAGTTTTTTATTCTGGTTCGAGACCTTTATGTTGTTTCTTTTTCAGAATCAACTTAAAAAGAAGAAATTGGTGAAATGTATTTGCTACGGTTGCCAGGCAGACTGTACAGCTGTTTCTAAACCCGCCAAGGTTTTTCTTCAGCAGTCTTTGGCAACGATTACTTCGGCCACAAATCAAATGACTTATACGGGAGACTCATTTTTATTAATGAGAATTACCCTTTGTGTATAGTCTTCGAACTGTGCGTAGAGCAATCTTCAACGCGCAATATCATTTCCACCAATTCCGTTTCGCATGGGTCTTCGTTGAAAACCACAAATGCAAAAAGCACAATCAAAGTGTGCATGTTTTTTGTGCGTACATATACTCATACATGCGTTGCACATTAGGGCGTACCAATCCTTTTTAATAGTTTTTTCGTTTTTTTGTTATTTATTCGGTCTTTTATCATTATTATGACTTGAGCAGTTTTTTATTCTGGTTCGAGACCTTTATGTTGTTTCTTTTTCAGAATCAACTTAAAAAGAAGAAATTGGTGAAATGTATTTGCTACGGTTGCCAGGCAGACTGTACAGCTGTTTCTAAACCCGCCAAGGTTTTTCTTCAGCAGTCTTTGGCAACGATTACTTCGGCCACAAATCAAATGACTTATACGGGAGACTCATTTTTATTAATGAGAATTACCCTTTGTGTATAGTCTTCGAACTGTGCGTAGAGCAATCTTCAACGCGCAATATCATTTCCACCAATTCCGTTTCGCATGGGTCTTCGTTGAAAACCACAAATGCAAAAAGCACAATCAAAGTGTGCATGTTTTTTGTGCGTACATATACTCATACATGCGTTGCACATTAGGGCGTACCAATCCTTTTTAATAGTTTTTTCGTTTTTTTGTTATTTATTCGGTCTTTTATCATTATTATGACTTGAGCAGTTTTTTATTCTGGTTCGAGACCTTTATGTTGTTTCTTTTTCAGAATCAACTTAAAAAGAAGAAATTGGTGAAATGTATTTGCTACGGTTGCCAGGCAGACTGTACAGCTGTTTCTAAACCCGCCAAGGTTTTTCTTCAGCAGTCTTTGGCAACGATTACTTCGGCCACAAATCAAATGACTTATACGGGAGACTCATTTTTATTAATGAGAATTACCCTTTGTGTATAGTCTTCGAACTGTGCGTAGAGCAATCTTCAACGCGCAATATCATTTCCACCAATTCCGTTTCGCATGGGTCTTCGTTGAAAACCACAAATGCAAAAAGCACAATCAAAGTGTGCATGTTTTTTGTGCGTACATATACTCATACATGCGTTGCACATTAGGGCGTACCAATCCTTTTTAATAGTTTTTTCGTTTTTTTGTTATTTATTCGGTCTTTTATCATTATTATGACTTGAGCAGTTTTTTATTCTGGTTCGAGACCTTTATGTTGTTTCTTTTTCAGAATCAACTTAAAAAGAAGAAATTGGTGAAATGTATTTGCTACGGTTGCCAGGCAGACTGTACAGCTGTTTCTAAACCCGCCAAGGTTTTTCTTCAGCAGTCTTTGGCAACGATTACTTCGGCCACAAATCAAATGACTTATACGGGAGACTCATTTTTATTAATGAGAATTACCCTTTGTGTATAGTCTTCGAACTGTGCGTAGAGCAATCTTCAACGCGCAATATCATTTCCACCAATTCCGTTTCGCATGGGTCTTCGTTGAAAACCACAAATGCAAAAAGCACAATCAAAGTGTGCATGTTTTTTGTGCGTACATATACTCATACATGCGTTGCACATTAGGGCGTACCAATCCTTTTTAATAGTTTTTTCGTTTTTTTGTTATTTATTCGGTCTTTTATCATTATTATGACTTGAGCAGTTTTTTATTCTGGTTCGAGACCTTTATGTTGTTTCTTTTTCAGAATCAACTTAAAAAGAAGAAATTGGTGAAATGTATTTGCTACGGTTGCCAGGCAGACTGTACAGCTGTTTCTAAACCCGCCAAGGTTTTTCTTCAGCAGTCTTTGGCAACGATTACTTCGGCCACAAATCAAATGACTTATACGGGAGACTCATTTTTATTAATGAGAATTACCCTTTGTGTATAGTCTTCGAACTGTGCGTAGAGCAATCTTCAACGCGCAATATCATTTCCACCAATTCCGTTTCGCATGGGTCTTCGTTGAAAACCACAAATGCAAAAAGCACAATCAAAGTGTGCATGTTTTTTGTGCGTACATATACTCATACATGCGTTGCACATTAGGGCGTACCAATCCTTTTTAATAGTTTTTTCGTTTTTTTGTTATTTATTCGGTCTTTTATCATTATTATGACTTGAGCAGTTTTTTATTCTGGTTCGAGACCTTTATGTTGTTTCTTTTTCAGAATCAACTTAAAAAGAAGAAATTGGTGAAATGTATTTGCTACGGTTGCCAGGCAGACTGTACAGCTGTTTCTAAACCCGCCAAGGTTTTTCTTCAGCAGTCTTTGGCAACGATTACTTCGGCCACAAATCAAATGACTTATACGGGAGACTCATTTTTATTAATGAGAATTACCCTTTGTGTATAGTCTTCGAACTGTGCGTAGAGCAATCTTCAACGCGCAATATCATTTCCACCAATTCCGTTTCGCATGGGTCTTCGTTGAAAACCACAAATGCAAAAAGCACAATCAAAGTGTGCATGTTTTTTGTGCGTACATATACTCATACATGCGTTGCACATTAGGGCGTACCAATCTTTTTTAATAGTTTTTTCGTTTTTTTGTTATTTATTCGGTCTTTTATCATTATTATGACTTGAGCAGTTTTTTATTCTGGTTCGAGACCTTTATGTTGTTTCTTTTTCAGAATCAACTTAAAAAGAAGAAATTGGTGAAATGTATTTGCTACGGTTGCCAGGCAGACTGTACAGCTGTTTCTAAACCCGCCAAGGTTTTTCTTCAGCAGTCTTTGGCAACGATTACTTCGGCCACAAATCAAATGACTTATACGGGAGACTCATTTTTATTAATGAGAATTACCCTTTGTGTATAGTCTTCGAACTGTGCGTAGAGCAATCTTCAACGCGCAATATCATTTCCACCAATTCCGTTTCGCATGGGTCTTCGTTGAAAACCACAAATGCAAAAAGCACAATCAAAGTGTGCATGTTTTTTGTGCGTACATATACTCATACATGCGTTGCACATTAGGGCGTACCAATCCTTTTTAATAGTTTTTTCGTTTTTTTGTTATTTATTCGGTCTTTTATCATTATTATGACTTGAGCAGTTTTTTATTCTGGTTCGAGACCTTTATGTTGTTTCTTTTTCAGAATCAACTTAAAAAGAAGAAATTGGTGAAATGTATTTGCTACGGTTGCCAGGCAGACTGTACAGCTGTTTCTAAACCCGCCAAGGTTTTTCTTCAGCAGTCTTTGGCAACGATTACTTCGGCCACAAATCAAATGACTTATACGGGAGACTCATTTTTATTAATGAGAATTACCCTTTGTGTATAGTCTTCGAACTGTGCGTAGAGCAATCTTCAACGCGCAATATCATTTCCACCAATTCCGTTTCGCATGGGTCTTCGTTGAAAACCACAAATGCAAAAAGCACAATCAAAGTGTGCATGTTTTTTGTGCGTACATATACTCATACATGCGTTGCACATTAGGGCGTACCAATCCTTTTTAATAGTTTTTTCGTTTTTTTGTTATTTATTCGGTCTTTTATCATTATTATGACTTGAGCAGTATATGTACGCACAAAAAACATGCACACTTTGATTGTGCTTTTTGCATTTGTGGTTTTCAACGAAGACCCATGCGAAACGGAATTGGTGGAAATGATATTGCGCGTTGAAGATTGCTCTACGCACAGTTCGAAGACTATACACAAAGGGTAATTCTCATTAATAAAAATGAGTCTCCCGTATAAGTCATTTGATTTGTGGCCGAAGTAATCGTTGCCAAAGACTGCTGAAGAAAAACCTTGGCGGGTTTAGAAACAGCTGTACAGTCTGCCTGGCAACCGTAGCAAATACATTTCACCAATTTCTTCTTTTTAAGTTGATTCTGAAAAAGAAACAACATAAAGGTCTCGAACCAGAATAAAAAACTGCTCAAGTCATAATAATGATAAAAGACCGAATAAATAACAAAAAAACGAAAAAACTATTAAAAAGGATTGGTACGCCCTAATGTGCAACGCATGTATGAGTATATGTACGCACAAAAAACATGCACACTTTGATTGTGCTTTTTGCATTTGTGGTTTTCAACGAAGACCCATGCGAAACGGAATTGGTGGAAATGATATTGCGCGTTGAAGATTGCTCTACGCACAGTTCGAAGACTATACACAAAGGGTAATTCTCATTAATAAAAATGAGTCTCCCGTATAAGTCATTTGATTTGTGGCCGAAGTAATCGTTGCCAAAGACTGCTGAAGAAAAACCTTGGCGGGTTTAGAAACAGCTGTACAGTCTGCCTGGCAACCGTAGCAAATACATTTCACCAATTTCTTCTTTTTAAGTTGATTCTGAAAAAGAAACAACATAAAGGTCTCGAACCAGAATAAAAAACTGCTCAAGTCATAATAATGATAAAAGACCGAATAAATAACAAAAAAACGAAAAAACTATTAAAAAGGATTGGTACGCCCTAATGTGCAACGCATGTATGAGTATATGTACGCACAAAAAACATGCACACTTTGATTGTGCTTTTTGCATTTGTGGTTTTCAACGAAGACCCATGCGAAACGGAATTGGTGGAAATGATATTGCGCGTTGAAGATTGCTCTACGCACAGTTCGAAGACTATACACAAAGGGTAATTCTCATTAATAAAAATGAGTCTCCCGTATAAGTCATTTGATTTGTGGCCGAAGTAATCGTTGCCAAAGACTGCTGAAGAAAAACCTTGGCGGGTTTAGAAACAGCTGTACAGTCTGCCTGGCAACCGTAGCAAATACATTTCACCAATTTCTTCTTTTTAAGTTGATTCTGAAAAAGAAACAACATAAAGGTCTCGAACCAGAATAAAAAACTGCTCAAGTCATAATAATGATAAAAGACCGAATAAATAACAAAAAAACGAAAAAACTATTAAAAAGGATTGGTACGCCCTAATGTGCAACGCATGTATGAGTATATGTACGCACAAAAAACATGCACACTTTGATTGTGCTTTTTGCATTTGTGGTTTTCAACGAAGACCCATGCGAAACGGAATTGGTGGAAATGATATTGCGCGTTGAAGATTGCTCTACGCACAGTTCGAAGACTATACACAAAGGGTAATTCTCATTAATAAAAATGAGTCTCCCGTATAAGTCATTTGATTTGTGGCCGAAGTAATCGTTGCCAAAGACTGCTGAAGAAAAACCTTGGCGGGTTTAGAAACAGCTGTACAGTCTGCCTGGCAACCGTAGCAAATACATTTCACCAATTTCTTCTTTTTAAGTTGATTCTGAAAAAGAAACAACATAAAGGTCTCGAACCAGAATAAAAAACTGCTCAAGTCATAATAATGATAAAAGACCGAATAAATAACAAAAAAACGAAAAAACTATTAAAAAGGATTGGTACGCCCTAATGTGCAACGCATGTATGAGTATATGTACGCACAAAAAACATGCACACTTTGATTGTGCTTTTTGCATTTGTGGTTTTCAACGAAGACCCATGCGAAACGCACAGTTCGAAGACTATACACAAAGGGTAATTCTCATTAATAAAAATGAGTCTCCCGTATAAGTCATTTGATTTGTGGCCGAAGTAATCGTTGCCAAAGACTGCTGAAGAAAAACCTTGGCGGGTTTAGAAACAGCTGTACAGTCTGCCTGGCAACCGTAGCAAATACATTTCACCAATTTCTTCTTTTTAAGTTGATTCTGAAAAAGAAACAACATAAAGGTCTCGAACCAGAATAAAAAACTGCTCAAGTCATAATAATGATAAAAGACCGAATAAATAACAAAAAAACGAAAAAACTATTAAAAAGGATTGGTACGCCCTAATGTGCAACGCATGTATGAGTATATGTACGCACAAAAAACATGCACACTTTGATTGTGCTTTTTGCATTTGTGGTTTTCAACGAAGACCCATGCGAAACGGAATTGGTGGAAATGATATTGCGCGTTGAAGATTGCTCTACGCACAGTTCGAAGACTATACACAAAGGGTAATTCTCATTAATAAAAATGAGTCTCCCGTATAAGTCATTTGATTTGTGGCCGAAGTAATCGTTGCCAAAGACTGCTGAAGAAAAACCTTGGCGGGTTTAGAAACAGCTGTACAGTCTGCCTGGCAACCGTAGCAAATACATTTCACCAATTTCTTCTTTTTAAGTTGATTCTGAAAAAGAAACAACATAAAGGTCTCGAACCAGAATAAAAAACTGCTCAAGTCATAATAATGATAAAAGACCGAATAAATAACAAAAAAACGAAAAAACTATTAAAAAGGATTGGTACGCCCTAATGTGCAACGCATGTATGAGTATATGTACGCACAAAAAACATGCACACTTTGATTGTGCTTTTTGCATTTGTGGTTTTAAACGAAGACCCATGCGAAACGGAATTGGTGGAAATGATATTGCGCGTTGAAGATTGCTCTACGCACAGTTCGAAGACTATACACAAAGGGTAATTCTCATTAATAAAAATGAGTCTCCCGTATAAGTCATTTGATTTGTGGCCGAAGTAATCGTTGCCAAAGACTGCTGAAGAAAAACCTTGGCGGGTTTAGAAACAGCTGTACAGTCTGCCTGGCAACCGTAGCAAATACATTTCACCAATTTCTTCTTTTTAAGTTGATTCTGAAAAAGAAACAACATAAAGGTCTCGAACCAGAATAAAAAACTGCTCAAGTCATAATAATGATAAAAGACCGAATAAATAACAAAAAAACGAAAAAACTATTAAAAAGGATTGGTACGCCCTAATGTGCAACGCATGTATGAGTATATGTACGCACAAAAAACATGCACACTTTGATTGTGCTTTTTGCATTTGTGGTTTTCAACGAAGACCCATGCGAAACGGAATTGGTGGAAATGATATTGCGCGTTGAAGATTGCTCTACGCACAGTTCGAAGACTATACACAAAGGGTAATTCTCATTAATAAAAATGAGTCTCCCGTATAAGTCATTTGATTTGTGGCCGAAGTAATCGTTGCCAAAGACTGCTGAAGAAAAACCTTGGCGGGTTTAGAAACAGCTGTACAGTCTGCCTGGCAACCGTAGCAAATACATTTCACCAATTTCTTCTTTTTAAGTTGATTCTGAAAAAGAAACAACATAAAGGTCTCGAACCAGAATAAAAAACTGCTCAAGTCATAATAATGATAAAAGACCGAATAAATAACAAAAAAACGAAAAAACTATTAAAAAGGATTGGTACGCCCTAATGTGCAACGCATGTATGAGTATATGTACGCACAAAAAACATGCACACTTTGATTGTGCTTTTTGCATTTGTGGTTTTCAACGAAGACCCATGCGAAACGGAATTGGTGGAAATGATATTGCGCGTTGAAGATTGCTCTACGCACAGTTCGAAGACTATACACAAAGGGTAATTCTCATTAATAAAAATGAGTCTCCCGTATAAGTCATTTGATTTGTGGCCGAAGTAATCGTTGCCAAAGACTGCTGAAGAAAAACCTTGGCGGGTTTAGAAACAGCTGTACAGTCTGCCTGGCAACCGTAGCAAATACATTTCACCAATTTCTTCTTTTTAAGTTGATTCTGAAAAAGAAACAACATAAAGGTCTCGAACCAGAATAAAAAACTGCTCAAGTCATAATAATGATAAAAGACCGAATAAATAACAAAAAAAACGAAAAAAATGACTTTTATTTTAAATGTCGTAAATAAAATTCAATCATTGACTTTTATTTTTTAAGTCGCAATTATAAGTCATATTCGTTAATGCCACTAAATAAGAGAGTTATTGCTATACGAAATACAAAGTGTCCCTAATCTGGTTTCATTATATAGGGTCATCCATCAAAAGATGTTTTTTCAGAACAAAAAAATTACAAAAATTCAAATCAAGTGTGGAATCTTTACTGGTAATTTGAAAGGACATTTTATGGCAATTATTTTTTTAATTTATAAATTCCTTCAAATGTTGCCCGCAACTACGCCTCAGTGTTTCCATTCTGAGGGTCCAATTTTGGATGACTCGTTCGAGCATTTCGACCGGTATGGATTTAATTGCACGCGTAATGTTGGCTTTCAATACCTGAATCGTAGGTGGTAAAGTCCAAAGTCTATGCTGACGACTTTGGACTTTACGTTTCCCCAAAGAAAAATGTCTAAAGGTGTAATATCACTCGATCTAGGCGACCAACTCACCTGTCCAAAACGAAAAATTAGCTTTTCGAATTCGATTTTCGAATTGAGCTCTCAATAGATCCATTGTTTGAGCAGCAAGTGGCGCCGTCCTGTTTCTGTCGTAAGGATTACGGGCTTCAATCTCAGGTAGCATAAAGATCGATATCAAGGCGCGATAGCGAGCACCTTTTAGGTTGCGTTCCGGCATTATCATTTTTGAAAAAATATGCACCGATGATTCCACCAGCTTATAAACCGTACCAAACAATTTTGTTTATTGGCTTTGCCGTTGAGCGAAAAATGGGCCTCATCACTAAACAAAATTTTGGTCGAAAACAGCGGATCTTCCCGTTTCTCACCGAACGCTAATTTCCATAGAACAGTTGCCAACATATGAAGGTAATTATATTCAAAAAAAATAAATGCCATAAAATGTAGTTTTAAATTACAAATAAAGATTCCATACTTGATTTGAATTTTTGTACCCTCCACCATACAATGGAGGGTATATTAGTTTTGTCATTCTGTCTGTAACACCTTGAAATAATCATCGGAGACCTTCGTAAAATTCTAAGACGATCTATCCATGTTGTCCGGCTGTCCGTCTGTTGAAAACAAGATAGAGCCTGCACGAAAACAGCTAGGGTGCTGAAATTTGGCACAAACATATGTAGTTAACCTAGCATGGTTGGTATTAAAAATGTGCTATATAGGTGTTGGAGACCCTCAACCGACACTACCTCATAAAAATTAGTTTTTTATTTGGAAATATCCGTCCAGTTTCTTGAGCAAAATCATTGAAATTTTGCAAATAATAATCTCTATATAGGCGCAATCATCTGTGTAAAAGTGGTTTAGATTGGGCCAACATTTCTTGAACATCCCATACAAACGGCCTTATGGGCCTTGAGAAATAATATGACTATAACTCACCACAATCTTGACCTATCGAAATGAAATTTTACACATCAAGATTTCTCTATACAATACACTTCTACGGTTGAGATCGGAAAAGTCCTACTGGTACCTCCCACACTAACGGTCTCATGGGCCTTGAAAAATAATATGACAATAACTCACCACACACTTGACCTATCGAGATCAAATTTTCTACATAAAGATTTTTATGTAGCCAATTTTTATGCGCCAAATTCTGGCAAATTTTCGGCATAAAGATAAATATATAGAACAGTCTTTTGCGCTATATTTGGCTAAGATGGAAAAGGCCCTACTGGTACCTCCCACACAAACAGTCTCATGGGCCTTTAAAAATAATATGACAATAACTCACTACAAACTTGACCTATCGAGATCAAATTTTCTACATAAAGATTTTTATGTAGCCAATTTTTATGCGCCAAATTCTGTTGAGATCGGAAAAGTCCTACTGGTACCTTCCACACAAACGGTCTCATGGGCTTTGAGAAATAATGTGACGATAACTCACTACAAGCTTTACCTATTTCTATATAGAACATACTTCCGCACCAAATTTGGTTGAGATTAGGTAGTCCCTTCCGGTACCTCCCCTACATATTACTACCTGTAATATTTAAAAAAAATACTTAGTCTCTTATGTTTACCTAAAGGTAAAAATATAGTTTTATTGTATCTTGTGTTTTTTCGCCTAATTGCTATTTTTTACAATAGGCAAAGGTTTAGATTGCATAACCCAATTTGTTCTTGGGTTTCTATCAATGGTCAGGATAATAAAAAATTAAAATAATTAAAAATCTCAACAAAAAGTGTACAATAATCGAACAAGTCAGTGTCATCTATATATGTCAGTGTATATATCCAAATATTGTGTGTTTGTACCGCCGATAACTTTAAAACAATCTAATTCGAGTGTTTATTACATACTCTACATTTTTAACAAGTGAACGTGAAAACAGCAACAAGCTACATATATGAAGGTGCTTTGTATCTCAAATCTTCTTGAAATATATAATCCGTACCTTTAAAAGTATGCCAAGACTGCGAAGACAATCTGCCCAACAGAGAAGACGTTTGGTCAGACAGGCAGTTATTCAACACAGAGACGATCATCCAGAAGATGGAACCAGAAACTCTCAGCATTGCAGCAAGAAGACTGAATGCCGAATATCGTCAGCAGGGGCTTCAGCGTGATCGCGATGCCCACGCATCGAGAAGACAAAACACAAGCTATAGAAATGAAGATCAGGAAAGGGATACAGAAGAACGTTCATCACATCGTGAAGATCCAGCATATATACAAGAGGAACGAGGAAGGACCAACCTGCCGCGTTCACTGCGACGAAGGAACCCCACATATATGCAAAGTGAACGAGAATGGAACACACAAAGGAGGTCATCCCGACGACAAGATACAACGTACATGCGTTCACTGCGACGACGGAACCCCACATATATGCAAAGTGAACGAGAATGGAATTCGAAAAGGCGGTCATCACGACGACAAAATACAACATACATGCAAGGAGAACGAGAAAGGACGAATCGGTGGCGATCACTTCGAAGACAGGACCCCACATTTATACAAAATGAACGACAACGGAATACGCAATGGTGGTCATCACGACGACAAAATACAACACACATGCAAGGAGAACGAAGAAGGACCAATCGCCGGCGGTCACTGCGACGCCAGGACCCCACATATATACAAAGTGAACGTGAACGGAAGACACGAAGAAGATCGGCAAGGCGACAAGATGAAACGTATACAGTGCGGGAGCAGGAATTAGCATCTTCCAGACGCCAAATGCCTCAAACTCGGTCAGGTAATCTTCGAATAAGGGCAAGTTTACGTGCATGGCTTTATCGAATGAACCCAGTAAACCGTCTGGTTGAAAACGCAAGAGAAACATTGCGAAGAAGGCAAATCAGACAAAATCTTTCGCCGGAGTCCAGTTATAATAAATTATATTAGTTATATTGCTTTAAATAAATTAAAATAAATAAATTACAAAAATTAAAAAAAAAATAGTTTTTTATTTGGGAATCTGGCACAGCCAAACTTAACATTTTTTACTTGTTATATTTTTTTGTTCTGAAAAATAAATACCTCTAAATGGATCATGGCAGAAGTTACAGATTCCTGAATGTGTGCATGTTTTTCACGTATACGACATTGAAGAACAAATGCTACCTTATAGCACTAAGATCGGTACCAAGAAGAAACTAAGTGTAGCCATCTCGAGGCAACTATCATAGCGCGCTTAATCTTTTCTTTAAGCGGTTATGAATTTTTATTTTTATTGCGCCTAGAATTGCAAGTAACAAACGAATTATTAAATTTGGGTCCCGAGTTTCTGCGCAATGTGCCAAGTTTGTCCTACTACCAATAAAATCAAATCAATCGCACTAAGCTGGTTTTACATATATATTGTATATTAAGTAAATTTTGTATTATTCGATATAACTTTTATATGTACATAATTAAGTTGTTTTATAAAAAAAATCAAAAATACTTTTTATGTTAACATTTTTTTTTATTTTGAAGCAGACTCTTTACCGGGTTTATGCAGTACGGACTGCAAAGAACTACTATTAAATTTGTGCAGTGTAGACGACTAGGAATACGGTTTCAATTAAATTCAAAGTACATAATGCATTAATTATATAAATTTCGTATTATTCGATTTGTCTTTCATATGTATGTACATAAATTAGGTGTTGTATCAAAGAATAGAAAGTCCTGTTTTGGTACAAATTTTATTATAAAAGCAAATAATACGAATCGTAAGAAACATTAGGCTTTAGACTCATATTGTATGAATCTTATGTATGAGGCAGATTGTAAACCACCAGTGAACACCTGTGGCAAAGTAGCGGCATACATGGTGGTTCCATAATAAGCGTTAATTCTACAAAAACCAATTAAATCAATCGAAAACTATGTATTTGTGCATGTATGCATATTAGGGCGGGTCGATTTCTAGGGAGGCACAAAAATCGCTCAAGTGACAAGAAAAATCGTATTCTAGGGATCAAATAAAAAACTTTGACCTAGGAACCATACCTCTAAAACGAATTCTGATGTCCCGAATTTTGATCCGTACTTGAAAGCAAAAAAGACTTCAAACAAAATTCTCTTTTTTATTTTCTTCTCTATTACTAAGTTAAATTAATTTTACATTTAAATAGGTACGTTTCGACTAAATAAATTTCTAAAGAAAAAAATAAACTCCAAAAATGAAAAAAACAGCCATTTCGCTGATTTTTTCATGTAAAGTGCCAAAAATGGGGAAGCACCCAGGGAGGTTCCAGGGTGTGTGCCACTGGAAATTGGGTCGGTCATACATTTACACTTCGGCGATGTTTTAATCGTCCCGCCCTAATGTATATATAATTAAATATATATATATATATATATATATATATATATATATATATATATATATATATATATATATATATATATATATATATATATATATATATATATATATATATATATATATATATATATATATATATATATATATATATATATATATATATATATATATATATTGTGCAAAACCAATAATTGTATTTTTTAATAGCGCAAACATGATACCTAGCGATCTAAATCGAGAAGTTTTTGCAATTTGCAATTAACGGAACAGGTTAGAAATCAAATTTACGAAATTGTTGCAAATGCGATAACCGGAACAGGCCTGATGTTAATCTAGAAAAGTGTGAGGCAATTGTATTAAGAATGTTTCTCAACACCATTAAATTTCAGAACATGTAGCCAAGTAACTCTACTGCGGATACTATCCTCTATTTGACAGAGGAAGGCGCAAATGGAATGACAATTAAACGGACAAATATAACTCATAGGTAAAAATATTTTACGGGAGAATGAATACTTTAAAGTTACTCCATGAACCTTTACGGGGTATATGTATATAATCAGATTGGTGTAAAAATAAAAATTAGAAAACTAAAGAATAATGTAAGTTCATATTATTCAATATTTTCTTCCATGGCTAGTTCTTTTGATTTTTGTCTATTGATTAATGGCATAAAGCTCCAAAGACTTGCACCAGCAAGTAAGATAAGGCCTAATGTGTGAAAAAGGGGATCGTATTTCCCAACAGATTCGAACCAAAGACCAGACAGTGGAGGGCCGACTAGTTGGAGAATTCCATTTACAAACAGACTGATGCCGTATGATGACGTCAAACGCTCAGTTCCCAACATATCAGCCATGATGACAGCGGTGATGCCCACAAACTCCAGAAGCTAGGCCAAATGCTGCACACTAAAAACTTAACATTCCGTAGCTCGTGGAAAATGGGAGTATGGCTAAGCTAACGCCAAGCCGCCTATGAAATACCATGTTTTTGGTATGAAACCCAAATCTGAAAGTGCTGAACCACCGATACGACCAATTAGATCAGTAGCAGAAACAATCGATATAAGATAAGCTGCCAGGGATTTATCAAAACCCTACGCAACCCCGTATGCCGGTAATAGTATTATAAAATTTGTGTATCCGATCGCGTTCGTGGAATTCGATATCAATATTACTAAGTATGCTGGATCCGTTAGTAGACTTAAGTCAAAGAAGATGGTGCAAAGAAGATGGTGGCACAGCGTAAAGCGATGATTGCGAATTTAAGTGGCCTGCTGTTGTAAATGTTTGGTTTCGCTGTGGTATGCGCACAGGAGTGCTGACTTTACGTATCCGAGACGAGGAAGATGAATTAAACTCATCCTAATTCTTTCCATGTTTTGCACGACGGTAGCTGAAGCACTTCTTACAAACTGCGGATCGTCGTCAATTATGTTATAAGTTTGCAATTCCTGTGATACAACGGGTGGTGAATTGAACGGAACAAGTTGGTCTTTGGCACCAAATATTTCGTCTTCATGTGATTCATCGAACTTTAATACTATGCCGATGTCCTCTTCTTCGGTACCATATACCAGAAAACTGATGAAAGCGAAGGCCTTCATAATTGACACGCAATTGGTAATATCGGCATCAACTCCATTTAACGACCATTTTTCCCTGACATCAGAGAAGAGAATCGAGGGCAAAATGATGTTGCATACTGAGGTGGAGCAAATGACCGGCTTTAACTTGAGTTCCTTGGGACCTATGACTATTGACCATATTAAGGATATTGCTGTCTTAAAGGGCCAGATCGAAGAATTAAAGAAGGATAAATTGATTATTAAGATGTCTCAGTACAATACCACGACCTTAATCTTGAGTATTCAATTATTTCATAATTTTAATTTTATTAACAGATTATGCATAAAAGTCATCATTAATGGTAGTGATTTTTATTTATAAAAGTCCCATATAAAAATCTGTCAGTGACTTTAATTAATTAAAGTCCTAAAAAATATCAGTCACTGACTTGTTTTTGTAAGTCAACAATGAAAATAAATAAATGACTTTTATATTAAATGTCCTAAATAAAATTCAATCATTGACTTTTATTTTTCAAGTCGCAATTATAAGTCATATTCGTTAATGCCACTAAATAAGTGAGTTATTGCTATACGAAATACAAAGTGTCCCTAATCTGGTTTCATTATATAGGGTCATCCATCGAAAGATGTTTTTTCAGAACAAAAAAATTACAAAAATTCAAATCAAGTGTGTAATCTTTACTGGTAATTTGAAAGGACATTTTATGGCAATTATTTTTTTAATTTATAAATTCCTTCAAATGTTGCCCGCAACTACGCCTCAGTGTTTCCATTCTGAGGGTCCAATTTTGGATGACTCGTTCGAGCATTTCGACCGGTATGGATTTAATTGCACGCGTAATGTTGGCTTTCAATACCTGAATCGTAGGTGGTTTGTCAGCATAGACTTTGGACTTTACGTTACCCAAAAATGTCTAAAGGTGTAATATCACTCGATCTAGGCGACCAACTCACCTGTCCAAAACGAAAAATTAGCTTTTCGAATTCGATTTTCGAATTGAGCTCTCAATAGATCCATTGTTTGAGCAGCAAGTGGCGCCGTCCTGTTTCTGTCGTCAGGATTACGGGCTTCAATCTCAGGTAGCATAAAGATCGATATCAAGGCGCGATAGCGAGCACCTTTTAGGTTACGTTCCGGCATTATCATTTTTGAAAAAATATGCACCGATGATTCCACCAGCTTATAAACCGCACCAAACAATTTTGTTTATTGGCTTTGCCGTTGAGCGAAAAATGGGCCTCATCACTAAACAAAATTTTGGTCGAAAACAGCGGATCTTTCCGTTTCTCACCGAACGCTAATTTCCATAGAACAGTTGCCAACATATGAAGGTAATTATATTCAAAAAAAAAATAAATGCCATAAAATGTAGTTTTAAATTACAAATAAAGATTCCATACTTGATTTGAATTTTTGTACCCTCCACCATACAATGGAGGGTATATTAGTTTTGTCATTCTGTCTGTAACACCTTGAAATAATCATCGGAGACCTTCGTAAAATTCTAAGACGATCTATCCATGTTGTCCGGCTGTCCGTCTGTTGAAAACAAGATAGAGCCTGCACGAAAACAGCTAGGGTGCTGAAATTTGGCACAAACATGTGTAGTTAACCTAGCATGGTTGGTATTAAAAATGTGCTATATAGGTGTTGGAGACCCTCAACCGACACTACCTCATAAAAATTAGTTTTTTATTTGGAAATATCCGTCCAGTTTCTTGAGCAAAATCATTGAAATTTTGCAAATAATAATCTCTATATAGGCGCAATCATCTGTGTAAAAATGGTTTAGATTGGGCCAACATTTCTTGAACATCCCATACAAACGGCCTTATGGGCCTTGAGAAATAATATGACTATAACTCACCACAATCTTGACCTATCGAAATGAAATTTTACACATCAAGATTTCTCTATACAACACACTTCTACGGTTGAGATCGGAAAAGTCCTACTGGTACCTCCCACACTAACGGTCTCATGGGCCTTGAAAAATAATATGACAATAACTCACCACACACTTGACCTATCGAGATCAAATTTTCTACATAAAGATTTTTATGTAGCCAATTTTTATGCGCCAAATTCTGGCAAATTTTCGGCATAAAGATAAATATATAGAACAGTCTTTTGCGCTATATTTGGCTAAGATGGAAAAGGCCCTACTGGTACCTCCCACACAAACAGTCTCATGGGCCTTTAAAAATAATATGACAATAACTCACTACAAACTTGACCTATCGAGATCAAATTTTCTACATAAAGATTTTTATGTAGCCAATTTTTATGCGCCAAATTCTGTTGAGATCGGAAAAGTCCTACTGGTACCTTCCACACAAACGGTCTCATGGGCTTTGAGAAATAATGTGACGATAACTCACTACAAGCTTTACCTATTTCTATATAGAACATACTTCCGCACCAAATTTGGTTGAGATTAGGTAGTCCCTTCCGGTACCTCCCCTACATATTACTACCTGTAATATTTAAAAAAAATACTTAGTCTCTTATGTTTACCTAAAGGTAAAAATATAGTTTTATTGTATATTTGTGTTTTTTCGCCTAATTGCTATTTTTTACAATAGGCAAAGGTTTAGATTGCATAACCCAATTTGTTCTTGGGTTTCTATCAATGGTCAGGATAATAAAAAATTAAAATAATTAAAAATCTCAACAAAAAGTGTACAATAATCGAACAAGTCAGTGTCATCTATATATGTCAGTGTATATATCCAAATATTGTGTGTTTGTACCGCCGATAACTTTAAAACAATCTAATTCGAGTGTTTATTACATACTCTACATTTTTAACAAGTGAACGTGAAAACAACAACAAGCTACATATATGAAGGTGCTTTGTATCTCAAATCTTCTTGAAATATATAATCCGTACCTTTAAAAGTATGCCAAGACTGCGAAGACAATCTGCCCAACAGAGAAGACGTTTGGTCAGACAGGCAGTTATTCAACACAGAGACGATCATCCAGAAGATGGAACCAGAAACTCTCAGCATTGCAGCAAGAAGACTGAATGCCGAATATCGTCAGCAGAGGCGTCAGCGTGATCGCGATGCCCACGCATCGAGAAGACAAAACACAAGCTATAGAAATGAAGATCAGGAAAGGAATACAGAAGAACGTTCATCATATCGTGAAGATCCAGCATATATGCAAGAGGAACGAGGAAGGACCAACCTGCCGCGTTCACTGCGACGACGGAACCCCACATATATGCAAAGTGAACGAGAATGGAATTCGAAAAGGCGGTCATCACGACGACAAAATACAACATACATGCAAGGAGAACGAGAAAGGACGAATCGGTGGCGATCACTTCGAAGACAGGACCCCACATTTATACAAAATGAACGACAACGGAATACGCAATGGTGGTCATCACGACGACAAAATACAACACACATGCAAGGAGAACGAAGAAGGACCAATCGCCGGCGGTCACTGCGACGCCAGGACCCCACATATATACAAAGTGAACGTGAACGGAAGACAAGAAGAAGATCGGCAAGGCGACAGGATGAAACGTATACAGTGCGGGAGCAGCATCTTCCAGACGCCAAATGCCTCAAACTCGGTCAGGTAATCTTAGAATAAGGGCAAGTTTACCTACAAGGCATTATCGAATGAACCCAGTAAACCGTCTGGTTGAAAACGCAAGAGAAACATTGCGAAGAAGGCAAATCAGACAAAATCTTTCGCCGAAGTCCAGTTATAATAAATTATATTAGTTATATTGCTTTAAATAAATTACAATAAATAAATTACAAAAATTAAAAAAAAAAATAGTTTTTTATTTGGGAATCTGGCACAGCCAAACTTAACATTTTTTACTTGTTATATTTTTTTGTTCTGAAAAAAATACCTCTAAATGGATCATGGCAGAAGTTACAGATTCCTGAATGTGTGCATGTTTTTCACGAATACGACATTGAAGAACAAATGCTACCTTATAGCACTAAGATCGGTACCAAGAAGAAACTAAGTGTAGCCATCTCGAGGCAACTATCATAGCGCGCTTAATCTTTTTTTTAAGCGGTTATGAATTTTTATTGCGCCTAGAATTGCAAGTAACAAACGAATTATTAAATTTGGGTCCCGAGTTTCTGCGCAATGTGCCAAGTTTGTCCTACTACCAATAAAATCAAATCAATCGCACTAAGCTGGTTTTTCATATATATTGTATATTAAGTAAATTTTGTATTATTCGATATAACTTTTATGTGTACATAATTAAGTTGTTTTATAAAAAAAATCAAAAATACTTTTTATGTTAACATTTTTTTTTGTGCATGTATGCATATTAGGGCGGGTCGATTTCTAGGGAGGCACAAAAATCGCTCAAGTGACAAGAAAATCGTATTCTAGGGATCAAATAAAAAACTTTGACCTAGGAACCATACCTCTAAAACGAATTCTGATGTCCCGAATTTTGACCCGTACTTGAAAGCAAAAAAGACTTCAAACAAAATTCTCTTTTTTATTTTCTTCTCTATTACTAAGTTAAATTAATTTTACATTTAAATAGGTACGTTTCGACTAAATAAATTTCTAAAGAAAAAAATAAACTCCAAAAATGAAAAACAGCCATTTCGCTGATTTTTTCATGTAAAGTGCCAAAAATGGAGTTTTTTTGTACGGGGAAGCACCCAGGGAGGTTCCAGGGTGTGTGCCACTGGAAATTGGGTCGGTCATACATTTACACTTCGGCGATGTTTTAATCGACCCGCCCTAATGTATATATAATTAAATATATATATATATACATATATATATATATATATATATATATATATATATATATATATATATATATATATATATATATATATATATATATATATATATATATATATATATATATATATATATATATATATATTGTGCAAAACCAATAATTGTATTTTTTAATAGCGCAAACATGATACCTAGCGATCTAAATCGAGAAGTTTTTGCAATTTGCAATTAACGGAACAGGTTAGAAATCAAATTTACGAAATTGTTGCAAATGCGATAACCGGAACAGGCCTGATGTTAATCTAGAAAAGTGTGAGGCAATTGTATTAAGAATGTTTCTCAACACCATTAAATTTCAGAACATGTAGCCAAGTAACTCTACTGCGGATACTATCCTCTATTTGACAGAGGAAGGCGCAAATGGAATGACAATTAAACGGACAAATATAACTCATAGGTAAAAATATTTTACGGGAGAATGAATACTTTAAAGTTACTCCATGAACCTTTACGGGGTATATGTATATAATCAGATTGGTGTAAAAATAAAAATTAGAAAACTAAAGAATAATGTAAGTTCATATTATTCAATATTTTCTTCCATGGCTAGTTCTTTTGATTTTTGTCTATTGATTAATGGCATAAAGCTCCAAAGACTTGCACCAGCAAGTAAGATAAGGCCTAATGTGTGAAAAAGGGGATCGTATTTCCCAACAGATTCGAACCAAAGACCAGACAGTGGAGGGCCGACTAGTTGGAGAATTCCATTTACAAACAGACTGATGCCGTATGATGACGTCAAACGCTCAGTTCCCAACATATCAGCCATGATGACAGCGGTGATGCCCACAAACTCCAGAAGCTAGGCCAAATGCTGCACACCAAAAACTTAACATTCCGTAGCTCGTGGAAAATGGGAGTATGGCTAAGCTAACGCCAAGCCGCCTATGAAATACCATGTTTTTGGTATGAAACCCAAATCTGAAAGTGCTGAACCACCGATACGACCAATTAGATCAGTAGCAGAAACAATCGATATAAGATAAGCTGCCAGGGATTTATCAAAACCCTACGCAACCCCGTATGCCGGTAATAGTATTATAAAATTTGTGTATCCGATCGCGTTCGTGGAATTCGATATCAATATTACTAAGTATGCTGGATCCGTTAGTAGACTTAAGTCAAAGAAGATGGTGCGCTCGCCGCTATCAGATTCTTCTTGTATATTGCTTTCAAAAATATCATCAGAGCAGGTTGCAGTGTTTACCACTAGCGACAGTCCGTAATGATAAATGTGACGAAAACTCCTTGGGTTGAAATGAAAGAGTACTCCCATGATACGGTGTGCTGATGTACTGGAAACTACTTGTGGATGGTGATAAACGAATTACTACGCAAAACATTCAAACGTTCAAGTTTATTGCTGAAGCGTCCACTTTCTGGCACAGCGTAAAGCGATGATTGCGAATTTAAGTGGCCTGCTGTTGTAAATGTTTGGTTTCGCTGTGGTATGCGCACAGGAGTGCTGACTTTACGTATCCGAGACGAGGAAGATGAATTAAACTCATCCTAATTCTTTCCATGTTTTGCACGACGGTAGCTGAAGCACTTCTTACAAACTGCGGATCGTCGTCAATTATGTTATAAGTTTGCAATTCCTGTGATACAACGGGTGGTGAATTGAACGGAACAAGTTGGTCTTTGGCACCAAATATTTCGTCTTCATGTGATTCATCGAACTTTAATACTATGCCGATGTCCTCTTCTTCGGTACCATATACCAGAAAACTGATGAAAGCGAAGGCCTTCATAATTGACACGCAATTGGTTTTCCCTGACATCAGAGAAGAGAATCGAGGGCAAAATGATGTTGCATACTGAGGTGGAGCAAATGACCGGCTTTAACTTGAGTTCCTTGGGACCTATGACTATTGACCATATTAAGGATATTGCTGTCTTAAAGGGCCAGATCGAAGAATTAAAGAAGGATAAATTGATTATTAAGATGTCTCAGTACAATACCACGACCTTAATCTTGAGTATTCAATTATTTCATAATTTTAATTTTATTAACAGATTATGCATAAAAGTCATCATTAATGGTAGTGATTTTTATTTATAAAAGTCCCATATAAAAATCTGTCAGTGACTTTAATTAATTAAAGTCCTAAAAAATATCAGTCACTGACTTGTTTTTGTAAGTCAACAATGAAAATAAATAAATGACTTTTATATTAAATGTCCTAAATAAAATTCAATCATTGACTTTTATTTTTCAAGTCGCAATTATAAGTCATATTCGTTAATGCCACTAAATAAGTGAGTTATTGCTATACGAAATACAAAGTGTCCCTAATCTGGTTTCATTATATAGGGTCATCCATCGAAAGATGTTTTTTCAGAACAAAAAAATTACAAAAATTCAAATCAAGTGTGTAATCTTTACTGGTAATTTGAAAGGACATTTTATGGCAATTATTTTTTTAATTTATAAATTCCTTCAAATGTTGCCCGCAACTACGCCTCAGTGTTTCCATTCTGAGGGTCCAATTTTGGATGACTCGTTCGAGCATTTCGACCGGTATGGATTTAATTGCACGCGTAATGTTGGCTTTCAATACCTGAATCGTAGGTGGTTTGTCAGCATAGACTTTGGACTTTACGTTACCCCAAAGAAAAATGTCTAAAGGTGTAATATCACTCGATCTAGGCGACCAACTCACCTGTCCAAAACGAAAAATTAGCTTTTCGAATTCGATTTTCGAATTGAGCTCTCAATAGATCCATTGTTTGAGCAGCAAGTGGCGCCGTCCTGTTTCTGTCGTCAGGATTAAGGGCTTCAATCTCAGGTAGCATAAAGATCGATATCAAGGCGCGATAGCGAGCACCTTTTAGGTTACGTTCCGGCATTATCATTTTTGAAAAAATATGCACCGATGATTCCACCAGCTTATAAACCGCACCAAACAATTTTGTTTATTGGCTTTGCCGTTGAGCGAAAAATGGGCCTCATCACTAAACAAAATTTTGGTCGAAAACAGCGGATCTTCCCGTTTCTCACCGAACGCTAATTTCCATAGAACAGTTGCCAACATATGAAGGTAATTATATTGAAAAAAAATAAATGCCATAAAATGAAGTTTTAAATTACAAATAAAGATTCCATACTTGATTTGAATTTTTGTACCCTCCACCATACAATGGAGGGTATATTAGTTTTGTCATTCTGTCTGTAACACCTTAAAATAATCATCGGAGACCTTCGTAAAATTCTAAGACGAACTATCCATGTTGTCCGGCTGTCCGTCTGTTGAAAACAAGATAGAGCCTGCACGAAAACAGCTAGGGTGCTGAAATTTGGCACAAACATGTGTAGTTAACCTAGCATGGTTGGTATTAAAAATGTGCTATATAGGTGTTGGAGACCCTCAACCGACACTACCTCATAAAAATTAGTTTTTTATTTGGAAATATCCGTCCAGTTTCTTGAGCAAAATCATTGAAATTTTGCAAATAATAATCTCTATATAGGCGCAATCATCTGTGTAAAAATGGTTTAGATTGGGCCAACATTTCTTGAACATCCCATACAAACGGCCTTATGGGCCTTGAGAAATAATATGACTATAACTCACCACAATCTTGACCTATCGAAATGAAATTTTACACATCAAGATTTCTCTATACAATACACTTCTACGGTTGAGATCGGAAAAGTCCTACTGGTACCTCCCACACGAACGGTCTCATGGGCCTTGAAAAATAATATGACAATAACTCACCACACACTTGACCTATCGAGATCAAATTTTCTACATAAAGATTTTTATGTAGCCAATTTTTATGCGCCAAACTCTGGCAAATTTTCGGCATAAAGATAAATATATAGAACAGTCTTTTGCGCTATATTTGGCTAAGATGGAAAAGGCCCTACTGGTACCTCCCACACAAACAGTCTCATGGGCCTTTAAAAATAATATGACAATAACTCACTACAAACTTGACCTATCGAGATCAAATTTTCTACATAAAGATTTTTATGTAGCCAATTTTTATGCGCCTAATTCTGTTGAGATCGGAAAAGTCCTACTGGTACCTTCCACACAAACGGTCTCATGGGCTTTGCAAGCTTTACCTATTTCTATATAGAACATACTTCCTCACCAAATTTGGTTGAGATTAGGTAGTCCCTTCCGGTACCTCCCCTACATATTACTACCTGTAATATTTAAAAAAAATACTTAGTCTCTTATGTTTACCTAAAGGTAAAAATATAGTTTTATTGTATATTTGTGTTTTTTCGCCTAATTGCTATTTTTTACAATAGGCAAAGGTTTAGATTGCATAACCCAATTTGTTCTTGGGTTTCTATCAATGGTCAGGAGAATTAAAAATTAAAATAATTAAAAATCTCAATAAAAAGTGTACAATAATCGAACAAGTCAGTGTCATCTATATATGTCAGTGTATATATCCAAATATTGTGTGTTTGTACCGCCGATAACTTTAAAACAATCTAATTCGAGTGTTTATTACATACTCTACATTTTTAACAAGTGAACGTGAAAACAACAACAAGCTACATATATGAAGGTGCTTTGTATCTCAAATCTTCTTGAAATATATAATCCGTACCTTTAAAAGTATGCCAAGACTGCGAAGACAATCTGCCCAACAGAGAAGACGTTTGGTCAGACAGGCAGTTATTCAACACAGAGACGATCATCCAGAAGATGGAACCAGAAACTCTCAGCATTGCAGCAAGAAGACTGAATGCCGAATATCGTCAGCAGAGGCGTCAGCGTGATCGCGATGCCCACGCATCGAGAAGACAAAACACAAGCTATAGAAATGAAGATCAGGAAAGGAATACAGAAGAACGTTCATCATATCGTGAAGATCCAGCATATATGCAAGAGGAACGAGGAAGGACCAACCTGCCGCGTTCACTGCGACGAAGGAACCCCAACACACAAAGGAGGTCATCCCGACGACAAGATACAACGTACATGCGTTCACTGCGACGACGGAACCCCACATATATGCAAAGTGAACGAGAATGGAATTCGAAAAGACGACGACAAAATACAACATACATGCAAGGAGAACGAGAAAGGACGAATCGGTGGCGATCACTTCGAAGACAGGACCCCACATTTATGCAAAATGAACGACAACGGAATACGCAATGGCGGTCATCACGACGACAAAATACAACACACATGCAAGGAGAACGAAGAAGGACCTATCGCCGGCGGTCACTGGACGCCAGGACCCCACATATATACAAAGTGAACGTGAACGGAAGACACGAAGAAGATCGGCAAGGCGACAAGATGAAACGTATACAGTGCGGGAGCAGGAATTAGCATCTTCCAGACGCCAAATGCCTCAAACTCGGTCAGGTAATCTTCGAATAAGGGCAAGTTTACGTACAAGGCATTATCGAATGAACCCAGTAAACCGTTTGGTTGAAAACGCAAGAGAAACATTGCGAAGAAGGCAAATCAGACAAAATCTTTCGCCGGAGTCCAGTTATAATAAATTATATTAGTTATATTGCTTTAAATAAATTACAATAAATAAATTACAAAAATTAAAAAAAAATAGTTTTTTATTTGGGAATCTGGCACAGCCAAACTTAACATTTTTTACCTGTTATATTTTTTTGTTCTGAAAAAAATACCTCTAAATGGATCATGGTAGAAGTTACAGATTCCTGAATGTGTGCATGTTTTTCACGAATACGACATTGAAGAACAAATGCTACCTTATAGCACTAAGATCGGTACCAAGAAGAAACTAAGTGTAGCCATCTCGAGGCAACTATCATAGCGCGCTTAATCTTTTCTTTAAGCGGTTATGAATTTTTATTTTTATTGCGCCTAGAATTGCAAGTAACAAACGAATTATTAAATTTGGGTCCCGAGTTTCTGCGCAATGTGCCAAGTTTGTCCTACTACCAATAAAATCAAATCAATCGCACTAAGCTGGTTTTACATATATATTGTATATTAAGTAAATTTTGTATTATTCGATATAACTTTTATATGTACATAATTAAGTTGTTTTATAAAAAAAATCAAAAATACTTTTTATGTTAACATTTTTTTTTTTATTTTGAAGCAGACTCTTTACCGGGTTTATGTAGTACGGACTGCAAAGAACTACTATTAAATTTGTGCAGTGTAGACGACTAGGAATACGGTTTCAATTAAATTCAAAGTACATAATGCATTAATTATATAAATTTCGTATTATTCGATTTGTCTTTCATATGTATGTACATAAATTAGGTGTTGTATCAAAGAATAGAAAGTCCTGTTTTGGTACAGCGCGGGAGCAGGAATTAGCATCTTCCAGACGCCAAATGCCTCAAACTCGGTCAGGTAATCTTCGAATAAGGGCAAGTTTACGTACAAGGCTTTATCGAATGAACCCAGTAAACCGTCTGGTTGAAAACGCAAGAGAAACATTGCGAAGAAGGCAAATCAGACAAAATCTTTCGCCGAAGTCCAGTTATAATAAATTATATTAGTTATATTGCTTTAAATAAATTACAATAAATAAATTACAAAAATTAAAAAAAAATAGTTTATTATTTGGGAATCTGGCACAGCCAAACTTAACATTTTTTACTTGTTATATTTTTTTGTTCTGAAAAAAATACCTCTAAATGGATCATGGTAGAAGTTACAGATTCCTGAATGTGTGCATGTTTTTCACGAATACGACATTGAAGAACAAATGCTACCTTATAGCACTAAGATCGGTACCAAGAAGAAACTAAGTGTAGCCATCTCGAGGCAACTATCATAGCGCGCTTAATCTTTTCTTTAAGCGGTTATGAATTTTTATTGCGCCTAGAATTGCAAGTAACAAACGAATTATTAAATTTGGGTCCCGAGTTTCTGCGCAATGTGCCAAGTTTGTCCTACTACCAATAAAATCAAATCAATAGCACTAAGCTGGTTTTACATATATATTGTATATTAAGTAAATTTTGTATTATTCGATATAACTTTTATATGTACATAATTAAGTTGTTTTATAAAAAAAATCAAAAATACTTTTTATGTTAACATTTTTTTTTATTTTGAAGCAGACTCTTTACCGGGTTTATGCAGTACGGACTGCAAAGAACTACTATTAAATTTGTGCAGTGTAGACGACTAGGAATACGGTTTCAATTAAATTCAAAGTACATAATGCATTAATTATATAAATTTCGTATTATTCGATTTGTCTTTCATATGTATGTACATAAATTAGGTGTTGTATCAAAGAATAGAAAGTCCTGTTTTGGTACAAATTTTATTATAAAAGCAAATAATACGAATCGTAAGAAACATTAGGTTTTAGACTCATATTGTATGAATCTTATGTATGAGGCAGATTGTAAACCACCAGTGAACACCTGTGGCAAAGTAGCGGCATACATGGTGGTTCCATAATAAGCGTTAATTCTACAAAAACCAATTAAATCAATCGAAAACTATGTATTTGTGCATGTATGCATATTAGGGCGGGTCGATTTCTAGGGAGGCACAAAAATCGCTCAAGTGACAAGAAAAATCGTATTCTAGGGATCAAATAAAAAACTTTGACCTAGGAACCATACCTCTAAAACGAATTCTGATGTCCCGAATTTTGACCCGTACTAGAAAGCAAAAAAGACTTCAAACAAAATTCTCTTTTTTATTTTCTTCTCTATTACTAAGTTAAATTAATTTTACATTTAAATAGGTACGTTTCGACTAAATAAATTTCTAAAGAAAAAAATAAACTCCAAAAATGAAAAAACAGCCATTTCGCTGTTTTTTCATGTAAAGTGCCAAAAATGGAGTTTTTTTGTACGGGGAAGCACCCAGGGAGGTTCCAGGGTGTGTGCCACTGGAAATTGGGTCGGTCATACATTTACACTTCGGCGATGTTTTAATCGACCCGCCCTAATGTATATATAATTAAATATATATATATATATATATATATATATATATATATATATATATATATATATATATATATATATATATATATATATATATATATATATATATATATATATATATATATATATATATATATATATATATATATATATATATATATATATATATATATTAACCAAATGTATATATATACTACACATCCATACGTTACAACAATTACAGTACGGCTCGGGATTGTAAGGATATGGTGTTAGGTATTTTTTGCTCCGAACGGCTTAATAAATTTAAAACGAACGACACTGTTATTAAGAAGTACCATACAGTTATGGTGACATAAATGTATATTCAGTCAGGCCTGTTACGAAATGAATCAAAACGTAAGAAGTACTTTTGGGTTGTTCCGGTAATTGTACGATTTAAGTCGGTACTTGTAATTGAAAATTTTCATTTCCAAAGTATTTCCTTCCCAATGTGAAAAGGAGAGCAGCTGCAACAACTCAATTCTACTTCATTTTGTGTAAACCGAAACAAATTGGTATTTTTGTTTGCAAGACATATACTAACTTAAAATGAGGCATAAATATGTGTTAATAATTTATTTTTTTAATAAACAAATGATTGTGTATTGTCGCTGGAGGTATAAACAAACTGCTAAGACTGCTTAACAATATACGAATTTATTGACATATGTGACAGCGCATAGAGAAAGGGACCTAAGGGTAAAAAAAATCAACTTTCACGTTTTGTTTATGTGGACAACATCTGAGCATCGAATGAGACCGATCTCATGCCCCAAGTGTTCCCTCCCAGAGGTATGCGCGTTTTATGAAAGTGATGGTACACCAAAGATACACGTACTTAAATCTTTAAAATGGCTCTCCTGAACAAAACTGATTTTTACCCTTAGGTCCCTTTCTATTTTGCGCGTCACATATGTGACAGCGCAAAGAGAAAGTGACCTAAGGGTAAAAAAAATCAATTTTCACTTTTTCTCTTTTTGATGTGGACAACATCTGAGCATCGAATGAGACCGATCCCATGCCCCAAAAGTGTTCCCTCCCAGAGATATGCGCGTTTTATGAAAGTGATGGTACACCAAAGACACACGTATTTAAATCTTTAAAATGGCTCTCCTGAACAAAAAGGTTTTTACCCTTAGGTCCCTTTCTATTTTGCGCGTCACATATGTACACATATTTTGCTTTTTGTGCAAAACCAATAATTGTATTTTTTAATAGCGCAAACATGATACCTAGCGATCTAAATCGAGAAGTTTTTGCAATTTGCAATTAACGGAACAGGTTAGAAATCAAATTTACGAAATTGTTGCAAATGCGATAACCGGAACAGGCCTGATGTTAATCTAGAAAAGTGTGAGGCAATTGTATTAAGAATGTTTCTCAACACCATCAAATTTCAGAACATGTAGCCAAGTAACTCTACTGCGGATACTATCCTCTATTTGACAGAGGAAGGCGCAAATGGAATGACAATTAAACGGACAAATATAACTCATAGGTAAAAATATTTTACGGGAGAATGAATACTTTAAAGTTACTCCATGAACCTTTACGGGGTATATGTATATAATCAGATTGGTGTAAAAATAAAAATTAGAAAACTAAAGAATAATGTAAGTTCATATTATTCAATATTTTCTTCCATGGCTAGTTCTTTTGATTTTTGTCTATTGATTAATGGCATAAAGCTCCAAAAACTTGCATCAGCAAGTAAGATAAGGCCTAATGTGTGAAAAAGGGGATCGTATTTCCCAACAGATTCGAACCAAAGACCAGACAGTGGAGGGCCGACTAGTTGGAGAATTCCATTTACAAACAGACTGATGCCGTATGATGACGTCAAACGCTCAGTTCCCAACATATCAGCCATGATGACAGCGGTGATGCCCACAAACTCCAGAAGCTAGGCCGAATGCTGCACACCAAAAACTTAACATTCCGTAGCTCGTGGAAAATGGGAGTATGGCTAAGCTAACGCCAAGCCGCCTATGAAATACCATGTTTTTGGTATGAAACCCAAATCTGAAAGTGCTGAACCACCGATACGACCAATTAGATCAGTAGCAGAAACAATCGATATAAGATAAGCTGCCAGGGATTTATCAAAACCCTACGCAACCCCGTATGCCGGTAATAGTATTATAAAATTTGTGTATCCGATCGCGTTCGTGGAATTCGATATCAATATTACTAAGTATGCTGGATCCGTTAGTAGACTTAAGTCAAAGAAGATGGTGCGCTCGCCGCTATCAGATTCTTCTTGTATATTGCTTTCAAAAATATCATCAGAGCAGTTGCAGTGTTTACCGCTGTTCCACTAGCGACAGTCCGTAATGATAAATGTGACGAAAACTCCTTGGGTTGAAATGAAAGAGTACTCCCATGATACGGTGTGCTGATGTACTGGAAACTACTTGTGGATGGTGATACGTGACAAACGGTTCTTCGAATTACTACGCAAAACATTCAAACGTTCAAGTTTATTGCTGAAGCGTCCACTTTCTGGCACAGCGTAAAGCGATGATTGCGAATTTAAGTGACCTGCTGTTGTAAATGTTTGGTTTCGCTGTGGTATGCGCACAGGAGTGCTGACTTTACGTATCCGAGTCGAGGAAGATGAATTAAACTCATCCTAATTCTTTCCATGTTTTGCACGACGGTAGCTGAAGCACTTCTTACAAACTGCGGATCGTCGTCAATTATGTTATAAGTTTGCAATTCCTGTGATACAACGGGTGGTGAATTGAACGGAACAAGTTGGTCTTTGGCACCAAATATTTCGTCTTCATGTGATTCATCGAACTTTAATACTATGCCGATGTCCTCTTCTTCGGTACCATATACCAGAAAACTGATGAAAGCGAAGGCCTTCATAATTGACACGCAATTGGTAATATCGGCATCAACTCCATTTAACGACCATTTTTCCCTGACATCAGAGAAGAGAATCGAGGGCAAAATGATGTTGCATACTGAGGTGGAGCAAATGACCGGCTTTAACTTGAGTTCCTTGGGACCTATGACTATTGACCATATTAAGGATATTGCTGTCTTAAAGGGCCAGATCGAAGAATTAAAGAAGGATAAATTGATTATTAAGATGTCTCAGTACAATACCACGACCTTAATCTTGAGTATTCAATTATTTCATAATTTTAATTTTATTAACAGATTATGCATAAAAGTCATCATTAATGGTAGTGATTTTTATTTATAAAAGTCCCATATAAAAATCTGTCAGTGACTTTAATTAATTAAAGTCCTAAAAAATATCAGTCACTGACTTGTTTTTGTAAGTCAACAATGAAAATAAATAAATGACTTTTATATTAAATGTCCTAAATAAAATTCAATCATTGACTTTTATTTTTCAAGTCGCAATTATAAGTCATATTCGTTAATGCCACTAAATAAGTGAGTTATTGCTATACGAAATACAAAGTGTCCCTAATCTGGTTTCATTATATAGGGTCATCCATCGAAAGATGTTTTTTCAGAACAAAAAAAATTACAAAAATTCAAATCAAGTGTGTAATCTTTACTGGTAATTTGAAAGGACATTTTATGGCAATTATTTTTTTAATTTATAAATTCCTTCAAATGTTGCCCGCAACTACGCCTCAGTGTTTCCATTCTGAGGGTCCAATTTTGGATGACTCGTTCGAGCATTTCGACCGGTATGGATTTAATTGCACGCGTAATGTTGGCTTTCAATACCTGAATCGTAGGTGGTTTGTCAGCATAGACTTTGGACTTTACGTTACCCCAAAGAAAAATGTCTAAAGGTGTAATATCACTCGATCTAGGCGACCAACTCACCTGTCCAAAACGAAAAATTAGCTTTTCGAATTCGATTTTCGAATTGAGCTCTCAATAGATCCATTGTTTGAGCAGCAAGTGGCGCCGTCCTGTTTCTGTCGTCAGGATTACGGGCTTCAATCTCATGTAGCATAAAGATCGATATCAAGGCGCGATAGCGAGCACCTTTTAGGTTACGTTCCGGCATTATCATTTTTGAAAAAATATGCACCGATGATTCCACCAGCTTATAAACCGCACCAAACAATTTTGTTTATTGGCTTTGCCGTTGAGCGAAAAATGGGCCTCATCACTGAACAAAATTTTGGTCGAAAACAGCGGATCTTCCCGTTTCTCACCGAACGCTAATTTCCATAGAACAGTTGCCAACATATGAAGGTAATTATTTTCAAAAAAATAAATGCCATAAAATGTAGTTTTAAACTACTAATAAGGATTCCATACTTGATTTGAATTTTTGTGCCCTCCATCATACAATGGAGGGTATATTAGTTTTGTCATTCTGTCTGTAACACCTTGAAATAATCATCGGAGACCTTCGTTAAATTCTAAGACGATCTATCCATGTTGTCCGTCTGTTGAAAACAAGATAGAGCCTGCACGAGAACAGCTAGGGTGCTGAAATTTGGCACAAACATGTGTAGTTAACCTAGCATGGTTGGTATTAAAAATGTGCTATATAGGTGTTGGAGACCCTCAACCGACACTACCTCATAAAAATTAGTTTTTTATTTGGAAATATCCGTCCAGTTTCTTGAGCAAAATCACTGAAATTTTGCAAATAATAATCTCTATATTGGCGCAATCATCTGCGTAAAAATGGTTTAGATTGGGCCAACATTTCTTGAACATCCCATACAAACGGCCTTATGGGCCTTGAGAAATAATATGACTATAACTCACCACAAACTTGACCTATCGAAATGAAATTTTACACATCAAGATTTCTATATACAACACACTTCTACGCTGAATTCGGTTGAGATCGGAAAAGTCCTACTGGTACCTCCCACACTAACGGTCTCATGGGCCTTGAAAAATAATATGACAAGAACTCACCACACACTTGACCTAGCGAGACGAAATTTTCGGCATAAAGATAAATGTATAGAACAGTCTTTTGCGCTAAATTTGGCTAAGATGGGAAAGGCCCTACTGGTACCTCCCACACAAACGGTCTCATGGGCCTTGAAAAATAATATGACAATAACTCACTACAAACTTGACCTCTCGAGATGAAATTTTCTACATAAAGATTCTTATGTAGCCAATTTTTTTGCGCCAAATTCTGTTGAGATTGGAAAAGTCCTACTGGTACCTCCCACACAAACGGTCTCATGGGCTTTGAGAAATAATATGACGATAACTCACCACAAGCTTGACCTATCGAAATAAAATTTTGCACATAAAGATTTCTATATAGAACACACTTCCGCACCAAATTTGGTTGAGATTAGGTAGTCCCTTTTGGTACCTCCCATACATATTACTACCTGTAATATTTAAAAAAATACTTAGTCTCTTATGTTTACCTAAAGGTAAAAATATAGTTTTATTATACATTTGTGTTTTTCCGCCCTCTTGCTATTTTTTACAATAGGCAAAGGGTTAGATTGCATAACCCAATTTGTTCTTGTGTTTCTATCAATGGTCAGGATAATAAAAAATTAAAATAATTAAAAATCTCCAGTCTGACTTCATCAGTTGTTGCGAACAGATGTGTGTCAAATTTCTCTCTGTCTCTCTCTGATAGTCAAAGTGCTAACAGTTGTGTTTCAAACATTCGGTACAAGTAATTACAACAAGAACTTCGTAGAAAGCAAAACAAAATTAAGCGTGCACGTGCACAAGATGTTGTAAACGATCAAATCGTCAGTATGGCAAGCAAAAAACAAAAACAAATTATAGTGTAGCCGCCAATGCACATTCCAAAAACTATTTTTCTCCGCTTCAAACTATCGAAGATGACAACGACGGAGAAATTTCAAAGCCGGTCAAAGTCCACATTCCTCCTATTACTGTTTTAAAATGTAAGACAGTAGAATTGCATGAAATATGTACGCAAATTAAGATAGCAAATTATGCTATTAGAAAGATCTCAATTGGATTGCAAATCTTCTGCAATTCCAAAGAAGACTGAGCTAATGTGTAAAACTCTTACAGACAAATATGAATTCTTTACTTACGGCTCTAAAGAGGAGAAACCGTACAAAGCCTTACTTTTTGGTCTAGATAAACATGACCCTATGATTATTAAAAGCCAACTAATAAAGATGGGCCTTAAATGCTTAGATGTTAAGCTTTTTTTAAAAAGAAGTGCTGGAAATTCGGAATTTGTTATATATGTTGTTTACTTCCAAAGACAGTCGATTTCCATCAAGGAATTGAGGCAAAATTATTCTGTTATTGAATATATCAAGGTTAAGTGGGACTTCCAGCGGAGTAATAAGTCGAAAATTACTCAGTGTTATAACTGCCAAATGTATGGACATGGTTCTAGTCGCTGCAGAGTAAAAACTTTCTGTGCCAATTGTGCCGGCTCACACAAAACTTCGGATTGCACAGAAACAAATTTCAAGTGTGCAAATTGTAATGGAGCTCACAAATCAAACTCCGATTCATGTCAAAGTAAGCAAAATTATATTCAAATGAGAGAACGATTGCAATCTTCAACCCGTCGCCCTATCAAAGTCAATAACGCTGGATATCCCAATCCTCATTACGAAACAAATTTTCCAAATAATCTACGTCAAAGTAGGCCGCCTGAACAAGCCTCATGGAATATACCAGGATCGCGGCAGAACAACTATAACACCAACAACCCAAGTAATTTGTTTTCGCCGGAGGAGATAAAGTCATTAACCATAGAATTAATAAATAATCTAAGGAACTGCCGCAGTAAAGCAGACCAATTTGAGGTGGTCACCACCCTAGCTTGTAAGTTTTTGTCGTAATGTTAGAAAATATTGCAATAGTCACTTCGAATGTCAGAGGCATTAAGAATAAGAGTATCGAACTCTTCCAATTTTTATTTCATCAAAAAATAGAAATCTGCCTAGTTTCCGAAACATGGTTGAAACCCCACATATGCCTTAATCATCAGGAATTTATCATTTATAGAAAAGATAGAGAGATTATGAGAGGAGGAGGATTGGCAATTATTGTTAGGAGAAATATCCCTCACCAACTCCTTCCTATTAAAGACACGAATTTGATTGAGAATGTTGGTATAAGGATTCTTACGAACTCGGATAATGTAGACATATTTTCATGTTATTTCCCTGGTGGTCGCGTTGGAAACAACGACGAACGCAAATGATTATTTGCGTCCGATTTAAATAAACTGAGTAGAGGTGAGAGATTTATATTAGGGGGCGATTTTAATAGCAGACACCCGTCTTGGGGATGTCAACGCGCAAACTGTTGGGGGAATCTTTTGTTTCAGAAACAGGATTCCTATACTTTCAACATTATATATCCTGACGAACACACATTAGTTCCGTCAAACATGGCCCATCAAGGATCAACGCTTGATTTTTTCATAACTAATATGCCTGAGTTCATATCTTCGCCGCAGGTCATAAACGATTTGAGTTCAGACCATTTGCCTGTAAAAGTGATTATTGACCATAGTGTCCGAGGAATAGAACCCCACCACTATGATTTCCATAGCGCTGACTGGAACTCATATTCCAGATATATTAAGAGACATCTTCATCTTCGTAGTTCTGAAGATATAACAGAAACGGGGGATATAGACTTAATGCTGGTAGACTTTAGACGTGTAATAAATGATGCCATTGAGTACAGTGTACCTATAAGGTCTCACTACACTACGAGAAAACCTTTCCCGGGGCATATACAATTACTAATTTAAATGAGAAATTACTATCGTGGGCTTTGGAAGAGAAACAGAAATCCTGTAGACTTTCACGAAATGAAATGGTTAAACATGAGAATAAATGAGGAGATTGAGGTCCTTAGAAATAGGTCTTGGAATAAGCTTCTATCCAAACTGGATACGGGCTCTTCCCCTTTTTGGAATTTATCAAAAATATTAAGGAAGTCAAACAAAATTCCAATCTTAAGACAAACGTTTTACCACTAATCAGGAAAAATGTGACGTATTTGCTTTGTCTTTCAACTCCAACCATTCCATTAGCTCCACGCTTAGTGATCAACAGACCGTGTCTGATGTAAGAAATTGCCTCAAGGCATTTGTTTCAGTGTCTATAGACGCAAACCAGCAGATATCTACTGATGCAGAAAATATATCAAATATTATAAGGAGATTAAAGAATAAGAAATCGCCAGGGATCGACGGCATCAGAAATATATGTTTGAAGGCCTTACCTAAAAGCAGCATAAAATACTTGACTGTTCTCACAAACTCCTGTCTAAAATTTGGATATTTTCCACACGAATTCATGGAATCGAAAGTAATCCCAATCAAAAAACTCAAGAAACCTAGTCACTGTCCGTCTTCATACAGGCCAATCAGTTTGCTTTCTTCCGTTAGTAAAATACTAGAGAAAGTCACAGTTCATGGAAGACAATGGGACATTGCCTTCACAGCAATTCGGCTTTCGAAAAGAGCACAGCACAATTCATCCGTTAGTGAGGATTAGAAATATAGTTAATTCTAATTTCAACGTACAGAAATCCACCGGTATGGTACTTTTAGATGTAAAGGCTGCATTTGATTCTGTGTGGCACGATGGCCTAATATAAAATGGTTATCCTCAATATCCCGCCTGCTCTCATTAAAATCATTCAGAGCTTTTTAGATGCACGGACCTTTAGAGTATACATCAACTCTGTTTGCTCTACAGCTACACCCGTGGCTGCTGGTTGCCCCCAGGGATCATGTCTGTCCCCTGTGTTATATAATCTATACACATCAGATTTCCCAGTACTGGAAAACTGTGTAACGTCCATTTTTGCAGATGATACTGCAATACTTAGCTCCGAAATCTTGGCTTTGGACATGATATCGAACTTACAGATGGCAATCTCCGTACTTCTCGCATATTTCCACAAATGGAAAATAATAGTGAACGGTGAAAAATGTCAAGCAATATACTTCACCAGGAAGCGTAAAGAATGTTTTATTCCACAGAACAACATCATAATTAATAATAGAGAAGTACACTGGGAGCAAAAGGTCAAATACTTAGGAATTATACTGGACCCCAAAATGAAATTCAAGAATCACATTCCTTATGTCATCCATAAGATAAATACCCTAACCAAATCACTATACCCATTCATTAATCGAAAAGCCTGTCTCAGTATAAGTAATAAGATGCTAATTTTGAAAACCATATTTCACTCAACTCTATATTATGGGGCTTCGTTATGGGCAAACAGTGCCAAATGTCACTTGAATAAACTGCAAGTTGCACAAAATAAGATACTAAAATTGATTTATAATCTACCCTTCTTCTATTCTACCAGACGACTTCACGAACTGGCTAATGTAGAACTAGTTGTACTAGAAACTTTGATATGAGATGTATAACATCTATTTACCACCATATTGATGAATTACCTCATTCATAATTAGGTTAAGTAGTTTTAAGTTTTAATTAATTCATATTACATTTAATTTACTAAATTTTCAAAATTGTAAATAATTATAAGAAAGAAGAAGAGATACCTCTTAAACTCTAAGTTGTATAAAATATGTTTGTATATAACCCGTATTATATTAGTGGAAGAATAAATTGAATTGAATTAAAAGTCTCAACAAAAAGTGTACAATAATCGAACAAGTCAGTGTCATCTATATATGTCAGTGTATAAATCCAAATATTGTGTGTTTGTACCGTTAAATTTAAAACAATCTAATTCGAGTGTTTATTACATACTCTACATTTTTAATAAGTGAACGTGAAAACAGCAACAAGCTATATAAAAAGCTGCTTTGTATCTCAAATTTTCTTGAAATATATAATCCGTACTTATAAAAGTATGCCAAGACTGCGAAGACAATCTGCCCAACAGAGAAGACGTTTGGTCAGACAGGCAGTTATTCAACACAGAGAAGAAAATCCAGAGGATGGAACCAGAAACTCTCAACGCATTGCAGCAAGAAGACTGAATGCCGAATATCGTCAGCAAGGGCGTCAGCGTGATCGCGATGCCCACGCATGGAGAAGACAAAACACAAGCTATAGAAATGAAGATCAGGAAAGGGATAAAGAAGAACGTTCATCACATCGTGAAGATCCAGCATATATGCAAGAGGAACGAGGAAGGACCAACCTACCGCGTTCACTGCGACGAAGGAACCCCACATATATGCAAAGTGAACGAGAATGCAATACACAAAGGAGGTCCTCCCGCGGCGGTCATCACGACGACAAAATACAACATACATGCAAGGAGAACGAGAAAGGACGAATCGGTAGCGATCACATCGAAGACAGGACCCCACATTTATGCAAAATGAACGACAACGGAATACGCAATGGCGGTCATCACGACGACGAAGAAGGACCAATCGCCGGCGGTCACTGCGACGCCAGGACCCCACATATATACAAAGTGAACGGAAGACACGAAGAAGATCGACAAGGCGACAAGATGAAACGTATACAGCGCGGGAGCAGGAATTAGCATCTTCCAGACGCCAAATGCCTCAAACTCGGTCAGGTAATCTTAGAATAAGGGCAAGTTTACGTACAAGGCATTATCGAATGAACCCAGTAAACCGTTTGGTTGAAAACGCAAGAGAAACATTGCGAAGAAGGCAAATCAGACAAAATCTTTCGCCGGAGTCCAGTTATAATAAATTATATTAGTTATATTGCTTTAAATAAATTACAATAAATAAATTACAAAAATAGTTTTTTATTTGGGAATCTGGCACAGCCAAACTTAACATCTTTTACTTGTTATATTTTTTTGTTCTGAAAAAAATACCTCTAGATGGATCACGGCAAAGGTTACAGATTCCTGAATGTGTGCATGTTTTTCCCGAATACGACATTGAAGAACAAATGCTACCTTATAGCACTAAGATCGGTACCAAGAAGAAACTAAGTGTAGCCATCTCGAGGCAACTATCATAGCGCGCTTAATCTTTTCTTTAAGCGGTTATGAATTTTTATTTTTATTGCGCCTAGAATTGCAAGTAACAAACGAATTATTAATTTTGGATCCCGATATTCTGCACAATGTGCCAAGTTTGTCCTACAACCAATAAAATCAAATCACTCGCACTAAGCTGGTTTTACATACATATATATTGTATATTAAGTAAATTTTGTATTATTCGATATAACTTTTATATGTACATAATTAAGTTGTTTTATAAAAAAAATTAAAAATACTTTTTATGTTAACATTTTTTTTTTATTTTGAAACAGACTCTTAACCGGGTTTATACAGTACGGACTGCAAAGAACTACTATTAAATTTGTGCAGTGTAGACGACTAGGAATACGGTTTCAATTAAATTCAAAGTACATAATGCATTAATTATATAAATTTCGTATTATTCGATTTGTCTTTCATATGTATGTACATAAATTAGGTGTTGTATCAAAGAATAGAAAGTCCTGTTTTGGTACAAATTTTATTATAAAAGCAAATAATACGAATCGTAAGAAACATTAGGCTTTAGACTCATATTGTATGAATCTTATGTATGAGGCAGATTGTAAACCACCAGCGGCATACATGGTGGTTCCATAATAAGCGTTAATTCTACAAAAACCAATTAAATCAATCGAAAACTATGTACTATGTATATATATATATATATATATATATATATATATATATATATATATATATATATATATATATATATATATATATATATATATATATATATATATATATATATACATATACATATATATATATATATATATATATATATATATATATATATATATATATATATATATATATATATATATATATATATATATATATATATATATATATATATATATATATATATATATATATATATATATATATATATATATATATATATATATATATATATATATATATATATATATATATATATATATATATATATATATATATATATATATATATATATATATATATATATATATATATATATATATATATATATATATATATATGAAAGTAATGGTACACCAAAGATACACGTATTTAAATCTTTAAAATGCCTCTCCTGAACAAAAAGGTTTTTACCTTAGGCCCCTTTCTATTTTGCGCGTCACATATGTACACATATTTAGCTTTTTGTGCAAAACCAATAATTGTATTTTTAAATAGAGCAAACATGATACCTAGCGATCTAAATCGAGAAGTTTTTGCAATTACCGGAACAGGTTAGAAATCAAATTTACGAAATTGTTGCAAATGCGATAACCGGAACAGGTCTGATGTTAATCTAGAAAAGTGTGAGGCAATTGTAATAAGAATGTTTCTCAACACCATTAAAGCACAGAATATGTAGCCTTGACAGAGGAAGGCGCAAATGGAATGACAATTAAGCGGACAAATATAACACATAGGTGAACATATTTTACGGGAGAATGAATACTTTAATGTTACTCCATGAACCTTTACGGGGTATATGTATATAATCAGATTGGTGTAAAAATAAAAATTAGAAAACTAAAGAATAATGTAAGTTCATATTATTCAATATTTTCTTCCATGGCTAGTTCTTTTGATTTTTGTCTATTGATTAATGGCATAAAGCTCCAAAGACTTGCACCAGCAAGTAAGATAAGGCCTAATGTGTGAAAAAGGGGATCGTATTTCCCAACAGATTCGAACCAAAGACCACACAGTGGAGGGCCGACTAGTTGGAGAATTCCATTTACAAACAGACTGATGCCGTATGATGACGTCAAACGCTCAGTTCCCAACATATCAGCCATGATGACAGCGGTGATGCCCACATAAACTCCAGAAGCTAGACCAAATGCTGCACACCAAAAACTTAACATTCCGTAGCTCGTGGAAAATGGGAGTATGGCTAAGCTAACGCCAGATAACGCCAAGCCGCCTATGAAATACCATGTTTTTGGTATGAAACCCAAATCTGAAAGTGCTGAACCACCGATACGACCAATTAGATCAGTAGCAGAAACAATCGATATAAGATAAGCTGCCAGGGATTTATCAAAACCCAACGCAACCCCGTATGCCGGTAATAGTATTATAAAATTTGTGTATCCGATCGCGTTCGTGGAATTCGATATCAATATTACTAAGTATGTTGGATCCGTTAGTAGACTTAAGTCAAAGAACTTGGTGCGCTCGCCGCTATCAGATTCTTCTTGTATATTGCTTTCAAAAATATCATCAGAGCAGGTTGCAGTGTTTACCGCTGTTCCACTAGCGACAGACCGTAATGATAAATGTGACGAAAACTCCTTGGGTTGAAATGAAAGAGTACTCCCATGATACGGTGTGCTGATGTACTGGAAACTACTTGTGGATGGTGATAAACGTGACAAACGGTTCTTTGAATTACTACGCAAAGCATTCAAACGTTCAAGTTTATTGCTGGAGCGTCCACTTTCTGGCACAGCGTAAAGCGATGATTGCGAATTTAAGTGACCTGCTGTTGTAAATGTTTGGTTTCGCTGTGGTATGCGTACAGGAGTGCTGACTTTACGTATCCGAGACGAAGAAGATGAATTCAACTCATCCTGATTCTTTCCCATGTTTTGCACGACGGTAGCTGAAGCACTTCTTACAAACTGCGGATCGTCGTCAATTATGTTATAAGTTTGCAATTCCTGTGATACAACGGGTGGTGAATTGAACGGAACAAGTTGGTTTTTGGCACCAGATATTTCGTCTTCATGTGATTCATCAACAGATTCGAACTTTAATACTATGCCGATGTCCTCTTCTTCGATATCTTCTAACAATTTTTTAACTTTAGGAACACGCACCATATGTCGCTCAACAGGTTCATAAAAAATTGCAGCCACAAATACATTAAGTGTTATGCCGCCCATTATCAAAACAGATCCCCTGTAATTAGATGAAATTTTAATTGCCTTCTAGTAATAATATTTATACAACTATGAATATGAAACGTAGATATTGCAAAACAATTGTGACCAGAAGAGCTATTGATTTAATATACATATCTAATAGTAATATCTGTACTCCTAATTTGGAATGAAGAATTATTAATTTCGCTCTTCTTTAATAGTATTTTTTTTACCAAATTGCGTTACAAATAATTAAAAATCAAAACAAATTTAAAAAAAAAATAATTTCAATTCAAACACATCTACCATGTTCTATATCTTCATAATTATGACAATATCAATCGGATGTCAAATTCGGAAAAAAAATATTAGAGACCATAGAATTTAGAGTAGAAACACAACAATGCGGCTGCGGTAGCGGTTGCCAAATATATATGGAAAATTGAGAGGCAAAACCGCACTTAAAAACAGCACTGAGAGTAGAAACAGAACACTGCGGCGACAGAAACCGGTGCGGCAAGAAAATGTAAATTAAATGACGACGGGTGCGGCGACAGTTTTTGTTGTCATTTTTCAGCTGTTTTTATTTATGATTTGGCCTTGAGTGGTTTTGAAAGAAATACAATAAATTTATTTGCAAACTAAACAAGTATTATTTTGAAATTTTCAATTGTAAATTGCATGTACAATAAAATAATTATTATTTTGTTATAATTTTTTTATTTTGGTCCATTTTATTAACTTTTAAAATTTATGATTTCTTCTTCTTCCTGCAAATATGCACAACAACTATCAGCCCATACGGTTTTTAAAATATTTATTTTTGAAAGAATATAAATTGTTAGCTAAAAATGAAACATTTTTGCTTACGCTTCAGATGTGCGGAGAGTAGGAAGCGCAAGCAAACGATGCCACTGTCGTCTGCTTTACTCTCATCACACTTTCTCTCTATTGTCTTCGATTCGCTACAGCGACAACGCTTCTAAAAATATAAAAAGAATATTGCTTCAAAAAATGCATTGAATCATCAATTGATCGTCTTCAGAATATAAGCAACGAAACTACTATTTTCTGCAAGCTTTTGCTAAGTTCTCGTCCAAATTCAGACGATATTCATACGATGTAAGATACCTGGCTCAGAATATATTTTATAAGTATATGTCTCAGTCAACTTATGACTTTTTACGAAATAAATTGAATCTCAATTTACCTCACGTTTCTACTTTAAACCGATGGGCCCACAGACAATTTTTACAGCCGGATTTCAAAAACAGTAGTTTTGAGTCTCTTAAACAGAGATGTTTTCAATTTGAAGGTAAGGATTTAAATCAAATGGTTTTATTGATGGATATAATGTCAATAAGGAAGGAGCCACACGCATCATTATTTAATAGATAGATTCGAACACACTGGTTTCGAAGGAACCAAAAAAATGGTACGCAAGTATGCGTATTTTTACTTAGGTCGATAAGCTCAAATGTAAATATCGTTTTTAAGTATAGGGTGATCCATCTAGAGGATTTTTTTCAGAACAAAAAAAATATAAAAATTTAAATCGTGTGGAATCTTTATTGGTAATTTGAAAGGACATTTTATGGCATTTATTTGCTGCTTTTCGAAATGAACTCTCAATAGATCCATTGTTTGAGCAGCTGTATGGCAAGTGGCACCGTCCTGTTGAAATCAAGTGTTGTCAAGATTACGGGCTTCAATTTCAGGGAGCATTAAGATCCATATCATGGCGCGATAGCGAGCACCATTCACGCTTACGTTCCGCCATCATCATTTTTGAAAAAATATGCTCCGATGATTCCACCATAATGTAATGGCACCTCTTCTTGTTGCTCTTCAGCCCAATACGGCAATTTTGTTTATTGACTTTGCCGTTGAGCCAGAAATGGGCCTCATCACTGCACAAAATTTTGGTCGAAAACAGCGGATCTTCCCGTATCTGAATGTTTTTTGACCAAATATTTTTTAATATATTTATTGATGTATATTGTATCAAAAAAGAATCTACTTATTTGAAATGTCCGCCTTTTGGCTTTACACACGCTTTGAGTCGCACTGGCCAATCGTCAATAGCTGCACGAACCTCACCCTGTCCATTGGAAAATTGGCCACAGCTTGAACCAAAGCAGTCTTCAGAGATCCAATGTTGGGGTATCTTTTGTGACAAACCTTGTCCTCTAAAACTGTCCACAATTTGTAATCCAATGGGTTCAAATCTGGACTGCCTGAGCGCCATTCTTCAGAGGAAATGAACGCTGGCAAATTGTTTCGAAGCCAGGTCTGGGACGTTTTAGCCTTATGGGCCGGCGCAGAATCCTGCTGGAAAGTCCATGGCTGGTTTCGGAACAGGGAATTGTTATGAGGCTTTACAACAGTTTCCAAAACGGTTTCTTGGTAAACTTTGGCCGATGTTTTGACTTCTTGTTCGCAGAAATGCAGGTCAGTGACCCCATCGTAAGAGACATCCTACCAAACCATGACTGAAGCTGGGTGATGACCCTTTTCCACCCTTGGGATCAGTTCAGATGCTTCCTTAGATGACTGCGCATACACTCTATCATTTTGTTTGTTAAATTTTTCCTGAACGGTAAAAATTTTGTCATCGGTGAACAAAATTTTTCTGTGCAAGTTATCAGCGTGCTTCATTTTTCAATCCTATTTTTTTAAAGCTGCAGTCAATCACGGGCCATGATTTGCTGTTTTCGGAGCGGATTTCTGTGAATTCTTGATTTAACGGCTTTGATGACATGAGGTGTTCGAACAGAGCGTGGGCGGCCCGACCGGTAGCGGTCTTTTACATCTCCAGTCCCCTAAAACAGTTTTATTTATGCATCGGTAGACGAACATGCTTTTTGAAAATATCGCTTTTTGTTCATTTCACACTTGAAAAGCGCTATTTCAGCGTCACGGTTCTCATTATCTGAACACTCCATGATGAAAGTTGAAACCATTTTAAAATCACGTTACAGACTAACGCTATTGAGGTTAGCTTTCAAAGCTTATATGACATTAACGGGGTATGTTCAGTTTTACTATTAAAATGGGTGTGCTCAATGTTGTAACAGTATTTGTATCCCTACAAAGTAGTAATAAATTGGCCTTGTCCACTGCCACTTTTTTTTGGAAAAAATTGACAAAATTTGTGATTGCCCAAATATAAGTAGTGGAACACTTTGTGGTGATAATTGCTACATATTTGCATTGAAATTAAACAACGAAGCTTAAGCTTTTCTAAAATACTTACAAGAACTAGAATATGCGGATAAATAAAAGAAAGTTTTCTTTTTAGACGGCATGAAACTATCTTTAAATTTTGTTCTATTTTGGTCGACGAACTATTGGTAGATGAAAATATTTTTTTTTTGCTTCTGACCAAACAAACACAATCCCAAGCGACGTTACTGATGTCGACTTTGACTACCATATATATTTATGCTGAATAATTTCGTGAAGGATAAAGTTTTGACGGCTCCCAGCGAACTTTTTACATTTTTCAAAAACTCAGTCATTAACAAGCTTCGGAAACTCAGTTGCTCCGTCTGATGCCTTAACGAATGTGGGCAAGAAGCATATACTAATTTTTCACAAAATTGTAAGGATGAGCCACATAAAACAGGTATTAAAGCTTATATGATAGAATCATGTTTAAGGGCAAAACCAGAATGGTTGGATGGCGAATGTTGCAATCACTTCTCCGAAAATATAAAAAAAGGTTGTTCCAAGAAAGAAAACTAAAAATTTTTTCCAATGAATAGCACTACACTTTCACTTTTAAATTAAATATATAAAAAAATAAAACACAAAAATGAAGAAAAAAATTAAAAAATACACATAATTAAAAAAAACTAAAAAAGGTAAAAAACACAATAATTAAAATAAAAAAATATTAAGTAATTAATTAATTATTTTCATTTATAAATGAAAAATGATAATAAATAGAAAATGAATTAACTTGCACAAGGCCCCAATTTTGGCTTCCTAACACAGTACAACACATGATTTCCGGTCTCCATTCTGATAATTGTTGGTGAAAGTAGCCCCAAAAAGAAGAACTTTTGTATCATTCGTTTTGTCAAAGTACATCAAATTATAATTTAATAATAAATTAGAAGTTATTAAGTATCGTATAGGGGAATTTGTCACGTTTTAGGCTCTTTTGTATGTCATAACTCGAGAACCACTAGTCCGAATAAGCTGAAACAAATTTAAAAAATTAAAAATTACAATTCCTTTAATCTGTTCATACAACGCAACAGTTATAAATAAATGTATGAAGAAAAAAATTTTTTTGAATGAAAAATTAAAGTTTTTTTTTTAATTCCTAAAAATACAAAACGGTTAAAAGTGTCAAGTCATATTACTCTCACGCAAAGTCACAAAACCTATGAACAAATAAGACATCATAGATCATGAAAATCGATTTACACGTTAAGCTTTTATGTACAAATAAGAGAAGGTATGAATTTCAAAAATTTGCTCGAGATATGCACAAAATACTTTGGAAAAAAACATTGATAACGTTTTTTATTGATTCTTTATTTTGCATGAAAATAAACATTCCGATTCATATTACAGCATTCCTACACAGAAAATATGAGATTTTTATATGTTATCTATGCATGGAAACAAAATTTAGAACATTTTCAATTATTGTCACTATCCTTCCTCGTTGAAGTGGACGCTTGTGGTTCTGATGTCCTTATTTTATCCGTAGGTTTTTTACTTTCATGTTCTGAGTCTGCATCATCATCCGAGATAGACATATTATTCAAGGGCATGTTTTGTTCAGTGTGTCCACAAATTTCTGTGTAATCTTCACCTTCGGTGCTTTTATCTTCAAACTGCATAATTTTACACGCAGAAAAAAAGTATGGTTGGGGTGACAATATTCGAAGAGGATCATACTATTATTGGGTATATGGTTGTGGCACAACAATATTGTCATGCTCACAACAATAGTATGGTTCACACATAACCATACTATGGTCCCCACAACCATAGTATGATTCACACTAAACCATTCTATTATCTCCACTACAATAGTATGATTCACACTCAGCCATGCTATGATCTTCACAACAATAGTATGATTCACACTTAACCATACTGTTATCTTCACAACCATATTATGATCCTCACAACCATAGTATTTTTCTTATCCAAACATAGTATGATCCTCACAACCATAGTATCATTCACACGCAACCATGCTATTATCCGTACAACCATAGTATGATGCAATCAACCATACTATGATCGCCAAAATTTTTTATTAGGATTGGGTGTTGTTATTCTAAAATAGATAGAGAGAAACAAAAATATATATTCCAACGGCAGTCGAAAATACTTTAAGTTGCCAGCAGGGGTGAATGCTACTTCACCATCCGTAGACACCAAGTAACGAATGTGATTAAACCATGATCAATGGCTATATACTATATGTCAAAATGAAATTCAAAAAACAATACTATGGTTGCGACGAACATGATTTTATTGTAGAGAACATATTATTGTTGCGGTGACCATATAGTAACCATATCTTTTCTCTGCGTGTAGAACTCCACCAACAAACCTCCGCAAGCAATGCATCAAATTGTTTGCCTTTGAATCGCTTTTCCATTGGCATGGTCACCTGGTGGAACCTCTCTCCTTATTCGTCCGATTCCTGAGGTAATTGTGCCAAAAAGATATCAAGGTGGAAATGCATGAAATAAAATTTTAACGTCATGGATGCACTGATTTTTTCAAAATAATACAGCATTTCCACCTTGATATCGGAATCGGACGAACAAGGAGAGAGGTTCCACCAAGTGACCATGCCAATGGAAAAGCGATTCAAAGGCAAAGAATTGGATGTTTGTTGGTGGAGATCTAAAATTATGCAGTTTGAAGATGAAAGCACCGAAGATGAAGATGACACTGAAATTTGTGGACACTGAACAAAACATGCCCTTCAATATTATGTCTATCTCGGATTATGATGCAGACTCAGAACATGAATATGAACAACCTACCAAGAAAATAAGGTCAACAGGACAACAAAAGCGTCAACTTCAACGAGGATGGATAGCGACAATAATTGAATATGTTCTAAATTTTGTTTCCATGCATATAAAAATCTTATATTTTCTGCATAAGAATAGCTGTAATATGAATCGGAATGTTTATTTTCATGCAAAATAAAGAATCATTAAAAAGTCATCAATGTTTTGTCCAAAGAATTTTGTGCATATCTCGAGCAAATATTTGAAATTCATACCTTCACTTAATTGTGCATAAATGCGAAACCCGTATATCGATTTTCATGATCTATGTCTCATTTTCTTCATAGGTTATGTGACTTTACGTGAAAGTAGTAGGACTTGAAATTTTTACCGTATTGTATTTTTTATGAATTAAAAAAAATTTATTTTTTAGTCAAAAAATAATTTTTTTCTTCATACATTTATTTATAACTGGGAAACTGTTGCATATGTAGCGAAACGTTGTATGGACAGATTAAAGTAATTGTAATTTTTATTTTTTTTAATTTGTTTCAGCTTATTCGGACTAGTGGTTCTAGAGTTATGACAAAAGAGCAAAAAACGTGACAAATTCCCCTATACGATACTTACTAACTTTTAACTTAACTTTATATGTTTAGCTCGTTTGTTTTATTTCGGTATGTTGCTTTTACACATTGATCAGGGATTAAACCGGCTCAAGACCTCTTGCTTCTAAATTTAAATAGAAGACAAGTTTTTAACAAAATGGCAAACAAAGTGACATTGATTTTCGTGGCTGCACACTACTTTTATCATGATTTCGGGTCCGTGACAACCCTCTTCAGAAAGCCTTGCTGCAATTGTTGAAAGTAAAACCGAACCCTATAAGGCCAGGCTCTCCACAAACGAATGAGAGCTACTGTTGTAAACCTTACTTTTCAAGTTTTCTTCACACAATTGCCCGCGAAAATACAACTCACTCTTGCCAGCTCTAAAGAGACTCCACATCGAGAGCCATCAATAGATTTCTTTTACAACAACGTGTGTGTGTGTTGTAAAAAGAGTTTAGTTGACTATGTCAACTTGTGTGCCGTGCCGTGCATGTACGTATGTTTAGCTCGTTTGTTTTATTTCGGTCTGTTGCTTTTACACATTGAACAGGGAATTAACCGGCTCAAGACCTCTTGCTTCTATATTTAAATAGAAGACAAGTTTTTAACAAAATGGCAAAGTGACATTGACTTTCGTGGCTGCACACTACTTTTATCATGATTTCGGGTCCGTAACAACCCTCTTCAGAAAGCCTTGCTGCACTTGTTGAAAGTAAAACCGAACTCTATAAGGCCAGGCTCTCCACAAACGAATGAGAACTACTGTTGTAAACCTTACTTTTCAAGTTTTCTTCACACAATTGCCCACGAAAATGCAACTCACTCTTGCCAGCTCTAAAGAGACTCCACATCGAGAGCCATCAATAGATTTCTTTTACAACAACGTGCGTGTGTGTGTTGTAAAAAGAGTTTAGTTGACTATGTCAACCTGTATGCCGTGCCGTGCATGTACGTTTGTTTTATTTCGGTCTGTTGCTTTTACACATTGAACAGGGATTAAACCGGCTCAAGACCTCTTGCTTCTATATTTAAATAGAAGACAAGTTTTTAACAAAATGGCAAAGTGACATTGACTTTCGTGGCTGCACACTACTTTTATCATGATTTCGGGTCCGTGACAACCCTCTTCAGAAAGCCTTGCTGCAATTGTTGAAAGTAAAACCGAACCCTATAAGGCCAGGCTCTCCACAAACGAATGAGAGCTACTGTTGTAAACCTTACTTTTCAAGTTTTCTTCACACAATTGCCCGCGAAAATACAACTCACTCTTGCCAGCTCTAAAGAGACTCCACATCGAGAGCCATCAATAGATTTCTTTTACAACAACGTGTGTGTGTGTTGTAAAAAGAGTTTAGTTGACTATGTCAACTTGTGTGCCGTGCCGTGCATGTACGTATGTTTAGCTCGTTTGTTTTATTTCGGTATGTTGCTTTTACACATTGAACAGGGAATTAACCGGCTCAAGACCTCTTGCTTCTATATTTAAATAGAAGACAAGTTTTTAACAAAATGGCAAAGTGACATTGACTTTCGTGGCTGCACACTACTTTTATCATGATTTCGGGTCCGTGACAACCCTCTTCAGAAAGCCTTGCTGCAATTGTTGAAAGTAAAACCGAACTCTATAAGGCCAGGCTCTCCACAAACGAATGAGAACTACTGTTGTAAACCTTACTTTTCAAGTTTTCTTCACACAATTGCCCACGAAAATGCAACTCACTCTTGCCATCTCTAAAGAGACTCCACATCGAGAGCCATCAATAGATTTCTTTTACAACAACGTGCGTGTGTGTGTTGTAAAAAGAGTTTAGTTGACTATGTCAACCTGTATGCCGTGCCGTGCATGTACGTTTGTTTTATTTCGGTCTGTTTCTTTTACACATTGAACAGGGATTAAACCGGCTCAAGACCTCTTGCTTCTATATTTAAATAGAAGACAAGTTTTTAACAAAATGGCAAATTAATTATTAAATTATTATTTGATGTACCTTGACCAAACGAATGATACAGAAGTTCTTCTTTTTGGGGCTACTTTCACAAACAATTATCAGAATTGAGTCCCGAATCAATCACCTGAAAAATTTGAACCTATTTTAACTTATAACATTTTTATTAAAACCAAAATATATAAAAAAAATTTCAACTGCTATTCAAGAATTCAGATAAGAAATGTATAAAATACACGCCATATTGCAATTTTGGGACTTTGTAAAGAATCTAAATAATAAAAAAGAAACATTAAGTGTGTTCGTTTACTTGCAAATTTGTGCAAATTTTTACTGGATCGGGTTCGTTTAAAAAAAGGTCAAGTAAATGAGAGCCAGGAAGAGAAAATTTTGACAGTGCAATGTTAAAGAGTTTGCAAATTTTGGTTGGAGAAATTTTAGCCAACCAAAATTTGCAAGATAGAACAGATATTTTAAATCAGCTGTTTTATGCAAACAAATAAAAGTAAAAATAAATTTACAATAGAATAGGTAAGTAAAAATTGTAATATTATTTTATTTAATATAGATGTTAATCTCTGAAATTAGATAGAAAAAAAAGTTTTCTTTTGCTCATTTTTTTATTACAAATCTTAACACTTTAAAATTCAAAATAAAACGAAATGTAATACAAACAGCAAACAAAATCAGCTGTTTTATTGCAAATTTTTACTGGAAGCTGTCGTTTACTTTTCTTGCAAATTTTAATAAAGAGAGTAAAATCGGCCTTACGCTCTCAAAAGTAGAAACTTTTAATTTTTTGCTGGGAAAGCGTTTAAATCAAAATGCACTTCGAGTTTTTTTTAAAAAATTTTAATTTTTTAAAAGTTTTACCATATTTGAACATAAGTCTTACGAATCCAAAACAGTCATTAGATTTTTAGCCCCGCCATAATTGCAGTTATGGGCAAAACACTGGTGTTGATCGGTACACGATGTTTTCTTCCAAGCACGAAAGAAAAACGCTCAGTTACATTATAATGATAATTTACTCAATTACATTATAATAAATAAGTTCAGGATCAATTTACAACATTTTAATTGTTGTCAAAATAAATATTTAAAATTAAGCAAATGTATAAGAGATACCTTTTTGTGTATATACTACTTTTTATTTAGACTATGATAAAATTATTATGTCTATAATAATTTGTAGAGTAAAAAATCGTCACAACTTGAGAAATCTCTCCAATAACATTTATTTACTTCCCATGGGCTCAAAACAGTGATATTGTTCCATTAAATTCTAATGTTATATGGGATTCACTTTGAGAGAAGAATACGGCTGAGCTTTCAAAAACAGAGTCATCCAGAAAAATGTTTTTTTATTAGCATACGATATTTTTTATATCAATAAATCGGAAAATTAATTTTCACCTTCACTTGAGCATCATTCTCCCAGAAGTACAACTTTTTAAAATACGTTTTCTGCACATGCCACACATGCGTTTCCCAATATAATTAACTTATTTCTAATCTGTCGACATTTATTACAATTTTTTACTTTTCCTATTATTGTGTTACATTATAACACATTGTATTAGTAGAAATAGACATTTTTAGATTAACTTCTAATGTTTACACATACACGCACAATTTTGTAATGAAATGGATTATATATGAGTGGGAGTGGGGAATCACTCCCATCAGCAATTTTTTCACACCTACATAATGGTTTTCTCATGGGAAAACCCGCAAGTATAAATAGGTAAAAAATGTGATGCAACAATCGTTCAAAAATATTGGAAAACCCCACATTTCCATCACCAAACGTTTCCTCACGTGAATTTTATATGTGACCGTTGTCCGAGTGTTTTTAAAAAAGAAGAAGACAAACAACCAAAACGTTATGATCGTGGCAGTATCCAGAACAGACTGATTTTTATTTGCATTTTAATTGAATAAAAAGACATTGATTTTGACAATTATGCTTACTTGGCTAAGTGTGTTTTTAGGTGTAAATTATGCTTACTTGGCTAAGTGTGTTTTTAATTTAAGTGTGTTGCTAAATGAAATTATTTGGAAATATTATTGCATGTCTGATGTACCGGAAAATGCAATCAGGTTACCGTCTGGCCTTATTAATTTGGTTTATGAATTCTTCGAATTTATCGGGTTCACTTGCATTTGCATATGTAACTACCCTCCCCTTTAGATCAGAATTCTCCTGAATTCGATTATTTAAGTTTATTTTAATATGACTGAACTTTGTTCTCCAAATGACAATTATTAATATAATTGTAAGTATGAGAAAAATATTAGACCCGTATATAATTTTATTATGAATCTTCAAATCTGAAATATTTTGAAAGTTAACTTTATTTTCTTCGTCTATCTGCTCGAATGTTATCTTTTCCGTAAAATTTTGTACATCATCATATCGTAAGCTCATAATATTTCCTTCGACTTTCTCAACTAAATTAGAGAAGTAGTAATCATTAATTTTTATTGAACAATTATTAAATTGAAGTATGTAATTTCCATTTAAAATAGTATGATTTTCATTACATGTATTGTTTACAAATAAATTAACTGAATTCTTAATCATTATTGTTTTTTCATCTAAAGTTATAATTTCCAAATCCTTGCTTGTCACTAGTTTACAATTTTTTGTTATTATACAATGAGTGCTGGGCTTTAATTGCCTGAAATGTTTATTTTCTTCAAATTGCATAGTTTTATTTTTATAAGTAAGAACTTCTTCTATTTTTGCATCTATTTCTTTTTGTTCTTTGTTCGGCAATGGTACAATTTTTCTTATTTTAACTTGTATAAACACTTTTGGAATTTTGATGCCTAATACTAAATAAGTGCCATTGAAAGTTGCTATTCCAAGTTGTAAATATTTTAGTTTATTAAAATCAATATTATATTTAGTAATTTCATAATTTGTTAGAATATTCGGGTGAACTAACCCGTACTTAGCTGAAACTACATTATCTTGAATTTGTTCTATTTTACTTTTTATCAATTGAATTTTTGTCATTTGTTGTAAATACATATGTTGTTGATATTCTTGATCTTCCATTTTATTTATGGCATTTAGACTTTTTTCAATTTCTTTTCTATCGCTTTTTACAATATTTTTGATTTGTTCTATCGCTAGATTAAAATGATCGTTTATGTGTACTTGTTCATTTAATATCTTGTCAGTCTGTAACAAATGCTTTTGTATGGTCTGTCTGTCATAATCGTCCATTGTCCCAAATGCCCATTTGGATATAGTACCCACTGCGTTCATGAGGCCCCGTTTTTGTCTTGTCTTTATTGGTACTAGCGTCATTAGCTTGTTCCGGGCTTCTAATAATTCAGCTTGTAGTATGTCCTTGTTATTTGCTTTCATTAGTATAATATCGTCTGTCATTTCATTAATAATATTTTCTATCTGTCCAATGTCAACTATATGTAATACTATGTCACTATCCATAACTATATATTGGTCTCTCATTTGTAAGTCAATGAATCCTGTTTGGTCCACCAGTTCCGTTGAAGTCATTGCGGTTTCACTCTGTCGTATCCATGTCATCATTGTTAGTATTATCATCATCATCTGCAAATTTTAAGGGTCCTTTAATGTTGTTGGGATAAATATTTTGCAGTTTTCCTTTCCTAAATTTTGGCTGCTCCTTATGCCTTAAAGCCTTATAATTCTTAATAAATCCTTCTGATCTCGTTTCCTCATAATTTTCTCTATTTTCATTCAATTTGTTAATGATTTTCCGTTTTGTTGCTTCTAATTTACTTTTTACTACTTCAGGGTCTACTTTGTTATCATGTACTTCGTCCGGTGTATATTTGATCGTTGAATGGAATCTGTCATTATAGTTTCGAATAGCTTTCTGAATTAGTTGTTTAATTGACATCCCTTTTTCTAGCTTATATAAAATTCTAAACTTTTCTGCTATAGTACTATGGAATCTTTCAATATCTGCATTACCCGTATGGCTATTGGGCTTAGTTAAGTGAAGTTCAATATTTTCATTGTCTAAAAATTCTTTTATCCTGGTAGCCTTAAATTCATTATCTGCTATAATTTTCTTCGGTATTCCTAATTTAGTAAAATGATCTTCTAGTTGTTCAATAACTGTGACATGGTTTCTATCATTCAATGGGTACGCTGCTCCAAATTTTGAAAATTTGTCTATAACTGTTAAAAAGTGATATCCCTTCATAACGTACGTATCAATATGTATGATTTCATTCTTTCTTGTCGGTGTCTCCGTAAGAGCAAATTTTGATTTGATAGGCCTTCTATCGTATTTTACTTCCTTACAAATTTCGCACTGATTGATAATTATCTGAATTAATTCCATTATTTTCGGGTAATATATTTTATTTCTTATTTGATTGTAGGTTTCCAATATTCCCGAATGCATGCTTTCCCTCACATGATATAAGGAAATCTGCTTAATGGCCTCGACTTCTGTCTCGATGTCCTGTGCCCTCATTGTACACTTAATAAATTCTATCTGCTTGTCATTAGAAAACATTTCAATAAGTTTTTCCTGTACTTTATTATAATTGTGGTCGGAAATTTCTGAATATATCCCGATCTTTCCCTTTGTAATATATCTTCTAAATATATCTCCCATTTCTTCGAAATCACTTTCAGCAATAAATATTATTCTTTTCCCGTGTAATATTTTAAGTTCTTCTATTTTATTATTTGTTAAAATAATTTGCGTTTTGTATTTATTAACTATTTCCTCCTTAATTAAAAAATGATCACCTAAGTCCTCCTCCGCTGAATGTACTGTCGCCATTGACTCGTTGTCCTCTATATTATTAACTGAAAATCTAAAAATTTCGGTACTCTTATCGTCCGTTTCTTCTGAAATAGTGTCCTCACTATTTTGAATTCTACTTAGGAAGTCGGCAACCCTATTTTCCTTGCCTTTCAAATATTCAATGTCGAATTGGTATTCTCCTAGTTTCAACAACCATCTCTGGTGTCTTGGTGACATGTCCTTGCCTTTATATATTGAATGTAGGAATTTAATTGGTTGATGGTCAGTCAAAATTTTAAATCTTCTGCCGTAAAGATACGGTCTAAAATAGTTAACACTCCACATTATGGCTAAAAATTCCTTGTCCGTTGCAGAATAATTTCTTTCATGATTGTTAAGAGTTCTTGAGGCGTAACAAACTGGATGTCCCTCCTGTGACAATACTGCGCCTATGGCATAGTTAGATGCATCCGTTGTCAGCGTAAATTTCCTCTCAAAGTCTGGATAACGTAAAATCGGATGAGTACTTATGAGTAGTCTTAATTTCTCGAACGCTTCTATGTAGGTTGGGTCCTTCAGGTTAATTTTTGCCCCCTTTTTCAAATATTTAGTTATTGGCTGTGCTACTTTCGCATAGTTCCTGACGAATTTCCGATAGTAACCCGTTAATCCTAAAAAACTTTTTATCTGTTTCTCAGTCCTTGGCAATTCCAATTTCTCAATAACCTTGATTTTATCAGGATTTGGCTCCATGCCATCCTTCGTCAGAATGTGTCCTAAAAATTCTGTTTCTCTTCTCATAAAATTACATTTATCTATCTGAATTTTCAAATTTTTATGTTCAAGAACTTTGAATATATCCCTTATAGCTTTTACATGTTCCTGTAGTGTGGTACTAAAAATTAGTATATCGTCCAGATATACAACACAAGTTCTATTTATAAAATCTCTCAAAATTTCGTTCATAAGGCGTTGAAATGTTGCGGGTGCATTTTTCAACCCAAATGGCATTCTTATAAACTCGTATAGACCGTGAGGCGTAACGAAAGCAGTTTTTTCCCTATCTTCCTTCTTTACTAAAATTTGGTGGTAACCTTTCGCCAAGTCTAACGTTGTAAAATATTGAGCCCTTCCTAGCTTATCTAAAATTGAATCGATGTTCGGGAGGGGGTATTTATCATCAATTGTCACGTCGTTTAATTTTCTATAGTCTATTACTAATCGGAATTTTTTCTCTCCTGAATTATCTATCTTTTTCGGTACTACTATCAGAGGACTTGAATATCTGGAAAAACTTTTCTGTATAATGCCCTGTTCTTCCATTTCCCTAATTTGTCTCCTTACTTCCATCTCGTGTTGAGGTGGATACCTGTACAATTTGGAATTAATCTGTTGTTGAGTTGTAGTCTTTATCTCATGTTGAATTTCTGTGGTATTTGTTAATTTATCACCTTCCTTAAATAGCAAATTTTTAAATCGTTTTAGCAACGTTAAAACTTCCCTATATTCCTCTTCATTCAAATGATCTAGTACTAATCTGTCTAAATTCGAATCAGTAGCTTCTAGAGTACAAATTTGGTTAACATTGGGATTATTTAATAATTTACTTTCTTTCTGGTTCAAAATTATTTTTCCATCTTCGATATTTACGTGCATTTAAAAACTTTAAAATGTCCATGCCTATTATAAAATCATATTTTCTTCCTTTAAGTGGTGCTGCCTTCCATCTCACTCTTGCGTTATTGGGTAAATTGAATTCTTCTGGTGCCACTGTGCACACTTCATAATTAATTGCATCCTCATTGGTGATTGTACTGAATAATATTGGGTTCTTTAATTTTACTTTCGGAAAATCCCTAATTTCGCTGTTAACTAAACTAAAACTTGCTCCTGTATCTATGAGCGCAGTGTAATTCTTATTATCAATTACTGTTCTTATTCTGGGTAACCATTCCGAGGCGGTATCATAAAAAAAATGCAGTTATTTACTTCATCCCCCCTTATATTACTTGCTTGAGGTCCTTCCTGGCTTTGCCTATCCGAAATTAAGCGATTTTGGCTAATCTGAGGATCAGGGTGTCCTGCCAATTGAAGATTACTCATTCTTGCTTCGAGATTATCGACTTCCATGGGTTCGACCTGACCTTGCCTAAATGGATTCTGGCGATATTGTCCTGAATTCTGTCTAGGGCTTCCTGTCTGTGGTCTCTGGAAATTACCCGAATTTGTAAAACGGTTAAAATTATTGTTATTATTCTGCCTATAATCGTTATTGTTCTCCCTATAATTGTTATTATTTTCCCTATAATTGTTGTTATTTTGCCTATAGTTGTTATTATTATTCTCCCTATAATTATTGTTATTCTCTCTATAATTGTTATACTGCCTATATTGGCCGGAATTATTTCTCCTTTCGTTTTGGTATGAATTCCTATACCCATAGTTTTCAGGTGCATTATTGAATTGGTTTGTTCTATCTTGATTCCTACTGTCCCATGCTGATCTATTCTCCTTTGTCTTAATTTTCCTATATTCTGTCCTGATACAACCGTCCTCAAATCTTCTACTCGTCATTATCCTTAAAATGTTATTTAAATTTCCCTCATTATAAATTTTATCTAATAAAACTCCCTGGGTCATTTCCTTTATCGTATTTACTAATATACTGTCCATGTTACTTAAGTCAATGTAATGGTCGCCTGTATAATATACTGTCAATTCGTCCGATTTATACTTAATATTTTGTATTTCTACCATAAGTTCACTTACAGAATTTACTTTCAGATTCGCCACCTTCCTGTAAAGCTGGTGTGGTTCAACATCCGGTCGGTATCGCAGCTTTAACGTTTCCTTTATTAGCAGCCAGTTGTCTGGTTCCGGGATGTTGATTATGACGTTTTTTGCCGGTCCCTGGATGGTTCTGTAGAAAATTGTTCTCACTACCTCCTTCCTTACTTCATTGTTGTTGATTGTAGATAGAAGATACTCTATACTGCTGAAGAACGAGTTTATGGTGATGTCACCGGTTCCAGTAAATATTGGTAATCTGTTGACCGTCTTCATTAAGTTATCCCTTTGGTTGGTATCCACACTATTTCGAAGCTCAAGGTATGCCTGTCGCATTGCTTCTAATTGTTGCTCCCTCCTGGCGAGCTCCTCGACTAATTCCCCGGGTTGAGCCTGTCCTTCCGCCATCCTTCTTTGATCAAACGCTTCTTGTCTGTGCCTTCTTGGATGAATTGTGATAAAAACTTTTTTCAGCTTCTTCAGCTTCTCGTGGTGATTCACTTGATATACTTTTTATTAACGTTCACTGCACAGAAGGTATTTTTTATTCTTATTCTGTGGCGTCAGTTATTTTCTAAATGTTCACTTCACGAATTTGTTCTTGTAGTGTCCGTTTTTAATTATAAATGTTCACTTCACTTCGGTGGTGTTGGCAAATAATAGCTTTCACTTCAATCTTAGTGGTCTTCACTTTAATTAATTTTTTTTTAACGTTCACTGTACAAAAAATTTTCTTTTCTCTTTTAACAATACACTTTTCCGAACGAGGTTCGTATCACTGAATCCTTTCCTTTTTTTTTTTAAAGGATCCTACCGACTGCGCCAATTTTATATGTGACCGTTGTCCGAGTGTTTTTAAAAAAGAAGAAGACAAACAACCAAAACGTTATGATCGTGGCAGTATCCAGAACAGACTGATTTTTATTTGCATTTTAATTGAATAAAAAGACGTTGATTTTGACAATTATGCTTACTTGGCTAAGTGTGTTTTTAGGTGTAAATTATGCTTACTTGGCTAAGTGTGTTTTTAATTTAAGTGTGTTGCTAAATGAAATTATTTGGAAATATTATTGCATGTCTGATGTACCGGAAAATGCAATCAGGTTACCGTCTGGCCTTATTAATTTGGTTTATGAATTCTTCGAATTTATCGGGTTCACTTGCATTTGCATATGTAACTCGTGCGGAAAATGTGCTAACCTCTACAGGTACTCTTTATTTAACTAGGATGTTACATTCAATGTAATCGAATTCCCTTTTCCCATTTATGGTTTAATTACTTATTAAAAGACATTGATGAAATGTATGCATGTAACTGAAAATGTTAATAAAGATGCGCATCATGTACCGATCAGCGTGAGTGTAGTGAGATATTCTAAAAAAATTTAACATAATGTTCCAAATTTGGTCTTGCTCGTCTGTAAATTGAGCCTCCTAGACCGGTAAGAGACGTTAATGTCCATTAACAGACTTAACGCAAATTAACTCGTGCATTAACTCCATCCAAACTTCATTAACTCTGACGTAAATGCACAAAACCAAACTGCATTTAGGTATTACACTCTGGCAACAGTGTCACGGTTTATCATATATCAAATCATTTAGCTTCAAATAAGCTGTTAGCGAATTGGAACAAAAATGGAATAAAAAAGTACTTTTATCCGGAAAGGTACTACGTTTTATACCCTAGAGTATATTATAGTATAGTGCTGTTTGTTATCGCAAATTCAAGGAGATAGATTTGAATCGAACTACTTTCTGATTCCATTGAGAGAACCCTGTAAAAATTAGTCAATGTAGGGCCATGTCGTGATAACTTACTAAGGCCTTTCTGGTTTCTGATAAAAAACAGCAGCTAATTACATCCAACTCTGACCAAATTTTGTACAGAGCGTGACGAGTCAATAATAGTCCATGTTTTGGGATAGCTCTGTACAAAAGTTCTTACAGATTCGTGTGCTGGCTGCAAAACCATTGCATAGTACGTTGGATCATATCGTCCAATGTACCATGCACCCATACAAAGGACTCTCCAGATTTGAGGTCCTGCCATTCCACAAGCCACATTAAACATTTGATCCTTGTAAAATTTAGTATAGTGCAATATAAAAGATCTATTATCAGTTCGTTTTCATGTAGCCTCCATAGAAAGGTAAATGCTGATGCCCAGTCTACAAGTTTTATATTATATCCATTCTCTCTCAAATTTTAAATAGGGCGTTATGAGCGACTTAAGCCCTGCACATTTTTAGTTGGTTTACGCATTTATTTAAGCACTTAGTACGTAAAAATAAAATTCACTATTTTAGGTATACTGAAAAAGGTATCAAATGAGTTGCGGGGGTATCACGGTACTTTTCCAAGTCAAAAAGTATCAACTTTATCATCCCTGGTTGGTAGTGCATGTAAAATTTTTAACATTGTGGGCCAATTTCAGCAAAAGTAATTTCAGATTTCATTCAAATAAATTGTTGTTTTGTGCCAACAGCTTAGCTGCTTATCGTTATTTCTTTCTTTAATCCATTTTATATCGAAGTAAATGGCAATCATAAAATTTTATTATGCACTGATGGATTTTAGTGCACATTAACGCTGTCGTCTGCCTAGGCTATAAGACCCCAAATCGGGAAGGAACTTTGTATGGAAGGTATTCGAAAACGTCGACAGATGTGTTCCAAATTCAATAGAGTTCGTCCTTAGTCGAAACATTGTTAATATGCAATATTTGGTTGAGATTGAGTCATATTTATATAAAATTTTATATATAAAAAAACAATTTAAGAAATGAAAAAAATATGAAAAAATCCTAACATGTCGTTCAAATCGCTCCTTGACTGTAGAACACATTTACTTATTTTAAGATAATTGTTTTATTTATAGTAAACAATATATTTCGTTTGGTGCGGAAAACTTTTTTTTGTAAGCTTATAAAAAATCATAAAAATTAGTAAATATTTATTTTCTGTGCAGAAAATTGTAGAAGATCAGAGGAGAGAAATAATGGAGGGATGTTTCGAAATAACTCAATCGTATTCCATATATATACTTAGAGCAAGAAAAAACAAACTACAGTTAAGTTCAAGTATATAAGAATGAAAGAAATTTTCTTGTAATTTAGAGAATAGTCCATAATAGAGTTTAGTTCAATATATTTTTTCAAATATTAAAATTTTCCTTAAACGAAAAGAAATGAACCAACAACGAATGCAACTTCTTTATTTCAAATCCAATACTTCGTACATACAAACTTATATTTCCTTGAATCTAGGAAAACATGAACTAAAATATTCTCAACGAGAAAATTGACGTAAAAACACAAAAACAGGAAGTAGGCGTTGTTTTTATTTTATTTGATACTTACAAAAATAAACAAAATATTATTTGTCAAACAATTTTGGTGTAACAACAACGGGTAAGAAATAATGATAGAATTTAGAACTTTAAATTTTTGAAGATTTTTGTCGTAGAGGAGCGTGGCCAGTAGTGCGATTCTGTAACTTTAAACAATAACAAGAATTGCTAAAGTTGAAAACATCTTTTGTTGTTTGCAGTAACGATTAAGTAATTCTGTAACTACTGCTAACAACAGTAGACAACTTTTGGCTTCAGTAGGTAACTCTGGCAAACGAACTGTCAAAAAAACAAAAAGTACAAAGAATACGAAAAAACAAACGAATACGCAACACAAAATGTTAGGAACGTTTTATTTTGTTTAATTTAAGACAACGGAAGTAAAATAAATTGTATTTAATTATTCTATAATATTAATTGAGCATTCTTGGCTTACAGGTTGTGACAAAGACGGCAAATGAAGCCGCACCACGTCGAGCAGCCGAGTCGAATGGTACATTTTTGTTTTGAATTATTTTAGAATTTTGTTTTATTCTGGAAAAGGTAAGTAAAATAAATTGTATTTATGCATTCTGCAATATTAATTGTACAAATTTTCTTCAACTTATGGTTACAGGATGTCTCATGCCTCCGCCGAGGAAATAAAGTGAATGGCTGCTTTATTCATTGTCTCATTTTGAACAAGGTACATATGTTAGTAAAATAAATGGAGCAATTTTCCAATATTATTTGTACATACATATATTGGTAGTTTGCAAACTGTTCTAAAAGGTCCTAACGTCGTAAAATTATAAAATTCAGTTGACAAAAAACAAAAGAAAACAATTTTCATTAAGACTTTTAAGACAGTTTATGAATTGTCCAATTGAAGCAGACCGTTCTAAAATATGCATGTACAAAAAAGGGTAGTTTTCTGAAGTAATGTATGGATAGTTTATTTTTCAGAATTCCACCTTTATAGCGCGTGACACTTGTTTTTGTGTTCGGACCGTCATAAAATAATGTGAGACGACCGTCCATAACAACATGGTCGTTTTTATTGGGATTCACTGCCTTGGTGGTTGTGATTTGCGTGTGCGTACCCACATTTATTGCTTTGTTATGGTAAGAATTTTCCTTTTATGACACTTATCCTTTTCATGTTAATATTCCAAAATGGATGCACGAAAATTTGTATATAAACAGAGCTGTTTGGCGGAATCTAGATCACTGTCAAAGTGCTACTGAAGAAGCAACATCATGGACTATCATTTACAATATTTTCTTGGATTTACAATTATAGGATGGCAACAAATACTGCGCCCAAAATAAGCCGCGCCACCGCCTAGCAACTTAATCAGAAACTCCATGGCAAATACGAAAACGATAAGAAGTGGAGTGAGCTGGCGGCAATGCTGAATAGTCAAGGAGGAGCAGTGAAAACGGTAGACCAATGGTACACGGTAAGAAAAAATTGACTAAAAAGTAATCGATTGTCTAAATTTTTCTTTATATCAGGTATGGAGGGATTTGAAAAGCCGCACTAGTACGAAAGTGCTAGACAGAAAAAGGCAGCAGGCGCAGACCGGCAACAAGCCAATCAATCTGGAAAGCGTAACCGAATTTGAAATGACGTGTGCTTGCCATTATTGGAAGTGAATACATTAAGGGGCATGAATCGGTTCGTGAAAATGTTCCGATGGACGAGGTGAGTTGCAAATATTTCTTAACGAATTTTATTATAACTTCTTTTCATTAATAGGAACTTCAAGTGCGAATGGAATACGGGGACGCCGATTTGGTAATCGAAATGCCAAGCACGTCGCGAAACCTAGCCGAAGACTGTGAGCAGCGATGTGAAACTCCATGCACTCCTAGCAAAAAGACGCCACAAAGGGGAACCAAAAGGAAAAATGCGGATGACGAACTACAGTCAAAATTTTTGGACATAGCCAACAATTGGGTGGATGCCTTTAAGGTAAGTTCATTTCTTAAGATTTTATGGTGCCCTTTGCATTTTATATATTTTTTTATTTTTATAGGTGCTAGCCGAATCTAGTGCAGCAAATAAACTGCTGGCAGATGCGTTTAGAGCCATGGGAGAAGGCATGAAGATTTGCGCCGAAGCAATAAATAATCTAACGAATGCAATGCGATTGCCTGTGTAATCATAGATACAATAAGGAATAAGATAATTTTTTTTACTGAATTATGTAATGTTTTTTGCTATAAAATTAATTTGATTTTTTGTTTTAATAATTTTCTTTATGTTGTAAGAATTAAATTAAACGAATTATTTTTTTTTATTATTTTAAGAAATTGCAGATTTTAAGCAATAAAAAACTGAAATTGTTTGCATATTGTCTTGCCTATTGTCTTTTTATTTAGGTAGGATTGCTGGGGTAAACTTCCCGAGTACGTTTATAAGAATCGTTATTATCGTTGATGGTATTGAGAAACGAATTTTATTGGGTTCTATTTATATTCCCTGTAATTTTAATCCTAATCAGATTCGGGACGGTCTTTCTCTTGTGGCTCAGGTGTCTAGGGATTTCGATGGGTCCATCATTGGTGGCGATTTTAATGCCAAGCATACCTCGTGGGGAGACGGTATGAATAATTCCAATGGTGGTACTTTTTTTGATTGGTTAGGGCAGTTCGCTCTGGATTTTGTGCGTTTTTCAGATTCGGTTCCGTCATACCCGAATGGGTTATCATATTTAGATAATTTTATTATTAGCCCGAATTTAGTAGACTTGGACAGTACGAACATACAGATTTCTAGTCTGGCTACTTTTTCTGACCATTTCCCTCTCATGATGCGAATACGTCTCTCTGAAATGCTATTAAGGCCTAATGTGACTTACACTTCATATAAGAATACGGATTGGGACTGTTTTCGAGAGGATATCTATGGTACTTGATCTTATACGGCATTTTCCGGATTCTTCGCGGAATCTGTCCAATGTTGAAATTGATCAGAGCATTGACAATTTTACGGATACGGTGAATTCTGCGGCTAGCCGGCATTCGAAGACAGTTAATGTACATAGAAAGGGATTTATTGTTTCCGATGAAATAAAGCGGTTATACAGGATAAAACACGGGTGGCAGAAGGAAATAAAAAGAATTTTTCATCGGTCTTTTAACAGGAAAGATCCGACATATACTCTACTTTCGAAACAGGTACAGCTTATTAATGTAATGATCAAGAGGCAGGTTGAGTTGAACAATCCCGAATATTTGGTGAGAAACTGAGTAAGATTAGACAAGGTCCGACGGCGCATAAGAATGTGTATGGATAGGCTATAGAAGAAGAATGTCTCTTAGGACTCTAACGGTGGATGGCGTGGCTATAGAAGATGATAATACTAAATTGGGGAAATTGAAGGATCACTTTTCTGTTATATACTCAGGTTCGGCTCCTGACAGGGATATTTCAGACATCGGCAACACGTTGAATTTAACGCTATCGCTGGTTCCTGAGAATTGCTATGTTTTCACGGCAGAGTGCTCGGCTCTGAATGTAGGTGCTTTATCCGGTTTGACTACTTTGGACCAGCTAGTGGAGTCTACCAGATGCCTGAATAATAAGAAGTCTTCGGGGTTGGACGGAATTTCAAATTTCATTGTTAGGAGGCTTCCCACGAAGGCGTTTGAATATCTGACGATATTGTTCAATAGCTGCCTCAGTAATTCGTATTTCCCGAAATCGTAGAAGAATTCTAAGATTATGCCTATTAGAAAGAAAGCTGAGTCTGACGATATTAATGACTTAAGACCTACATATATCACTCTTATCCAACTTAGGCAAATTATTTGAGAGGGTGATTCGGCTGACAATGGATGATGGAATGAGAGAATCTTACATACCAGACCTACAATTTGGGTTTAAGAAGGGGCATTCGACCACTGATGCCCTGTTGAAGTTTCAGGACGACGTTGTGTCGAATTTACGGAGGCAATATTGTACGGTTGCGGTTTCGCTGGATGTGGAAAAAGCTTTCGATAGAACTTTTCATGATGGCATTTTGTTTAAAATGATCCGAATAGGCTTTGACACCAGAGTGATTAAATTGTTTCGAAGTTATTTCTCGGACAGATTGTTTTGCGTTCTACTAAATAATAGAATGTCGGAGTTTGGTGAGGTAAGGTGTGGAGTCCCACAGGGATCATTATTAGCGCCGCAATTATACAATATTTTTATGAGTGATTTTCCACACACTAGTTCAGATTCGATTGGGTTATTATATGCAGATGACAGTCTTTTATATGCGCACGATGAGTCCCCGAATATTGCGTTGATGAAAGTTGCGGATCACCTTGTCACTGTCAGGGAGTTCTATGATTATTGGGGTATAACGATCAACGCGTCCAAGAGTGAGGCTATTTGCATTCGAAACGTCTCAGGCAAGTGTAGAAGGTTTGTGGTTCCTGAGAGTAAACGGTTGAGAATTGTTATTAATGGCGAGGAAGTCCCTTTCAGGAATGACATGAAATATTTAGGCATTCACTTCAATAAACTTTTGAAATTTAATAGACATGCTAGGTCTGTTCTCCAGAAGGGCTATAGGATTATGGGATCTTTTTCGAAAATTCTGTGGAATAGGAGTTTACCGGTAGAGACGAAACTATTACTGTACAAGACTAGTATACGCCCGGTCATTTTATATGGGTTCCCAATATGGTTTAATGTATCCCCGACAGTTATAAAGGAATTTGAGATATTTGAGAGAAAGATTTTTTTTTTTAAATAACCAACACTCAGGTGCATTGCGTTGGCGAGTGGAAATTAATGGATCGGAGGGGGAAAGAGGGAGTAATGTTTGTTGACGCTTGCCTTGAACTTCTGGATGTCGCAATTAGTGGAAAATACATTTGCCGTCGATTCCACATATGGACTGTACGAGCGAAAAACGAATTTGATCTGTAGTGTATAGTGCGGTCAACAATCGATAACAAACGGGTGTGAATTCCTAGAAAGTCGCGTATCCCTGCCGAACATCCTCACGTCAGGAATAAGGCGACGGATGTCTGATGAACACACTCCATGAAAGTAACGATAGAACAGCGTCACGCAACCCACATTCCGACGATGCTCAAGGGAAACAATAGAGTTGGATACCCTACTGTCACCTATCAGCACCATCGCTCTCCTTTGAACACGGTCAAGTAGCTCCAAGGATGATTTTGGAGCACCTGCCCATATATGGGAGTTGTATTCCATCTTTGGCCTGATGTAAGTTGTATAGATATTGAAAAGATCTGAAGGAGTGAACTATTTCTTGCACCGCTTTAAAAAGCCTATGCGCTTGAGTGCTTCTTTCGACACTTCGAATACATGTCTCGCCCAACGAGCGTCACATTGTATTTTCATGCCCAGAACATCGAGAGCTTCTGACTGTTCAATATCCGTACCATCGAGAGAAATTGACGATATTGTTGGGCCAGCGAATCGTTTGTGAGACAACAAGCAGCACTGTGTCTTACGTGCATTAAAATCAACTCTATTCACTCGACCCCATTCGAAAATGGCCAGTAGATCCCGGCCAAGTGTCACATTCATAATTCGCCTTTTGTCTTCAATATCTTGAAGGCTCGGCCAACGGTGGAATGAATATGAATGACAGAGGTTACTATCATCTGCGAAAGAGTAGATTGGATTCACGGTCTGACCCAATAGATCGTCAATGAAAATAAGAAACAAAGAGGGAGTAAGGACAGAGCCCTGTGGTACACCTGCGGTCAGCCTATGTGTGTTGGATGAGAACCCATCTACAACAACTCTAATAGTGCGATCTCTAAGAAAGCTCGATATAAACCGAGCAAACGTATTACCGACACCAAAAGCGATCAGCCACGACCTTACTCTCACCAAACTGGTGGAGTAAGGTCGTCAGATGTTACTCCTATTGGTCTATATATTTGTGACATAATTAATAAATTTATTACAAGGATTTCCCTTCACGAGAATTCCATCATAACTGATATTTACAATGCCCAGAAGGACATTAGCTGGTCAGATGTTTGCTATTTATCTCCGATTGGATTTTTGAATGAAAGTCGGGCAGATTATGATACCTCGGTTTCCTTTCGTCCTGAGTTCTACAAAAAAGTGGTTCCGGGTGCACATAGCGGATAGCATCTTTATGATTGGAATATTGTTAAGGCTCTTGAACAGCATTTGTTTAAATCTCTTATGTTTTCTACTTATTTTTTCTTTTTTTGTTTTCCCTATCCTCTCCTCTTTTGTAAACAACCCCTCCCCTTCACCCCCTAATTTTAGGCTAGTTGTAAGTTTACTTTTATGCTAAATTCTAGGATATTTCACTCCTACGACCACTTTCGCCTCGGGAGCAAGGGCGAACACACTTATCAGAGCTACATACAAATTAAAAATATTTCTATACACAGAAAAGGCTTGGTGCCGTTAGCTGCATGTTATTGGTAATTTAGACAATACATTATAGTCATAAGGAATTTCTTGTTCATAGATCTAGTATATGTCTGTCATTGTTTTTGAAAAAAGTCTCAATAAAATAAACTAAACTAAAAACTTAGGTAAAAAATTGAAATAATTCTATCTTGCATGCGTTGAGCCGCTGAGGGTGCTTGTGGGGGTTCCAAATTGGTTATGTGGTGCTCTAAGAACTCTTCCACGATCTCGTTTCTTTGTTCTTCCAAATGGATGTTGTGCAACACTGCACTGTCGACAGGATTACGTGCTTTGCACAATGTTTCATCGTATAGAAATTTAAGACTTCCCTCTGGTTGGTTTGGTAAAGGAGTCATAAGCCACGGCTCTAGTGGGTATCCAGAATCACCTGCACATATAATTTTATTATACTTACGAATAAAAAATATTTTATTTTGTACTATGGATAGAAACGTTTACCAATCAAAAATATATTATGGTCTCCAATTTCAAAACACCGCTGCATAACTCTTCGTATTGCCGATGATCCCCAAATACAAGTATATGATATAATCATGCCTAGCTCCCGGATATTTCGCATTATCATTTGAAATTTTTAGATTTGGATCACATATCTATGAGTAGAATAATATACATATAGTATATAATTTCGAATGCATTTTGATGTATAAGTAATTTTCCTTTTACCATTTGCACATTGATTGAGTGGTTGCAATGGTGGTTGACATACGCCTCCTAATGATATTTTGGGGCCAAAATGGAGACATGTGTACAATCTATAGTGCCTCCTACAAATGGTGAGGGTGTTGAAGCAAACACTGCTTTAGCCTCCACTTGAGTCACTGGGAATCTCTCCTTTGCAAAAAACATGGAGTCGTTTATTGCGTACGTTACACGATGTACTTATATATAACGAATAATTGACGTTTAACTCATTGATAACCCCCATTGCTCTCCCACGAGCCTTCGTTAACATCCTGTTGCAAAGAATCTTAAGGCAGCTAGAATCTAGCAAAACAACGCTTCTATGTTAATTCAAATATGACCCTTTGCACGATTTTACCTGTTTTTCAGTCGAAATTGCTGCAATTCTCGAACCTCTTAATTTGCAATCAAGCTGAAAAACACTCTGTAGAGTTTCCAAAATTCGGTTCCAGTCAATTCAAATGGGTTATCTTAATATCGGAGCAATCGCATATCAACTGTTGGAACACGATTTAATGATTCATTCCGCGACAAATATATGCCACAAAAGACATTTTAAAAACGTTTAAAACAGTTTATCGAATTCTTAACAACACAAACTTTTTTGACGTTTACTTAACAACAACAGCTAATTTTAAAGTAACGACTATCTTTAAAAAATTTACTGAATTGCAAAATCGACAATTTTGTTGTTAGCCATTTTTAACCATTCCGATTATAGTTAAAAAAAGTTATAGAATCGCACTACAGGGCTCAATAGGTTTTTCGGAAATATCCAAGAAAAAAACTAAGGTAAGTGTAATGAATTTTAAGTTAATTTAAATGATTTAAAGTGCAAATTAAGTGGGTATATACATATGTATGTGACAAGTGATTCTGCGTGTATAATGTTTGTACATTAGAGTGGATCGGTTTTTTTTTGGTTAAATCAGATTTTTTTGTTGTTTTCAAGAATTTTCGTTGTAAGTCAAAATCAAAAGTCAAAAATCATTTTCGAATTTACGAGTAATTCCCTAAGGCTCGAAAATGATTTTAGATAAAGATTCTTCAGCGATAGATTTCAAATATACATACGAAAGACTAAATGGTCAAACGGTGACACCTTTTTAGGTTGTCCAAAAAAGTCGATCCACTCTAATAAATATGCAAACAAATAAGGATGTACTGAAAATTGATCATATTTCTGAAATATCAAACGCATGTTATCTTGCATGTATTTGATGTTTCGAATTCTTGCCTGTTTTGAATATCAGCATATTTAGTAACACCTAATAAAATACACGTAAAATACGATTATTCGCCTCTTGAATGTAGCCCGAGCTTTATTCTGGTCTGTAATTATCAACTAACTTAGGTCCAGCTTCCTGTTAAGTCGCTATTAGGTCATCACATCCGCATACCTTGGTTATATGTCCGTATGTCATAGTTTCCCAGGCGTTACCAAGGTTTCTTTGGTTACTGATGTTCCAAGATTACAGCAAGTCTCTGTTGACTAAAGCAAAGGATAACCACTAGAAAAGCAGGGATACATTCAAAATTTCGCTCTGATCATATTATTTATTTTCATGTGCAAACTTCAGGTGCTATAATTGGAAATATTGTTCCATGCAATTCTACCAATTATTCATTGGATTTCGATGCAATAGTATTTCATCTTTTTCCTTTTTTATTCCTTTTTTGTACCAATTCGCTAACAGCTGATTTGAAACTAAATGATTTGATTTTTGATAACAAAAAATCTTTAAAATACATGCCAACTATTGCAAATTTGCTGACAATGCTATCATAGCATACGCTGTCTACGAGACTTTGTAAAGAAGCAAAATAATAAAAAAAAAGAAACATTAATACACACACGATAGCAGCAGTGCTCGCTCTTATTATGGGCGACGTCACTTTACCGTTCGTTTTTGCGAACGCTTCCGCTATCAGCAATGCGAGCGCAGCATACAAGGCAGAAAGAAATGAGAGTGCGTACGCTGGGCGGGTAGCAAAGGAAATACCTAACACAGAACATTTTAGCTTGTATGAGATGCGCGTTCTATGTGATTTATATTCTTTGGTCATATGAAATAAAGGGTGGTTAAATTTTAAGGGCCGATGTTGAATGTGAACTACTCCTAAATGTCAAGTTTTTTCTGCATTTCCTTTGCTATTTCTCAATTTCTGACTAACTCAAATAAACGTAAAAAGTAAAAATAATTCAAATAATTAATTAATTATTTAATAAATTTGTGTTTTTATTTTAAATCTTGTATTTTTACTTTTTTTAATTTTTTGTTTTTTACATTTTGTTTCAATTTTGTGTTTTTTACATTTTTTTTTTTAATTTTGTGCTTTAATTTTTTTTTATTTTATATAAAAGTGAAAGTGTAGTGCTATTCTTTGGAAGGAATTTTTAGTTATCTTTCGTTGCAACTACATTTTTTATAGCACAGGCACAATGTTATCGGAGAAGTGATTGCAACATTCGCCATCCAACCATTCTGGTTTCGCGCTTTTACTTGATTCTATCATATAAACTTTAATACCTGTTTTATGTTCTTTAATACCTGTTAAAACCATGTGATTTAAATCCTTACCTTCAAGTTGAGAACATCTTTGTTTAATGGACTCAAAACTTCTGTTTTTGAAACCAGGCTGTACAAATTTTATGGGGGCCCACCGGTTTAAAGTAGAAACGTGAGGTAAATTGAGATTCAATTTATTTCGTAAAAAGCATAAGTTGACTGAGACATGCAAAATATATTAATCTGAATTGGGACGAGAACTTAGCAAAAGCTTGCAAAAAATGTTTGTTCCGTTGCTTATTTTCTGAAGACGATCAATGGATGACTTCAATGCATTTTTTGAAACAAATTCTTTTTATATTTTTAGAAGCGTTGTCACTGTAGCGAAGCAAAGACAAGCGAGAGAAAGTGTGATGAGAGTAAAGCTGACGACAGTGGCATCGTTGCTCTCACGGTGTGCTTGTTTGCGCTGCCTACTCTCCCCCCATATCTGAAGCGTAAGCAAAAAATGTTTCAGGTTTTAGCTGAGATGCGCCTTCTATACAATTTATATTCTTTCAAAAATAATTATATTAAAGTACACACACCCTAAATTGATGCTTTTTGTAAGAAAATGACTTATTGTGTTTTTGCCATCAGTCTTGAATCTTAAGGTATCTCTTAAAATCTATTGTTTAGCTTTAAAATTATTGGTATTCCAAGAAATTTTGTTTTGAATAATTGTTGTTTTTTCAAAAAAGAGCTTTATTTAGTTCCAATTTTAGAATCGCTACTTCTGTTACTGTCGTTGCTGCCGATTTCAATTATGTTCTCCTTGCCGACAGCTATTTATGTTGTAGGAAAAAAAGTACACACATGTAATTTTTTTGCTTATTTGAAAATATTTCTTACTTTTTGATCTTTTCAGGTACTTAGCCATGACTTAAAGAACCGTCAACTCAACTTTAAATTTACTTATTTTGAAATAAGAATAAGCAATAATTTTTATTTAGTATTATTTATATTTTACTTGCCACAATTCGCAGTGTCCCAACATATTTGCAAGTGATCACATTTATACCGATACTATTGATTGTCATTAAAAACAATCGATATTGGCGCCAAAAAAAATATCGATATTATCGATAGTTTTACAGCTCTACATGTGACACCAGTTGTTGCAAACGTTACATCGGACAGAGGTGGTGTTAAAAGCAAAACGTGTATGGTACACTGAACCAAAACAAGTGCTCGATGTCCGGCATGGACCAGATGACTGCATTTTAGTATTGAATTAATCAAATATGTATATGTGACAGCGCATAGAGAAAGGGACCTAAGGGTAAAAAAAATAAATTTTCACTTTTTTTATGTGGACAACAACTGAGCATCGAGTGAGACCGATCCCATGCCCCAAAAGTGTTCCCTACCAGAGATATGCGCGTTTTATGAAAGTTAAGTCGACGATTCTAAGCGCAAATAGAAAGGGAGATAATCTTTAAAATGGCTCTCCTGAACAAAACTGGTTTTTACCCTTAGGTACCTTTTCACACCTGTCACATATATTTACAGTAAAAAACCTCAAGTTGGGTGACCCAGATAAACTAATGCCATATTTAATTTTGTGAGAAAATGTATTTTTTTGTACCCAGAAGTCCATGTATTAGTATAAATTGGACGAATTTTCCACCGAAAGGTCTGTCAAATACATTTTGTCAAATTTCGAAAATAATTTTATTTTTGGTTTCGTTAGAAAATTGTATATCTTTTTGGTAACCATATGTCCATGTGGGTACAAAATACCTACAACTTAGCTACAATGATTTATAATACTTTATAGGGTGTCAGACCAGTATTTCACGGCATTACAAAGGCATCGAGGAATTCATTTTTGATAATTATATATACCTAAAACTCACGCTAGATTGCGCTGTCATAAAAATTGTGCTATTTCTTGTAGGTTTTCAGCAGATATTGCAAAATTGCAATCAAAATCCCGACATAAAAAAAAGTCTTTTGTAAAGTGTAGCGCACGGTTCAACGGTGGTCGTAACACCACAAAACTTTAAGATTTTGGTTACAAAGAAGCAGAAATCGTGTCTGATGCTTGCGTTAACAAGCAGGTCACTTTCATTGAAAGTATATGTATGCATCCACATGGTGGCAAGGAGTTCAAAATGAAGCTAAAAACTTTGATATGGCTATTGGACTGTTAAACAAAAAAAAACATTTTCACCGCCCAAACCAGTTGTCAATGGCGTATTTTTGCAGAAATTTATCAAGAAAAACAGAAGTTATTCGAATCCACAGATACCTTTTTTGTACAAAACAACTCTTTGCACAGTTAAACGAGAATCTATCTGAAAGTTTAATGATTGACATGGTTTTTTCTCGACTTAATCTTTCGATTAGAGAAAAGTTGTCAATAAATAGTTAGAAATCTTTCCAAAACTAGAGCTAAACTAAAACTTAAGCTAGAGACGTGGAATGTTTAGTGTAGAAAACAAAATTTCAAAATTAGGCAGGAAACATTTTCGAAATCTAACCTGCGTTGATCCTTCTTTAGAAAAGAGAACCATACCATCGATACGTGCTTTAAGATTGAATCAGACCGTAGGTTTAATCCCAAAGTAAAAGAGCATACTATTAATTGTTATGGTTGTTGTGCTGCTGGATATTACAGAGCGAAAGGCCCTAAAGGCAACAACAAAAATACTTTCTATAGCCCTGAAAAATTAGATTTCAATGCATTGCAAGCTACTATTAAAGGCAGAAACAGTGGGTATCAATTTATATGGGATTAAATGTGAAGCATATTTCGATACAGATACACGGACAAGCGTGGCTGGTTATTATTTTTTTTTTTTTTCAAAAAACTAAAAGAGAAAAAAGTTGAAATCCAAACGGTCACTGCTAAAAATAATTCTAGCTGACGGTATGCCACGTGAAGACTTCTTCAACGTACTCAACAGTTGTGAACATTATAATCGGAAAACGATTTAAAAAGATTCGTTTAATATGTTTACCTAAAGCTAAAGGAAATCTAACACTAATCGGAATTGACTTTTTGGATAAGCTAACTTTGTCTTCGACTTAGCGGAAAGATTATGGTATTTCAAAAATGAACCGGAAAAATATTTCATATTAAAAATAAACCCAGTAACTCGTTCAATACCTTTAACACAGGCTAATATCAAAGAACACGGTGCTGTAAACGAATATATATCTTGGTTTGACGATAACAGCTCAAAGAGCCAATATGGATCGAGCACTTCGAAATCCCAACCATGCAATAAATCGTCTGATTATTCACCTGACGGTATCTTGAATATATACAAACATTCTGTTTAAATAACATACCGGCTGTCAACACCAATTTATTTCCACCTATTCTACAACAAATTGCCGAAAGCAAGCCATTTTGTTTAAAGACCGATGCCAGCGATTATGCGCTCGGAGCAGTTCTTTTGCAGGGGAGAAAGAAAACGAGCATCCAATTCGATTTCTAATGCCTGCAGAAAGAACTTATTCTAAGACAGAGAGAGAATCATTGGCGGTAGTTTGGGCAGTTACAAAGTTTCGTTGATACATCAAGGGCTCGTGATATATCCTTACCTAATGATCATCAACCCTTGAAAGTTGTTACTTTTTTAATACGTTGCATAATAATACTTCGGAACACTTTTTGTGCTTTGTATCATTCATATCAATTAATTAGAAAAATATGCTAACTTATCTTTCTGCGTCGCCATTGTATTGTGTTGCATTCGCTTTGCATCTACTTTTATTTGGATGCCTTTGTTGCTTTTTCTTGCATATTAACTACAGCAGTGTTGCGAAAGGGAACACAATACATTGTTAAAATTTTCAGGGCATTTACGAACACCCTGCAATGTATTACTGCAAAGCAACATGCGTTTAGAAAGTCGACCGTTATCACTATTTGACTGAAATGCAAAAAAAAATGTTCGTGTTAATTTATAAAAACATATAAAAGTGTGCTGTTAATCCCTACCAAAAAAAAATCCGATTCCGAAAAAAATTTGGGCCTGGTCGTAGGTGGACATATATTCATGAAATGAGCCAAGGAATACGCTGGTAAAATTTGTACACCGTCTAAGCAAAACGATATAGCTGATATTTTATCACGACCTCTTTGCTTAATTGAAACGCACTCTCGGATGTCAAATGTGAATGCTTTTGTATTTCAATCTATTTTTCTACGATGATAAAAAGAATATAGCGAATTCGTTTAAGTTTGACGACGACAACGTTCTACGGTATACGAACCGAGATTTCCTAATGGTAGACGGTGTATTATATAGAATTGTTCTGATCAGGATTCCAAACAAGTGCAATTAGTAGTTCCTAAATCGATGAGTCTAAATTTTTGAAGAGCTTTAATTATGATCCGGTTGCTGGATACTATGGTACAGACAGTACAATACGAGTACACCGCATCACCTAACATTATTGTTGGTCTCGAAATCAGCAGATTTGTAAAAGCCTATGTAGAATGTCAACGTTATAAACCAACAATTTTGAAGCCAGCTGGACTACTGCAAACCTCATCAAGTAGACCTCGATTTGAAGTTATTGCTATAGATCTCGTTGGTACGCTTCCACGCACAAATAATGGCAATCAGTGAACTCTTGTAGTAGAAGATCTTTGTAGTCGGTGGGTTGAACTATTTGCATTAAAAGAGGTATTGCTCAAAAATCATTCTAAATAAAATGGGTTTACGATACGAAGTGCCACGACGAATTCATACTAATAATGGGCCACAGTTCATATCAGCAATTATGCAGAAACTGACATATTGCCTGAACATAAATCAAACGTTTACGCCGGTTTATCACCCTGAAGCCAATTCAGTTGAAAGGAAAAATCCACAATTAGCCATCCGTGTTGGTAATAATCATACAGCATAAAATTGAAAATTATCGATGATACGATTTGCTATGAACACAATAAAGTGCGAAAGCACAGGATATTCTGCGGCATACTTAACATTTGGACGATAACTAAGAAGTCTCCAAGAAGCGCATATTAATCTTAAGGCGGTCATTTTATCCGAAAACTTCATACCGCAAATTACTCCTGATTTATTGAAAATGGCAGACGTATTGAATACTGTAAACGAGTCCGTTGAAAACTAAAAGACAAAAATAGAACATACGCGGATTTAAACGCAGAGAGCAAATTGAAATCGGCAATAGTGCTAGTAGCAATACCCGTTTTAAACAGTGCTAATAAAAATATTTTCCCGAATTTCGTTCCTCCAAAAGATGGTCCGTATAATAAAAAAGGGTTCGTCATGTTTTATTATATCAGCTGTGGATAAACTCTAACTACCATAAGAAACTCACCATTTATCACAACGGCATACAATGGACCGTTAGAACCCACAATATACCAAATTAGACAACGAGGACATCAATCAAGGGTGGTTAAATTTTAAGAGCCGATGTTGAATGTGAACCACACCTAAACGTTGTTTTTTCTGCATTTCATTTGAAGTTTCTCAATTTCAGACCAACTCAATTTGAACCATGGAAAGATACACAAGCGAGCAACGCGTTAAAGTTATTCAGGCTTATTATGAAAATGAAAATCAATTTTCGAAGAAAATCATCTTCAGTGATGAGGCACATTTTCACCTCAGTGGATTCGTCAATAAGCAGAATTGCCGCATTTGGGCAAATGATAATCCAGGAGTGATTGACAATGCATCCAAGCGAAAAAACAATGCACCCACAAAGAGTGGTTGTTTGGTGCGGTTTATGGGCTGGCGGCATCATTGGGCGAATTTTTTCCAAAAATGAGGTCGGTCAGGCTGTGAATGGTGTTCGCTATCGTAACTTTTTATGGCCCGAATTGGAAGATATAGATGTGGACGATATGTAGTTTCAACAGGACGGCGCCACTTGTCACACAGCTAACGAAACAATTGCTGTTTTGTGCGACAAATTAACACAGGCCCTTAAAACCTTAACCACCCCGTATAAATATACCAAACCTCACAGGCAAAACTCCAGATCAAATCAACGTGGATACCTTAACTCATACAGACGTTTTAAAAGATATACAACAAAACTGGAGTGTTGTTCCAATTTTGGATGATAAAGAATTCTATGGCCAAGAAAATCCACGAAATAAGACCGTATCTTGCCACCTCATCCGGACGGTTTCTGAGACAGAGGGGAGGCTGTAACGAAAACTATTTTTACAATTACATGGATCCAATAATTGATTATTTTAATACCTTATACGTTTGTCGTGAAGTTCGTTATTTGTTACTTAATTTTCTGTACCCACAAAGATCGCCAGTACTATATTTTGTTACTCAATTATATAACTCCAGTTGTACGAATTTATTTCTTTACAAATGCTTTTACTTTCTGTTTTACTTCTACAACCACAATATTGAGTTTAATTTCTTTTCACTTGTCTTTACATTTCCATTGATTCCATTAATCCTGGTTTTGTTACCGACTGAGATTTTATTTAATATTGGTACAGGAGTAAATTTTAGCTGTTCTAGCGGTTGTCGAAGAAAGTCAGAAATAAAAAAACAACTCTTGTTTTTCGGGAATCGGCCCTTAAGCAATACGAGGGCTGCTATTTATATTTCGGGTCCGGCAATAAAAACACAATAGTTTATCATTGGAAATGGTAATACACTTTTACATGCGCACAATCCAGTTTCCGAAGCACTTTTCACTCCGATTGAGACACCTCCAAAACATGTTTTTTGCGACCACACATTTTGTTCTTGATGCTATGGAATAAGAAGAAGTAATTAGGTGCCAAATCATGCCTGTATGGTGGATGGCCCATCATTTCGACATCTCATCGTTTCAACTGATGTGTGAGAGCTCGCATTGTCGTGATGCAAAATGATCCGTCTTCTCTTATTATCTTTCCTCATTTCTTCGAAGACTGTTGGCAAACAGATTGTTGTATACCACACAGAATTGTCCTACGTTCCACTAAAGGCACTGTGGCAACGTGGCCGGTTGTACCGAAAAAACGCAATCATTTGCTTCGATGTTATTCTTCCACGAACAACTTTTGTTGGATTTGGCTTGTCTTTAAAGACCCACACGTTCTATTGCTGTTTTGTTTCGGGTTCAACGAAACCAAATTTTTTTTACGGCCAAATGAACATGCAATCATCTTATTGATGCTTGTCATACTAATGCCCAAGGATACCTCTATCTCACGGTATGTCACGTGTGGGTCTTGCTTAATCATATCACGCACAGCATCGATGGTTTCTGGCGAAGTAACCAAAGTTGGACGTCCTTCACGAAATTTATCCTGGAGCGAACGGAATCCGAGACTGAACTCTTGGTACCAGTAGTGGTACACACTCTTGTCTCGATAACCCACGCCGAAAATTGTAAAAATCATCGAACGAATATGTTCACGTGATAATTTCATTTTTTGACTGAGGTGAATTTTTCAACACTAAAACAAATACGAAATGTAAAAGCTACAAATATCTAAATCTCAGCCGATTTCCATCATTGGCCCAAAAAACTTCTGCCAAATTTCATAAAGATCGGACAATCATTGGGACCTGATAGAGCACACAGACATTGTTAAATGGAATCAGATGATGATTACTCATCAATCGGTATACTTACGTATACGTAGGTCTAGCTCATTTTTGGTAATTACAAACTTGCAAACTTGAAGTGTGACCACTACAATCAAACACTCTTTTCGGCATATATTTATTTGATCTTACACAACTTTTGTAAGAGCAAGCAATGCGAAATAACAGCTGGTTAGAGCAGTGTTGGCATCATTTAGGACTTAACTCATCAAACTAAAAACGAAACATTAAGTTCGGCCATGCCGAACCGTTTTCATATACCCTAAACCGTCCCTAGGCTAAAAAATCAAGTCAGTTTTCTGGCCCTTTCGGCATGTGCGTCCGTCATCAATCTCAGCCAAAATTTAGAATTACTTTATATTTCGATTGGTAGCAGAGTTTGCTTTAATTTGAGTGCCCATATGCATATTGACTATTAATCGCCCATTTTGAATATGCGAGACGATTTTGGGCCACATGAGCCAAAAAGTGCAGTGTCCTTTTTTAAGGTATTTAATTATGAATTGTCAAGCAAATATTCAAATATATGTACTTTTCACCTTTAGTCCCTGTTAATTGGTACGCTCTAAATACATTAAAAAATATAATTGTAAGGCATAATTGTAACTGATAGTACCTATAAGGTCTTAATAAGCATAAATAGAAATTCTTGATATTAAAAATGAATATACCACCATCGTATACATGATAGTTCGTCTACTCTTAAATGAGAGCATTTTAATAAAAAATTTACCCGTGGGGTTGTAAGACGGATGTTTATAATCAGAATTTTAATGAAGATTTCTTAAGCAGTATAGCCAAAATTGTTTCTGCACGGACTCAATTTTATCAACATAATCGGCATCTAGTATATGAGTCATTCCATGCCAAACGGTACGCATTTTTTACATCACAAGCTTGGATTGCTTAACTAGTTTGTGTATGCATTCTTCTCTTAAAAATATTATATACGTGTTTCAAGAAAAAAATTTTAAAAATTTTTTTTAAATGTTATGACCAATTGAACTTTGGTGAAATGAAGATTTTATCAAAGAGGTGTGTTCATTCAGTCGCATGTAACTCCGGAAATACTTGACCGATTTTACTCTGCTATACCTTGTTTTGAAGGTAATTTTAAGCACTTCTAAAATAACGAAACGGTATGGCATAACGCCATAGAATTTTTTAAGTTTGTATCATTTTAATCCTTTTATTTCGATTTTGAAAATGATTACATCTTTTTTTATTTTTGAAATTTTGCAGGCGTATTCTTACAGGTCTGTTTTACCGACTGTGTAAGTTTTAAAGTGGTGAAATAATGCGTTCTATTTTTAAAATTTTTTTTTTACCTTATACCTTTTTCACTTCCATGAATATAGAAAATATAATATAGAAAAAAAATATTTTTTAATAGTTTATTGACACAAGATATAACAACAACAAAAAAACAAAGAAAAAAAGAAATAAAAAAATGAGTAATGAAATAAATGTTATGCCTTGTATACCATCTTCATACAGTACTGCTCAGAAGATGATGTTGTCTGGACTTTCATTATTTTATCGGGTTGTGGAATGAATGCATGGTAGCCAAGAGTTCCAGAAATTGTTTTCGCTTTTTCAAAACGCTCCTTCAGGTGTTTCGCCCTATCTTGATATTGATAGTTATTGAAGAATTCTGTATGAATATTCTTCACGTTTTTATTCACCCAATCATAAAATTTGACGGCACTATTAATGGGATTTATGAGGCTGGACAAACGACAACAACAGAGTAAAATCGGTCAAGTATTTCCGGAGTTACATGCGACTGAATGAACACACCTCCTTGATAAAATCTCCATTTTACCAAAGTTCAATTGGTCATAACTTTTGAAAAAAAAAATTATATTTTTTTTTTCTAATCGCGGATGAAATAGAATTGCTAGAGGACCAAATCTGCAAATTTTCATAAAAATCGGAATCATTGCGTTAAATTTTTGCCCAAAATCGTACCGTTTGGCATGGAATGACTCATATACGGACATACGCAGAGAAAAGATATGGGCTCACTGCAACAATATATGTTCTCAGTAATAAATATACGTTCTCCGTAGCTAATATTGCTTATTGATTTAATTTTGACAATAGTATGATAGCGGCAAATCAACATTGTTAAAATGTATCAAAGGTATTATTGCCAAATTTATAGACTTGGTTGGTTAGGGAAAAGTATAATTTAACAATAATATTATTACGGCAATCATTGTTCAACCCAATACAGCATAACCCAATACTAATAAATATTTTTTCGGATCTTAGTACAGTTGAGTGGTATCATACAATGGGATCATAACATGGTTGCGAGTGAATCATACCATGATGTTGATGGGCTCGAACGGTTGGTATTGAAAATTTGCAAGGTCGGTCAAGAGGGAAAAATGTTCACATCACAACAACTGGGTCAACCTCTGAAAAAGTCAACAAGAGCGAACATGAATACGCAATATCTCAAGAACTATTAGAGATATGAGGCTGATATTTAAAACGTATAAAATTGGTAGGAATCGTAGCACATCCCGAAGGAAAGTACCACGCCCCTTTAAAAAGAGCATGAACTGCCAAACTTATGGACTGATCGTAAAATTGTTGACAGGATGAAAGCAATGACTAGGCAATTAGTCTTGTTGGATAAGGTTTTTGGCACCGCCCACACAGCCCTAAATTTAAAAAGACAAAATTTCATTATCTAATGGACATGTGACGACGTTATTTAGAACATATGATATTGGCATGGATCCAAACACATGCAGAAAAAGGGGGCGGTGCTACGCCCCTTTCAACATCACATTTATGGCATATCGATATAAATATAAAAAAAATCATTGGCTAATTAATAAAATACTAGACAACCCTGAACTAAAAGCGATATCTCGTAAACTAATACTGAAACGTAATCGATAATGGAAAGGGCAAAAGAAGTTCGGCTGTGCCACTTGTTTTGCTTACATTTTATTTTGTCCTTCTAGTATTCACACAAAACGAAATTCTTGCTCCCATAAGAAAAACATAAAACAAAGCAAACGAAATTTACCATATATGTAACGAGAGATACACTGTAACGATAGATATACTGTAACGAGAGATTCGCAGGTATAGATCAGAATACATAGCGTTTATATCTCCAAAGTCTTGACGTGCTTGGAGTACTGTCCAAGTAACTGTCTAGCTAATAATTTGCCGTGTCGTTCGAGCGTCTGTTTGTGCATCATCTTGGTATCTTAATTGCCTCTTTGACGAGGAGTATTTTCAGATCTTGGTGGATATTTTCATTTCTCATGTACCAAAGAGCGCCAGTGATCAATCGCAATGTTTTCGATTGGACACTCGAAATCTTGTCAATGTTGCTTGAACTTGCTTTCCCCATAGCTAGGCACCGTAAAGCCAGATAGGTTTGATTACACTAGTTTGCGTTGAAAAGTTGTGCACACCTTGAGCTTCAGCTCAGTCTTTTTGGCTTCTAATTGACTTTTCCATGTTGTTCGTCGATCCAGGTGGATCCCAAGGTATGTTACGTTATCGCATAGAGAAAAGGGGATATGCTTTAATTTCAATGTCGGACATGTTCTAAAGTTCAGTGTAACCTTTATCCTCCAGTTAGATAGCCATGATTCTACTCGTCTTAGATGAACACCTAGATTCGTGGATGCTATATGGTGGTTTAGTAACAGTTTCATACGCAAAAATGGACATGTAGGTATATCTGCGGCGAACAGAAGACACAGGGGTAGGCGCCAGGACAGTACCCTGATTCTTCTGTTTTCTTAGTAAAACTTAATTAAACGATGCGTAGGTATTTACAAACTTTGCTAATCACACCAAAATGCCATACTTTGCAAAGCTTAAGCAACATCTAGAAACTCGGAGCAGCAACATTCGCGCTGTTCAAAAGATTTTTCAATTGCTTGGGTCAGACGGTTAATTGTTCAATGGTACTGTGACCTTTCCGGAATTCAAACTGTTGGTCTGGTATTATATTGTTCAACATAAGGAACGGTTTAATTTATGAGTTTAATTTTGGTCTGGTTAATACCAGTTTGTTTAACATAAGGAACGGTTTAATTTTTGAGACTTTTAAAAAGAGTTTAGATAAGCAGGGAAGTAAACTTATAGGTCTATATATGAGAAGGGGATTGCTTTGTCCTTTCCAGGCTTTAAGATCATTTGAATCATAGAAATTCTTCACGCTTTGACAGGAGCTTCACGGCAATAAAAGGAAGTTCCATGACCATTTTAGGCGTTACACGATCATAGCCGAGAGCTTTCCTCGGATTTACGGTTTCCACATAATATGCATGACTTTATTAGCAGTTGCAAATAATGGAATTTCGGGGAAAATGATTTTATCTGGAGGAAAGAATTCACTACATGTAGGATTAGGGCGTAATACCTGGTTCAGATGGTTTGCATAAACCCTTGCTTTCTCCTCTTCTGATATAGCCCACTCGCCGTTTGAGTTGCGTAAAGAAAATTGAGTATCCGTAGGGATACTTGTATTTCTTAGTTTTTCATAATGAGAATTTGGTTGAAGCAGTAGGAGTAAGACTTGCGATATAGTTTGCATACTGTCTACTGTCTTCGTTTTAAGAGCACTTTGCAACCTCTTAATAGTGTCAGCCAGTCTAAGGATCGCCATTGACAATCTTCTTCGCTGACAGTCGCGGCGAAACCTACGTTTCTCGTTTACAAGGACCTCTATTTCCCTGTTAGTATTAGTATTCAAGTTTCTTGTCGCGTTTTTTTGTTTCAACGTGGCATGGATGGATGCTAAAGTATTTCCTATATTTCAACCAGTTTGTGTTGGGAGACCTGAGTCTAAGTGGCTCATCTGTAAGTACAGCCATCTCATGGAGAAGAAATGTAACTGATGATAAGTCGGGACAAGTAATTCCTTTTATTATACCAAAATCTATAAGGTCGGATTCCTTGTTAAGGTCTGTAGGCCAGTATGTTGGTCGACCGGCATTAGGCACTTGTACAGCTGGTTTCCCCTAGAATTTTGTACACGGGCTCCCCGGTGCGTTTGTTTGGCATTGTAGCCACCAGCAGCAAGAAAGTTGCGTCGGAGTCCGTTGAAAACGTACATGAGTAGAAGTTGAATTAACTGATTTTGGATACGCATGAAGTATTGCATTATTGATTGCATAGTAGACATGAATATGTTCATACTCGGTACAAGCTGTTGAATCATTGATTCAGCGTTGTTGCACAGGGGCATGGGGTGTATGCGCCCTTAGAACATTCGCGTATGTTACACCGTTTCCATTGTTAGAGTAAATTGTTAGATGTCTATTATAGGGTTAAGGGCGTTGCGGTTTAAAATGGATTTACGCTTCTCTTCTAGTTTCTGTTTGAGTTCTTTGTGTTCATAGAACCGAGCCGGTCCATAGAACCGGCTGCCGTGGGATTGTTCTGATTTTGTATAATATCTTATTTTGTATAATATCTTGAAGTTGTAAAATGTCTGGAAAAATCCTAAGAAAAATATAAGGGGTGGTTTTAACATTTCGTGCATTCGTAATGTTAACTCAAATATCCTTAAAATGATTCAGCTCACCAACGGCAAACGCCAGAGGCGTCACTGAACACCATTGGACGCTCAGCCGTCTGTGAAACAGGGTATTTTAAGGTAATTTTTTGACAAATGTTTGTAACTACCAAAAATATTTTAGTTAGATCTACATTTAAGTTTACCGATCGACGTAAAATCATCAGCTGCTTCAATTTAAAGATGTCAGTCTGTCTGTCCGTCCATCTCGAACATGATATATAATTATAGGTAACATTTGTTATCCGATCTTCATGAAATTTGGGCGAAGTACAATTTTTGGATCAAGGCACTATAAAAATTTAAGAAAATCGGCTCAGATTTATATAAAGTTTTACACTGATTTTATGTTTTAAGCTCCGATGCTACATATAGGGTGATCAATCTAGAGGTTTTTCAGAACAAAAAAATATATATAAAAATTCAAATCAAGTGTGGAATCTTTATTGGTAATTTGAAAGAACATTTTATGCCATTTCTTTTTTGAAAATAATTACCTTTAAATGTGGGCAACTGTTTTATGGAAATGAGCGTTCGGTGAAAAAGGGGAAGATCCGCTGTTTTCGACCAAAATTTTGTTCAGTGATGAGGCCCATTTCTGGATCAACGGTAAAGACAATAAACAAAATTGCCGAATTTGGGCTGAAGAGCAACAATAACAGGTTCAAGAGGTGCCATTATACCCAGAGAAAACAACGGTTTGGCGCGGTTTATAAGCTGGTGGAATCATCGGTGCATATTTTTTCAAAAATGATGATGGCCGGACGTAACCGTGAATGGTGCTCGCTATCGCGCCATGATACCGATCTTTATGCTACCTGAAATGGAAGCCTGTAATCTTGACGACACTTGGTTTCAACAGGACGGTGCCACTTGCCTTACAGCTGTTCAAACAATGGATCTATTGAGAGGTCATTTCGAAAAGCAGCTAACTTCACGTTTTGGACAGGTTAGTTGGCCGCGAGTGATATCACGCCTTTAGACATTTTTATTTGGGGTTACGTAAAGTCCATAGTCAATGCTGACATACCAGCTACGATTCAGGTTTTGGAAGCCAACATTACGTGTGGCATTAAATCCATACCGGTTGAAATGCTTGAACGAGTCATCCAAAATTGGTCCCTCAGACTGGAAACCTGAGGCGTAGTTGCGGCCAACATTTGAAGGAAATTATATTCAAAAAATAAATGCCATAAAATGTCCTTTTAAATTACCAATAAAGATTCCACACTTGATTTGAATTTTTATATTTTTTTTGTTCTAAAAAAATACCTCTAGATGGATCACCCTACATAACATCCAATCTAGATACAATTTCGTACAGTTCAATATGATCAAACATATTTTTTTTTTTTTTTTTTTCGAACGTTCCCATCGCCGCCACTCATACCCGCCCCTGCCGACCGAGGGGGCCACATCCCCATGACGTAGGGACATCGTACACATTATGAACCGGTCCATAACGGAGAGATGGCAACAAATAACATCATTCGAAGATTAGCTACAGACACAAGTCAACAGCCAACCGGTAAAATACCACATAAATAAATCATAATAAATCTAACCCACCACCATAATCTTTAAATATCAATAATAATACCCAACACCAAGAAACAATAAGAATTAATACTTAAAGCTAGAATCTAGTATCTACTAATAATATTATGCAGAATGTGAGTTTAAATGAAAAATAATAATAGATTTCAATGCATCGAAGCTTAAGGAAAAATCTATTAGTTGAAATAAGGAATTGAAGTCGGCACACATTCTACGAATTGGATCACCACATGCGTAATTGTATCGTTGAAAATCCAAGTGTAAAAACTGATAGTGTCTCGAAGGTCTTAACGGGACATTAATATAAATTCTTGATATTAAAAAGTCCGACGGAACAGCCCCCCGAATAATTTTATATATCATCATAGTATTCATCATTATTCGCCTACTCTTTAATGTGGGCAATTTAATGAGATTTAACCTACTGGTATAGGATGGTAGTTCATAACCAGAAGACCAGTTAAGATTCCTTAAGCAGAAAAGTAGAAATTGCTTTTGCACAGATTCAATTTTGTTTACGTAAAAATCATATTGGGGATCCCATACCACCGAGCCGTATTCCAAAATTGGTCTCACAAGTGAGGTAAACAGCTGTTTCGTAGTATACGGGTCAGTAAACTCTTTTGCCCAACGTTTCATAAAGAAAAGAACACCATATGCTTTATTTACCATTGTAATAATATGATTATTGAAATTTAACTTTCTGTCCATCATAAAACCAAGATCAATAAATTAATCGACAGATGCCAATTCAATGCCACATAAGTTATATTTTGAGGGCAACATTTTAGATCTGAAGAAACCCATGTGTTTGCATTTCTTTAAGTTGAGTTCCATGCAATTCATATCACACCATCTACTGAATCTGTCCAAGTCATCTTGCAATTTGATAGAGTCAGCATTATTTGAATAAGATGAATAGATTTTTACATCATCAGCAAACATAAGAATGCTGGATTTGGTAATAGATTCCGGTAAGTCATTTATGAATAATAAAAATAGCACCGGACCAAGGTGGCTACCTTGTGGGACACCTGAAGAAATATGAATTGTTCTAGAAATACAATTTTCAAATGATACCACTTGCTCCCTACCAACTAGATAGGAAGAAAGCCAATTAAAAAAAATTATAATTGAATCCAATTCTATTTAACTTGTAAAGTAAGAGCCTATGATTTACTTTATCAAATGCCTTACTAAAATCAGTGTAGATAACGTCAGTTTGTTTACGAGAAACAAGCCCATTTATAACTTCAGATGAAAACTGTAGCAGATTAGTTATAGTGGAATGGCCTCTACGAAATCCATGTTGACATGGATGTAAAATAGGAGTCACGCCATGTACAATGAAACTGGTAACAATTTTCTCAAAAAGTTTAGGAATTGCACTCAATTTAGCAATGCCTCTATAGTTCGAAACATTTAACAGACTTCCTGACTTATGGAGAAACAAACCCATTTATAACTTCAGATGAAAACTGTAGCAGATTAGTTATAGTGGAATGGCCTCTACGAAATCCATGTTGACATGGATATAATAGGAGTCACGCCATGTACAATGAAATTGGTAACAATTTTCTCAAAAAGTTTAGGAATTGCACTCAATTTAGCAATGCCTCTATAGTTCGAAACATTTAACAGACTTCCTGACTTTTGGAGTGGTGTCAAATACGACTTTTCCATATATCTGGGAAGTGCCCTAGTCTCAATGATGAATTAAATAATAAGGTCAACGGCAAAGCAAGAGATTCTGCGCAGCCTTTCAACAACAAATTCGGTATCCCATCTGGGCCTGAAGTACAAGTGGGTTTTATACGTTGCATATTTAAATGAATCAGCGAGTTATCTAAAATAGGAGGAACAACCTGATTAACTGCAGAAATAGTATATGGGTAAGAAATGTCAGCGTCAAACGTACGCAAAGAATAAACAGATTCAAAGAAATCAGCAAAGCAATTTGCAATAGACTGATCATCAGAGAATTCAACATCGTTACAGTTAATCCTAGTTGGCTTAGATGATGTTCGACGTTTCAAATTAACGAAGTTGTAAAACGATTTAGGGTCAGTTTTAAAATTATCCCTAACCTTCAACAAGTAGGACCGATAGCACCGGCGAGACTCAATATTATATTTATGTCTAGCCACAGAATATTTGCCATAGTCAGTATTTAACCCAGTACGCTTAAATATTTTAAAGAGCTTAGTTTTCATATTTTTTAATCTGCATAATTCCTTAGAAGACCAAGGAATAATTTTAGTAATAGTAACGGGTACCTTAGGCACCGTTCTAGATACAAATCATATAACATATTACCAGTTCATAAATATGGTTGATAATGGTCCACTTTTGGATATAGCCCTTGTATAAAGGTTCTTTCCATTTTTACGTAGAATTTTACGTTTATTTCGGATTTCCATAAAATATTGTATAACGGGCGGCCAAAGTCAAGTTTATCTTTAAATCATAGGTTTTGTTGACACTGACAACTGTCTCCCGCTCGAAATGTCGGAGCTGCGATTTGACCCCATTGGACTTTTTTGTGGGGAGCCTTAAAGGACCGATGTAATGTCAACTAACGAGACACGATTTCAGCACCTAATCCAAGTAATCCATAAGCTACAGCCCAAAACAATCAACAAGGTCTTGGGAAATTGGAGTAACAGAATGTGCTACAGCGAAGCAAGCCGAAACACTTGAACGAAGTTGTATTCCATAAAAAATGGAAATGTTTGTTCTTACTAATAAAGTCTTAATATTTAAAAAAAATCTTGTTCATTTTATTAGACTTTTAAAAAGAAACTTGTATCCCACAATTGCCGGTTCTATGTACCGGATTGAGCCGAATAAACAACCCTTCGGTCCTGGGCAGTTAGCTCACAATATGTAACAGCGCATAGAGAAAGGGACCTAAGGGTAAAAAAATCAATTTTCATTTTTTCTATCTTTTTTTGATGTAGACAACAGCTGGGCATAGAATGAGGATTTGTTGTAATTATCGCCGTCATCATCATGCAACTATGTATTAGACTCTCTCACAACAGCATCAACATATACAGCATTTTACACCACAGATTGCTGTTGCCACAACTGACAGTGCATAAATTTGCAATTTATGTAACACATTCGGCGAGGTAACAGAATTTTTTAGTCGGAGAAACCATCATGGTCGCTGCGATCCAGGAAACTAAGCTGAATGCCATATGCAGCCTTCACAGTTGTGACGGATACAACGTACTACGTAACGATCGCACGAGAAGTGATGGTTGGTGGGTGGACCTATCTCGTCTGAGCTTGACTCTAGAGACCCATACATGGATTGTATGGGGGTACTAGTCAAATGTGTCTGGTTAGTAGCTGTGCCCCGCGTTATTTTCCAGACATTAGCAATCTGCTGCAAGGCAATAGCCGCATGGTCCTATTAGGCTTCAATACCCACCAAAAACTGTGGCATTCTCTCCTAGACAACGCCCTAAGGGGCATAGCTTTGGTAGAGCAGATTGATTGATCTACGTTCTGCACAGTGGACGAGGACGCCCCCATATGGATTTTGGGCGATTTCCATAGCATAACTATGGAATCGCCTGGACTGATCAAGCCACATTCCAGCTGGTCGATACGACCGAGTCTCAATGCTGAGTACATGATTAAAGTTGTCTATATCTCGTAACCTACTCACCTGGTTCCCGATGCCTGGGAAATGGACAGATTGGCACCGCTACTGAAGATAGACAAAAACTCAAGTAAAAAGGTTGTACGCTTGAAGCACTGCTCCTTCCCAGCCAGATCGAACATCTTCCATCTACTGGTCATCAGCATGTTCTCCATAAGCTGCACAGCACAACAACTGCTTGACACGCCATCACCACACGTATAAGTCACGGCCTTACCCATAACAAGCCAAACGACAGGACGGTCCTCGGGCTCTTGACCTTACGAAGGCCTTCGCATGGCCAAACATGCCACTCTGTTCGAGGCACTGTCAAACCTCTACCTCACTGACTTCTCGCTTCTTCACTGCAAGGAATATGCACATATCCGCCTCCAAATCATCAACCACACGGTTTACTGCATGGACCGCGGTTGGCACTTAATGTGAAAGTCGATGACGTCAACATCCCGACTACCAACTACCCCAAAATCCTTGGAGTAACATTGGACCGCCTGCATATGCTACAACTATCTCAGATAAGCTTAAGAGTAGAAACAAGATCCTCAAGTCACTAACCGGCAACAAAGACAACTTGTTTAACTCTTAACTCTAGCAACCTACGCAGCGCCGGTGTGGTCGGCGAATGTGAGTACGACGCTGTGGAAAAATTCAGACTTGCCAGAATGCTGCCTTGGAACCATCAACAGGATGTCTCCTTATGTCCTCTGAGGACTATCTCCATTGGAAACAACAACAGGGTGTGTCCATATGTCCGCTGTGGACCATATACATAAGGAGACGAAGGTCATTACCGTGCGTAGACACAACTTCTTATTGTCTAAGCGGTATCTGCTTGGGTTTCTTCGCAGTAGTCATCCTTACCACAGGATGCCTCCGCCCAGGTAGATCAGGCACGATCTTCATGATCTAGAGAGAGAGGTACAAGAGAGCCTTAAGACTATTACAACTACCAAGCTGGTTTGAACAACATTCACGCTGATAGTCACAGCAGCAGTATTGAGCTATGTGCGTGAATGTAGTGCTAGGGAAACATTCCCCATAGATTTTACCAGAGGAGAAGACGCTACCTCGACGGACGCGCGTGCTTCTGGCCAAGCTGTAATCTGAATAGTGCAGCCGCCTCAGCTTTGCAATAGACGCGTTCAAAGGGACCTGGACCTTTGAACGCATCTATTGCAAATGGCGCGTTTCCTTCACATAGTTATCTAAGCAAATCTCCTATAGACGAACAGGACATACGAAGCAAAATATTTTGTTACAACAACAACAAGGTATTATAATTTAGTACTGATCTTTACAACTCCTTAAAGGATTGTAGATAGACCCTATGTATAGTATACCAGATGACTCATAATCACTATCTGCTTTCAGTGAGCGATGTCCGTCTGCCCATCTATCGTTGTAATCAAAGTACAGGTCGAAGCATAATTTGTATATGCCCTATTAACATTTTGTAATCCATAAAATTTCGGGCAGTGTGTTTGGCTGTATATTTTGTACTAAATTTGGTGTTATTAATGGGTGATCCAAGTAGAGATAATTTTCTTAATAGCCTTTTTTGACAGATCACGTGTGAGTCGTGTCATGCTGTCATATTATTTTTGTTTAGTATTGTTTTGCATTTCATCATGAAAAGATTTACGCCTGAACAACGTTTACAAATCGTTTAACTTTATTAGGAAATTCAAGTTCTGTTAGGAATGTGTTTCGTGCACTTCGTTCAACTTATGGTCAACATAATCGTCCTACTGAGCGTACTATTCGCAACACAATCACCCATCTTCAGACCCAGCATTCATTATTGGATAATATTCGACCGAATAGACCAAGTCCAGCACGCAGTGAAGAAAATGGTGGAGCCGTAGCTGAGAGTGTACACCAAGACCGTGTTGAGTACAAAATACAGCTTGTGCAAGAACTTTGAATTTTGTTCAGCGATGAGGCCCATTTTTGGCTCAATGGGTATGTGAACAAGCCAAATTGCCGCATTTGGGACGAAGAGCAACCAGAAGAGGTTCAAGCGCTGCCACTTCATACAGAAAAATAACGGTTTGGTGTGGTTTGTGGGCTGGTGGAATCATCGGTCCACATTTCTTTAAAAATGATGCCGGTGAGAACGCATCAATCAATGATTTCTTGAGAGAACACTTCGGTGAGCAGATAATTTCACGTTTTGGGCCGGTCCATTAGCCACCATGATCGTGTGATATCACACCGTTGGACTTTGGGGATATGTAAAGTCTAAAGTTTATGCGGACAAACCTGCTTCTAATCAGGCCTTGGAGCAAAACATCACGCGTGTCATTCGTAGTTACCAGTCGAAATGCTCGAACGAGTCATCAAAAATTGGACTCAACGGATGTACCATCTGAGACGTAGCCGCGGAGATCATTTGATAGACATAATCTTAAAAAAATATAAGTAAATGCCAAATGATATGATATCGTAATATGATAATAAATTCAAATGATAATAAACATTCCCCATACAATTTGAATTTTCTGTATTTTTTTCTTTAAAAAAGTAGGGAACCTCGAAACTATCACGCTATACAACTGTACTTTAAACGTTTAAACTATGCGGACAACGAAAAGAAAGCGAATGTGCAAATTTACGGTTATTCTAGTTGAATTTTCGCGTAGTATGCAATTAATATATTCCATCATTAAAAAATAAATTTAGTACTCAAAAAATGAGGTATGTAACTAATTTTAAAATGTGTTAATAAAATGTTTCACTGTTTCTGTTTACATTCAGACTGAACACCTTAGCTGTAATATGTAAATATATAATTAAAATAATTATGACTTGAACAGTTTTTTATTCTGGTTCAAGACCGTTTTGTTGTTTCTTTTTCATAGTCAACGTAAAAAATTGGTGAAATTTATTGAAATGCACACTTTTGCATTTGTGGTTTTCAACGAAGTCCCATGCGAAACGGAATTGGTGGAAATTATATTGCGCTTTGAAGGTTGCTCTACGCACAGTTCAAAGACTATTCGCAACGGGTAATTCTTAGTAATTCAAATGAGTCTCCCGTATAAGTCATTTGATTTGTTGGTGAAATATTCGTTGTCAAAGACTGCTGATGTTGTTGTTGTTGAAAACTATATTTAAAATATTTCATATTTATAAATGTAAAAGTAAATAAAATTGCAAGACGATATATTTAAAAACTGTGCACATTATAAAAAATATACAATTTTTTTTTTTATGTTTAGATCCTTTTTTTGCGCATTTTTTACTATTTGGCACTTTATTGCAGGCTTATGATAACAGTGGGTCGTAATTATCAACCGACTTCGATGAAACTAGGCGCTATTAAAATTGATCCACTTGCAGTGAAACTAGACCACACACGTCCATACTTTCATATAGCTCCCATACATTGGTACTTCCTGATTTTACAATTTGCCGCTTTAGAAGCCACATTTAACACCCAATTCCTTTCTAATTTCGTACCCATGTCCTGTAACATTGGATCTTATCGGTCAAATATCACAAAAATGCCTCCCGATTTGAGGTCCTGTAGCTTAAGAAGCCACAAATTTTATTCCATCACGCTAAAATTTTGTATGTTACGTTATGAGCGACATATAATTACTTAACTCGAACATATTGAGCCCAAGCTCAAGAAAGAGGTTCTTAATCATCGGAATAGCAGAGTGGTGGAGGGTATTATAAACATTTCTTGCTTGTTGATATTGGTCCTATACAAAAGATTTAGGGTTGAAAAACGGCTTCTAGTATCCATGGACATATGGGTACTTAATTTTGTACTATGCTAAAACACTATCATAGAGGCTGCTCCTCAGCACACTTTCAACTTCCTGCATCATTGCTTTCAATAGTTTTTGATCAAATAAATATATTTATTTTGATATATTGATCAAGTATTTTTTAGTCAAACATTAACGGATAAGCATAGATTCTGAAATGGTTCTTTAAACTGTTTGAAATCGAATATATATAATTTTTTAATAATTGTGATTGACGAATCGGCACAGAGGAAAATGGTTCCCTACATGTACTAAAGGCTTTACGTTTCTGAATTATTTGTAGGGTAAAGACGGACTTAACACAGTGGCAAAACAACGGCCCAAATGTTCCTAACAAACATTTACTAATAAAAAAAAACAAGCGACGAATTGTAAATCCGGAATGGGATACATGGAAACACAAAGTAAATTTCACTTCATGTAAACACAAAGTAAATTTTACTATGGATTTTGTATTTATCTTAGATCTGGGTCGCAAAAAGAACGGATGTTATAGTCAAAACAAGAAACCAATTGTAAATGTCGATATATGAGCAATTAAATTGAAGCAAATTTAATGGCGGATTCAAATATAATTTTTTTAGAAGGTACTGTGACTAGAGTCGTCCTCAAGGACCCCTGAGGTCCATAACACGGGCGTCATGGGGTCCAATTCCTGACGGCATAAGTGGTTTTAAATGTTTTTTTTTTAAATTTTTAGTCGGAAAAATATGGAACTGACGAACAGATTATTTCAAACATGGACGAAGAAAATTCGACCAAGGACAATTTTTGGCGGAAATATTAAATTGGACTCACATATTCAAAAGACAACTTTAACGCTAAATACCATGCTGACCACATGTTGCACTTAACTTATAAGTAGTCCACATTCCATAAATAATGCTATTTTTTTGTAATAAATAGTACACGAGCAAAAGAAAAGCGCTTTAAATGAAACTTCGGCTTTTGTATATATGAATGTTTTGCAAAACACCTTACCCTTTACTTCGTTTAAGTGTGAAAAAGATTTTATTTATAAACAATGTTTATAAGAACACTATGTAAAAAAACTGTAAAAGATATATGAGGGAGCCGTCAAACCCGATTTTCTTCAATTTATAGGACATTAAATTGAATACACATATGTGTGGGAGCTATATCTTAATCTAAACTGAAACGGACGGACAGACAGACTTCGTTAAATGGAATCAGCGTCGATCGGTAACTTAAAGTTTGGTCTTGGTCAAATATTTTTTTTAGACATTTGCCATGAAACTAACTTTTAATATTCAGTTCCACAGAGTGGTGCAGGTTACAAAAAACGAAAACAAGGAATTGTTTGTCAAGAAACACAAACGGCAAGGGACTTTGAAAAACAGTGCTTATAAAAAAGTGTCCATTGTGTAATACAAAGTTACTTTTTAAATTGTGTGCTAAAATCTTTAAAGCGCGACTTTTAACTTATCTTGCTAATGCTTTATTCTCTTGCCGATGGCTTAAGTGACTAGATAAATCCGAATACAAAACAAACGGTAAAAAATTCAAATGCTATTTATATACCCTTCACTGAAGGGTGCATGGTATATTTAATTTGTCATTCCGTTTCCAACACCACGAAATATTTATCGGAGACCCTATATAAAGTATAAAGATGACCTTGCCATGTTCGTTTGTGTGCCTGTTAAAACACGATAGCGGCCAAAAGAATACACCATGGATCCTGTAATTTTGCATGATGACGGCTTATGGCCATAAGCTATTTAGGATTAAATGGGCGAAATCGGCCTAGTGGGGAACAACTTTCTTATTAAAAGAGTATAGGTACCTCGGTGAATCATAATTTTTTTGTGGACGGACAATGGATAATATATGTACTGTTAGTTGGGACGCTGTAAATAACGGGTTTTCCAGTTGGGACATAACAATTTCGTATCTTTATGTCAGCGCCTCCTCAAACATTTATATTAATTTTTCTGTGAAACGGTAAATCGAAGTCAAAATTTTCATCGTGATGAAGTTCACTTACGAGCAACGTTTGGAAATCATTAAAAATTACTACCGAAATTCGCAACTTTTAGAGCGCTTACTCCAATGTTTGGCCGTAATAATCATCTTCATGAAGCTCATTTCTGACTGAGTTGTTTTGTCAATATACAAAATATGCGTTCTTCGACAGCAACCACATGTCCTTCAAGGGACACAATTGCATCCGCGAAAAATTACTGTGTGGTGTAGCTTGCATGCCAGAGGTGAGATTGGACCGTATTTTTTCGTCGATCAAGACAATCGCCATGCTATCAAATGTAGTGCTATGTGCTATGCTAGAAAATTATTTTTGGCCAGAATTGGGTGAGCTTTACATCACCGAAATGTGTGGTTTCAACAAGACGGTGCTTGTTGAAACCACGCATCGGCTAGCCACACAGCACGCGTTACAATCGATTTACTGAATAGCAAATTCGGTGAACGTGTTATCTCGAGAAATGGTCCGGCCGAATGACCACCTCGTTCATGCTATTTAAGGACATTGGATTTTTTAATGGGGCCACATCAAGTCATTGGTCTATGCCAATAAGCCAACAACTTTAGAAAGAAGAGCTCAGAGACAACATTCAAAGCGAAATTACTAACATTCCGGTCGAAATCTGTGCAAGAGTGGTGGAAAATTGGGTCCAAAATACAGGTCTATATCTTAAATATTTTGTGTTTATAAACATATAAAATTGTTATGTCTTTAATGGAAACCCCTATACTTAGGCTAGAAATAATGCACCGATTTGAGGATCTGCAGCTCATTAAACCACAAAGCAAATATACAAAAATGTTCTGGTACGTTATGAGCGACCAAAAATAAACTCTGGTAAAACTGATCTATATCCCCGCGAAATGGGGTTCAAAAGTCACAAATTAGATCTGATCGTGCTGAATAACAGAGTAGTGTTGCGTATCGCATAGTCTGCCCTGTCCGACTTAATCTTCTTTAACGTTTTTTGTTTAAATAAACTTGATTTTGTAAGCTAAAAATGTTTTCTTGGTTTTGGTACTGTATTCTTATGGACTGCACAATATAACATGCAGATGTGATTGGAGGGGAACAATTGACTTTTATCTGTATTACTTATATCAAATTGTCTAGTATCAATTATATGAATGGCCACAAAACACTAGTTACTTCAGTAGAGTGAATAAGCTAGTTTAAAGATTAGCTACTTTTTTCAGGATTGGTCTTTTTGACACCTGTCACTTGATTTATGCTCAGTTTGGTTTGCCATTTCATTATGAATAGATTTCCTCCGGAAGAACGTGTGTAAATCGTGATGGATAGACCAAAAACGAGAAGGCCGCCGATCCTGATTTTTACAAGAAATCTTTGTTCAGCGATGAAGCTCCCTTTTGGTTGAATGGGCACGTTAATAACCAAAATTGTCGCATTTGGAATAAAAGAATACACAAGTCATTGTTGAGTCGCCGTTACATCCTCAAAAAGTCAAAGTCAATCATGGGCAAAGGGAATCATTGATCCATATATCTTCAAAAACGCAGCCGACCATAATGTTAGTCAATGGCGAACGCTATAGAGCCATGATGAATGACTTTTTCGTACCTGAATTGGTGGATGTTGATGTGGACGACCTTTGATTCCAACAAGACGGCACTACATGCCATACAGCCAACGAAACAACTAATTTAATGGAGGATACTTTTGGTGAGCGCATTATCTCGCGTCGTGGGCTTATGGCGTGGCCTCCAAGGAACGCGCGATTAAACACCGCTGCACTATTTTTTGTGGGGTTATGTGAAATCGCTTGTCTACGCAAATAAGCCCAACACGATTGACTCCTTGGAAGAGAATATTCGGCGCGTTATTGCTGACATACGGCCCCAAATGCTGCAAAAAGAGTTGGAAATTGAGCCTCTCGGCTTGAATTTATTCGATTCAGCCGCGGTGGTCACTTGCCCGAAATCATATTTAACACATTATAGAAAACTTTAACTTTATAATAAAGCTATTCTTGGTCATAACATTAAATTATATGCGTTTTATTTCTTTTAACTATACGTCTGTTCTTACCCGGTCTTGAACCTGGGTTTACTGGCATGATAGTCGTACATACTTCAATCACACAACGGCGGCCCACATGTTGTGTACACCGTACCAGCTGGGGAACTAGTACTGCCATAGTAACTATAAGTATATTGCTGTCACTTATTGGCAACAAAAAATATTTTGATTTTTTCTTATCTCTTTCTTCTTTCTGCTGGAGCATTGGGGCTCCACAAATTTTCTCCAAGATGTTCTATCATTCGCAAGTAATTTAATTTCGTTCCAGCTTCGTGTACCGCTCTCTACATCCTTTATCAGACTCAGGTTTGGCTGAGCCTTTCTTCTGTTTAAATTAAATATTAATCTAAAAGCTTGGCAGCATATTTCTTCGGGTTTATTTTTTGAGTGATTTCGTTTCTTATTATTTTTAATTATTTTTGTTATCATTTGTTTTATACGTAAAAAATATTTTTTTGGCTGCCTTGCGGTTATCGAACTTGTGATCTTCTAATTGCGAGTCAGTCACACATCACATCAACTCTTGGTATAGTGGGAATTTCATAAACATAAATTTGAGGGCTTCTTTTTACACTTGAATTTTCTCCAAAAATTCCACTAGTTCTTTGGTGTATCGTGGATTGTGAACAATACTTTACAACATGTCGAGATAGTAAGAGAGTAAACATTTTTTATTCCTGACTATAGTTCCTTTTCAGCACTTCTTAGGCATTGGAAAGGTATCGCATCGCAACATGCGATTACGCACATCGAAGAAAAGTAGCTGACGGAATTTCTTGTTAAGTTGCTAGTAATTCAGGTACAAAGTACACATACGAATTGATAAATACACTGTGTATACGAGTGTATGTTGATGCATTTACAGATGAAATTTGTGCCATGTAGCAAATTAAGCATACAAGTTTTTTTTAAACGAGAACAACAATTTAATACTAAAAGTAGTCTTTTTAAGAAATTTATTTTAATAAATGAACAAAAATACAAGAAATAAAGTCTTCTTAAAATTAACATATTGGTTGTCTCTTTGAGATAGACGCGATAACTGAGACTTTATACTTAAATGACATCAACAAATTTCTGAAAAAAATTCTTACCTATTTGTCTTTAGCTATCTATCCTTAGTTACGGGGTCTTCCTCAAAACAGTACAAGGAGTATTAACTATCTTATTCATAATAACAAAAATCATTACTACAAAGATTTTACATTGGGTTATGTTTTAGCTAGGATTTATTGTTTTTGGTTACAACCTGATCCTTTTTTTCTATTACAATATTTCCTAATAAAAGGAAAACACCTTCGGTCGCTGCGCTGCTAGCAGAAATTATATTCTATTATGTTTTAATTTAAAATTGAAATATAACATATTCTTATAGGTTTTAATTAAAATGCAAAAGATCAGTCGGTTGTTAACAAAAACAAAATCACTGTCCTAATGTATCGTAAGTACACGTGTGAAAGGGAGTGTATTTTTTCTGTGAAGTCTACTCTCTGTGGCATGCATTAAGTGTGTTCTTCTACTTGCAAATTGTTGAAACTTCTTGCAAATTTTTACTGGATCCTGCTCGCTTACTCCAAAAGTTCTCATTTACTGAGCGGGGGATCGAAAATTTTGACAGTTCGATGTAAGAGTTTTGGTTGGATAAATTTTGTTCAACTAAAATTTGCAAGATTGAACAGCTATTTTAAATCATGTAAAAAACAAAAGCTAAGGAAAGAAAAATATAAATTAACAGAGAAACAAGTAAGTAAATATTTGTTTAACATTTCAAAGGGATTTAAAGAGAAATGGAAAAAATTACGTGCAAACAGATTCTACGAATTGTGGTGAGCTGACGGTGTCATCAGTGATCAACTGTGGCAAAAGCAATGGTATGTATGTTCAGGACTCTTTGGAACGTGTGCTAACATCAACAAAATGAATTTGTGGAAATATTTTGTAAGCACACTACATTTTGTAGGTAAACACTTTTATTGTTCTTTTACTAATAAATACTAATAACTTTTTTGTTTTTTAATTTGTTAACGTAAAACTCGCTCAAATTGCCATTGCATTGTTTTTTTTCCATTTGTAAGCTCAATTTATATATAATCTTCCCAGATTATATTCAACATCAAGGCTACGCTAATTAGCTGAAGTAGATTTAGTTGCAGATAGAATAAGCAAGCTTACGTCCAAATTTAACTCTAGATGCTTACACTCAGATTATTCTCATATTATGGAGCTGATGTCCATTTAAATAGGTTAAGTAGCTGTAAGTTCTATCTAAAAATAAAAAAATTCATAAAGGTTTGTGCAAATTTTTCCCTCCAAAGTTATGTTAGAAACATTATAATGTTCATATATTATAATCATTAAATAACAACTTCGTATTATATTTATGCAGAAAAAGGAAATATCCTTGAACTACAACTGTTATATCTACTGAAATTGTAAAATTTTTGTAATACCATGAAATAAATTAAATTGAATTGTAAGCACAATACATTTTGTAGTTATGCTCTTTTTTCACTAGACCCTTTTGAAGTGTTTTCAAAAGTTTGGCCAAAACAAGTCAAAACGAGACGTTTTCCCATACAAATTCAAGTGATGAAAACGTCTCACTTTGACTTGTTTTTGTACGAAAGAGGAACGAAAACGTTTCGCACAGGCGATGCCACCTTAAATAAAGTGTGTCATCTCCAAAATAATCGTTTTTTTTTATCGTTGGTTTGTCATCTCAAGACAGACATTTTTAATCAATCGTCAAACATATTTGGTGAAATAGATATTTTATGAAGTAAAAGTAAAAATAAAAGTAAAAAAATAAATAAAAAAACTTAATTTAATTTATCCATTTGTTTAAGAAAAGTATGTATTTCAGTATTTTAATAGTCACCAAGTTGTTCTTTGTTTGTAAACAATAATGAACTGTCAAACGAAAACCAAAACGAGAATAAAAACGACCACAAATTGTGTGAAAATTGGTTGAGACGATTTGAAAAGTTTCGAGCGAAAACGAGAATAAATGGCCTAATGAAAATGCAGTATTAGTTAAACATTTTTATTGTTCTTTTAATTTCATTTAACTAAATATCAAACATAAAAATATCAACAGCTGATTTTTTGCAAATTTTTATTGGATGCTGTTCGTTTACTTTTTGTGCAAATTCGCAAAAAGAGAGCAAAATCTTTCTGAACTTAATCTTGCAAATTCTTACTAGGAAAAGTAAACGAACAAAGCTTTTGTGTAAATACGAAAATATTAGTAAATACTGCTTACACCTTTTTTGAAATAATTGCTTCTAAGAAAAAACGCATAAATTAAGAAATAAGCTTGAGTTATTTGTCCACTTTCTTTTATCTTCAGGAGACATTTATATCAATCTTGCTTATGCTATTTACATAAAGCCCGTCAAAACATATAATACTATAATAATAACAATTAAACAAACAATGCAACGTAAAACACAAAAAATGACATTTTATATAAACTGTAATATTCTTGTAAGATGAGTAATTTTATGTTCTACGTTAGATAACAATAACTGTTTAAGATAACACAACGACATATGTGACGCGCAAAATAGAAAGGGACATAAGGGTAAAAACCAGTTTTGTTCAGGAGAGCCATTTTAAAGATTTAAATACGTGTATCTTTGGTGTACCATCACTTTCATAAAACGCGCATATCTCTGGGAGGGAGCACTTTTGGGGCATGGGATCGGTCTCATTCGATGCTCCACATCAAAAAAGTGAAATTACATTAGTTTTGAAAGTCCCTTGCTATAGACTATCCAAATACATTGGGTCTATACTCAGACAAATAACATCCACAAACTACAACATTAAGAACTCAATTGAACTTAAACAAAGAATAAAAGACATAGAAGTAGATAACGACGATATACTAGTACCGTTTGACGTGGTATCATTATTTACTAATATACCTATACACTTAGCAATTAAGAACATTCTGGACAAATGGCAAACCCTCAAAGACATCACAAATATACCACGACAGAAATTTCCACGACAGAAATTTCTTTCATGGGATCGGTCTCATTCGATCCTCCACATCAAAAAAAAAAGTGAAATTACATTAGTTTTGAAAGTCCCTTGCTATAGACTATCCAAATACATTGGGTCTATACTCAGACAAATAACATCCACAAACTACAACATTAAGAACTCAATTGAACTTAAACAAAGAATAAAAGAAATAGAACTAGATAACGACGATATACTAGTATCGTTTGACGTGGTATCATTTTTTACTAATATACCTATACACTTAGCAATTAAGAACATTCTGGACAAATGACAAACCCTCAAAGACATCACAAATATACCACGACAGAAATTTCTCAAAATTCTTCAATTTTGTCTTAATGAGAACAACTATTTCATATTTGACAACAAAACTTACCATCAAACGTATGGTATGCCTATGGGGAACCCTCTCTCCCCGACGATTGCTGACATCGTGTCAGTTACACTTTTAAACGACGTTTTTAATGAATCAACGACAAAAAACATACAAATCAAATTCCTTGCAAAGTACGTGGATGACCTATTTGCAGTTATTCGCAAAAATGACGAAGAAAGCATAATGCATCTTCTTAATTCCTACCACAAGAAAATTCAATTTACCATCGAGAAAGAATCTCAGAATCAAGAGATTGCCTACCTAGACATGAAAATCATCAGAAAGAATGGGAAACTAATTACAAATTGGTACACAAAGGAGACGGCATCAGGAAGAATGATTAATTACAACTCTACACAACCAAAGACAATGAATATAAATTGTGCAATAAACATTATAAAAAAGTTTTACTACTTAGCGACGAAAAATTTAAAAAGGACAACATATACAAAATAATGCAGACGCTACAGCTAAACAACTACCCAAATTCCATTATATACAACCTAATACCAAATACATTAAATCCGAGAAAAAAAGATATTCGAAGGAAAAACCAAAAACTTTTTACAGTGTACACTTTATACCAAATCTGACAGATGGTAAGAAGCTACAAAATACACTACATGATGAGAACACAACAATAGCGTACAATTCCAACCAAACACTTCGCAACATATTCACAACAAAAACAACAACAACTCACAAACTCAACACAGACAACGTTGTATATGAGATCACTTGCATTGGCAATGACAACGAAGACTCCCAAAGAGTGTACGTTGGAACAACAAAGCGAACATTAGGCATTAGAATCTCAGAACACGAAACATACATTCGAAAAGACAAGGAGACAACTGCACTTGCACAACATGCAAAAGAGAGCGGACATAAGTAAACTTTAAAAACGTCAAAATACTCGACAGAGAGAGAAACGAAAACAAAAGATATATCCAACAAAGAATAAACAAATCTTTAAACACCAAAGAAGATAAAGACAGCACTAAGCTGCAGTATTCAGTTGCGTTATTTTGAAGCATGCAGTTCTGTGATATTTGTATATAAGTTTCCTCCTTTTGTGATTTTTACATTGTATAATTATTTATTTTATTATTTATTACTTGTGTCGAGAAGTCCAGTTTTTTTTAATAATATAAGTAATTGTTCGTGATGTAAACTAAATCGTAAGTTGGGTAAACTATTTACTTATAGTATAGCAAAAAGAAAAACTAATGTAATGTAACTTAATTTATTTTCGTCTACAGCATATTTAATAAAAATTCTCCTGATGAAGTTGGAAACAAACCAACGAAACGTTGAGAAAAAGATGAAATAATTTAGTTTCATTTACATCAAAACATATAACTTGACCATCAGAGCCCATATATAAAGGGTGTCCCAAGAAGAACGCAATTTTTAAATCTGGCAACATTCGAAGTGTCATTGTTTGACATTTGAACAATTGTTATTGTTTGTTAGTAGAAGGTACGAGGTTAGTAAAAATAGAGCGCTACACGAATGAACAACGCATTCTCATTGTGAAATTGTTTTACCAAAATGGTGAAAGTTTTGTGGCTACAGTTCGCAAATTGCGATCAATTTGGGGTCACAATAATGCTCCAAAAGAGTCAACTGTAAAGAGATTAATGGATAAATTTGCCGAAACTGGGTCTGTTAGTGATGTAAAGACAACAACGCGCCATCGACCAGGTCGATCGACCGAAAATGTCGCAGCTGTACGTGATGATGTCGCTCAAACTCCATCCACCTCAATTCGACACCGAGCTCAGCAAATTGGTGTCTCCAAATCCACTTTGCAGCGAATTTTGACGAAAGATTTGCATCTTCATGCATAAAAAATTCAATTGACTCAGGAACTGAAGCCAGCTGACCATGGACAGCGAAGGGAGTTCGTTAATTGGGTATTGGAGAGACAACATGAAAATGCTGATTTTGCCGATAAAATCATCTTCAGTGACGAGGCCCATTTTCATCTTGATGGCTTCGTCAATAGGCAGAATTGTCGCATTTGGGGTGCGGAAAATCCTCGAGTGATTCACGAGAAGCAAATGCATCTTCAACGTGTCACTGTGTGGTTTTTGGGCTGGAGGAATCATTGGACCATTTTTTTATGAAAATGAGGCAGGTCAAGCGCAAACAGTCAATGGTGTTTGGCATCGTGAAATGATAACCAGTTTTTTCTTGCCTAGAATTGAAGAAATGAATGTGGAGGGCATGTGGTTCCAACAAGACGGCGCCACATGTCATACAGCCAGAGAAACAATTCAATTGCTGCATCAGTCATTTAAAAATTGCGCTCTTCTTGGGACACCCTTTATATATAAAAAATACAAAGAAAAAAATAAACAAACACATAAACAAATTGGTCATTAAAAAATCTGAAAGAAGTGAAAAGTTGATGAAAAGTTTTGTTCAGGAGAGCCATTTTACGATTTAAATACGTGTACTTTGGTGTACCATCACTTTCATAAAACGCGCATATCTCTGGGAGGGAACACTTTTGGGGCGTGGGATCGGTCTCATTCGATGCTCAGATGTTGTCCACATCAAAAAAAAAGAAAAAGTAAAAATTGATTTTTTTACCCTTAGGTCCCTTTCTCTTTGCGCTGTCACATATGTGACGCGCAAAATAGAAAGGGACCTAAGGGTAAAAATCAGTTTTGTTCAGGAGAGCCATTTTAAAGATTAAGGTAGTGTATCTTTGGTGTACCATCACTTTCATAAAACGCGCATATCTCTGGGAGGGAACACTTTTGGGGCATGGGATCGGTCTCATTCGATGCTCAGATGTTGTCCACATCAAAAAAAGAAAAAAAATGAAAATTGATTTGTTTTACCATTAGTTCCCTTTCTCTATGCGCTGTCACATATACAGATAGTGTGCACAATTGAATTAACCGAGATAACAAAACATAAGATCAACGCGAATAAAACACATATCCCAAAACCTATTATTGTACTAAACATCTTTTACCTCTTCTTTGTTTCTCGAATTTCGCGGGCTAACGGTGAGCTATTTATAGATTATACCGCCAAATGCGATATAGTTTGCGATTGGTTATCGAAAAAAGATTTTTAACAATTAATAAAGAATCATTAACTGATTGTTGATGGAGAGGGTCGTTAACACTGACTCCTTTGCTGTTTCATTTATTATCCTTTTTTAATTGATTTCTTATCCTCATAAATATTTTCAGTATTGATAGGAGTTGCATTCTTCTTCTTCTTTTAGTTTAAGAATTATTAAAAACTTGCAAAAGTTGTATTAAGGCTAAAAGAAATTAAGAAAGTACATAAGAATGTACGGCTTAAGGATTTCTGAAGCATAATCGCCAAATATAATGTTAGTTTTTTTTTATGCAAAAAAAGTTACAATTAGGGTGATCAACTATTAGGCTTTTTAAAACCCCTGTCTGTCCGAAAAATAGCTTGTTTATAAAATAAAATACTTTCTCCAAATTTTCCAGCAGGTAAAAGATCCATTTTTCGAATATTCCAGACTAGTTTGATTTTGTAAACCATAGATTCGCCACGTGACTCATATGAAAATACACTAAAACCATAAACGGCGGGACTGACGCAATTACATTGGTGTGAGGAATGTTTCCATTGAATATTTGAGTAATTCATTATTGAATGGATTTAGAAACACGAGTACATATTTCCCAAAATGTACACTTAAAGAATAATTGGAAGACTTTAGGTAGCAGATATCGATTACATGTGTTTGAATACGCACGAATCGAGAGATTAATGAAGCCTTATATGGGGTTTTTAGGGAGTAGTAGCAGTATCCCTTTAAATACGTCGGACATGATTAATGAATTATTAGACTAAAAATGTATAACATGTCTCTGCAGAATTTTTATGTCAACACCCTTTTTTAATTCTTTTATTTTTCTAACGGATATTACCGCTATAAATCCACGAAATCTATTTAGTTTTTACAATATGGCTGCAATATTTTTGACTATATTATGACATGAATAATTATGCATCTGGGGGAATTTTTAAGACACCGGTTAACCGACTGAAAAATCAGATTTTTGGAGATCCTGAAAATATTTACTCAAATTAATTTTTTTTAATAGAATACAAATTAAATTTCGACCATTTCTATTGTTAAGAAAAAATAATTTGACTTACAAAATAAATAATGGAAAAGAATCTTGTATTCTGGAGACAGATTTGGCGACCCAAATTTTAGCGTTCATCGTAAACAACATATATTTATCCCTCAGTGATCAACCTATAAAGAAAGAAACGGGGAACTTCTCTCAGATCAGTGAGCTGCTCACCATATTATTCTCTTACTCACTGACCTCCTGGTTAATGTCAGCAACGAACTGCTTATGTATGTTTATAGAAAAGCTTTGGCAAGATTTAAGATAATTCTTCTGTTCGTAGAGTTGCCGGCAATTAAGAGGTGGAAAACCCACCGTTAAAAATTTGTAAATGTTCCTACCCGGATTTAAACTTGGTTTTACTTCTATGTATAATCATTTTGAAAGAGTTAGATTGGTCACCTGCGTCTTTCAATGCTAGTGACTTTTAGTACTATATACTCGTATAAGTATTAACTCGTACAAAAAAATAGTGGTGTTTTAAGTTGAGCCTCGATAAATAAAACTGGATAACAAACCTGAATATTTAGGCCATTTATTAACAAAAAGGGTCAATTCTGTCCGTGTCTAAAAGAATAGTCCAGAAGCACTACTCTTAAAAAAAATTAGAAGAGTAGAAAAGTTAATTTTTTGTAGCCATTATAGTACATCGAATGGATAACTAACTACCTAGTGTAAGCATTTATATAAGAACTCGTACAACGAAGAGTGGATTATATACTAAATATTTCATTCACTTTGCAACACCACGAAATATTTATCTGAGACTATTAACGGGTTTTCCAATAGGGACATAACAATTTCGTAGCTTTATGTCAACGCACCCTTAAACATTTTTAATGATCTTTCAGTCTCAAACCGTAAATCGAAGTCAATATTTTTATGATGGTAAAAATCACTTACGAGTATCGTTTGAAAATCATAAAAAAATACTAACGAAATTCTGAGTCGGTGGTGGTCGCAACTTTAAGAACGTTTACTCCAATTTTCGGAATTGGGCATCTCTCAAACCACACTGTGGATTATTTTGCGAAAAGATCTTGGCCTCCATCCATAAGATCGAACTGATCGAGAACTAAAGATACATGATTGTTCAGGGAAAGATTCACGAATTCCAGAATTTCATCGAAAAATCATCTTCAGCGATGAATCTCATTTGTGGCTGAGTGGTTTTGTCAATAAACAAAATATGCGTTATTCGATAGCAACAAACCCACATGTGCTTCATATGCCGGAGGTGTGATTAGGTCGTATCTTTTCGTTGAGCGTCATGTTACCGGCAATGGGGAGCGCTATCGTTCCATGTTAGAATATTATTTTTGGCCTGAGCTGAATGAGCTTGACATCGTCGATATGTGGTTTCAACAAACGGTGCCACTAGTCACACAGCATGCGTTACAATTGATTTACTGGAAGGCGAATTCGGTGAACGTGTCGCCTGGTATTGAAAAAATTGGTATAGAAAAAATTCTTTCATAGAGAAGAGAGCCCGTCCGGTTCCGCATTCGGAAAGAACTCTTCCAGCAATATTTTAACCGATTCCCTCCAGATGATAATGAAGTATTGCCAACCTGGAAGGAAGCGATGTTAGACGCCCTGTCTCTACCCCTATACATGCGGTATACCGCACACCAGGATTCATCCCTATTCTGTTGAACGAAGTTCCTCCAGTCGCCCTTCTTTACACTTAAAAGCAGGTGCTTATATGCCCTCCGATTGGTCAGGAAAGACAGCTGGGCCAGATCCTCTGCGTTAGTGCATCTAGCCCTCGAGAATCGCTTTCGGAGGCGCGGGACACTCCTTCGCTTTGCATCCAACTCGCTAGTCCACCACCTGACCCCCCTGCTCGCATCATACGACGGCGTCCAAGGAAAGCATCACTAACAGTACACATCCATTGATCAATTCTGCAAATATATTCATCCAGCGACATCGCTCCAAATTCGCCAAAGACACGGTCGCCGCCGTCGCCCTCATGGAATCGGGAAAGAGGTCCCAGTTCGCACCGTGGAGCTGTCACCTCCGAGGTTAAGTCACACATTCGACAGGCGAGCACGGCTAGAAAATTTTCCTTCGAGGAAGAGGAAGCTGGACGTGAAAACCCCCAATGTTTCCAAGAAGAAAATGAGGAACGATTTGTGTTATGCAGTAATTGACACTAAATGAAGAAAGATGATATTCAATTCCTGACAAAAGCGTTGTTTTTTATAAAATGTTGGGGCAGCTTAAACACGATGGAAAATGTGATGAAAATGCTAAGCAGGCAAAATAAACATCTGACAGTACAAAATTAGGAGGTCTTACACATATAGAAGCCAAGGCGGTACTTTCTTTGTGGTTGGCCTCTACCAGGCTTTAATTGCAATGCTTGCCAAACGCAAGAAAAAAGGTTGTACATCACAACTACAGTCTACATAAAGATCTTTATAGTTTTTGCGGGCAGAGCGTCAGGCGCACATGAGCGGAGTTGGAAAATCTGAGCCAAACAAGAAGGGGGAGTAGAACTTTCAAACTCCAAAAAAGAACAGCTGCTGGACGGTAAATGATCTCCGGAGCAGAACGGCAACATTAAAAGATAGAGGCAAATAATACAGGTAATGTACGCATTGATCTCTTTTCGGAAGCTTGGACCAATTGATTATGGGTTGTGATCTGTTCCTTTCAGTAATTGAATTCCTCAATGTTTATTATCTACTAACAGTTAATAATAGTAACAGGGCAACAATTGCTAAGGAAATCAGCGAAAAGGAGAGATTTGTTCCTAATATCTGCTAAACAATCAAGGGCATGGTTCTGGCAAGCCCTGAGTGCAATACCGATGCCTTGGCGCTGCTGATGCAGTGCAGCTGTGCACTGAAAATGTAAAATTTCGTGTCAAGTCAAATCTCAAAAATTATATTTTTTGGCTTGGTAATAAAATGTATACAAAGACAATAATCAATGTATACTGGTCATATGGGTATCAATGTCGCCTAGCTTAACTGGGCTTAAATCCGGAGAAAAACAAGATATGCCTCTTCACGAGGAAGGCGAAGATTCCAATGTTTAAAGAACCTCGCTTTGAAAGAGTAATAAGGCTGACTGATAAAGTCCAATTTCTTAGCGTAATTCTTGAAACTATTATGAAAATACCACATAAATAACAGCGGAAACAGCTCAAGAACGCAGGTCAGTGAGCCGAAGATCAATCAATCTAAATATGGCCTAAGGCGTGATATGGCACACTAGCTCTATACATACGCAAATTATTGTCTAAGCAGTATATTTTAGGGTGTCCTTGCATCCCATGTACAGGATGCCTCCGCCCAGGAAGATCAGCTATGTCCTTTATGCTCTAGAGAGAGATCCAGTGATACATGAGAGAGCCCCTAGATCATCGTAACTACCTAGCAGGTCTGTACGACATTCACGCTGATGAAGTGGCAACGCATTGTACAGCTGTTGCGTAGTTCTTGGGAAATATCCCCTGGTTGTGTCTCTGGCGCAGCTGATATCTGTATAATGCAGCCGTCTCAACTCGTATTGGGCGCGAATTGGTGGTAACTTCCCGGACATTTGTCACACTTGCCATCAGGGACTACACCGTTCTTCACCTCTTTAATTCACCGACCAAGACTACTCACTAGTCTGAAACAGATTTAAAAAAATTAAAAATTACAATTCCTTTAATCTGTTCATACAACGTTTCGCTACATAAGCAAAAGTTTCGCAGTTATAAATAAATGTATGAAGAAATAAAATATTTTTTGCCTAAAAAATTAATTTTTTTCTATAGTCAAGTCCTATTACTTTCACGTAAAGTCACATATAGTCAAGTCCTATTACTTTCACGTAAAGTCACATAACCTATGAGACATAGATCATGAAAATCGATTTACGCGTTTCGCTTTTATGCACAATTAAGCGAAGGTATGAATTTTAAAAATTTGCTCGAGATATGTACAAAGTTCTTTGGAAAAACCGTTGGTGACTTTTTTATGATTTTCAGAATTAAAAAAAAAAATAAGTAAAAAAAGTAAGTGTGCTGGGCTATCCCAAAACATGCACTATTAGTGACTCGTCACGTTGTGCAGGGCTATCCCAAAACATGTACAAGTACTATTAGTGACACGTCACGTTCTGTGCAAAATTTGGTCCGAGTTGGATCTACGAGGGTGACCGCAAAACTAACTGGCCTGGCACATTTTCTGTTTTACTAGCAACTTTTTGTTTTTTAAAAGCAATCTTTTATAAGCCATCTGTCAAAATTTCCGAAATATTTAATGATTATTTTCTTTGTTACAGGTGATTGAAGTAAACAAGTTTTATAATTTTTGAAAAATGGAAAATAAAGAGTTTCGTGCGGTAATTAAACACTTTTATATGAAAGGTTATACGCCACAATTAATCAAAGATGAATTGGATTCTGTTCATGGTGATAGTGCACCATCATACTCCACCGTGAAATCCTGGGTTTAACAATTTAAAATGGGGCGTTCAAGTACGGAAGATGAACAACGCTCTGGAAGACCGAAAACTGCTACTACTATTGAAAACATTAGAAAAATATTTAATGAAGTGACTAAAGAAAGACGAATAAAGCTCAGAGAACTTGCTGATATTGTTAAAATACACAAAAAACAGGTTTGGAGTATTTTACATGATGAACTCCACATGAAAAAGCTATCCGCAAGATGTTTGCCGCGTTTGTTGACTTTGCCCCAAAAAATCGTCCGTTGGACCAATTCCGAGAAGATTTTAACGATTTATCAGCGTAATCCAATAGAGTTCTTGCGCCGATTCATAACTGTTGATGAAACATGGCGAAAACTGTTAAATCAGCAGGAAAAGTAATGGGCACAGTATTTTGGGATGCAAGGGGTTTAATATTTATTGATTATCTTGAGAAAGGAAAAACTATAAATAGTGAATATTATTGTGCATTATTGGATCGGTTGAATGAAGAAATCAAGATAAAACGACCGCATTTGGAAAAAAAAGTTCTTTTTCATCAAGATAATGCTCCTTCACACACTGCAGTTTTAACTCAACAAAAACTGGCCGAATTACGATTTGAAATTGCTCCGCATCCACCATATAGTCCAGATTTAGCTCCTTCCGATTATTTCTTGTTTCCAAATTTAAAAAAAATTCTCGGTGGCAAAAATTTTTCGTCCAATAGCGAGGTTATTGCTGAAACTGAGGCATATTATGAAGGTCTTGAAAAATCTTATTTTTCGGATGGAATTAAAAAACTTGAAAACGTTTGATGAAGTTATTGAGTTGGAAGGAGATTATGTTGAAAAATAAATAATAATAATTCCAAAAAAAAGGTTCTTTTTATGTTAGGCCAGTTACTTTTGCGGTCGCCCTCGTATAATGTGGTATTTTTATCTTCGGATTTTTAGCTGAAACCAGAATGGCCATAGTAAGCTAATATTACATGTTCCAACATTGACTAGTTTGGAGTCAGATAGTGGTTCTGAATCGATTCAAGTTTATTTTCTTGGACAACCACCATAATACCCTACCACAATGTGGTATAGGGTATAAAAATGTTGTACCTTTCCGGATTTTTATTCCTTTTTTGTATCAATTCGCCAATCACATGTATCATCCCTGCTAGCAACCATTGGCTTTGAGAAACAGATCATTTATTCAGATCATGATTTGGCCTGTTGTTCAGTTGTTAGCGGACCGAGGTTTTTTTTCTGATAAATTTACTAATTTAGGTGCTATTGCAGATTATGTTGCATTTGGAACTAAGAAACTTTTTATTACCTGTTGTTATATTTCCCTTCAGCTGGTTTTAATGTTTATATGACAGGTGTTGAAAAAAATAATTAATTAATAATGAATGAGTCTGTTATTATACTTACTTTGGGAGACTTTAACTTATCTTCTGTGTCATGACATATGTGGCCTGATTCAGAAGCACTAGCTCATCTTACTAATAGCGATTGGGCCACTGATGATGCTAGACTCTTGGAAACCCTGAATAGGAGGATTCTTGAGTTCCAAGAATGCATCCGATTTCCACAGCGGAGTACAACCACCACCCTACTATTTGTATTTCATTTTCAGTTACTTTAGCTCGTCAGTATCCATCTCCATTCTGGTGATTCTTTTAGATTTAGCTTCAAACGCAATTTTCATAAACTTAATTCCATTATGTTAGTGTTAATTAGAACGCTATCTGCAGTTTTTTTGACATACTAATAAAAATTTTGTTTGGCATACTAATAAAATTAGTTTCGTGATTGTAAAACAAGCTATGACTGGAGTTATGTACATTAAAAATCATGAAAGGTAAATCATTTAAAAGGTTCAAAAGAACAGGTCAAACTGCTGATTATGGTAGATATTTCTTGGAGAGATAAAGGTACTATATCGAGTCTCGTCGGTACTGTAGGTAGTACTTATTAAAAGTAAAAGACAATTTAAAAAGTATCATAAATCAGTTTACAGATTTGTTAATTTAAATTGCCGTACTTATTCTCAGCCATCAAGACTAAGATTTTGTGGTGTTGAGCTCCCAGGCGATCAGTCAATTGCAAACTATTTTGCTGACTTTTTCGAAAATACATATTCTTTACGCAGTGCATAGAGAAAGGGACCTAAGGGTAAAAAAAATCTATTTTCACTTTTTTTTTTTTGATGTGGACAACATCTGAGCATCAGTGAGACCGATCCCATGCCCCAAAAGTGTTCCCTCCCAGAGATATGCGCGTTTTATGAAAGTGATGGTACACCAAAGATACACGTATTTAAATCTTTAAAATGGCTATCCTGAACAAAACTGGTTTTTACCCTTAGGTCCCTTTCTACGGGACCTAGGGAGAAAGGGACCTAAGGGTAAAAAAAAATCAATTTTCACTTTTTTTTTGATGTGGACAACATCTGAGCATCGAATGAGACCGATCCCATGCCCCAAAAGTGTTCCCTCCCAGAGATATGCGCGTTTTATGAAAGTGATGGTGCACCAAAGATACACGTACTTAAATCTTTAAAATGGCTCTCCTGAACAAAACTGATTTTTACCCTTAGGTCCCTTTCTATTTTGCGCGTCACATATGTGACAGCGCAGAGAAAGGGACCTAAGGGTAAAAAAATCAATTTTCACTTTTTCTTTTTTTTGATGTGGACAACATCTGAGCATCGAATGAGACCGATTCCATGCCCCAAAAGTGTTCCCTCCTAGAGATATGCGCGTTTTATGAAAGTGATGGTACACCAAAGATACACGTATTTAAATCGTTAAAATGGCTCTCCTGAACAAAACTGGTTTTTGCCCTTAGGTCCCTTTCTATTTTGCGCGTCACATATATTGATTTAAGTAATGCATTTGATAAAGTAAATCATAAACTCTATCTATTCAAGTTGGATCTTCCATTGGAAACTTTGACATTTTTAAAGCACAACTTCACTCAAAACGTTTTGCTTTTTGAGGGAGAATTGTTTTGTTTACAGTGTGTTGAAAAATTCATCTCTGTCAAAGAATGGAATCATCCCGTGAACATTTCCGTGCGATGATTTTTTACGACTTTCGGCGGGAGCTATCAAGAGAAGAGTGTTTAAATCAACTTGTTTCGACTTTTGGCGACGAAGCACCATCAAAAACCAATGTTAATCGCTGGTACTACGAGTTCAGTCTCGGACGCCGTTTGCCCCAGGATAAATTTCGTGAAGGACGTCCAACTTCGGTCACTTTGCCAGAAACCATCGATGCTGTGCCTGAACAGATTAACCAACATGTGACATATCGTGAGATTAAGGCATCCTTGGCATCAATAAGACATAGCATGGTCATTTGGCCGTGAACAAATTTTGTTCTTGTTGGATCCCACATAAAATGGTCCATAAAAAAGGCTCATATTGATTGGTTCAAAGAGATGTTGAAATAGTATAACTGCGATAGCTCAAAGGCAGTGCATAACATTGTAACAGGTGACGAATCATGGATCTACGAATATGAACCCGAAATAAGCAGATTTCGACCGTATAGGTCTTTTAAGACGAGCTAAATCCAACAAAAGTTGTTCGTGGAAGAAGTACATCGAAGCAAATGATTGGGGTTTTTTACGGTATAACCGGCCATGTTGCACAGTGTCTTTAGTAGAACGTAGGAGGTCTATTATAAGTGGTATACAACCATCTGTTTGCCAACAGTGTTCGAAGAAATGATGAAAGATAATAAGAGAAGACGGATCATTTTGCTTCGAAATTTGGTTTGTGCGCATGCAAAGTATATTGATCTTAAAAGGGGAATATTTTGAAAAACAATAAAACCATTTCCAATGATAAAGTATAGTGTTTTTATTGCCGGAACCGAAATTTAAATAGCAACCCTTACCGACCTAAATCGTAATAAGCTAGACTCTATAACATTCAAAAGGAGCTACCAATCGCTTTTAAATTCAACATATCGTAATTTTTTTTTATTCTCTGTATAGAATAAGATTAGTAAATGTCACACCCCTTCTGGTACATCCCACAAAAAATATCATTTCGGCAACTTTCGGTACTTTTGTACTTTAATACTGGTAGTACCACCTCGCCCAAAATCATAACTTAAGAAAAAATGATAATATTAAAAGGTGACAGATTTCTCACCACGCCCCTTCTTATTCCTTTCACACAAACGATCCTGCACATGTACAGATTCGAACATAAATAACATGCTACTTAATGTTTATGCACATTTTGATTTTCGCATAGCTTTAATGTCATTCATACAAACTGACTCAAAATCAATACTTAAGAAAAGAGCTATAAGGCTAGTATTGTGAGGGAAAACGTGGATTCCAAGCCACGTCCCTTCTGGTACCACCCATACAAATGACCCTAATGCAGTGCAGATTAGAACAAACATTACTAGTCACCGAGTGTATAAACATCGCTTGAATTGTGAACAACGTAGTATTTGTATAGGGTGTATATCTGGAGGAATTTTTAAAGAACAAAATAAATATATAAATTCAAATCAAGTGTTGAATCTTTATCAGTAATTTGAAAGGACATTTAATAGCATTTTTTTTTAAATAATTACCTTCAAATGTTGGCAACTATATTATGGAAATGAGCGTTCGGTGAGAAACGGAAAATCCGCTGTTTTCGACCAAAATTTTGTTCAGTGATGAGGCCCATTTCTGGCTCAACGGCAAAGTCAACATACAAAATAGCCGCATTTGGGCAGCTAGAGGTGCCGTTATACCTAGAGAAAACCACGGTTTGGTGCGGTTTATAAGCTGGTGGAATCATTGGTGCATATTTTTGCAAAATGATGATGGCGTGAATGGTGCTCGCTATCGCGCCATGATATCGACCTTTATGCTACCTTGCTAAATTGAAGCCCGTAATCTTGAAGACACTTGGTTTCAACAGGACGGTGCCACTTCAAAAATTTGACCCAAATTGGTATGAAGGATGATAATGTCTGTCAGCGATATATGTATTTTACGATTTCTGGGGGCTTCACCTGTGTTATATCGGCGACGGAAAATGAAAATCTAGCCATTAAGTATTCCCTATGCCAAAGGCATTCATCGTTCCTTCGTAATTTTCTGAAGCAATATACAAGAGCAGCTTTTAAATAACCCGCAACTGGACCGGTTCACAATTTTTGTATCTCTCGGGTAGTTTGACTATACGAGTATACTGTTTTTTACTCATAAACACAAAGGATGTTATAGGAGTTTTCAACTTTATCAAGAGTTAGTGCACTAAAAAGTGCATAAAACCCTTATTAGCAGGTAGTAACAGCTAAGTTTAGTTTTATTTGGTACAGAACAAATATATATTGATTTACAGACTGCGAACGATGACAATTCTTTTAAAATAACCTAAAATTTTAAAAACGGAAAGTAAAACAACGTTATAGTTCTTCTATTTTTAGTTTAATACTGCCCTATTAAATACTAACGTTTAAAAAGATTTTCATCTATTATCTTTGATAATCAAACATCAGAAAAATTTATAAATTTCTTAAAATTTTTGACATTTCGATAGCTAAAATTCAAGTAAATGAAATGAAATCGCAGCTACTACGAAAAAAAAAGATTTTTTAGAAATCTTTTTTATACAGGATTTTCCATTAGGGAAATAACAATTTATATATTAACAAAACACAGAATATTTAAGATATAGAGTTCAAATTTATTCCAGTTGTAGTGCAAATGTTACATTTTAAGAATGCAATTCGATTTCGGTCATATGACCAACACGAGCCCGTGTACAGCGATCTATTCTTTAGACACAGTTTTCCACCACTCTTGCACACATTTCGACCAGAACGGTGGCAATTTCGCGTTGGATGTTGTCTCTGAGCTCGCCTAGTTTTTGGCATATACCAATGACTTGATGTCGCCCCCTAAAAAGTTATCCAATGGAGTTAAATCGCATAAACGAGGTGGCTATTCGACCGGACCATTTCTCGAAATAACACGGCAGATTCGGCAAATTACCGAATTTGAAACCACATATCGGCGATGTAAAGCTAATTTAATTCTAGGCAAATATGATTTTCTAACATGGCACAATAGAGCTCTCCATTGACGGTAACATCACGATTGTTTTCATTAACGACAAAATACGGCCCAATCACAGCATGATAACAACACATCACAGTAACTTTTTGCAAATGCAAGTGTGTCTCTTAAAGCGCATGTGGGTTTGTTGCTGTCGATGAAAGCATATTTTGTATATTGACAAAACCACACAGCCAGAAATAAGCTTTATAGCTGAAGATGATTGTTACGGCCAAACATTCAAGTAAGCGTTTAGAAAGTTGCGACCATCGACTCAGAATTTCGGTATTAATTTTTAATGATTTCCAAACGTTGCTCGTAAGTGATGAAAATGTTGACTTCGACTAACGATTTGACACTGAAAGATCCTTAAAAAGGTTTGAGGGTAGTTTAGACACAAACTTTGAACGAGATCGGTCAAGGTCGCTCTGAGTTAGAGTTAGAGAATTTTGGCCTAACAAGTGTTTTTTCGCAGACTTGTAACTTATTAATTACACAGTGTGACAGAGAAAAAAAAACCTGGTAAATGATATTATTTTTCTTGTAGATCTTGCTGAGTACAACAAGAAACCGGTTTTGAAATTTCCCAAACACCTCCAAAATCTGTATTTACGGGTAAAAACCCGAATTTAAGTTTTTCGGCTGATTTGGAAAAAAGAAAATCTGTATTGTGTTTTTCCTGTAAACTCATTTTTTTTAAATTTTTTGCAATTTTTTAACTTTGGATGCGTTTTTACACAGAATAATAAAGAGTCAAACGAATACAATTCAGTGTCATTTTTAAAAATCCGTTAGAAATTGATTGAGTTATTCAACTTTTATTAAAACAAAATTTTTTGAAAAAATACAATTTTTGGTCAAACTACTCAGAAATATTTGTTTGACCGTTTTCTTTTTAATTGAACATCATCAGTATCCCGTTTAAGTGACCAGCAATATTCGGAAATCATTTTTATTTTATCTTTTCCTTCAAAACGTTTTTCCATTGTAATTATTTCTTGATGAAAGTGTTCGCCGAATTGACACCGAATTGTATTCGTAAGAACACTTTCTTTATTATTCAGTTCAAAAACTGTTGGGTTCCTTTTAAAAAATTCTGTGTAAAAACGCATCGAAAGTTAAAAAATTTAAAAAAAAAATTAGTTTACAGGAAAATAACACAGATTTTTTCAGTGTGATTTTAAAAGTGTATACACCATTTAAAAAGCCGCAGTTTCTTCTTTCAAATCATCCGACTTAAAATCGGTTGATATTCAACCAAGTTACTGCCATATAAGTGCGTAAGATCTGAAAACCCGGTTTTTTCCTCGTAACTCGATTTTGAAGGTGTTTGGGAAATTTCAAAACCGGTTTCTTTTTGTACTCAGCAAGATCTACAAGAAAAATGATATCACTTCCCAGATATTTTGACTTCATTATTTTTTGTTACACTGTGTTATTGGCAATATAACAAATAATTTTTTCAAGAGTGTTTCAGATAGATAATGATTCACTCTTTTATGTTTTGTAACTCAAAACAAGGGTTTTTAAATTTTTAGTATATGCACTATCTTGATTTTTTTCATATTTTTTGTAAGTGGTTCTAAAACTTAGAACCATAAAATAAGTCGTATGCTAAAAAACAAGACAAATTAACCTTTCCAACGGTATGTTACCCTCGATAATATAATACCCACAGTATGTCTACATCAGGAACAGCCCCGCGACCGCCGGTTTAATGTACCGGATTGCCTCGAAGCAAACACTCTTCGGGGCAGTCACCTCAACAATGTGTTTCGTGGGAGCAGCACTACCCGGAATGTTGTTCCGAGCCGAGATCGAACAAAACCCTGGACCTTGGATCTGCTCGGTTTGTCAGAACCGTATACACCATCGTACTACGTCTTTAAGGTGTAATCGTTGCATGGAGTGGGTGCACTTCAGGAGCTGTTCAGGTCTGAAACGGATCTGGGAGAACACCGAAGCAGACTTTGTTAACGCTTGTTGTATAAATGAAGTTAGTAGTGGGTCTCTGAAATTGGTGTCATCGTTGCCGTCTATATTTCGTCGTCGTCGTCATCATAAACCAACTATGAGACTCCCCCGCATTCTCCCTCGCAACAGCATTAACATATACAGCATGTTCCACGACAGATTGTTGTTGCCATCCCTGACAGTGCATCAATTTTGCAATTTAATTGCAATGGCCTACGCAACAAAATCAGTGAGGTAATAGAATTAATGATACGGAGAAACATCAAGGTCGCTGCGATCCAAAAAACTATGCTGAATGCCACCTGCAGCTTGTTGTGACCAGAAGTGGATGACTTGCTTTCCCGTTACACTATTCTGTGCAGTACAGACCTATTTTGCCTGAGCTTGACACTTGAGACCCATAAATGGTATGTATGAGTGTAGCAGTCAAGTCTGGAACTGCCGAGACAATGCTGTACAACATATACATCCCGCCGATTGCTAGCTGTGTCCCGCGTTATTTGCCTGACATTAGCAATCTACTACAAGGCAATAACCGCTTGGTCCTAGTAGACTTTAATGCTCACCACAAACTGTGACATATTCTCCTAGACAACGACCAGAGGGGCATAGCTTTGGCAGAGCAAATGGATAGCTCTACGATCTGTAAAGTGAATGAAGACGCCCGCACGCGGACTATGGGCGATTGCCATAGCTCGCCAGACATTATATGGCATCCTCTGGCCACCCGTCATCTCATTACGATCGGATCACCTTCCCATAATTCTCTCCATAAACAGATTATGCGTCTTTATAACCTGTTAACGCCGTACGTTTCTCAATCGGAAGAAGGCTGAATGGGATGCCTTCAGAGAAGCCACCAACCCAGCTTAAATTATCTAGCCATTCCGTCGGACGTTCGGGTAGCCGAGAAAAAGTTTCGAGACATATTCAATGCAACAGCCGCTCGCCATATCTCTGCTGGTCGAATATTGAAGTACGACCAAATTTCCCAGCAGAGTCAGCGGGACTCACAGCGAGCGTGATGACATTCGATGACCCTAGAATTAGGGATCTTCACTCTGAGTTTAGTAGGTTGGTCAACCAATATAAGCAAAATAAATGGCTACATCACTTGAAGCAGTGCAACTTAAGTTCCGGAATTGGTAAGTTGTGGAATTGGTAAGTTGTGGACAAAAGATCGCTAACCATAAAAGAAAGAAAGGTCGATCAGCCGTCACGTTCGGTGATGGAACAGTGACAGTTCCGAAGCGATGCGCGTGTTGTTTTAACCGCTTTTTTATTGAGCACCCAGAGAAGGCGAAAAGGAGAGTATTGCGTCGTTTCCGAGTCGAAGAGGCACCACCACAATTTACAGTTGGCGAAGTTGCCCATGCCATCCGCAGCGCAAAGTCATCAAAGGCGCTTGGTCCGGTTGAAATCTCAATGCAGATGTTGAAGCACTTGGATACGCAAGGGGCAGAGTACATGCCCAAAGTGCTCTAACTGTCGCCCGCCACTCACTTAGTTCGCGATGACCGGAAAATGGGCTGAGTGGTACCGCTACTGAAGCCAGGCAAAGACGCAAGCAAAGGAGAATCGTGCAGGCCGATCTCCTTGCTTTCCCCAGTAGCAAGGAAGCTTGAGGCACTGCAAATCCCCAGCCTGATCGAACACCTTCCTTCCGCTGATCAACAGCATAGGTCCCGCAAGCAGCACAGCATAACAACTGCTTTTCACGCCATCACCACATGTATAAGTCGTGCTCTTAACCAGAACAAGCCCAACGACAGGACGGTCCTCGTGGCTCTTGACCTTACAAAGGCCAGGAGCCACGAGCATGCTACTCTGTGCGAGGACATTGCAGAAACGTACCTTCCGCCCAGTTTGAAATGTTGGGTCGTAAACAATATGTGTGGGCGCCATATGTAGAATTTAGAGACAGTAAATAAAAGCCCGGTAGAGTTAAACAAGGAGTTCCCCAGGGTGGAGTGATACCCCCGGTTGTTTTACCTCTACCTCTTTAAAATTCCTGCACCACCAAACGGTGTTGAAATTGTGTCGTCAGACCACTCGCCAGTTACATTTCTTCTTCACGAGAAGACAGTACTTGTAGACGAGCCCCTAAGGCTCACTACGTCCTTAACTAACTGGTTAAAATGGAGAAAGTATGTTTGAGTCATTTTGATTCGAGTCATCTAATTTCTAACGCGGAATTTCTAACAACTTTTTCAACTTGAACGTGATCCTGGAACAGGCGGCCTTTCACGCTACACACAGACAAACGAATGCGACAAATAGTTTAAATACGTACACTAACCGGGAAATAGAGAACACTGTAAGTGAAAAAAGGAGGTTCCGTCGTGAATGGCAGCGAAACAGGTCACCAGCGGCCCGACTAAGACTGACTGACACTACTAAAAGGTTGCACAGCGCACTTAGAAATGAAGACAGTATATAGCATCCTACTTTCATTGGAAGTTTCATTGGAAGACGCCTGCGTCAACCAAATTTTCATTATGGAAAACATTAAGAAATACTAGTAGTAGTAAAGCATCCAGGAAAATAGGTGTTCAGCTAAGACTGTTGTGATGCTATGAATTAAACGCAGTTGATACTGAACAATATATACACAAGAAGAAGTTTATTTAAGAGTAATATACAAAGGAAGTAAAGAGGGATAAGATAAGAAGATGCAAAGTATAACAGATGCATAAAAGTGCAGTAGGAAATAGTTAACAGATTTTTCATACACCAACACCTCCACTAAAAGCTGGCTAGATCTGTAAGTCCTAACATCTTGGCGCATTTCATATGCTTCTCTTTTGTAACAGGTTTAGCGAGGAAGTCTGCAGGCATGTCTTCTGATTTTAGATATTCCAAAACGATGTACCCATCTGTTACTTTGTCACGTAAAAAATGATGACGTACATCTATATGCATAGATCAACCATGGTATGCATCAGTTTTTGCTAAATTCAACGCACTTTTGTTGTCACAGAATAGAGAAATTTTAACTTCAGAACTCCACAAGTCATTCTCTAATTGACGCAGCCATTCTGCTTCTTGTACTGCTGTGGCCATAGCCATGTATTCGGCCTCTGTGGTTGAAACAGCCTATCGCTTTTTGTGGATGTGATAATTTTGTGTTGATATCAAAAGGCGTCGATACCGGATTACTATCTGACATGTTAAATCGTTTTAGAATCTCCAAAGTATACGCAGACTGATCTAGATATATTTCATGTTGCTGACGATTTCTGGTAATTCGGAGACCAACACAGTTTCTGGCTTCTCCCAAATGTTTCAATAAGAACATATTCTGCAAACCAGCTTCCACCAAAGCTTTTAATTCATTGTTATTTCAAATCAAATCAACAAATCATCGACGTATACGGCGATAAAAAACATTTTTGAACCAGATATATTAAATTATATGCAATAATCAAGTTTAGATTGATTTAGACCCATTCTTTTCAGTGCTTGATCCAATTTCAAATTCCATTGACGACTGGCTTGTTTTAGCCCATATAATGCTTTGTTGAGTCGACAAACTTTTCCAATCGCCAACGCCTTCTGGAAGCTCTATAAAAATCTCCTCCGATAGATCACCCTGCAAAAATGCAGTGACAGCATCCATTTGCTCTATCTCAAGATTATATTGAGCGGCTATTGACATCAAATATCTGATTGAAGTGTAACGTACTATAGGGGAGTATGTTTCCTGGTAATCTATTCCTGGTCTCTGGGAACAACCTTTAATTACCAAACGGGCTTTGTACCTTTGGACCTCACCATTTTCTCCACGTTTGGTTTTAAACACCCATTTACACTTAATAGTTTTTGCGCCAGCAGGTAAATCAACTAACGTCCAGGTGCTATTGTCTATCAACGGTTTATACTCCTCGTCCATTTCTAATCTCCAAATTGCCGCATCCTGCCAATTCAATGCATCATTCACTGTAAAGGGATCTTCAGACACATTCCACTGAATATAAATAATAATTAGGCATGTTGATTGGTTTTGGAGTTCGTTCGGAACGTCGGAGACTACCAACGATTTCATTATTTGTTATAGTCATATCATTTACAGTTTCAAAGGAGTCCTCTGGTTCATAATACTCACTGGAACCATCACTATCATATTCTGTATCTCCTCCGAGATCAGTATTAGTCTCCACTCCAGGACTGTCAACGATAACATTACTGGCCTCCGCTGAAGGGATATCATCTGACTTAACGTCAATAAAATGAAACATTTGTCCATCATAACAATCTTTCTGAGGGTTTTGGTTAAAGTTGACAACATCAAAGAATACAACATCACGACTTTTCACCACACGCAAACCATCTGGATTTAACAATCGGTACCCTTTGGTGTCCTCGCAATAACCAACAAAAATCAACTCCCGTGATTTAGGATCCCATTTCTTCCTTTATTCTTTTGCAATGTAAGAAATTGCTCGGGATCCAAATACACGCAAATGACTCAAACAGGTCTAACACCTGTCCAGGTTTCTTGAGGTGTAACTCTTTCATTTGCAGAACAAACGGACCGGTTATAACATAGGCAGCATTTACAACGGTTTCAGCCCAAAATTTCTTTGGCAACTGAGCGTGGATCAACATGCAACGGGCACGTTCAACAATAGAACGATTCATCCTCCCAGCAACGCCGTTCTGCTGTGGGCTATACGGTACTGAGGTCTGATGTTGTATACCACTTTCAGTAAGCACTCGTGAAAGCCGCTGGTTGCAAAATTCTGTGCCGTTGTCCGTGCGCAGGCACTTTATTTTTCGACCAGTTTCATTTTCAACTTTAGCCTTGAACTGCTCAAAAAGAACCGGCACTTCGTTTTTTCCTGCATAATGTAAATAAAAACTGTACGCGAAAAATCTTCAATAAATGATAAAAAATACTTAGCTTTGCTAATAGAAACTTCTTCCATCGGACCACAAAGATCCGAATGTATGAGCTGTTTCTGACGATTTAAATGGTTTTCGGGCCATTTTTCCTTTAATGCATGGAACACAGCTGTCATTTATTTTTCGCTTAAATTCCATTCCTGTGACGAAATCTTTTGTTTTAGACAGATCAGCATAATTAAGATGACCCATTCGGAAATGCCAAAGCTGCATGCCATATTGCGCCGCCACCATACACAAATGCTTTTTGCCATGATCCAGTTTAAACATGTTGTCTTGAAGATGGGCTGAGGCAAAAATTTTTCCATTTGTAGTTATTGTGCATTTATCATTCTCAAACTGTATAGCGTGACCTCTTAGTGTAATTTGACTGACTGACAACAGAGTTACAGTCAAGCCCGGAATATTTAGAACGTTCTGTATCAAAACTTTCTTTGTTTTACCATCTCCATTTTCAACATACACCTTTACGTTGCCGACTCCTTCCACTTTCAACTTATCTTTATTAGCAACGAATATTTCTTTTACTTGGGATTCTCTCAGATCTTCAAACCAATGCTTTCGCATATTCATATGCATACTGTGCGCCGGCCACAAAAACTTTGCAAAACCCAACTTCTTTGTCTTGCCTTTCTTTGTTTACATTACCACGACAATCAGCTGCTTCGTGGCCGTATTTATTACAATTGAAGCAACGAAAGCCTTTCTTTTTGGTTTTTGTAAATATGTAGTGCTCTAGCATCTGTAGACTTTTTGATATCTTGCAATAATTTGGTTTTAATGGAATCGCAAGTTATTTTACCGCCGGAACTCTCGATTCCCATTATCATTGGTGCATATTCCTCTGGAAGTCCAGCTAAGAGGAGTGTGCCAATCCATTCATCATTGACGGGCATATCTATTTCTTTAAGCTTATGCGCGGTCGATACAATTTTGCTCATATATTCTTCAACGTTTTCAGATGTAGAGAAACGGGTTGTAATCAACTGACGTAAACGACCAACTCTACGTGTAAGACCAGAGTCCTGAAACGCTGCCTTTAGTTTGTCCCAAACCTCTTTAAACGTCACGGCATCTTCGATGTGGACATAATTGACTTTATCAATCAGCAAGATAATTTTTGTTATGGCTTTGATCTTTGACTATCTGACAGGATAAAGGTCAACGAGACAAAATGTACACAGGTCCTGCTAAAAAAAACAGTTTAATCAAACCTATCTGCTTATAGTTTGCTCGGCTATGGGGCAAAACAAGCTCGAGCAATCTCAACAAAATCCAAAGAGTCCAGTCGAAGACATTGTGGCTGGTTACCGGTGCCCCTTGGTATATGAGGAAAGAAAACATCCATCGAAATCTACCCCTCGTCAAAGATGCAATTTTAGGTATCAAGATGATGCACAAAGAGAAGCTCGAACGACACGGCAATATATAGCTAGACAGTTATTATGTACTCCAAACACGTCGACTTTGTAGAAATGAACGCCAGGTATTCTGATCTATACCTGCGAGTTTTTCGTCATAGCATACGTATTCGCGCAAAAGACTTTGTAGAATCCTCATTACTACTTCACGAGGCTTAACCAAACATGGTTTAAACGATCTCACAAGTGATCCTTATTGCAGTCAAAACACAAAACGGAAATGTCTGGCTATAGAGGCCCCAACCTCTATTTCACCAGGTTTACCCCAAATCTGGTTTCAAATTCTCAGTTATGGGAACGCTCAAATGGCGCACAAAGGTACATACAATACCGCGAAGAAGAATAACATCGACTCTACCAATCAAGAGTTTTATAAAACTAGAGTTATTCACTATACAAGCCTAAAGTACTTTACTCTGCAATCTAAAATATCAAACTAGTACAGTTGACATACCAAATTAATGTAAATCCTGTCAAAAAGATGCAGAGAACCGCAAAACACAGAAATCCGCATCAGGATTCTCTATTGAATTTTACTTTAACATTCGTATACTTATTGTTAGGCTCCTATGGAGCCGGTCCAATAATACCAAATAAAGCATTAATAAAAAATTGTGTCGTACGCTGATGAATGCACAATTCTGGCTTCAGGACCTAAAGTGGATGACATAAGCGAGAAACAAAATATTGCTCGTACCTCACTGACTTAGCAAACTTTTTCACTGCGAGGTTTACTGCAAGAACCGCAGAGGTGCGGTTGTCGCAAATGTGAAAGTCGATGACATCAACATCCCGACTACCAACTACCCCAAACTCCTTGGGGTCACATTGGCCAGCTTTTCTCGATTCTCTGCACATGCTTTATCTATCTGCGAAAAGCAGAAAGAAGGTCCTCAAGTCACTTGCCGGTAGTACTTGGGGAGCCGACAAAGAAACCTTGTTGACCTCTTACAAAGCGATAGGTCGGTCTGTAGCGAACTACGCAGCGCCGGTGTGGTCGGCGGACGAAGGTCCTTACCGTGTTCGTGGGTATAGTTAGTTGCCTAAGCAATACCTGCTTGGGTAGTTTTCGCCGAAGTCATCCTAACCACCGTCTCTTGGACAGGATCTAGAGAGAGAGGTCCAGCGGTACAAGTGAGAGCCTTTAGATTATCGAAACTATCAGGCAGGTCTTAACAACATTCACGCTGATTGAAGTCGCTGATGGAAGGCAACATCCCCCGAAGATTTCACCTGAGGGGAAGTTGCTACCTCAGCAGACCCGCGTGGTTCTGGCTCAGCTGAGATCTGAATGGTCCACCGCCTCAATTTTTATTGGGCAGGAATTGATGTTAACGTGTGTCCCGCCTGCCAGCAATGACCATATGACGTTCTGCATCTCTTCAGTTGTCCGGTCAAGCCCAATCATCTGACTGCCAGGTCTCTGTGGACGCATCCAGTTCAAATGGCGCGTCCACCTGGATATCGAAGTAGATCCCCTACAGACGAACAGGACTTCAAAATAAAATATATTGTTGTTACAACAACAAAACATTTTTTTTTTTTTTGCAATAATAGGTAATTTTTTTTAATTGTTTCTTTAATTATTTCTCAAAAGAATGAATAAATTGCTATCTAAAATCCCTGGACAAATTTTGCAAAGAACATTAAATAGGTAATACGTTACATGACACCTGTTAGGCCAATATTCGACTCCCTCTAACTCAGAGAGTTTGTGTATAAACTACTATCCAATAGGACTAATCTTGGTGGTTTCATCCCGATCCGAAGACATCGATTTCAAAAATTTGGGTCACTTGACATGAAATGGCAAATAAATATATATGACTAAGCCGCCATGCAGGCAATTCTCTTAGCAAGAGCAGCTTGAAGCATTCCAATGTTCAGAAGAAATTGTCGATTTACCAGGATAGCACAAGGAAAATAACTTAATTTAATTGCTAAACTTAATTATTATCACAGCTTATACTCGTAAAAGTGGCCCCAAGAAGGCGAAAACTGTTAAGTCAGCAGGAAAAGTAATGGCCACAGTATTTTGGGATGCAATGGGGTATAATATTTATTGATTATCTTGAGAAAGGAAAAACTATAAATAGTGAATATTATTGTGCATTATTGGATCGGTTGAGTGAAGAAATCAAGATAAATCGACCGCATTTAGAAAAAAAAGTTCTTTTTCATCAAGATAATGCTCCTTCACACACTGCATTTTTAAATCAACAAAAACTGGCCGAATTACGATTTGAAAGTGCTTCGTACCACCATATAGTCCAGATTTAGCTCCTTCTGATTATTTCTTGTTTCCAAATTTAAAAAAATTTCTCGGTGGCAAAAAATTTTCGTCCAATAGCGAGGTTATTGCTGAATCTGAGGCATATTTTGAAGGTCTTGCAAAATCTTATTTTTCGGATGGAATTAAAAAAGTTGAAAAACGTTTGATGAAGTGTATTGAGTTGGGAGGAGATTATGTTAAAAAATATATTGTAAAAAATGGTTCTTTTTATGTTAGGCCAGTAACTTTTGCGGTCGCCCTCGTACATAAATCTGCCATGTCGGTCACAGATAAGCAACGCATGGGCCAAATTTTTTCTAAACTTCGAGCCGCTGATAATACTGCAAACTTGAATCACGCCGAAATAGGGTTGACTAATTGTTTAATTTTACCTTAATTCCACATTCGACTGTAAGCACCGAAGTTACAAAGAACAACTTAGAAAGGCAACCCCTTCATTTCGCAAAATAAGCAAAACATTTTTAAATGTTCTTCTGCTGCTATCATCGGCATATTTCCTTAGGAAGAGTTTCATGATTTTGTGCTTTAATTTTGTAATATAAGGGTAGTAGCAACTGAAATATGGTGGGTAAGTACCAAAAGGGGGTATTTGAGGTCAATGACTCTTCGAGACAAAAACATCGATGTATCATACTATAAGATCCGGCTGCAAATGCAGAAAAAAATTTCGAAACTAACTTGCAATAATACATTGAACTCGTATTCGAAAGTGTACGGGGAACTTTTTTTTTGCCTGTAAGGTGGCATGCTCTAATTTACATATGTATGTGCCATTAAATGATTTTTTTAGTTTTATGTTTATTTTGAAGCCCATTTTTTTATAAACTGTTTTTCGTTAATTTTTTAGTTATATTATTTTTTAAATTAAATACATAAATATGAAAAATTTGCAACTTTTTTTTTTAAAATTCCCTTTTTTGCCCCTTTTTAAAAAAACCCCCTTCTTGTGCTACTTTTTGAAATTTCCTAACGTTAACGCTTTATACAGGGTGCTTTATTTACGACAGGACAAATCTCACTAGCGTATTTCTTGGCTCATTTTATAAAAATATGCCAATATACGACCATGTCTGAAAATGGAAAGGGGACGCAATGGCAGCAGTTTGAAATTTTTCGGATTGGTGGTCGGCGAGTACTAGGGTAAAATTGCTAAGTTCTGAGGGTCGGATTACCTCTTACCTTTCCAAAATTACCTTAACGAAGCCCAGGGGTACTACAGTTCCAAAGTTATGACTATTTGACTGAAATGCAAAAAAAAATTGTTTCTATTGCAAAAACAAATAAAGGTGTGCCGTTATTTGGCTTTCAAAAAAATTGGAAATATTTGTAAGTGTTTAAAGAAACAAATAATATGGGAAACAATTAAAATACCAATTTTCGAAGTGTTGAGTAGCAATCTTTCGCTTAAAACAGCATTTACCAAAAGGATGCTCTGCTTCTTCGAAACAGAAAAAATGTATTCTCTGCCAAAAATAAGTGTGAGCTAAAATACAAAACAAAAAAAGTTGGAAGAGTCCTGTCTAATACCCAACACTATTTTAACCACACAAACATCGTACAATGTTAATACTGTTGTCATGATTTGAGTATCCAGCATGTGCTTTTAGACTGCCCAATATCTAAAACAAACAAACCATTAACAACACTATAAGACTGCTTAGAACCTCATTCATTAATTGAAATCATTCAAAGCTTCAGTAAACACAATATTCATACTAATCATATCTTAATTATAACTACTATAAGTAGATACGCATAATGGTCTCGTCGTTACCCTGCGTTGTTTTTTTGTATTTTTCAAATTTAATTTGTAAAATATCTTTTCAACACATAAATATCGTAAGGCAAATTGTCTTTTCAAAGCCCTCAGTCGTGTCCAACAATCAGCTGGTACGATTCCTGGGCTTGATACTTATACTAATGTAACAGACAACTTGATTGTTGATCTGACTCCGCTTTGAAGATAAGGTGGTGTTGTTCCTGGCACGGCTCATGCATAAAGGCTGTTTCATAATGTCGAAACTCACTCATAAACCTATAAAAATAATAGCATGCACCTTCTAGAACAAAATCTACGTTGCTTCCTTTTTCTCAGTACTTGTGCCGGATTTGCAGTAAAAATTAAATAGTTTTACGTATTAAATACCAAAACTAACGAATCAGCTGATGCAAGTGTTAGATATATGCCTTATTTTCTTACGCTTTCGAGGAAATGTTTACATTCAATTTATTTGTTTTTATTTCTTATGTAAGCATAGCGTTATGACTTTTGTTTACAGTCAATAAAAACTGAGTTAAAAAATGCCAAATTTAATTTAATAAGCTGAGCGCGATACAATTTCTGCACACACAAACAGTTTAAAGCCGGCTTCGACGGTTTATAAGTGGGATGGTAATATTTGTCATAAATAGCGTTTTAGGTTAAGCCTTGATAATAAAGACTGGATAGTACTTAGCCAGGATGGAGGCTTATAATTAATACTTATTCAAGATAATTACTAAAACGGCTACCACAAATTATTTTTTTTAAGAGTCGAGAACTTCTGCACCTTTTCTATAGACACGAACAAAACTGACACTATTTGTTAACAAATGACTAAGCTATTGCTATCCAGCATTAGTTAATTAGGGTTAACCTAAAACACTACTATTATTTACTCTTCTATTTAAAACGGTTCACAATCAGTTTTGCAGAATATATATATGGTTTCATAGTCATTTAAAATAAAAACCTGTAGCCGTATGTTTCTAAAAGCCATCTTAAAACAGGTGGCAATATAATGGAACCCAGCGCGCTACCAGATATACAAAGTCCGTTGGCAAGGCCACGAAACCTTACAAAGTATGATGTTACTATGTATACCGTGGGTGGGAAAGATAACCCAGCACCGATTCCAACCAACACGCCATAACTAAACAAAAAATAATTAAATTACTTCATTGGTCGGAATACAAATTATACAGACCTTAAGTACAAATAAGTAACAGATGATGCCCAATACGATAATATCATACCAAAAGCAGCAGATGCTCCTCCAAGTATTGTTACAGTCCTGTATGAATATTTTACAGAAAGTATACTAGAAACAGGACCTACGTAATATGAGTTATATCATAAAATACAGTGTATAGGGAATAGATCTTTCCTCGCACTCACCCAAAGAACTGTACAAAAAGTAACATAGGGCTGGAATCCAAGCAGCTGTAGCAGGAGACGCATGAAACGCTTCCAAAAACTCAACAAAGAGCACCCCAAAACTTTTAATTGTGCCAGGTATTAAAATATTAACCATCATTGAACCAGCCAGTACAAGCCAACCCCAGCCGCCATCGGGAGGTACCAAATCGTATTCGATGATGTCATCTTTTGGCTTGGCGATCAGTAGACTAGCTGAAACAATATTTTTAATATGCATACATATTAGTTCACAGTAAATGGTTACTTAATATTACAGTTTAATGAGTATGACTATGGAATGAAAGTAAGCAAAATTGTTAATGTTATAAGAAAAGTCTTCGTAGAATACACAAATGTAAGTAAATCAATGTAATATAGCATTGGCAAATTGGAAGGTCTAAAGGCCCAATCAGATAGAAAGAAAAAAGATAAAGAAAAAAGCTGAGGCTTTATATCTGCTTGGGGCTATAATAACCATCAACTTTTTTCGTTGCTTCAGCCATATGTCAACAAATATTGAAATACTGGGTGGCCCAAATAAAACTGAAGGTTTCATTAAAACGGTTACGAAGAAGTTCCATTGTGACTCTTGCTGTATGCGCTGTGGTTCCATCTTGCTGGAACCGTATGTTATGATTATTCACAACTGGCGGACGCAAAAAATTTGCATTATTGTCTTATACAGAGCCCTGTTAATGCTTTCTGGATGACCCTCTTCATTTCAAAAAAAAAATATGGACCGATAACTTAAATAAACATAATACCGAACCAAATAGTACATATGGATATAGAGATATAATTGACGCAGATGTAATACCCTAGATTTCTAACACTGATTCCTTTTGCTCAAAAGGGAGACAAAGTTCCTAATTATGTTGTTACTGGGTGCTGTTCTGACATTTAAATGACGACGATAATTTCGTAGAGTTGGGATAATTGACTTGCCAGAAGAATATTAAAATTCAACAGTTTTGAGGCATCATATGTAGCCACCATTTATCTCTATAAAAAAAAACTATATAACCCACAAAAAAGAAAAAAAAATATAAACAAAATAATTGTGAATATTTTAACCCATCAGTCTTATTCGGGCCACCCAGTACACATTTATATTGCATTGGATGCATACACTTTAATAATGCTCTTTTTTCACTAGGCACTTTTGAAGTGTTTTCAAAAGTTTGGCCAAAACAAGTTAAAATGAGACGTTTTCCCATACAAATTCAAGTGATGAAAACGTCTCACTTTGACTTGTTTTTGTACGAAAGAGGAACGAAAACGTTTCGCACAGGCGATGCCACCTTAAATAAAGTGTGTCATCTCCAAAATAATCGTTTTTTTATTGTTAGTTTGTCATCTCAAGGCAGACATTTTTAATCAAACGTCAAACATATTTGGTGAAATAGAATATAAAATATAAGTAAAAATGAGGGTGGTAAAAGAAAAAAAATTAAAAAAACATATAAAAGAAAAAAAAATTTGGGTCGAAAGTGAAGAACACATGCTTATTGACGTATGGGAAGAATACGTACCCCAGTTACGGGGAGTCAGAAAGAATGGGCACATCTTCCAAGAGATGAGCGCCCAGCTTAACACATACGGCTGTGAGGCTTCCCCGGATGTAATAAAAGCAAAAGTTCACAACCTTACGTCGCGGTATAGGTATGTTCATATATCTTTATGCTGTTTTTATCAATTTTATTAACATTTTTTCTTAACATTTAGAAAAGAAAAAGCTGCCATGGGCTGCACCGGTGGGGCTCCGTCAGAATGGTCGCTATACCACCCCATTAATAGCATAATTGGAAGTTTCAAATCCAACAATGTATCGAGCCTTACAGTGGAAAGTATTCCTGCCGGTTAGTATACATTTCTAAAGAATATTTGTTGCATAAAAATATATTTAGTATGTGTTCTGTGAAATTGTGATTGTGCGGTGTGAATTCAAAGAAGTATGAATTACTTGGATTCCAAGTAGTGACACATTCGCTCTATCCTGTCCTCTGACCATTTGTAATGTGTCCGTCTGTTGAAATATGATAGAGCCTGCATTAGAAGGGGCACAAAAGTTTCCTAAAAAGTTTACTTTTGAAAGTAAAAAGCTATAAATAAAAGCAATTATTTTTTGAAAATAGATTGGACCACCCTTTCAAGTATCTCCCATACAAACGGTTTGCGAAATAATATGAATATAACTCGCCCACAAACTTGACTTATTGAGATGAAGTTTTATACATACCTAAAGATTTCTATGCTAAATTCAGTTAAGATTGGGCGCTCCTATACAAATTTTTTCATGTGGATTGTATATAGTTTCTTACTTGTTATGTTACAATAATAGTAAATGTAATAAATGGCCAGTAAGTAAAGTACATGTAGAGAAATATGTTTGCTAAAACAACAGAAATGTTTGTTATAATAGCATATTGTTTGTTGATCAAGTGATAGCAAACAAGCAAAAAGAACGTATTTCACAACCGGTTGCAGAAAATAAAAAAAAAAACATTCAAGTTTATTGCTGAAGACTAGTTCTGTAATCGACTATCTGATACAAATAAATGGTCTTATTCGGTGGATACCCGGATGCTTTCAAGGTGCGAGGGCAGTTTTAAATGTTTCTAGCTTAACATTGAATAACAAGAGCTAATTTTTTGGAATTATTTGTACATTTTTAACCGCCCTCGTATTGGTGAATGGTAATTTTAAAAGGAACAAGAATTTATGTATTTCCAAAAAGCAACCCAGATAGCACAGTTTCTGACTTTGTCAGATTTTCTATCCATTCTCAAATATCCTACTTTTTCTCGGTTCGACTTCGAACTAAAAATCTAACATTTCTCGAATCTTCGATAATTCTTCGAGAAAAAAGACTTTATCGAACATTTATCATTTAAGTAGAATGTTCGAGAATGGTCAGAAAATCTGACAAATTCAGAAAATGTCCTATCTGCGTATAATATAAAACTCGAGCTTTTCTTACACGTTTTCTAATATTTTTTCAAAACTTAAATTTACAGAAGATAATGAAAACTCATTTACAATGGAATTTCTTGATGATGAAGATGCTTCAAATTATCAAATGGATATGAAATGGATGTGCAAATGGATATGAAAAGGCACATAGAAAAGAGTAACGAACACGACGAGAAAATGTTTAAATTAGAAACACAAAATTGAAACTTTTAGAAGAAAGGGAGAAAAGGATGGAGACTTTACAGAAAGAAAATAAGGAGTTTCAAGACGCTTTTCTAGATTATTTAAAAGGAACAGATTAATTAAAAAATAAGTCGTTCCTTTTTTGTTATTTTTTTTAAATGTTCCGTTTGAAACTTTTAAAACAAGAGAAGAAACCTACAAAAATTGAAAATTATAAATCAAATGAAAACAAAAGACTTTTATGCAGTATATATGTATGTATGTATTTAAACTGTACCAATGATAATTTTTAACAATGAATGGAATTTCCATTTCTCAATGGAATTTCTTGATGATGAAGATGCTTCAAATTATCTTGAATCAAATTTTCAAGAATACTCTCAAGATGCAGTGAACACAACTCAATCCACAACATCAGCGGACACCACTACAAAAAAAATTAAAAAATCTGAATTTCAGAAAGAAATTCTGAAGACGGCAAATGATATGCAAATGGATATGAAAAGGCAGATAGAAAAGAGTAATGAACACGACGAGAAAATGTTTAAATTAGAAACACAAAAATTGAAACTTTTAGAAGAAAGGGAGAAAAGGATGGAGACTTTACAGAAAGAAAATAAAGAGTTTAAAGACGCTTTTCTAGATTATTTAAAAGGAACAGATTAATTAAAAAATAAGTCGTTCCTTTTTTGTTATTTTTTTTAAATGTTCCGTTTGAAACTTTTAAAACAAGAGAAGAAACCTACAAAAATTGAAATTTATAAATATATATATATATATATATATATATATAAATATATATATATATATATATATATATATATATATATATATATATATATATATATATATATATATATATATATATATATATATATATATATATATATATATATATATATATATATATATATATATATATATATATATATATAAATTACATAAGTCTTTTGTTTTCATTTGATTTACAATTTTAAATTTTTGTACGTTTCTTCTCTTTTTTTTGTAGGTTTCTTCTCGTATTAAATTCATTTGATTTATAATTTTCAATTTTTGTAGGTTTCTTCTCTTGTTTTAAAAGTTTCAAACGGAACATTTAAAAAAAATAACAAAAAAGGAACGACTTATTTTTTAATTAATCTGTTCCTTTTAAATAATCTAGAAAAGCGTCTTTAAACTCTTTATTTTCTTTCTGTAAAGTCTCCATCCTTTTCTCCCTTTCTTCTAAAAGTTTCAATTTTTGTGTTTCTAATTTAAACATTTTCTCGTCGTGTTCATTACTCTTTTCTATCTGCCTTTTCATATCCATTTGCATATCATTTGCCGTCTTCAGAATTTCTTTCTGAAATTCAGATTTTTTAATTTTTTTTGTAGTGGTGTCCGCTGATGTTGTGGATTGAGTTGTGTTCACTGCATCTTGAGAGTATTCTTGAAAATATGATTCAAGATAATTTGAAGCATCTTCATCATCAAGAAATTCCATTGAGAAATGGAAATTCCATTCATTGTTAAAAATTATCATTGGTACAGTTTAAATACATACATACATATATACTGCATAAAAGTCTTTTGTTTTCATTTGATTTATAATTTTCAATTTTTGTAGGTTTATTCTCTTGTTTTAAAAGTTTCAAACGGAACATTTAAAAAAAATAACAAAAAAGGAACGACTTATTTTTTAATTAATCTGTTCCTTTTAAATAATCTAGAAAAGCGTCTTGAAACTCCTTATTTTCTTTCTGTAAAGTTTCCATCCTTTTCTCCCTTTCTTCTAAAAGTTTCAATTTTGTGTTTCTAATTTAAACATTTTCTCGTCGTGTTCGTTACTCTTTTCTATGTGCCTTTTCATATCCATTTGCACATCCATTTCATATCCATTTGATAATTTGAAGCATCTTCATCATCAAGAAATTCCATTGTAAATGAGTTTTCATTATCTTCTGTAAATTTAAGTTTTGAAAAAATATTAGAAAACGTGTAAGAAAAGCTCGAGTTTTATATTATACGCAGATAGGACATTTTCTGAATTTGTCAGATTTTCTGACCATTCTCGAACATTCTACTTAAATGATAAATGTTCGATAAAGTCTTTTTTCTCGAAGAATTATCGAAGATTCGAGAAATGTTAGATTTTTAGTTCGAAGTCGAACCGAGAAAAAGTAGGATATTTGAAAATGGACAGAAAATCTGACAAAGTCAGAAACTGTGCTATCTGGGTTGCTTTTTGGAAATACATAAATTCTTGTTCCTTTTAAAATTACCATTCACCAATACGAGGGCGGTTATAAATGTACAAATAATTCCAAAAAATTAGCTCTTGTTATTCAATGTTAAGCTAGAAACATTTAAAACTGCCCTCGCACCTTGAAAGCATCCGGGTTTCCACCGAATAAGACCATTTATTTGTATCAGATAGTCGATTACAGAACTAGTCTTCAGCAATAAACTTGAATGTTTTTTTTTATTTTCTGCAACCGGTTGCGAAATACGTCCTTTTTGCTTGTTTGCTATCACTTGATCAACAAACAATATGCTATTATAACAAACATTTCTGTTGTTTTAGCAAACATATTTCTCTAAATGTACTTTACTTACTGGCCATTTATTACATTTACTATTATTGTAACATAACAAGTAAGAAACTATATACAATCCACATGAAAAAATTTGTATAGGAGCGCCCAATCTTAACTGAATTTAGCATAGAAATCTTTAGGTATGTATAAAACTTCATCTCAATAAGTCAAGTTTGTGGGCGAGTTATATTCATATTATTTCGCAAACCGTTTGTATGGGAGATACTTGAAAGGGTGGTCCAATCTATTTTCAAAAAACAATTGCTTTTATTTATAGCTTTTTACTTTCAAAAGAAAACTTTTTAGGAAACTTTTGTGCCTCTTCTAATGCAGGCTCTATCATATTTCAACAGACGGACACATTACAAATGGTCAGAGGACAGGATAGAGCGAATGTGTCACTACTTGGAATCCAAGTAATTCATACTTCTTTGAATTCACACCGCACAATCACAATTTCACAGAACACATACTAAATATATTTTTATGCAACAAATATTCTTTAGAAATGTATACTAACCGGCAGGAATACTTTCCACTGTAAGGCTCGATACATTGTTGGATTTGAAACTTCCAATTATGCTATTAATGGGGTGGTATAGCGACCATTCTGACGGAGCCCCACCGGTGCAGCCCATGGCAGCTTTTTCTTTTCTAAATGTTAAGAAAAAATGTTAATAAAATTGATAAAAACAGCATAAAGATATATGTACATACCTATACCGCGACGTAAGGTTGTGAACTTTTGCTTTTATTACATCCGGGGAAGCCTCACAGCCGTATGTGTTAAGCTGGGCGCTCATCTCTTGGAAGATGTGCCCATTCTTTCTGACTCCCCGTAACTGGGGTACGTATTCTTCCCATACGTCAATAAGCATGTGTTCTTCACTTTCGACCCAAATTTTTTTTTCTTTTATATGTTTTTTTAATTTTTTTTCTTTTACCACCCTCATTTTTACTTATATTTTATATTCTATTTCACCAAATATGTTTGACGTTTGATTAAAAATGTCTGCCTTGAGATGACAAACTAACAATAAAAAAACCATTATTTTGGAGATGACACACTTTATTTAAGGTGGCATCGCCTGTGCGAAACGTTTTCGTTCCTCTTTCGTACAAAAACAAGTCAAAGTGAGACGTTTTCATCACTTGAATTTGTATGGAAAAACGTCTCATTTTAACTTGTTTTGGCCAAACTTTTGAAAACACTTCAGAAAGAAATTCTGAAGACGGCAAATGATATGCAAATGGATATGAAAAGGCAGATAGAAAAGAGTAATGAACACGACGAGAAAATGTTTAAATTAGAAACACAAAAATTGAAACTTTTAGAAGAAAGGGAGAAAAGGATGGAGACTTTACAGAAAGAAAATAAAGAGTTTAAAGACGCTTTTCTAGATTATTTAAAAGGAACAGATTAATTAAAAAATAAGTCGTTCCTTTTTTGTTATTTTTTTTAAATGTTCCGTTTGAAACTTTTAAAACAAGAGAAGAAACCTACAAAAATTGAAAATTATAAATCAAATGAATTTAATACGAGAAGAAACCTACAAAAAAAAAGAGAAGAAACGTACAAAAATTTAAAATTGTAAATCAAATGAAAACAAAAGACTTATGTAATTTATATATATATATATATATATATATATATATATATATATATATATATATATATATATATATATATATATATATATATATATATATATATATATATATATATATATATATATATATATATATATATATATATATATATATATATATATATATATATATATATTTAAAAAAAATAACAAAAAAGGAACGACTTATTTTTTAATTAATCTGTTCCTTTTAAATATATATATATATATATATATATATATATATATTTCAATAATCAAACATGAGTCCAACCTCTGATCATTACAACTAGACCAAGCGCAAAGCTAGCTAAAGGCAACATTTCGGTAAGCCAAAACTGTTTTTCTGTCCTCGCAGATAATGAATCCGATGAAAAAGTAGAAAAGCTATCCGTGAACAGAATCCTCCACCGCCTTTCCTATGCGAGCCAACATTAACTTTGCTCGATAATAAAATAACCAATCTGGTTGGAAAAATTAATTTCCACGAATTAATTTTCCTACGATGATATGTTCTCGAAACAAAAAACGTTACTTATACGAGTACCTTTAACGCATATAAGCTAGTTGTAAATTTCATTGATTCCAAAATTGATACCATTTGTATTAACTGTATGTGTGCATTTTCCTTCAGTATGTATATTTAGTTTATTTAGATAGATAAGAAAAATATTTTTTAGTAAATAAAATGAGTTCTTTTAAAACCATTGAAGTGTTTTAGTTGTCTGGTCTTCACTCCATTTCCATATGTAGAGTGCATAGGATACGCAGTGTTAGTAAATGCTATAATTTTGTTGACCCCGACGTGATCAGGAGTTCTTTCAAAGCCATCAAAGTATTTGATTGTTTGATCTTCGCTCCCTTTCCATATGTGGATTGCATAGGAAACGCGGTGTTAGTAAATACTAAAAACTATCAGGTCTCTCATAGAAACCAAACGATAAGAAAAAATGCTTTGCTATCATGAAAACCGATGTTATCGGTTTTATCAGCAACATCTGATTCGAACATTGGTTTTTTTACATTCGAAATGGACAAAACCAACTTGGTTTCATGACACCAAATGAATCCATCATTGTTTTGCAAAAACGACAATTAGCAAAACCGACATGGTTTCTATGGCAGCCCTGTATATTAACAAATAAACAATGATCACGTTTGTGTCGAATATGCAAAGCATGATGCATGCATTCCCTGATGCCATTCACTCAGTCATATTTCTATTCTCACGCGCTCATATGTTTCATTGTATTGTATGTGACAATGAAAAATTATTTTTTTAATAACCTACTAAAATAAACCTTAAAATTTATACTTAAAAAAAGAAGAAAAATTAAATTTGGGCGCCTCAAAAATGATTTTTTGATATGTCGTAGTGAAACTTTTTTTTCTCAAGCCAAAAGCTATCGAAAAGTCGATGGCACAATATCGACCTACCATAACATACATATATTGTATATTATACTGCATTTTCATTAGGCCATTTATTCTCGTTTTCGCTCGAAACTTTTCAAAACGTCTCAACCCATTTTCAGACAATTTGTGGTCGTTTTCATTCTCGTTTTGGTTTTCGTTTGACAGTTCATTATTGTTTACAAACAAAGAACATCGTGGTAACTATTAAAATACTGAAATACATATTTTTCTTAAACAAATGGCTAAATTAAAGCTAAAGGCGTGTTTTTTAATTTATTACTTGATGGTTACGGGGAATTGAGGGTGCTCGATGATACAATAGAACAATGTAAAAGAGAACGAGTACAATACAAAAAATGCGCAGACACACATTATGTTTGCTTATAGCAGCATCTTTGCCCTCAATTTACATGGAAAAGAGATTTTGTCATCTCGTAAGTAAATTATTAATTAAGTTTAATCTCAAGAACAGTATACAAACTTCTTACCTTTCAGAAACGTACCCAGTTATTCTGGGAAAGCGACTGCCAGGTAAACGGCAAGGAGTTTTTCAAGAACAACTTCCGAATGAGCCGGGAAAATTTTTTGTTACTTTGTAACATGGTACCCGCACTGAAAAAGAAAAACACACAAATGCGAGCAGCCATTCCTATAGATAAAAGAGTAGCCATTGCCTTGTATGCACTCGGCTCCTCTGCCGAGTACCGGAGTATAGCAAATATATTTGGAGTGGGAATAATCACAGTATTTTCCATTTTAAAAGAATTTTACCAAGAAGTGTGGCAAGTTCTTAATCCCAAATATTTAAATAATTTTCTGCTAAAAAGGGAAAAAATTGAGGAATTTGTCCGTGGCTTCGAAGAACTCGGCTTTCCACAGTGTCTCGGTGCAATAGGTTTGTTTATAAAAAAATATGAAAACATAGAAGTAGTAATTCTTCTTTTTAGATGGTTGCCATATAGAAATTCATCCGGAATTCAGTGAGACGACCGATTACTATAACTTTAAAGGTTGGCATTCAATCATATTATTTGCCCTTGTAGATTACAGGTGTGTATTTACAAATTTGTATACCTTCCACCGGGGTATGAAGGTTTATTCAATTTGTCATTACGTTTGTAACGCTTCTAAATACACGTCTTAAAAACTTATGCAAAAGCTTAAGCCTTCACACATTATGTTGGAATTGAGTACGCGATAAAATCTATGTATATAGAAACACTTCTCTAAAATGTATCGATCGTTTCAACCATACAATAGTTCCATGACTCCTCAAAAGTAAAGAATTCATTATGTAACTAGTATTATTAATTCCCCTGGTTCCAACAAGGAACATAAGACTGGTTACTTAGAACTAATATGTAATAAATTTGTATCTGCTATTGTACTGTTTTAAAACAGAAATTAAAGGAGTATTCAGATTTAAGAAGACATTTTACATAAGGAGTTGTTAGTTTAATTAGAAAAAAACGCAAAAGTTATTTTTTGCAGAACAGTGTAATCTTCAAGTTTTACTATAATCAACCAGATGCGGTATATTTCACAAGTTTCACAATAAAAATATATTACTCCCGCAGATTGACGCATCTATCTGTTGTATTAGTGGGAGGTGGTGGAAGGTACATAAAATACGGTCATGCCGAACATAACACTTTCTTTCTTAATAAAATTTAATTTTTTATCAGATACAGATTTTCGTATATTAATGTGGGAATTCCAGGTCGTTGTGGAGACTCATCAATTTTCAAATCTTCCCGCCTTAAGAAATATCTCGACACTTGTCCTCTCCTAAAGGAAATGTCGAAATCCATTAGCGGAGTAGATGTTCCTATATTAATAATGGGTGACTCCGCGTTTGCCTTATCAAAAACCCTTATGAAGCCTTATCCATTGAGCTGCGAAAGCAATGAACAAATAATAAACTTCAATTATGCTTTGTCCAAAAGCAGAAGAGTGGTTGAAAATGCATTCGGCCATTTGAAAGCAAGATTCCGCAGAGTAGGCAAAGGAATCGATAATAAGGTGGATAATGCCAATTTAATTGTGCAAGCCTGTTGTGTATTACACAACTTTCTAAATTTTTTTTGTACGAATTAAAAATTAACTAAAATATTTTTAAAAAAATAAAAAAATTCAATTTAAAACATAAAGCGGTTTGAATTGCATTCATTGTTAAAAATAATACATTGGTAACTTTAAATACATACATTATATATGTTTCTAATTTAAACATATATATATATATATATATATATATATATATATATATATATATATATATATATATATATATATATATATATATATATATATATATATATATATATATATATATATATATATATATATATATATATATATATATAGAAAAGCTATTGCTATATGGTTAACCACATCCAATAACGACATAAGTCCAGTAACAGCATCCAGTAGTAACGACATTCAGGATGAATAAATGTTACTAAAATACGTGACACGTTTTCATTAAAATATATATATATATATATATATATATATATATATATATATATATATATTAATGAAAACGTGTCACGTATTTTAGTAACATTTATTCATCCTAAATGTCGTTACTACTGGATGCTGTTACTGGACTTATGTCGTTATTGGATGTGGTTAACGATATAGCAATAGCTTTTCTAACAAGTTCACCACTACCATCGTCACGTTCGTACAACAGTTCTTCATTGGGTTGAAGTCGATTGTGTTCCGCATCCGATTGATCCATGATCTATTTTTTATTAATAGCATCGTTATTGTCATTTAGAAAGTTGTGTAATACACAACAGGCTTGCACAATTAAATTGGCATTATCCACCTTATTATCGATTCCTTTGCCTACTCTGCGGAATCTTGCTTTCAAATGGCCGAATGCATTTTCAACCACTCTTCTGCTTTTGGACAAAGCATAATTGAAGTTTATTATTTGTTCATTGCTTTCGCAGCTCAATGGATAAGGCTTCATAAGGGTTTTTGATAAGGCAAACGCGGAGTCACCCATTATTAATATAGGAACATCTACTCCGCTAATGGATTTCGACATTTCCTGTAGGAGAGGACAAGTGTCGAGATATTTCTTAAGGCGGGAAGATTTGAAAATTGATGAGTCTCCACAACGACCTGGAATTCCCACATTAATATACGAAAATCTGTATCTGATAAAAAATTAAATTTTATTAAGAAAGAAAGTGTTATGTTCGGCATGACCGAATTTTATGTACCTTCCACCACCTCCCACTAATACAACAGATAGATGCGTCAATCTGCGGGAGTAATATATTTTTATTGTGAAACTTGTGAAATATACCGCATCTGGTTGATTATAGTAAAACTTGAAGATTATACTGTTCTGCAAAAAATAACTTTTGCGTTTTTTTCTAATTAAACTAACAACTCCTTATGTAAAATGTCTTCTTAAATCTGAATACTCCTTTAATTTCTGTTTTAAAACAGTACAATAGCAGATACAAATTTATTACATATTAGTTCTAAGTAACCAGTCTTATGTTCCTTGTTGGAACCAGGGGAATTAATAATACTAGTTACATAATGAATTCTTTACTTTTGAGGAGTCATGGAACTATTGTATGGTTGAAACGATCGATACATTTTAGAGAAGTGTTTCTATATACATAGATTTTATCGCGTACTCAATTCCAACATAATGTGTGAAGGCTTAAGCTTTTGCATAAGTTTTTAGGACGTGTATTTAGAAGCGTTACAAACGTAATGACAAAGTGAATAAACCTTCATACCCCCGGTGGAAGGTATACAAATTTGTAAATACACACCTGTAATCTACAAGGGCAAAAAATGTGATTGAATGCCAATCATATTATTTGCCCTGAATTCCGGATGAATTTCTATATGGCAACCATCTAAAAAGAAGAATTACTACTTCTATGTTTTCATATTTTTTTATAAACAAACCTATTGCACCGAGACACTGTGGAAAGCCGAGTTCTTCGAAGCCACGGACAAATTCCTCAATTTTTTCCCTTTTTAGCAGAAAATTATTTAAATATTTGGGATTAAGAACTTGCCACACTTCTTGGTAAAATTCTTTTAAAATGGAAAATACTGTGATTATTCCCACTCCAAATATATTTGCTATACTCCGGTACTCGGCAGAGGAGCCGAGTGCATACTAGGCAATGGCTACTCTTTTATCTATAGGAATGGCTGCTCGCATTTGTGTGTTTTTCTTTTTCAGTGCGGGTACCATGTTACAAAGTAACAAAAAATTTTCCCGGCTCATTCGGAAGTTGTTCTTGAAAAACTCCTTGCCGTTTACCTGGCAGTCGCTTTCCCAGAATAACTGGGTACGTTTCTGAAAGGTAAGAAGTTTGTATACTGTTCTTGAGATTAAACTTAATTAATAATTTACTTACGAGATGACAAAATCTCTTTTCCATGTAAATTGAGGGCAAAGATGCTGCTATAAGCAAACATAATGTGTGTCTGCGCATTTTTTGTATTGTACTCGTTCTCTTTTACATTGTTCTATTGTATCATCGAGCACCCTCAATTCCCCGTAACCATCAAGTAATAAATTAAAAAACACGCCTTTAGCTTTAATTTAGCCATTTGTTTAAGAAAAATATGTATTTCAGTATTTTAATAGTTACCACGATGTTCTTTGTTTGTAAACAATAATGAACTGTCAAACGAAAACCAAAAAACGAAACGAAAACGAGAATAAATGGCCTAATGAAAATGCAGTATAATATACAATATATGTATGTTATGGAAGGTCGATATTGTGCCATCGACTTTTCGATAGCTTTTGGCTTGAGAAAAAAAAGTTTCACTACGACATATCAAAAAATCATTTTTGAGGCGCCCAAATTTAATTTTTCTTCTTCTTTTTTTAAGTATAATTTTTAAGGTTTATTTTAGTAGGTTATTAAAAAAATAATTTTTCATTGTCACATACAATACAATGAAACATATGAGCGCGTGAGAATAGAAATATGACTGAGTGAATGGCATCAGGGAATGCATGCATCATGCTTTGCATATTCGACACAAACGTGATCATTGTTTATTTGTTAATATACAGGGCTGCCATAGAAACCATGTCGGTTTTGCTAATTGTCGTTTTTGCAAAACAATGATGGATTCATTTGGTGTCATGAAACCAAGTTGGTTTTGTCCATTTCGAATGTAAAAAAACCAATGTTCGAATCAGATGTTGCTGATAAAACCGATAACATCGGTTTTCATGATAGCAAAGCATTTTTTCTTATCGTTTGGTTTCTATGAGAGCCCTGATAGTTTTTAGTATTTACTAACACCGCGTTTCCTATGCAATCCACATATGGAAAGGGAGCGAAGATCAAACAATCAAATACTTTGATGGCTTTGAAAGAACTCCTGATCACGTCGGGGTCAACAAAATTATAGCATTTACTAACACTGCGTATCCTATGCACTCTACATATGGAAATGGAGTGAAGACCAGACAACTAAAACACTTCAATGGTTTTAAAAGAACTCATTTTATTTACTAAAAAATATTTTTCTTATCTATCTAAATAAACTAAATATACATACTGAAGGAAAATGCACACATACAGTTAATACAAATGGTATCAATTTTGGAATCAATGAAATTTACAACTAGCTTATATGCGTTAAAGGTACTCGTATAAGTAACGTTTTTTGTTTCGAGAACATATCATCGTAGGAAATTTAATTTTTCCAACCAGATTGGTTACTTTATTATCGAGCAAAGTTAATGTTGGCTCGCATAGGAAAGGCGGTGGAGGATTCTGTTCACGAATAGCTTTTCTACTTTTTCATCGGATTCATTATCTGCGAGGACAGAAAAACAGTTTTGGCTTACCGAAATGTTGCCTTTAGCTAGCTTTGCGCTTGGTCTAGTTGTAATGATCAGAGGTTGGAATCATGTTTGATTATTGAAATATACTGTCCAAACTGTTTGCACATTCTATGGTAGATTTAAATATTCATTAGATTAAATATAGCGCCTGATGGGCCCGGGTTATTCCGCTAGATTATTTTTACGAAATTAACTAAACAATATTGTAAAATATTTCGAATTTTATTCGGTTCCGGAAAAACAGCTGTTTCTTTAGACGGCAGAGATAATGATTTTACTATCTAACAAATCCTGTTGTTATTACACTGTTTGTATTTGTTGTACTTATGAGAAAGCATTGTTTATGTGTCTTGAAAAGTACACCTTTTGTCGATATGATTTTATGGTGTGCTAAGGCAGCAGCTTAAATATTGTCGTTTCCAAGGAAATTAAATTATATGACTTTTGTGTTTGTTATAACAACAATATATTTTGTTTTGAAGTCCTGTTCGTCTATAGGGGTTTTGCTTCGATGTCCAGGTGGAGAAAACGCGCGATTTGAAATGGATGCGTCCACAAAGACGCGTGGGTCAGCCGAGTGGCCGGACAATTGAAGAGGTGCAGCACGTCATATGGTTCTTGGTGAGAGGCAGGATAAACGTCCGGAACTTTAGCATCAATTCGTGCCCAATATAAATTGAGGCGGTTGACGATTTAGATCTCAGCTCAGCCAGAATCTCGTGCGTCTGCCGAAGTAGCAACTTCTCCTCAAGTGAAATCTCCGGGGGATGTTGCTCTATCACTTCATTCACACTACATCTGGATACAGCTGCTGCAAATTCATCAGCGTGAATGTTGTTCAGAACTGCCTGATACTTTCGATGATCTAAAGGCTATCTCTCGTACCGCTGGACCTCTCATTCTAGATCATGAAGATCGTACCTGATCGGAGGCATTCTATACAAGAGATGGTGGTTAGGATGACTACCACGTTAAGGACCTTTGTCTAGTCATGTAGATGGTTCTCAGAAGACATAAGGAGTCAGTTGATGTTCTGAGGGCGGCATTCAGGCAAGTCTGGATTTTCTTCCACTCCGTCGCATTCACGTTCGCCGACCACATCGGCGCTGCGTAGTCCGTTCAGACCAACTTATCGCCTTGTAAGAGGACAACAATGTTTCTTTGTCGGATCCCCAAGTACGACCGGAGAGTCCTTGATTACCTTGTTCTTACTTTTGAGCTTATCGCAGATAGCTGAAGCATGTGAAGAGGATCGAAAAAGGCAGTCATTTGGCAACCCTGTCATGTTTCTTGCAATTTTTCAGTGCTCCGCGCTACTAAATTTTAAATAATTAATTTAAAAAAGTTAAAGTACTATTTATCCGTGTTCAAATTAATAATAATCACTAGAAGTGTTTTTTACTTAGTTTGGTGATATAGTACTGTCCATTGTTTTACCAAATATCTTAATATTTGTGCTTTTTATTCTTGTTGAGTGCTGTTTTATTTTTACAACAACAACATTGTGATAATTTAAGCTGCAATTGTTGGTAGCTTATTTTTGTGCATTTTGCTTTGTCTTTAATATTCGTTTTGTGTTTCTTGAGCTTTGGAGTGTTGCCACTGTTTTCTTTCTGTTTCCCCTTTTTGTGTACTTCACAAATCCAATTTTAATTACTATATACATATATATTTTTTTGTTATTTTATAATTTAATAAAAAAAAGAACATGACTTGCACTCTCATAGGTTGCAATTTGACATCCAACGAGAGAATGATTGGTTGCTGGATATGTGGTATGTTTGGTCATACCAAATGTGCCGGCGTTTCTGCTCGTGCCGCTGATGCCATAGGTCAATATAATGGTATTAGATGGTGTTGCCCGCGGTGTAGAAGAATTGATATACAGTTTTACAAATTCTTCAAGGATACACTTGCGGAAGTATCCAAGATGGGATTGGAGTTATTAAGCATTCAGGAGAAATTTTCTAAATTCTCTAAAATGTTTGATGAATATCCGGATTTGGATAAGTTTGTCGTAACACAGACGACGACACCGACACCAAAACGAAAGAAATCGTCGAGGAAAAATTCTCCCAAGCTGACGGAAGAACATCCGCGGTACCTGAAACGGAACAGGTTAACGATATGCCGATGGATGTGGGACCGTCTTCTGGCGGAGAAGAAATTGCTTGTGCACTTGGACTAATGGATACTGCTGTTAAAAACCGGAAGGAACACCGAACTCAATTTCAGCTTTAAGTGTAAACCTGCAGACACCGGTTTTATAATGTCCTACTAATGTCAGTGAGGTGTTCATTGACGTTGAGGCCGGTTGTTCAAACGGTTGATTTGGCTTGTTCGTCAAGTAATAGCAGACCTAAAAAATTGACAGTCATTCCAGCGAGAAGGACTGTCTTTATTTCTCGGTTTGCCCCTGACACCGAAATATATGACTTTAGATATTATATGAAGTCGAAGTTGGAAGGTGACTTTGATTTGAATATTTTTAAATTTAACTTGTCTTCTAATCATTTATCCTCATTCAAGATAAATGTGTCAGAAGATATCTTCGATAAGATTGTTGACCCTAAATTTTGGCCGGACAGGGCGCTTGTCAAGGAGTTTGTTCAGAGAAGTAATAGAGGAGGGAGATCTAGGTTAGCGAAATTGCCAGCTAAGTCTACAAACTCTTCAAAAAACTAGATAAGGTATACACTATAGCTTACCAAATCGTAAGAGGTTTAAAAACTAAATTAAGTCGCTTATTTGTTGATAGCTATAACTTTGATTTTGATATTGTTGTTTTTTCTGAGACTTGGTTAAAAACTGATATTTTGAACTCTGAAGTTCTGTGTAATAATTATAAAATTTATAGAAAAGATAGAACAGAGAAAATCGGTGGTGGTGTCTTAATTGCGGTGTCCTGCTGTCTACCTTCTGAGCGTATTTTTTCTGATGAATTTAACAATTTGAAATTTATTCCAGTTTGTGTTGCATTGGGATCTTTTATTTACCTGGACTTTTTATTACCTGTTCCTACATTCCTCCTTCGACCGCTTTTGATGTTTATAATGAACATTTGACTGCCGTTAGAAAAATAATTACAAGTATGAATGAGTCTGATATTATCCTAACATTGGGAGACTTCAACTTATCTTCTGTATCATGGCATATGTTGCCTGATTCAGAAGCACTTACTCCTCTTACTAACAGTGATTGGACCACTGATGTTGCTGGCCTATTGGCAAAATGAATTTGTCTCAGATTAATAATATTCTTAACCAGAATGGAAGGATTCTTGATTTGATTTTGACCAATGAAATACGTTCATTTCAAGATATGAGAATGCATCCCATTTCTAATCCGGAGGACAACCACTTGACAAGAGTTAAAACGTCGAACATCTTCTAAGCCATCGAGAATAAGATTTAATGGTGTTGAGTTCTTAAGCGATCAGTCTATTGCAAACTGTTTTGCAGACTTTTTCGAAAATACATATTCACTACGTTCGTTTAATCCTGCAATTCCGTACCCTTACAAAATTTCATCAGTAGGTCAAATAGTTCCTCCTTTTTTAGATTTTTCACTTATTGAATTAAACTTGCATCGTCTTAAACCCACTAGTACATCTGGACCCAATGGCATTCCGAATGTTTTATTGAAAGGCTGCTCGGAATCCCTGGTCTTACCCTTATCCTTATTATTTAATTCATCATTACAATTGGGGTACTTTCCTGATTTATGGAAACGGCCTTATTTGTTCCCACTTCACAAATCTGGTAGTCTATTGGATGTATCGAACTATAGAGGGATTGCTAAATCAAGCGCAATTCCTAAGTTATTTGAAAAAATTGTAACAAATTTTGTTTCACATAATGTGGCGCCCATACTTCATCCATGCCAACATGGATTTCGTAAGGGTCACTCTACTATTACAAATCTACTTCAGTTTTCCTCTGAAGTTATAGATGCATTTATTCGTCGCAAGCAAACTGACGTAATATATACTGATTTTAGTAAGGCATTTGATAAAGTAAATCACAGAGTCTACTATTGAAGTTAAACAAAATTGGGTTGAATATTAATTTCATAAATTGGCTTTCCTCCTACCTAATTGGGGGGAACAAGTAGTTTTATTTGAAAAAAGTCTTTCCAGATCAATTCGTATATCCTCTGGTGTCCCGCAGGGCAGCCACCTTGGACCTATTCTCTTTTTACTATTCATTAACGACTTGCCCGACTCTATTATTAACTCTAATTTACTAATGTTTGCAGACGACGTTAAATTATGTTCTTCTCATGCTAGCTTTGCGGACAGTCACATACTGCAGGATGATTTGTACAGATTTAGTACTTGGTGTGAATTTAATTTTATGAAATTAAACCTTAAAAAGTGTAAGCATATGTGCTTTTCTAGACGTAGTTTGTTGGCTACTAAATTTAATTTATGTGGCTCTGAATTGGCATCGGTTGATTCATTTATTGATCTCGGTTTTATGATGGATAGAAAGTTGAATTTTAATAACCATATCATTACTATGGTAAATAAAGTGTATGGTGTCTTTTATTTTGTGAAACGCTGGGCAAAAGAGTTTACTGATCTATATACTACGAAACAGCTTTATATTTCCCTAGTTAGGCCAATTTTAGAATATGGATCAGTGGTTTGGGATCCCAATATGATAACTATTTTAACAAAATTGAGTCCGTGCAGAACAAATTTTTAATATTCTGCTTAAGAGGTCTTCACTGGAATACTGGTTATAAACTTCCTTCTGATAATGGCAGGTTAAATCTTATTAAATTGCCCTCATTGAAGAGTAGGCGAACTATGATTAATACGATGATGGTATATAAAATTATATGTGGGGTTGTGGCTTCTGAATACTTAATATCAAAAATTTCTATTAATGTCCCATTTAGACCTACTAGATACTATCAGTTCTTACACTTGGATTTTCAAAGGCACAATTATGCATGTGGTGACCCATTTCGTAGAATGTGTGCTGATTTTAATTCGTTATATCATTTAATTGATTTCTCCTTAGGTTTTGATTCATTAAAAACTGTAATATTTTTTTATTTAAACTCATTACACCAAGGCTCATTGTCTTCATAACAATTTAGGCTGCTATAAACAATTTTAGTAATTGTTATTATTCGTAAATACCTATGTATATTATGCTTTATATTATTTTTATTAGATTTTAATATTGTAATAAAGAAAGGTGGTGGTTATATTTTGATTTTGTATTGCATGCTTCTAGTCCTTCTCATAATTTGATTGGTTTGTATTATTGTATTAAATTAAGTTGGTGGTTATATTATAAAGTACTAATTTGGTGTTTATATTTTCTAGTGATTATTATTAATATTTTTTTTTTGTACCGATTGGCTGTTGATAAATATCTGTAGCTAATTTACATGGATGACGTTTCTTGTCATCTCCATTATGGATCGGTCCATAATGTGTACGTTGTCCCTACGTCATGGGGACGTGGCCCCCTGGTCGGCAGGGGCGGGTGTGAGTGGCGTGGGAACGTTCGTCTAAAAAATAAAAAAATGAAAAAAAATGTGACCCAAAAATTTTGAGGTAGTTGGTAGTCGGGATGTTGACGTCATCGACTTTCACATTGAGTTACAACCGCACCTCTGCTGTCCATGCAGTAAACAGTGTGGCTGATTTGGAGCAGGATATTTTCATATTCATTGCAGCGAAGAAGCGTGCTATGTGAGGTAACAGTTAATTTTTTGACATGTGTCATCCACTTTAGGTCCTTACGTCAGAATTGTGCAATCATCAGCGTATGACACAATTTCAACGCCGTTTGGTCTGGAATTTTAGAGAGGTAGAGATTAAACAGAGCAGGGGATATCACGCCACCCTGGGGAACTCATTGTTTTACTCAAGGGGCTTCTCATTCCAGTCTCTTAATTCTACACATGACTGGCACCCACACATATAATCGTAGTTTACGACCCAACGTTTCAAACTAGGCGGAAGGAACGTTTCTGCAATGTCTTCGAACAGTGGCATGATTGACCGTGTCAAAGGCTTTTGCAAGAGCCACGAGGACCGTCGGACCGTGATGGCGTGTAAAGCAGTTGTTGTGCTGTACTACATGCGGAACCCATGCTGATGATCAGCACAAGGAAGGTGTTTGATCAGGCTAAGGAGGAGCAGTGCCTCAAGCGTCTTTGGTACTGGCGAAAACAAGCAGATCGGCCTGTACTATTCTCCTTTGCTTGCGTCTTTGCCTGGCTTCAGTAGCTCTGCCCCCTTTGGCCGGCAAAGGTGAAATACAACTCCCATATATGGGCAGGTGCTCCCAAATCATCCTTGGATCTACTTGATCTTGTTCAGAGGAGATCGATGGTGCTGATAGGTGACAGCAGGGTATTCAAATCTAGTGTCTCCATGGAGTACCGTCGGAGTGTAGGATGTGTATAGCTATTCTATCGCTACTTTCATGGTGTGTGTTCTTCAGACATTCGTGTTCGGCTGGGATACACGACTTTCTAGGAATTCACACCCATTTTTTTATCGATTGGCCGGTTGACCGCACTATACACTACAGATCGAATTCGTTTCGAACGTACTGTCCGTATGTGGAATTGACTTCCGGCAAATGTATTTACCACCAATTAGGACGGGTAGAAATTTAAGACAAATTTCAATAAACATTACTCCCTCTTTCCCCCCTCCGCTCTCTTACTTTCCACCCACTAACGCAATGCATCGTATGTAAGTATTCTACCAGAAGGGATATGGCGAGAGGCTGCTGTGTCGGTAATAGCCAGAAACTTTTTCTCGGCTGGCGCCCACACATATTAAAGCTGATGTTGGTGGCTTCTCGTAAGGCATCCCAATCAGCCTTTTTTGATTGAGATACGTACGGCGTTTAGAGGTTATAAAGTCGGATGGACATATAGGATTTTCCCTACATTTAAAATGATCTTTCCCTCAAACATTTTAAATGATCTTTCAGTGTCAAAACGATAGTCAAAGTCAACGTTTTCATCGTGGTAAAATTCACTTACGAGCAACGAGTGGAAATTATTAAAAACTACTACTGAAATTAAGAGTCGGTGGTCGCAACTTAAAGAGCGGTTACTCAAATTTTCGGCCGTAATAATCGTCCCAAGTAGTAGGGAGATACAGGGACTGGATAATGATTGACAGGTCAAAGCAGATTAATCAAGTTTAATGAGCTTTGATAGTGGAAATCCTATATAATCAATTTTTATTAGCTTTGATAGGAGTACGTGATGTGACCCTTTTGTATTTGGTTATAGGAAAATCCAATGAGGTTTTCAGATAGTCCAAGATAATTTATTTTTATTATCCCTTTTTTTATTTGGGTATAGGAAAATCCAATGTGGTTTTCAGATAGTCCAAGATACTTAATTTTTATTAGCTTGGATATGAGTACGTGATGTGAACCCCTTTTTATTTGGGTATAGGGGTTCGTGATCGTCTGTTCTATCGTCATTGTTTTGATAACCCTGACGCTAGAATTATGTTATTTTTTGGGTTTGACAATTTGTTTCCCTGTTTTTGATTTTCAAGTGGCAATGAACCTGATTTAGAATGTATGTGAAAATTGTGGCTTGAGACCTTGTGTCACGTTTGGAAGGTGCACTGTGGGGTGTTGGAACTAACCGCTAACACGGTGATTGTTCAAATTTTCTCTAGTCTGTCGCAGGTGATTATTTTGATTATCCTGTGGCATGAAACCGAATGCATATGATAATTAACTTGTTTAATCCATCGAAAAGGTTCGATGGATGAAATTTAATATTTACCTGCAAAATAATTTAATTCCTTTCATAATGGGCGGAGGATTTTTTTTAATATAAAGCCTTGGACATCTCAAACGAAACCAATCAGTTTTTTTTGTCTAAAATCAACTAGGAAACATGTCTTTAAGCAACGAGTCAGGATTTTTCAGTGAAGATAGTGAGGAGTTTAGATTTAGTAATGAACTCGTAAATCGAGGTTTCATCGTCATGTATGACGACGAAAGTGTAGTCTTCTACAGGGGTCTTACTTGAAAATGAAGAAGTAGAACCATTCATTATTGAGGACGATGAAAGCATACATATAGAAGATAGGCAAGATAACGTTGTTGTTGTGTTTGATTGCAACGAAGAAGCTATGGAAGACGAAAATATTCCAAATGCTCAACCAATCCTTTTAGAAGAAGACGAGGACGACATTAGTGGAGATAACTAGGAAGCAAACGTTATTAAGGACGATGAAAGCATACATATGTGACGCGCAAAATAGAAAGGGACCTAAGGTTAAAAACCAGTTATGTTCAGGATAGCCATTTTAAAGATAATGTCGCTCTCTATTTGCGCTTAGAATCGTCGACTTCACTTTCATAAAACGCGCATAGCTCTGGGAGGGAACACTTTTGGGGCATGGGATCGGTCTCATTCGATGCTCAGAGGTCATTTCTCTATGCGCTGTCACATATGGGCTTCAAGAGGTTTAAGAACTTAAGAACTCTATGAAATAGAATACTATATATAATAATAAAAATTATTTTCTTTTTTCATATACGTATCATGTAATTTTATCATTGATGCATTTCCTTAGTGGATATATATATATATATATATATATATATATATATATATATATATATATATATATATATATATATATATATATATATATATATATATATATATATATATATATATATATATATATATATATATATATATATATATATATATATATATATATATATATATATATATATATATATATATATATATATATATATATATATATATATATATATATATATATATATATATATATATATATATATATATATATATATATATATATATATATATCCACTAAGGAAATGCATCAATGATAAAATTACATGATACGTATATATATATATATATATATATATATATATATATATATATATAATATGATCATGTTGGAAGCGATATGACGTTTGATAACTTTTGTCATATATGCCGAGAGTGTTGGAAAGATAAACATGGATTTTTAGTTATAAATATAGAAGACAAAATTCGCTGTGGACGTTATAGAAAAGGTTTCAATGCGTACATCTATAATTAGTAATAAATAAACCTCTGATTCCAGTTGAAATTAACAACCAGTTGAAAAAAACAGCCTACCAGTAGAAATAAACAACCCACCAGTTGAAATAAACATCCTACCAGTTTAAATTAACAGCATACCAGTTGAAATTAACATCCCGCCAGTTGAAAGAAACAGCCTACCAGTTTAAATTAACAGCCTACCATTTGAAATTAACAGTCTACCAGTTGAAATCAACTATACATCAGTTGATATAATTAACCTAAAAGCTATAAATCAACCTATAAGCATGGAGGAAACCCTTCTAAAGGAATTAATTAAGTCGAGAAAAATCTTTAAACAGAAATTTAATACAATAAAATTAGGGGAAGCGGAAAAAAGTGAGAGATTATCTAAAACCTTTAAGCCAGTGATCGAACCATTAAATCAAATATTAAAATTAACTAATGGTAAAAGACCAGCAGCTACAACCCAACAGAGCTTAAAACTCGACAGCAGCACTCTGATAAAGAAATTTTAGGAAGACAATGTTGAAACCGCTATTGTAAAAACAGTTAAGAAGGATCTTTGGAATTCTGAAGATGAAACAAATGAGAATGATTTCTTTTCTCAATCAGATGAAAATGAATCGGATGTTATCGATTTATCATTTCTTTATAACGAAAAAAACTGGATACAACATATGGTCTACATAATGATGAGAAAGGTGACTGGAAATTCGCTAACAACAACCTTCGATTAAACCAAGACAAAATTATTATGGGAAATAATTCGTGGGCGTATACACCAGGTTTATGTGAACTTATTTTTCATAAATATGACAAATTCGAACTTGATATCTTTAAAAGAATTCTGATGAATACTAACGCACATAAAAGAAATTATTGCGCAAATTAAAGGAAACAAAAGCTATAAGTATAAAAAAAATTATAAAAAGACTCTTTGAAGCTACTCACACGGGTAAAGGTTTAATGACTGTTAATCGTGAAAATCCTCACTTTATATACTGGGATGACCCCAACGAGTTAGTGGAACGTCTAAAACTTTTGTTGGCTTCACAGAGCGCTGGTAATACGAATCATAATAATGAAATAGTATTCATACTTGAGGAACTGAGGGAAGCTGATATAATTTACTGATATTGCCAAAAAATCTATTAACCGCAGCATGAGCGTCGACAAGTTCGGTCACTTTTCTAATAATAGTACTTTAAAATTAATGGATTGGAATAATAACATCGATATACAAAATTAAAAAAATAAAAAAATTTGGCTCCGCCGTCAGCAGAAACAGATGCAGACAACAAAGCTTACTTACAAACACATTTCCTCGATTTACAAGGAATAATAAGAAGTGAATTTAATAAGAAAATAAATAATGTCAGAGAAGAAATAGCAAACTTGAATAAGAATCTTAAAGATATTATAACGATATACATCCAACCATCCAACGATTAAGAATTTATTTACTTTTACATTATCAAAAATGGAAAGAAGATCAATAGTAAACGAACTGCATGCCCAAGCAAGGAAACATTTTCAGCGACGAAGAGTAGTAATGAAGGGAATCGATGACTTATGGCAAGCTGACTTGGTTGAAGTGGGAAATTACTCAAAGCTAAATAGAGGATATAAATATATGTTAACTGTTATTTACACTTTTTTTAAATAATCAACCCTCAGGGGATGCCCCCTATACATGCGGTGCATTGCGTTGGCGAGTGGAAAGTAGTGGATCGGAAGGGAGAAAGAGGGAGTAATGATTATTGTCGCTTGCCTTGAACTTCTGGATGTCGCAATTAGTGGGAAATACATTTGCCGGAAGTCGATTTCACATACGGACTGTACGAGCAAAAAACGAATTCGATCTGTAGTGTATAGTGCGGTCAACTGGCCAATCGATAACAAACGGGTGTGAATTCCAAGAAAGTCGGGTATCCCTGCCGAACATCCTCACGTCAGGAATAAGGCGACGGATGTCTGATGAACACACCATGAAAGTAACGATAGAACAGCGTCACGCAACCCACATTCCGACGATGCTCAAGGGAAACAAAAGAGTTGGATACCCTACTGTCACCTATCAGCACCATCGCTCTCCTTTGAACACGGCCAAGTAGCTCCAAGGATGATTTTGGAGTACCTGCCCATATATGGGAGTTGTATTCCATCTTTGGCCTGATGTAAGTTGTATAGATATTGAAAAAATCAGAAGGAGTGAAATATTTCTTGCACCGCTTTAAAAAGCCTATGCACTTGAGTGCTTCTTTCGACACTTCGAATACATGTCTCGCCCAACGAGCGTCACATTGTTTTTTTATGCCCAGAACATCGAGAGCTTCTGATTGTTCAATATCCGTACAATCGATAGAAATTGACGATATTGTTGGATCAGCGAATCGCTTGTGAGACAACAAGCAGCACTGTGTCTTACGTGCATTAAAATCTACTCTATTCACTCGACCCCATTCGGAAATGGCCAGTAGATCCCGGCCAAGTGTCTCATCCATAATTCGCCTTTTGTCTTCAATATGTTGAAGACTCGGCCTACGGTCGAATGAATATAAATGACAGAGGTTACTATCATCAGCGAAAGAGTAGATTGGATTCACTGTCTGACCCAATAGATCGTCAATGAAAATAAGAAATAAAGAGGGAAAATGGACAGAGCCCTGTGGTACCCCTGCGGTCAGCCTATGTGTGTTGGATGAGAACCCATCTACAACAACTCTAATAGTGCGATTTCTAAGAAAGCTCGATATAAGCCGAGCAAACATATAACCGACACCAAAAGCGATCAGCTTTGATATGAGTGCCACGACCTTACTCTCACCAAACTGGTGGATAGACCGACTCCAACGCTCCGAAAAGAACGCCAACAGGTCTCCGGTAGAGCGGTTTCTACGGAAGCCATACTGTCCATCACTTAGCAAGTCGTTGGTCTCTAAATACCTCATAAGATGGTGGTTTACCATGCTCTCCATTACCTTGGAGAGCGCAGAGCAAATCGCAATTGGCCGATAATTGGCAGGATTATTGGCTTCACCCTTTTTAGGGATCGGCTGGACGTTCGCAACCTTCCAACACGCTGGGAAAACTCCCGCACGGTAATATTTTCTCCAATTCTACTATATTTAGCCTTTACTCTTTCCGCTAGTTCTTTGTCAGCATGATGTCGTTTGTTAATATCTTTACATGCCTCACCCAAAATATTTATACCCTTATCACCCCTTTCAAGTCTATTTTCTAACTTTGTTCCGGGGCCGCAAAATTGATATCCAGGTAAATGTAATTCAAAAGGTAAATTCTGATTACGTTATTCACGAACCCGCTCCCTTGAACTAAACTTTTGCTATTAGCAACCTTTTGATGATAGACAATAATTTTATATCTTTTATAAAATGATTCGTCATAAATTGAAATGATATAATAAGTTTACAATCAGTAGTTAAAATGCGCCTTACAAAGCAAGATCCGAATATTACCGAGAGAAATTTAGATTTCACGCATCAAAATAAGCTTAAAACAAAGCACAGTTCCCTTTTACCTATTTCCATAAGAGCTCTCATTGTGGGCCCTTCTATTTGTTGAAAGCCAAATGTTATGCTTAGTCTTATTGAAAGTCCGAATGGATTGAAATTTAAAAATATTTATCTATACTCAAAGTCGTTATATCAACCGAAATATGAGTATCTTAAACAGCTTGTTACACCAATAAAAGGTATGGGATATTATACATATACAAATGGAGAAAATTGTATTAAACCTGGACATGCCAACCCAAATTCAATATTTATATTTGATGATATTGCATGCGAAAAAAACAATATAAGATTATACTTTTGTATGGGTCGACATCGCGATATAGATTCATTCTATTTTCTCATTTTTTTAATTGATGTTGGTTTATCTCCTTTTAGCTCAAAACACTTAGTCCAAAGTTTCTCCAATTTTTGCATCCCTTCCAAAGAATAGGATTTTTCGAGGTCCATAAAATAGGCATTTCTTTGATCAATAATTTCATCGTTGGAGCTGAATGCGCCCATGCATTATCTTGATGAAAAATAAATCGGTCCAATAAAAGCACAATAGTGATATAGTGCTATCTAGTGGCTTAATAAATATCTTAATTTTTGTGATTTTTAATATTGAATTTGTGCTTTATTTTTTGTTTACAACAAAGTCTGTGTAATTTTAAGCTTCAATTGTTGGTAGCTCCTTTTAGTGCATCATCCTCATTTGTTTTCTGGATATTAGAGTGTTGCCACTGTTTTGGTTTTTCTCCGTCTATTAATATGATTTTGTAAACTCTTATGCAGTATACAAATTACATCGTTTTCTCCTATTATTAAGAATATCCTTAATTATGCGTTGCTCTCTCATCGGTTGTAATTTAACATCAAACGAGAAAATGATTGGGTGCTGGGTTTGCAGTATGTTTGGTCATGCCAAATGTGCCGGCCTTTCTGCTCGTGCCGCTGATGCCTTTGGCCAGAATAATGGCATCAGATGGTGTTGCCTGTGGTGTAGAAGAATTGATATTCAGTTTTACAAATTCTTCGAGAATACATTGGCAGAAGTATCCAAAATTGGATTGGAGTTGGCAAATATTCAGAATAAATTTTCTGAATTATTAAATATATATCCAGACTTGGATAAGTTTGTCGTATGAAAAGTCGATGGAAAAGACATCTTCTGGTAGAATTGGATGTCTTTGGTTCCTATAATGGAACAAGAAAATGTTTTGCCCATGGGTGTAGACCGTCTTCTGGTGGAAAAGAAACTATTCCTAGTGAAGTTAAAAAAGTTGCTGATACTGCTTCTAATAAACCGGAAGGACATCCGAATATAATTTCAGCATTGAATGTGAACCTTCACACACCGGTTTCTAGCTGCCCTCTTAATGTCAGCCATGTGTTTATTGACGTACAGACCGGGGACAGACCGTTTATTCAAACGGTTGATGTGGCCTCTTTGTCAAGTAAAGGTGGACCTAGGAAAATGACTGTCATTACAGCAAGAAAGGCGGTCTTTATTTCTTGGTTTGCCCTAGACACCACTCAAAAACGTTTTTTTACCTGTTGTTACATCTCCTTTGCCGATTTTAATGTTTATAATGAAAATTTGACTGCCGTTAAAAAGATAATTTTAAGCATGAATGAGTCTGATATTATTTTAATATTGGGCGACAGTAACCTCACCAATCACCATATCCACGTCCTTCTGGTGATTCTTTTAGATTTTGCTTCAAACATTGTGACTTTCGTATACTTAATTCTCTTTTATTATCTGTCGATTGGAAGGCTATCTGCAGTTGTAGTACTACTGCCGAGTTTGAATTCGCTGTTAAGAAATTTTATGACATATTAAATGAATTTGTTTCTAAAACAGTGCCTATGGAACCCATTGTTGTAGAAAAATTAATTCCTTGGACATCAATGGAGTAATGAAGATTAAAAACATGTGGAGTAAATTATTTAAAAGATTCAAAAGATCTGGTATAACTGCTGATTGTGGTAGATCAGGTGCTGGTTTCGGGTTTAAAAATGACCCTAAATCATTTTATAGTTTTCTTAATTTAAAACGTCGAGCATCTTCTAAGCCATCAATAATAAGATTTACTAAGTTAAGGTTGTTGTGTACCTGTTGGCCGGAGAAACCCGTTATTTAGACTGCTGTTTGGTCTCCGAATTGTTGTAATGTATCCATGTTTCATCCACAGTTTAAAAACGCCGCATAAATTCATTCAAAACTTGGTTAAATAACTCCAAACAATCCTTTGAAGATGTCACACGATTACGTTTATGGTCAATTGAGAGGAAACGCGGCAGACATCTTTCTTAAAACCAAATGATCATGTACAATCGAAACTACTTATACACTGTCATATAAAATGCGTATGGCATCATCAATCTCACGCACTTTTACTCTTCGATCGGTCAACACCATATCGTAGATTTGTTCGACATTTTCGGGTGTATTGACCTCAATTGGCCGTCCAGAACGATCAGCGTTATTTGTACTTGTGCCACCACAACGAAAGTCAGTAAACCACTTTTTTTTACTATTAAAATCGATGGTGCAGAGTCCCCATAGTATTTATCAACCTTTTCCTTGGTTTGATTGACGGTTTTTTCCGCAAAAAATAATGTTTAATGACCACTCGAAATTCACCCTTTTCCATTTTTAACAAAATTCACGAGGTTGTATGTTTTGAACAGCTGTTAAACACAAACTAAATGACGTAACTCCCTCAAAATTTGACAGTTGTCTATTAACAGTCGGTACTTGATGGGAGCAGTGTTGCATTTCATATAACTACGACGAAACTTGGAAAAGTCACGGAATTTTTTATATACCCTCGTATTTAAGGTTGAGCTGTATACGAGGGTTGTTATTTATATTTTGGGTCCTGACAATACTAGTGTTTCCAGATGCATTTTTTTTTAGCATATCTTCACTCAGAACGTTTTGTCATTTGAGAGCGAATTGTTTTGTTTACAGTGTGTTGAAAAATTCATCTCAGTCAAAGAATGGAATTATCCCGTGAACATTTTCGTGCGATGATTTTTTACGATTTTCGGCATGGGTTATCGAGACAAGACTGTTTAAATCAACTTGTGTCGACTTTTGGCGATGAAGCACCATCAAAAACCACTGTTAATCGCTGGTAGTTCAGTCTCGGACGCCGTTCGCCTTAGGATGAATTTTTTGAAAGGACGTTTAACTTCCTCCACTTTGCCAGAAACCATCGATGCTGTGCGTGAACAGATTAAGCAAGACCGACATGTGACATACCGTGAAATTGAGGCATCCTTAGGCATTAGTATGACAAGCATCAATAAGATACTGCATGTTCATTTGGCCCCAAAAAAAATTGTTCCTGTTGGATCCCACATAATTTGACGAATGCTTAAAAAAGCTCACATGGATTAGTACAAAGAGATGTTGGAAAAGTATAACTGCGGATCTATGGATATGAACCCGAAACAAAACAGCAATCGACAGTATGGGTCTTTCAAGACGAGCCAAATGCAACAAAAATTGTCGTTGGAAGAAGTACATCGAAGCAAATGATTGCGATTTTTCGGTATAACCGGACATGTTGCCACAGTGCCTTTAGTGGAACGTAGGACGGGCAATTCTGAGTGGTAACCAAGACAATGGTAAATCCACAAACACCACCGGGGAGAGCGAGGGCGATATACATTACGTGTTTAAACTAAAAATCGCGCATGTAATGAACCGGCAAGAAGAATTTAATGAAGTATAAGTAGATGATGTGACAGAAGAGTATAAAGAGTAGATTTCTTCCTAAGAGATGGTGTGGTCGAGGGTAGCTGGAAACTCGAAAATCGAAGCCCAGTGTGGCGAGGTAAAGAGAGAATTGCTGATGGTGCGGGATCGGTTACGGGAACAACAGAGAGAAAAGTTCAAGCCTAAATCAGACGTACCTTAAGGAATAGTGAGGAATCATTTCATGATATTTTTAAGAGCTGGGGAATCATGTCATGACATTTTTAAGAGCTTGGCATCATCTAACATTTTAAAGTAACTGAGAGTAGTTACGACGACGCTTTCTATATTCTGAAGCAGAGGTTAGAGAACTGAAGGTACATATTAACGACTATGGTGAATAAAATATTATATGGACAACGACTCAGCGGAAAACATCTAAGCTATGCTGGATACAACGAAGAACAGCATCCAAGGTCGTAAGTCAATGAATATGTCATTAGAAGGCGCTGCTTCATTCATTGCGAGGATTTTGGTAAGAAAATTTGACAAAAGTGGTTTGCGGTTACACGAGCAGCAGGTGAAACGGCCGAGGGAGATTCAGAAGCAGCAGTATTTAGCCCTGGAAACATTAGTGGAACCACGACGATATGCGTACGGGAATATCGAATAGTAAAGTAGAGTTGAGGATAAAACCACCATTTATGAGCAACAAGATATTCCGAACGCAAGCATTGGTTCTTCCTATGGTGATGAGTGCCCAACCGAGCAAGTCATTCGAAATGGATATGAAAGTCTAGGACAATTACATACTGGCCGACCCGCTCTTAAATAAGTCCGACTGAGTAGATCTGATAACACTGTGGAACAAATTCAGCAAAGCAAAAGTTAGGTCGATTCTGAGGGTGAGGGGTGAAAATATAGGCTAAATTAGAAGACCCGAATCGCGGCGTTTGTTTATATTAGTTTGAATTTTTTTTTATCGACCTGCGAACTTTGCAGTCAAATGCCGATTTTCAGCATATTGGTTATATGATTTTTTGGCTATAACTTGTGGACTAATTAATATTTTTCAACTGTAAAGGCCAAACTATTGCTAGAGACCTATCCAACAATTTTTTTTAAATTGATTTAGAAAATTTTGTGGTTCTTATGAAGCAAAATGTTGGAAAATTATTTTTTTTCATGTTTTTTGAAAATATTTTCCGCAAAACTAAGTCTTTTTTGCTTTCTGCTTGATCTATAATATGCTTCTCAGTTTCTTCTATAAATTTTATTTGAAAAGAAAACAATCGTAATACAAAAATTGCGTTATCCGGCTTAATATTAATTTACTTCTCATTTTTTATGTATCAATTTTGTTCAGTGTTGGTTTTGAAGAAACATTGAAAAAGAAAAAGAGGTAAAAGTAATTAAAAAGGCAGTTCCAAGAATTAGGAATTAGTAAAACAACTTTTTTGTTTTTATTTTTTATTTCGTACAAGCCAACTAATTTCAAAAATAAAGATTCAGTTAAGACTCGAAACTCAGCTGAAGCTGATGTCTTTTAATTTTCGCTCGGTCGTAGTAAAATACGCTATTAATTTTTTGGAACTTGTTTCATTTTGTGAGTGATTTAAGGTAAGTGTATCGGTATCATAAAAATAACTAAAAAACGTTGTATAAGTATAGTATATACGAGGGCGACCGCAAAACTAACTGGCCTGGCACATTTTCTGTTTTACTAGCAATTTTTTTTTTGTTTTTTAAAAGCAATCTTTTAAAAGCCATCTGTCAAAATTTCCTAAATATTAAATGATTATTTTCTTTGTTACAGGTGATTGAAGTAAACAAGTTTTATAATTTTTGAAAAATGGAAAATAAAGAGTTTCGTGCGGTAACACTGTGGAACATTTTTGGGGTTATTGTCTGGGGGGTGAGAAATTCCAAGTCAGGGTGATGGTACTAGGTCAGTATATTAAAACCCTCAAAGGGTTTTGCGTTCGTATGTGCCAGTTTTTTTATGATCAATAAAAATCAATCAATTTGTTTTTGTTGATTTTGAAGAAATATTGAAAAAGAAATTATAAAAATTTCAAATGAAATTTATTGAAGAAACTGAGTTTTGTGGAAAATATTTTCAAAAGCATGAAAAAAAATAATTTTTCCAACATTTTGCTTCATAAGCATCACAAAAATTTTCTAAACAAGGAACGCGAAAAAGATAAAATATACCTTTGTCGGTGGATTTATGGATACATTATTTGTCACACGTTAAAACCAGTCAGCCAGACGATGAAGTTTCAGAAGGCAAACGTTATCAACGCATGGTCAACATCTACGATCGCTTGCTGGCTGTTCCCACACAAGGTTATAACTGTCATTTTTATAATTTGCAAGATTTAATAAATTAACACTCATTCACCAGTACCATAAGACCAGAAGAAATTCTCAAAATTCGTACAGAATTACGAGAGCCTTCGTCGTCATCCTCCAAATCTTCATCTAGATCAAAATCCCGTCGTGGCGATTCTAAAGAAAAAGAAGCAGAAGCTAAATATAAAGAAAAAGGTGAAACGAAACTAGAAGAAAATCCTCATGAATCGATGCAGCCGTCGACAAGTCTAAAGTAACCGAAGATCTTAGTGACTGGACCACATTAACCGAAGAAGAAATATCCTCTGTAAAAGACAATGTTATATCTATTAGAGGCATTAAGCCATATTTCCACGTGAAACCCTTGGAGCGGTGCCAATGTAGATCTGTAGGTTAAGTTAGGATAAGATTAGAGAATAAAAGACAGATTCCAAAATACTATTGAAGGGTGCGGTCGTGTTTCATTCACGTCTTATACACTTACTTTACGAAGAACTAGATACTTTAACGATAAATATAATAACCTCTGAATTAACGTATATGCTGGCGGAATTTGCAATATTTCTTAACTTAAACTAAGACAACGGAAGAGCCACTTGCACTATTTCTTGACTTAAACATAACCAACAACATTATAAACTAAGACAGCGTCAATTTAAAACAAATCGAATCTTTTTCCGGCATATATCGATATTCTTTCTATCGTTACAGAATTTTTGGCATCTGTTAAGTTTGAATGGTAATTTTAATTTAATTGATGTACAGGTAGAAGAGCATTAATATGATGTCTCTTGAATGCATTGCATTATTATCCTGTGGGCAGTTATCCTTAAGTTATACAATTTGAAACACTTATTAGGAATCCGCTTAGCAGCTGCTTACCTAGTTTTAAAAAGTTGTTTAAAAAATATGAGAAAATCGCGATTTGGAGTAATAACCGTACCTTTTTCACTAGATGTACCAAATCTTTTAACGCGGCAGTTTTGGGCGGCCAAAAATTTTCCTTTTACATTGACTTCTGAAAGAAAACGTTTTGTTGATCCAAAGTCATATTTTTTCAAAATCAATATTTTTAAAATAGTTAATAGTAGTTAGCCTGGCCTTATAGAGTTCGGTTTTACTTTCAACAATTGCAGCAAGGCTTTCTGAAGAGGGTTGTCACGGACCCGAAATCATGATAAAAGTAGTGTGCAGCCACGAAAATCAATGTCACTTTGCCATTTTGTTAAAAACTTGTCTTTTATTTAAATATAGAAGCAAGAGGTCTTGAGCCGGTTTAATCCCTGTTCATTGTGTAAAAGCAACAGAACGAAATAAAACAAACGAGCTAAACATACATACATGCACGGCACGGCACACATGTTGACATAGTCAACAAAACTCTTTTTACAACACACACACACACGTTGTAAAAGAAATCTATTGATGGCTCTCGATGTGGAGTCTCTTTAGAGTTGGCAAGAGTGAGTTGTATTTTCGTGGGCAATTGTGTGAAGAAAACTTGAAAAGTAAGGTTTACAACAGTAGTTCTCATTCGTTTGGGGAGAGCCTGGCCTTATAGAGTTCGATTTTACTTTCAACAATTGCAGCAAGGCTTTCTGAAGAGGGTTGTCACGGACCCGAAATCATGATAAAAGTAGTGTCCAGCCACGAAAATCAATGCCACTTTGCCATTTTGTTAAAAACTTGTCTTCTGTTTAAGTATAGAAGCAAGAGGTCTTGAGCTGGTTTTATCCCTGTTCAATGTGTAAAAGCAACAGACCGAAATAAAACAAACCAGCTAAACATACATGCACGGCACGGCACACATGTTGACATAGTCAACTAAACTCTTTTAACAACACACACACGTTGTAAAAGAAATCTATTGATGGCTCTCGATGTGGAGTCTCTTTAGAGTTGGCAAGAGTGAGTTGTATTTTCGTGGACAATTGTGTGAAGAAAACTTGAAAAGTAAGGTTTACAACAGTAGTTCTCATTCGTTTGGGGAGAGCCTGGCCTTATAGAGTTCGGTTTTACTTTCAACAATTGCAGCAAGCTTTCTGAAGAGGGTTGTCACGGACCCGAAATCATGATAAAAGTAGTGTGCAGCCACGAAAATCAATGCCACTTTGCCATTTTGTCAAAAACTTGTCTTCTTTTTAAATAAAGTAGGAAGAGGTCTTGAGTCGGTTTAATCCCTGTTCAATGTGTAAAAGCAACAGACCGAAATAAAACAAACGAGCTAAACAATAGTTAATACAACGAAAATATATTTAGTAAATAAAACATTGAGTGTAAAGCCTTTAAAGTGTATAAGATACAGTTCAAGAAAGTCGAAAAATTAAATCACCATTCTTAATTTTTCAAACCTGAAAAAGTGAAAATCTTCAATACTACAAAATAATGTTTAAGAGTGTTATAAACATTTACAAATAACGTGTGGGCCAAAGATAAGCTTTTTGTAGGTTATTACTACTAGCTGTTAGCCGCTCAAAATCTTGTCAGTATTATACCTCCGCAAAACAAAGCTCTTCACGCGAAATTTTTCAGCAAGAACCATTTGTTTTCTTCGAAAAAAATCATGGAGACAGCGGAAACGTTAACGGTGAGCGTTACCGCTCCATGATCAACGAAGTTTTGTTAATAAACATTCATGAAAATGACTTGGACGACATTTGGTTTAAACAAGGACAACATTTCACACAGCAACCTCAACCATCGATATTTTAAACGCTGTTTTAAAAAATTCAATAATCTGCTGAAATTGTGCTTTCAATTGGCCGACTCGGAGATTTGATTTAAACCCTTTGCACTATTTTCTGTGGGGAATCTTTGAGGGTGACCATAAATTTTATGCAAAGCATCCAGAGACAATCTAAGCGTTCGACCCGAATGTACTGCCCATCTAGTTGTAGTCATAAGAATGATATTGTGTTCCATTATTAAATGACAAAGTTCAACCAGAAATTTGAAAAAATTATCAGAACTTTTTTTTACAGCCGATTCAAATTTAAAATTTTAAATGGCCCACCCGTTACATAGTCAAAATTTTAATTTTTTGTTAACAAATGACTAAACCACTGCGATTTTGCTATCCAGTCCTAGTTATCGACACATTACCAAATCTTTAGGCTGCAAGGGGCCGTTTCTCTTCTCCGCTGCCTTTCCGTTTCCGACTCGTTGTTTGAGGCAACAGCCATGGCCTTATCTTTTATGTTGCCTTTAACGTTTGGCTAATTTGTTGGGGCTTCATTGCCAACTCTTGCCTTACGAACTTTAAAGAAAACAGCTCTGGAGCCGAAGTACTCCATACTTCGTCTTGAATAGAGCTGACCATAAAAAGTTGGTCGAATTCCACCACAATAGAGTATCATCACGATCCTGTTCTATGTAGAAGACCTTCTACACCTTTATGTCCAGCCCTTTACTCTCACGGCCAAAGACAACGAGCATGCGTTCTGTTGGTAACATGCTGCCCATCCTTTGAGATGGGTCGTCGTTTTTATGAGCTGTGGGATGTCCCCCTTCCTAACCAGTTTAAGCTAAGCTCCTTAGGAGTAAGGATTCTATCTACAAGCTATTTGGTGATCTTTATGCATGAGGGTGAAGCCAACTCATCATCAGTATGTTTCCTTTGATCTTGCAGCTCATTATTTTTATTAAGGCCGTTTCCATCGGCCAAAGTCTATAACTTTCAATCTAGTAAACATTTCTGAGTTCTGTAAATAATTTTAAATTGGACTTTTTTTCTTATTTTGCCAAACACAGGTTTCATTCGAAAAGTGCAATAGAAAAATGTTGCGAAGTCTTTTGGCTTTATCAGTAAAAACGAACATACCCATTTCTGATGGTGCGCTCAAAGCCGAGCCGAACTCATTTCATGCTTATATGAAATTTGGGGATGGCAAAGTGAATGCTGAAATCGGCACTGAATCTGCACTGTTTTTGCTGTGTGTTTTTTTATTTATGAATGTTATTATGTAGTTGATATTTGTTAGTCAAAATTTGGAAATTTCTGATTAATCTGACTATGAATAATCAGTTAATAATATATATGATTGATCAAATTTAAATAATTTTGTTCAATATTCAAAAAATTTGTCAAACACGACAGAGAATTATTTCAACAGCATCAAAACGTTAAAAACCGTTTACAAATTACAAACAACGTAAATCTCTACACATACAACCAAATATCATCACCAATCAGCACGAAAAAACGCTTTAAAACAGTTTTCTTCCAGCTCAGCTCGGCGTGCAATCTGCCATCCTGACGCCGATTCGTACTTATTTGTATGGGCACAGTTCATACGAAGAATTTCAATTAGCTTTCAGCTCGGCTCCGCTTGGCCTTGATCGCGCACTCTGCCATCGCCCTAAGTTTCGAACTAACAGCCTTAACCACGATGTCGGCCGATACCGTTTGCACGCATTGTTAGCTACAAAAAGCTGATTTCGTAGAAACTAACAAGCATCAGAACAAGCCCACTTTCATTCGACTTGTCGTTCTGAGTGAGTGATAAACGACGTAATCACTTTAATACAAAATTGGTAGTCTCTAAGCATTTTCTCTCGCCCTCTAACGTCAAAATCACTCACTTGTGTTTTGTCTTTTGTTTGATAACATAAACACATAAAACCACATATACAATCCGAAATTTAATGAAGGAAATACAATAGAAATGCTGTTTTTAATTCAAAATTTTAATTTTTTTTAAAAATCATCGCCAAAATATTGTTTGTTTACATTAATTGTTTTTTTCAGTTGCCTCAGTCAATTCATATGAGTTTCAAGATATTTCATTGCCTCTTTTGTATCAAGTTCATATACACACAAGATGAGGATTTCCTCAAAATTACGTTAAAACACCCTGACTTATAAATGAACAATCAATTAAATGTTTTGCATCATAAACCCCAAATTTTTTGCATTACCAAATAGGATACAATAAAAAGTCTTTTAACTATCGTTTTATTTATTCATTTATACCATATGAACCCAAATAAAAGAATAGATAAATGTCTTGATAAATTGACACTTTTTTCTGTAAGCTGTGCTGACAACAATTTCATTTACTCGCAACACGCAAAGCTATGCGAACTTTTTGATAAAAAAAAGTGTGTGACTGGCTTTCATTCGCATAGACTTTCGTTCGACATCGTGGCTAAGGCTGTAAGACTGGATAGCAAAACCGCAATAAAAAAGGCATTTGTTAAAAAATTCTAATTTTGACCATCCTATAAAAATCCTACACCGGAGCTAGACGGCGGTGTAGGATTTGATGGAAAACTGACGATATGATGGAAAACTATGTACGTATGTTTATATTACGCAAAAATGTTTCTACCGTTGTCTGCTATAGACGTTAAAACCATTCAACCGATATGCTCCGCCGGGTTTATTAGAAAGGCAATAATGCGAGGAGTGTTAATAACCATTAAAACATTGCATTAGGTAGCATGTCCACTCATGAAGTCGATTTTCAAATTTTCCTTCTCAAAATTTTTTCGAATTTAGTAAATTATAATTTTTAAATGTCACAAACAAAAATAACACTACATGTAGCATAGTTTGGAATCACATTAACGATGATAGACGTGTGCGTCCATACGTACACGCACCCAGCTCTTAAGCTCCGTTAATGGAAACATTATCGGAAAACTAACATGTAACATCGGTGGAAATTTTGTAATGGCGGCATTATAAAAAGGTTTTTTTAATGTATTGAATGCACATGGCATACCAGAAATCTCTTAAGCTCTTGACCGTAATCTCAAACGTTATCTAAATGCATTCTTCAAAGCGTCATATCTTTGGAGACATGTAGAGAAACTGACATTGTCGACACATAATCGCCAAAGAGCATTTAAATACGTGCAATTGAAAACTGCCGTTTAATTTGACAACTCGAAAAATAACTAAACCTTAAAATTAAAATACTTACCGTTTAGTGTGCGTCCGAATTTGGCCATAACGCAAACGCTTAATGTTGCGGGTTTTAACATAGAAATGTTCTGTTTTTGTGTTGCTTGATTCAGAGTTGGAACGTTAAAAAATCGTAATGTTTACACACCGACCGAAAAATTTTGTCAATTCGAATAACCACTTAATGTCGATCACTCTCATTCTACTGAATGATTGTATAGAATAGTATAGTTTGTAGTCTGTAAGTAAACTCTGCAGATAATAAAGTTAGTTCTTTACTGACCGTCAAGCAACGCGTTTTACTTTGGCTTCACAACAGGTTATGGGCCCAGAGCAACGTTGAAATATTTTTTTTTTAACAAGGAAAATAAAAAAAAAATATTTTTTGGAAATGGCATCGAATTTATCATTTCCATTCGAGAAGCTCAGAGGTCGCGAGAATTTTGCCAATTGGAAGCGGCAAGCGAAGTCGTATTTGGTTTTAAAAAATTGTTGGAAGATTGTTGAAAATGGTTTGGCTGCTGAGGCGACAGAAAACAACAAGGAAACAAACGAAAGAGCGTTAGCTGAAGTCACACTTATGGCGGAACCGAACAACTTTGCCCATATTGCGACGTCAAAGACAGCCAAATCAGCATGGACGGCACTGATAGGCGCATTTGAAGACACTGGCCTGACAAGAAAAGTTGAGTTGTTGAAGCAACTAGTACAGCTGAAGTTGTCGGACTTCCAATCCATGGAATAGTACGTCAACAAAATGATCATGGCTTCTTTGAAGGTGCAGCAGACAGGTCTTAATATTGACGATGAACTGGTAGCTTCACTAATGCTGGCTGGTCTTCCTGAAGAGTTTAGGTCTCTCGTCCTGGCTGTGGAAAATTCGAAGACCAAACTGACTGTGGATATGGTGAAGAATTTGTTGCTGCAGGATGTTAAATTTGACACAGTAAAATCCGAAGAAAATGCATTAATTGTGAAAAGAAAGCAGAAACATAAAAAATTTACATGTCATGGGTGCAAGAAGGAAGGCCACTTTATAAAAAATTGTCCCAATAGAAAAAACGATGGTGCCACAAAACGTTTTTCTAACAAAAGAAGCGAAAAAATTCTGCTGGCGTCGATGTTTACAGCAGATCATATAAGTGTAGATGATTGGTATGTCGATTCAGGCGCGTCAACACATATGACGAACTCAAAGGCGAACATGCACAACATACGATCAACACAAAGCAGAGAAGTAACTGTTGCAAACAACAACAAATTGAATGTTGAGTGTATAGGTAACGTCAGAATAATACTGAGAAATGGGAATACAAATACACATGCAGTCATAAGTGATGTTGAGTGCGTGCCGCATTTGTGTGCTAATCTGTTGTCTGTGAAACAGTTAACGACGAATGGCAATAGAGTAATTTTTGAGAAGGACGTTTCGCACATATATGCAATAATAATTTGTGTAAAATAAGAAACAAACATGATCTTGATTTTCAAATGAAATTGGAAAATTGTGAAATTTGCATAAAAGGAAAGCAAATAAGAAATTCATTTATAGAAGACGGACAACGAGCAACTGAATTGCTTGAGTTAATAAATTCTGATGTTATGGGTCCGATTAAATCAAAGTCATTTTCTGGAGCGCGGTTTATTGTGACCTTTGTGGATGATTATTCTCAAAAAGTTTTTTGATACCGATTAAGAGAAAATCTGATGTATTCGAAGAGTTTAAGAAATTCAAGAATCTAGTGGAGAATCAATGCTCAAAAAAGATAAAAATTCTAAGAACGGACAACGGAACGGAGTATGTTAATGAAAATTTTAAAAAAAAATTTGGTCAACTGCGGAATTGTTCATCAGAAAACTGCTCCTTACACTCCCGAACAAAATGGTGTCGCTGAACGATTAAATCGCACTATAATGGACAGGGTGTGATGCATGCTTATAGATTCGGGTTTAGATGACAAATTTTGGGCAGAGGCATCGGTGACTGCAGCTTATCTACTTAACCGAATTCCATGCAGAAAGAACGTATGTAGTCCACAGGAATTATGTACTGGAACAATTCCTAGCGTTAATCATTTGAAGGTGTTTGGTTGCAAGGCGTATGTACATGTGCCAAAACCTAAGCGCTCAAAATTGGATGCAAAATCATCACCATGCATTTTGTTGGATACAGTTTGGAGAGCAAGGCCTATAGAATTTATGGTCCACAGACGAAGAAAATAGTTGTCAGCCGTGATGTCGTTGTTTTCGAAAATCAGGTGGGTAGTGATCGTTTAGACCCTACTAATGAGAATTCTAATACTGTAGTTGAGATCGTGGATGACGTTGTCAATACCGAGGAAATACAAACAGATGAATTGCCAACTAATAGCACAAACGTAGAACCAGAGATAAATCAAAATAATTTGTCTGCCGATAGTCTCAAGGTCGAATATGATGATAGATCTGATAGCAGTTTAGAGTTCGATGATGCGCAGGAAGAGTTAAAAATCGAATCTGAAGATAACGAGAGAATTCGTCGATGCTATGTATAGGAAATAAGGCTCCAGTGGATTACAACATGTGTGCAACAAGTTTTGTGCCCGATGATCCAATCACCATGAAAGAAGCCTTATGTTCTTCAGAAGGGGATTATTGAAAAGAGGCAATGAATGATGAAATTAATTCTCTGTCTCAAAATAAAACATGGACTTTAACTGAGCTACCGCCTGGGAGAAAACCAAGAAAATGTAAATGGGTTTTTAAAACTAAATATGATGCCCAAGGTTCAAAAATTCGTCATAAGGATAGACTCGTCATTAAAGGATGTAGTCAATGGCAGGGTATCGACTATGAGGAAACATTTTCACCTGTGGTTCGTTACTCATCGATCCGTTTCCTGGTGGCTTTATCGGCTAAATATAATTTACACAGCTTGACGCAGTAAGCGCATTTTTAAATGGCGAACTAAAAGAAGACATTTTTATGAAACAACCTGAGGGCTATGAAGACGGTAGTAAACGTGTCTGTTTTTTGAAGAAAACTCTATACGGGTTAAAACAATCCAGCAGAATTTGGAATACCGCCTTGAATAAAGTCCTTCTGGCATTTGATCTAAAGAGAAGTGAAATAGATCAATGTGTTTATTACAAGTACAACAAGAAGGATATTTTGTTCGTAGCAATATATGTGGATGATGTTTTGATCTTTTCTAATAACATGTCAGTTATAGATCAACTGAAAAGTTCACTATCCGCAAACTTCAAAATGAAAGACTTGGGTGAAGCATTCTCAGTTCTTGGAATGAGAATTCGCAGATCTAACGGAAAAATAAAAATAGACCAATCCCAATATGTTCGAGATGTGCTTAAGAAATTTGGAATGGAGGACTGTAAGCCTATGATTTCTCCGGTAAATGTTAATCAAAAATTGTCGATTCAAATGTGCCCTACCACAGAGGAAGAAATGCAAGAAATGAAGAAAATTCCGTACATGGAGGCAATTGGTTCACTGCTATTCGCCGCTCAAAATACAAGACCAGATATTTGTTACATCTTCAATTTATTAAGTAGCTTTAATGTCAATCCAGGGAAGGCTCACTGGACAGCGGTTAAAAGAGTTATGCGGTATCTGAAGGGTACTTTGGAGAAAGGCCTTGAATACAGTAGCGGAAATGATGATTTGGTTGGATACTGCGATGCCGACTGGGCAAGCAATATTGATGATAGACGTTCCACCACAGGCTACCTTTTTAAGATGCAAGGAGCTGCAATATCTTGGTGTACAAAAAAGCAACCCACGTCTGTCGTCGCAGCAATGAAGGAGACTGTGTGGCTGCAACGACTACAAAGGGAGTTAACAGGAAGCTTCACACCAATGATACTATTTTGCGATAATAAGGGTGCTATTCATATTACGCAGAATGGTTCATACTCATCTAGAACGAAGCACGTAGATATAAAAATAAAATTCATCCGGGAAAAACTTGAATCTGGCGACGTAAAACTGCAATACTTGGAAACCAAAAAAAAATAGCTGATATCTTCACCAAGGGCGTGCCAGCTGAGAGACATTCGGACTTTGCACAAAAATTTGGATTGATATGAATTTATTATTTTGACTTATGATTTTTTATGTATTTTATTTTTCTATTGTCACTTAATTTACTATGAAATATTTTTTTGTTTGATTTTTTGGATAATCATTTATTTGGTCACGTTATGTTATATTTTTTTAAATGTTTATTCAGGTAGAGTGTTGTCAATTCGAATAACCAATTAATGTCGATCACTCTCATTCTACTGAATGGTTGTATAGAATAGTATAGTTTGTAGTCTGTAAGTAAACTCTGCAGAGAATAAAGTTAGTTCTTTACTGACCGTCAAGCAACGCGTTTTACTTTGGCTTCACAACAAAAAAACACATAATATGTGTAATCTGCTAGCATTAAGATAAACAAATAAATTAATAAACAAGCGGGTGTAGGCTAGTAATAAATAATGGCAAGACTTAAATTATTTTAACCCAGGAACCATGGACGATTTAAGAAAAGGTTACTAGTTTAAATCATGTCAACTACCAACTTTTTTTATGCAAATACTGGAATTCGAACAAGGACCGAAATGCACAGCATGCTTAAAATTCGCATATACCACAATAGTCTAGAAATCATTCTATGTACGAGCCGACACACTTATTCTATATTAAGGCCATTTTCAGGTGGACCGAATTCGCTTAGACTAAACAAGCACCATGCTAAGGAAATGGTGACTAAGTTTTGGGTCACACGACGTACAAATAAAAGAAATCGCAGCACATAGACCACCCAGAAAATCACAGCCAAAGCAACATGCGAACAAATGCTATGCCCGAAATATTTTTCCAAAAAGGACAACAGCTCATTAATTGAAAGAAGAAAGAACAAATAAGATTTTAAGACTAAGTGCAAAGCAGTTTACGTTCAGTATTTTCTACATATCACCAGCACCCCAAAAAAAAGTCGGTTAACTGTATATTGCTGTTATCAATTTGACGCTTTGCTAGTTCATAATTTTAAAAATTCACACCATCATATATGAAGCTCGGTTATTGGTTTGTGGTTGATAAAACATTGATATGCCCCATTTTCCCCACACTCCGGCATCTTTGTCCCTTTGTAATTTGCGGAAAATGGGTATTCATCAAGCATTGCCATTTCTTTAGCAATTATTCTCTGTTGCCCGTATCTCCCACCTCTGTCTCCATAGGGTAAGGAATATTGAGAAGATTTTTTCATTTTTAAAATATCGTTGAGTAGTTTTGTTTTGCTATTCATGTAACTTTTTCATTTTCTCTGAGAATTCTAGAGACTATCATCATCCCGGTATACTGCTGAAGTTCTACGATGTTTTCGACTTCACAAAATCGTCGACAGTCGGGCTGCTCTAAATTCCTTAAAATTAAAGGACCATCAAATCACTCTGTTTCTAAGGTTTGCATTCTTGGATTTTTCCGGGGAGATTTTTACAATTTTATTTCCCGTGTCCCGGCAATTTGTCATGGGATCTCGGGAATTTTGTTTAACCTATTTTTTACCATTAAAGGCTTAATACATATCCAAAGTTACAAGATAACGCCTTGTAGCTGTGGTGATTATTTGTTGTATGGTGCTTTGACAACTTTTAGACACTCATTCATATTATGTTTCGCCTCAAGACTCATCAAGCAATGCTTTTCGTAGTAGTGAAAACTACAGTATTTCTTTTTTGTTCAATGACAAAAATTTGGATAAAGCCAGTGAGAACTTATATTCCCGTAATAATAATATAACATGATATTTATTATAGAAAATGTAGTGTTTTTTCCCAGAAAAAGTAAAATGTAAAAGCTGTATAAAACTGTCGAGGCTGATATAACTCCTGTAACGTCAGCAGTTCTTCTTAATACTCTGTGTCAAAAAATGTCTTCCATTGATTCTTTGCCGACAAGAAATAATTAAAGACCTGGAAGATTGGTTATGACTCGGTTAAGATTGAATCAAACTTTACCGAAGGCGACAGTAGAAACAAATGGTGTAATGATATTAAGCAATTTAAAGATATTTTAATGTTGGCATAGGAAATATTAGAAAAATGTGTTTTTAAACTTCTACATAATATTAAGTTATCACCTCTTAAGTGTAAATAATTTCACCAACTGTTTTTGAGTTGATACGAGTATAACATAATTTTTTTAGTTTATTTTTATTGACAAAATGTATACCTTTTCGTCGTAAATTATATTTTGAAAATTTCTTATCCCGTCACGTATTTCCTGGATTTGAGAAAAATATTTCCCGTATTCCGGAAAATGAAAATTACGGGAAATTGCAAACTCTAGAAGTACTATTAAATCTTTCCTCTTCTTAACATAAATTCAGGCGCAAATATCACGCTATGATTGGCACGAGGGCAAAGCATGTCGACGAAATGGCGGCAGTAGGAATAAGTTCAAAACTAAAAGGTTTCTCGATATCTATGGCTGGTCATTGAAATGGCACGCACTACAACACATCTTTTCCTCGGCAGAAGCACAATCATTATCCTTATTATTTGAGAAGCTATTTGGATGTATTGGAGGAATCAGTGTAGTACTTACTATGTTCCTACAAAGGCCTCCACGAGAATTGTCTACCCTACCTAAAGTGCAGTATCTTCGCTGGCCTTAACGACCTAGGAGATGGTCTTCTTAAACCCCTTGCCAAGTTTATAGAAGAACCTTCCTGGTTCAATAGAACCAATTATACGAAGAGCGATTTGCAACAGAACTTCACTTCTATTTTTTCATAATCCTTCCCTCCTCCCTATATCAATTTATTTATTTCTATATTTTAAAATTTGGGTAAAAGACACCGGATAACTTGATTATATGAGAATATACTCTTATCGTATACAATGATGTATTAATTTTTCAGTTATTGTTATGCAAAAAACAGATGTTGGTGTTTTTATAATTTATTCAATTTTAAATAACCCAATATTTCGAACTGACTTCGTCGTTCATCATCAGGGGTAATCAATTTAAATAATTGCTTTACTTCTGTCCTGTTGTACTTCTAATATTATGACCTCAAGCCTAACAATAACAGAAAAATAAACAACAAAAGGTCAACTATACAAATATAAATTATGTATTAATTTCAAAAATGTTGTAATTTGTATAAACATTTCGATGTCAATAGTGCCATGTATTAAAAGAGAATTTCGAATTCATTGAATCATATTTTTAGTAGAGCAGTCAAGAATCATAGCGATAGGTTCGTCGATCCTTGAAGGAAGTCGTTGCAAAATTGGCATCTAGCTGGTTCGGGATGCTCATAATAATGCTTGTTTACTCGAATACGAGCTAGAAATATGCAATCAGATGTACTGAGGAGTTCGTTGTAGTTTCGTCTATTTATCAAAAGTTTTCAGAAACAGAAAAAAAAATAAATGTTAACAAATAATATTTTGGGGACGATTTTTTTCAAAATTAAAACAATGAATTACAAATAAAACATGTGCAGAAACGGAATGTATAGAATTTAAAAAATCACATTTTTATTGCATTTTCTTATTAAATTTCGAGTTGTAAAGGGTGTTTTTTTACACATGTGGTTTTCAATCTGACAACACTTTTTTCGGCGTTGGTCTTTTTGACAGCTGTCACCTTGATTTATGCTTAGTTTGGTTTGCCATTTCATAACACAGTACAACAGCCAATCTGGGGGGTGAGAAATTCCAAGTCAGGGTGATGGTACTAGGTCAGTATATTAAAACCCGCAAAAGGTTTTGTGTTCGTATGTGCCAGATTTTTTTATGACCTTTTACATTTTTTCCTTATCTTGATGTTTTTTCGCTTAGTTGTAAAATGTTGGCAAAAACGTAGTTTGACATAACTCGAGAACGACTAGTTCGATTTTGCTGAAATAAATTGAGAAAAATTAATAATTACATTTTCTTTAATCCATTAATATACTGTTTCTCTACCAAATCAACATTTTTGCAATTAGAAATAAATTTATGAAGAAAATTTTGCCAACAAAAATTTTTTTTTTTTTTTAAAACATATAAATCCCAAACGGAAAAACGTGTAGAGTCTTATAACTTTCACGTAAAGTCACATAACCTATAAACAAAATGCGACATAGATCATAGAAATCGATTAACGCGTTCTGCTTTTATTTACAATTAAGTGAAGTTACTTAATTTTGAATAAAAGCAGAACGCGTTAATCGATTTCTATGATCTATGTCGCATTTTGTTTATAGGTTATGTGACTTTACGTGAAAGTTATAAGACTCTACACGTTTTTCCGTTTGGGATTTATATGTTTTAAAAAAAAAAAATTTTTTTGGCAAAATTTTCGTCATAAATTTATTTCTAATTGCAAAAATGTTGATTTGGTAGAGAAACAGTATATTAATGGATTAAAGAAAATGTAATTATTAATTTTTCTCAATTTATTTCAGCAAAATCGAACTAGTCGTTCTCGAGTTATGTCAAACTACGTTTTTGCCAACATTTTACAACTAAGCGAAAAAACATCAAGATAAGGAAAAAATGTAAAAGGTCATAAAAAAAACTGGCACATACGAACGCAAAACCCTTTGAGGGTTTTAATATACTGACCTAGTACCATCACCCTGACTTGGAATTTCTCACCCCCCAGATTGGCTGTTGTACTGTGTTATTGAACTTACCTAGCTTGGTTATGACATATTTTATGTACTCGTTTCATAAAAGATATTTGGTGAATTATTCCCAAAATGTTTATATGAGATAATACGAGTAAAGTCTGTTTACGCAAGACGAATGCTGTCATATCGACAATTTCTATGTTTCCAAACATTGAAAAATTCCGTTTTGGAGGGTGGAATGACTGCACCTGAATGTCCGGCCCAATTCTGTGTGCTGTTGAGCATGTTTTGGATAAGTTGAATCGCACGACTTAAGGTGGTCCGGAGCAAACTTCATAAATATTGTCCGCGTATATACCAACAAAATCTATTCCATTATGATTTTCTCTCCCATTGGCTAATGTGTTTGCATAAATATTGTTCAGTATCACCGAAAGAGGAGATCCCTGTGGGTTACTATTGTCCAAAGTAAAACGTCGGAGTAGTACCCATCGACTTTTACAAGTATCCTGCGATTGGAGAGAAAGGAATGAAGTAGTGTTAGAAGTCTATTATTAACGCTCCAGCTATTAAGATCAATAATTATCTGCGTCAGCATTATGAGGCAAAATGTAAAGCAATTTTACGGGGTCATAGACGACTCTACTTGATAAAGCTATATTAGGAAAGCATGCCAACCTTGATCGTCTTAAACTTGAAACCCTACTCTGAAGGATAAAGGAAATTAAGAAAATGTGTTCAACGTTAATCGCTTGGCTATCGTGCACTCACTTAATTAGTACTATTTCAAATTAATTTAGAAATAGCACTATTAAACCAGATTGGCGTGTTATTCCGGATGATTTTCGACGAATTGAAATTGACTCTTTAAAAGACGCCTAGTTTGTGCAGTTTTAGTCGGCATTCTTAAGAATGATCTAGGAATAAATTGCTGCCAGAAATGATTATAGGAAAGTGATCTCCTGCTTCTGGAATATCCAAGCAGGATCAATTTAGGTAAGGATCTAGGTCGGACATACACATTGATACGTCGATAGACATGAGTGTATGCCGCTTGCTAAGTAAGGTTGGAGAGCCGTCATCCTCCGCGAAGTCTACCCACAGGTTGCCAGAACGGGAGTTTAAAGAGGAACCCCTGACAGTGTAAAAGGAACATCAGTTCTTTACATTAATGAGTAGTTGCGTAGATTTATTTTGACTCTGCGATGAACAGGCTGCTACAGATTTTTAGGAAAAGAAATACCAAAGTTGTTAAATAAATATGCACCTGATTGTATTTTTAATGCAGATGAAGTGGATTATATTACAAAGCGTTACCAAACACTACATACTTTCAAAAAAGACAATGCACCAAATGGTTGGAAAATGCATAAATCTAGATTGACTACTCTGTTGGTATGTAATTCAACAGGATCTTACAAGAGAGGTTTTGTAATCGGAACACCTAACAAACCAAGATGTTTTAAATAAAAGTGTACCTGTAACGTATTTTGCAAACAAAAATAGTTGGATAACCGCTGCAATTTGGAATGAAATTCTTTCCCTGTTGGATAATGAAATGATTAAACTAAACAAAAACATAGTTTTATTTATTAAAAACGCTTCGTGCCACAAAACCACAATAGAATTGTCAAATTCTAAAATGCAATACCTTCCACCGAACACAACTGCAATTATACAGCCTCTTGATCAAGGAATAATCCACGCTTTTAAATGTCAATATAGGCAGATAATCGTTAGGAACCAACTGTGTTCAATTGAAAGTGGCAAGACTGTTTTGGAATATATTTATTGGATTATTAAAGGCTGACTTTAATATATCCCCTGTTATTGATGAGTGTGAAGAATATTCTTCTGTTGAACTTGTGCCATGTTCTTCAAATATTTACATTGTGATGACGACCTTGTTTTTTTTTGAAGCTGTTGCACCAAACAAATTTACAGCTGAAGGCCAACTTACCATACACAATGAGGCAGATTGTGAAATATTTGCCGATACGAAAGAAAATGTCTACAAAAGAAGTTTTAGACTCGGTAGAAATTTTATGAAAATATTGCACGGAGAATGTAATTGAGGCCAATTTTATCCTTGACAAGATTGAGGGCCAAATTTTAAAAATGTTTCTTAAACATATTAGATACCTAACGTAGTTTTTTCAAGTCTTTAAATTTAATTAAAACTATATTTTCAGTAATAAACACGTTTTTATTTATAATCATTAGGGTGTCCCTTATATGTTTTGTTTACAAACTTGGATATATATTAATCCGAGTAAATTAAGCACAAAAAGCGATAGAAAGTATATAGAAAATATACTATTAAGTAGGATATAATCTCTTTAGTCTATTTTTTACAGTGTGGGTACAGGTTTTTGTGTTCTTGTATATATTTATCCGAGTAAATTAAGCACAAAAAGCGATAGAAAGTAATGTATTTACTAAAGTATATAGATAATGTGCAACTTTTAAGTATGATATAATCTCTTTAGTCTTTTTTTTACAGCTTAGGTACAGATTTTTGTGTTCTTGTACACAGCGCAACAGGAATTGTTTTTGCCCTTCTTTAGCCGTAATAAGTCCTTCAACATAAGCAGGATTATTTTCCCACTAATACGCGGTTATTTCAAGGAAACTGTCATCGATTTGCAATCGAGATAATATTTTTTTGCTCCTCTCTGACACAATATCGTCCAGCGTTTTATCTGCAATAAAAATAATTAAAACAATAAAAAATTAAAGTAACAAAAAAAAGTAATAATGTTAAGAAACACGAAACTTACCATACAGCGCGTTTAATATTTCCCTCCTTCGTTAGGATGTACCGTTTTCGAAAATCTGTGATTCAATCTCTGTTCAAATTCACAACCATTTTTTTCTTTTTATGGACTCTTAACTTCATCGTCAAATAATGATAAAACGAAAGCTTTTGAAACGGCAGTGTCGACTTTTTCGTAGTCTTTCAAAGTTTTTAAAAAACGTAAATTTTGGTTTGGTGCTGTTACCGCGATTGTTCATTCAAGCCGAGATTTTACATAAGATGTATTAATAAACAAACAAATTTATAGTTCCTGTCTTATTTATCTTTTATAGACATTTGGTGCTGAGACTGAAGCAAACAAATTTTCAAAGAGTAGATCGCTTTTGCCATCCATCTATCGTGAATCTCCCCCTAAAAACACTATGCATAGTTCGATCAGTTCGCGATAATCATCTCTTATTAAATCCTGGGTTAGTTTCCCTTGGAAGAACTTTATCAAAGAAGAACTTTATCAAATAAATTATCGAGTGCATTTTCAAAGCAATTCTCACGACTTTTATAAATTTCTTGTGCTTTCTTACAACTTTTTTTCAGCTCCCTCCAAACATGGTACAAATCGACGAGTTTCTTGACGCAGTTGGGTAATGCCTTAGTTTTTATTCTCGCCTCTTTCCAAAATATAATGCATTCTAAAATTACAAGATCTGCACTTTCACCAACAGTGAGCTTCACCACGCGATGTTATAAAAATAAACAAAGAAAAAACTTGCCGTTAAGATGGCAATTTTGCACCGTTTATTTGATGGTTGCTTGCTCCGATTAGGAAAATTGTTTGATTCGCACGTAATTTTACCGACATTTTTAGATATAAATAAGCACATCAACTATTTACGTTAGGTTTCACAAAACTGAGTAAAGCTATTAACAATAGCAATAGGACGTAAGAGAAAAAACTGTTATTTTCTAGTACCAGTTCGTGGAATCTTGCTTTTGCTATTCACAGAATTTAACAATGTTTTAGAGAAGTTGTTTTTTAAATTAGTTGCGCAATTCTTTATTTATACTTTTTTGCATAAATCAAAATAAGAACAAAAACTGAAATTGCATTTTTTGATTTCTTCTCTAGTTTTCGGCAGTTTAAGGCAAAAAAATTTAAAATGGGTGAAATATCTCAAAATTTATAAAAACAAAAATGGTAAAAGTAAAGTTTTTCTCCTACCAACAACGCAACAGAAACTGTCCATATTCCTATAGAAAAATATCAGTATCTCGAGAACTGGGCGAGATATAACAATTTTGTATATAATTTTTTTTGTTTATTTTGAGGATTTCTACTTAAAAATAAAAATTTGGAATTTTTTGTTGTTGAAATTTCTTGAATTTTTTACATATTTTTTAATTTTTAACGGCCGAAAACTATAGGAGATATCCAAAAATTTTATTTTGTATTTGTTCTTATTTTGAGCTAATTTATACAAAAAAATGAATAAATCGAGATGCCACAGATATCGTACTCTCCTCAATAAATGCGCCCGACAAACATACTGGCAACAGAAATTATTGTGTTGAAAAAAATAAACTGAAAGAAGCAATATCTGATATCCAAAAATCCGCATCGTCCATGGCCTAAAATAGAGTCATGTGTAAATAGGAGTTCGAACTCGGTAAAAAAATGCTCATTGAACACATCATTGCATTTTCTAGTTCGCGAGTCAATCCTTCAAGTTGTATGAGCTTCCTTCCAATGGAAGTCGGCACGGGTAAGAGTTCTCACAAAAGGCTAATATTTTTTATAGCGTATATTGGGCTAATACGAAACTATTTAGAGGGTATGCGTCACAGTAAAATAACTTTAAAAAAATAAGGGACATTTCTGAAACTATGTGAAGGCAGTTATATGCCGCAAAGTGGGTTGATAAATGAGGATGGCGAAAAGGTACAAAATATGCTGAAAAATTTACTCTGTGGCGAAAAAGGTACCAAATACAGGTATAACAAATAATTCATAAGGTTTTTGTATAAAAATCCTATTATTTCTCTAAAATATAAGGTATTAAGGAACAGACTGGAGAGATTGAAATAATTATTTACTTAAGATATGTACATATTTATTATAATATATTTGACACCATATTGCTGATAACTTTAAATTATAACAGAAAGAATTTGTCTATTTTAACAAATCTTTGTTCTGTATTAGACTAAATACAGCAGCGACTTGAAGTCTACTTCGTTCTTTTGTTGTAATAACAAGAAAAAAAATCCTTCTACGTTGGCTGAAGAATGGGGGATAGATAATATTCCCCTTACAATTTAAGAGATATGTGAATTCATTGACTTTTTTAGCTTTGAAACTTGATCCCAAAATACTATACAAATATGTTCATCTATCAAAGATTTTAAATACTCTAAATCAGCTAGAGCACGAAATTGTGAATTAGTTGATTAGTTGATGTTTTCTTCGTTTGCAAACATTTTATTTTTAAGCGGTACAGTTGAATTTGCTCTTCCCGAAGTTACATTGTCTGGACTGAATAAATAAGTATTAAACCATAAATACAGGTGGCCAAAAGTTACCATGGGGTTTAAAAATTTAATAAATTTTTTCAGATTATATAAATAACACTTGAAGAATAAATAATGGAGATTCACAACTGAACAAAGAACCAGAATAATACAATTTTATTATTTAAATCAGCGATCAATTATTTTAAAAGCATATCGTCAACATTTCAACGTCAGAATTTCGCTCTCTGAAACAATAATTCGTTGCTTAGTTGATCGTCATCACCAACATGGCGACGTAAGAGATTAGCCTCGAACTGGTAGACCACGTTTAGTTCGCTCTACGGAAGATATTGAACGAGTACAGCAAAGTGTTACCGAAACACCAGAAACATCTGCCAGAAGGCGTTCTCCTCAGCTAGCAATGCCACGTACGTCACTACGGCGCATTTTAAAAAAAGATAAACTGTTATACCCATATAAGGTGCAATTGGTGCAAGAAATAAAACCCGCAGATCTTCTTCAACTTTATTGAAAAAATGATTATGAGCGGTGAAGCTTATTTTCATTTGAATGACTTTGTTAATAAGCAGAACTGTAGGTTCTGGGGTTCTGAAAATCCAAGAGCCATTCATCAACGTCAATTGCACCCTATTAGGTGTACAGTATGGTGTGGGATCTCATCTGCAAATATCAATGGGCCTTACTTCTTCGAGAATGAAGATGGAAGTGCTGTAACCGTAAATGGAGAGCGGTATCGGTTTATGATAAAACATTTTTGGAGAGCGTTAATTTCCAGAAATTCGGAACTTATTTGACCAGCCAGATTTGTCAGCCTTGGACTATTTTGTTTGGTGTTATTGGAAGGTGCGAGTATTTGTGAACAAGCCTGAGACAATCCTTCATATCATTTTCAAAATAATTTTTTTTTCACAAATCTTCAAATAAAAGTTCTTAGAGTTTCAAATCGACATCGGTCCACATTATCAACAGGAATGTGGGTTTTGTTTATGTTTAAATTAAAAATCAAACAGTTATCAAAAGTAATCTTGTCTCAAAAATTGCGTCATATTTGAATAAATAAAAATTCTAATCTACGTAAGATTACACGCATTCTGCCATCTAATGGTCATTTTTATATTTATAGCGTTAATAATTTTTAAATACGAGGGCATATACAAAAACAATAATAACGTGACTTTTCGAATAAAACACATTTTTTTCCAAAAAAATAAAAAAATATTTTTCAATATAATCTCTCAATACACTTAGTCCAACGTTTCTCCAATTTTTCTATCCCTTCCAAAAAGAAGGATTTTTCGTGGCCCATAAAATATGCATTTTGATCAATAATTTCATCTTTGGAGCTGAATCTCTTTTCACCGAGCCACTTTTTAAGGATTGGAAATAGGAGAATGCCACTGGGGGCTCTGGAGAATATTGCGAAAGTGGTACCAATTCGTAGCCCAATTCATGCAATTTTGCCATTGAGAATGCACACATGTGCTTGTTGAAAAATAACTTTTTTCTTGTTTTTATTTTTAAATCCTTGGTTAATCGGTCCAATAAGTTGGCATAATATTCGCCGTTTATCGTATTTCCTTTTTGAAGGTATTCGATTTGGATTATCCCGCGTGGATCCCAAAAAACTGTTGCCATCACATTATTGGCCGACAAAGTCACTTTGGCCTTCTTCGGAGCCGGTTAACCCGGAAAGACCCATTGCTGTGACTGTCGTTTGGTCACCGGATTGTTGTAATGGATTCATGTTTCATCCACAGTTACAAAACGCCGCAAAAATTCATTTGAATTGCAGTTAAACAACTCCAAACAATCCTTTGAAGTTGTCCGACGATGACTGTTGTTCCGTCAGAATAAAAACAAGTTCTTGGTTCTGCGGTTAGACAAGTACTGAACTTTTTCATTCATTCACTTAGTGCTTCTATGTACTTAAATACCACTTTCTTGCACAACCTTAAAACCACTATTCGTAAGGAGTTGTAAATGGTTATTCGGTTACAACAATCATGATTATGGTTAAGAGTGCAGACAGCTTTCTTAAACCCAACTGATAATTTAAAATCAAAATCACACTTCCATATGAAATGACACCAGCAATCTCACGCACGTTTACTCTTTGATCAGCCAACACCATGTCGTGGATTTCAGCGTCATTTGTACTTGTGCGACCACAACGAAAGTAAGTAAACCACTTTTTTTACCATTGAAATCGATGGTGCAGAATCCCCATAATATTTATCAAGGTTTTCTTTGGATTTAAAAAAAATTAGGTTGTATTTTTTGAACAGCTGTTTACACAAATTAAATGACGGAACTTTCTCAAAATTAGACAGTAGTCTATTTACAGATTGTAATTGATAGGAGCAGTTGAACTCGTTTGAATTCTCAACTGGAGGGCGCCCTATTCAAGCTTCAATATGATTTTGAAGGTAATAGTTTACAGATTCCTTGGGATATAATTAGCTTCAGATTTTTGGCCATCGTTTTTAATTTTGCTTTCAATTATTGTACTTAGTAGGGACATAAATACTGATACAACATTGAACAGACTTATTTCAATAGTAGAACTGAACATACCCCGGTTATGTCATATGGGTTTAGAAAGCTAACCTCAAGAGCGTTAGTCTGTAACGGGATTTTAAAATTGTTTCAACTTTTATCATGGAGTGGTCAGATAATGAGAACCGTATCGCTGTAATAGCGCTTTTTAAGTGTGAAATGAAAAAAAACGATATTTTCAAAACGCTCCGGCCACTAGGGATTAGCCGCATGTTCGTCTACCGATGCATAAAACTGTTTGAGAAGACTGGATATGTAAAATACCGCCACCGGTCGGGCCGCCCAAGCTCTATTCGAACACCGCATGTCATCAAAGCCGTAAAATCAAGACTTCACAGAAATCCGCTCCGAAAACAGGAAAAATGGCCCGTGAGATGAATTTCACGCAAAAGTCCATGAGTCGAATCATTAAAAGAGACTTGGGGCTTTCAAACGACGTGCCGGTAATAAAATCAATAAAAATTGACTGCAGCTTAAAAAAAAAAATAGGATTGAAAATGCAATCGTCGTTTGGTAAAGCAAGCTGATAACTTGCACAGAAAAATTTTGTTCACCGACAAAAAACTTTTACCGTTCAGGAAAAATTTACCAAGCAAATGATAGAGTGCATGCGCGGTCATTTAAGGAAGCATCTGAACTGATCCCAAGGATGGAAAAGGGTCATCACCCAGCTTCAGTCATGGTTTGGTGGGGTGTCTCTTACGATGGGGTCACTGGCCTGCATTTCTGCGAAAAATGTTTCAAAACATCGGCGAAAGTTTACCAAGAAACCGTTTTGGAAGCTGTTGTGAAGCCTCTTAACAGTTCCGCCTTCCAAAACCAGCCATTGGAACCCATTGGATTACAAATTGTGGACGGTTTTAGAGGACAAGGTTTGTCACAAAAGATACCCCAACATTGGATCTCTTAAAACTGCTTTGGTTCGAGCTGTGACCAATTTTCCAATGGACGAGGTTCGTGCAGCGACTTAAGGCGTGTGTAAAGGCAAAAGGCGGACATTTCGAATAAGTAGAATCTTTTTGGATACAATATACATCAATAAATATGTTAAAAAATATTTGGTCCAAAAACAGTCAGTACTTTTTATTTTACAGCATAAAACGTGTGTAACAGTATTTATGTCCCTATTAAGTATTATTTTCTAAGCTAAAGAATTTTTTTAGAGATTTGATTTTAACTTACTCATGCGATACTGTTCTAGGTAGAAATTATTGCTTTCTAAGGTTTTCCTTCTTTTCGCTGGAAAACCTATTTTTTTACTTTTGCGAAACATATTTAAAATAAAGTCTGCTGGTGTAGAATTTCATGCGTATTGTCGAATAACATTTAGAAAACGATCGACAGCGAATTTGATGTTAGGTTAAAGGGTTATTTTTATATTGTGTAATTTACATGAAAGATATACAAATTTTAAGTTGAGTTTATATTCAGTAGGACGGAAGAGTGATTGGGGGTTTCATCTAGAGTGTGAAGCATTTTTGCCATTTTGTGAAAATTTATTTGAGTAAGAAAAATAATGAGGTGAGGAATTTCGTTCATATTCCCTGCCAACATTTTCTATCGCGGAAGTGACTTAAAAGTGGCGTTAGGAAGTTAAAATTCATCGTCTGCGATACCATTTTCTTATCGCGGAAGTGTCTTCCGTATAAAGAAGTTGTACCCCCCGGAAGTAACTTCCAGAAGCCACTTCTGCGTAACTATAAAGAGTCACTTCTAAGTGCCTCGTTGGGAGTGACTTCTGAGTGCCTTCGTGGAAGTCACTTCTAGGAAGTTACTTCTGAGTGCCTTTTAGAAGTCACTTCTTAGTAACTTCTAGGAAGTTACTTCTGAGTGTCTTTCAGAAGTCACTACATAGTGCCTTTTAGTCACTTTTAAGTGGCCTTATGATATAAAACTTTTTTCCTCAAATCGACTGTTTCTATCAACATAATCTTCAGTCACTTGAACCATCACTTGAAACATCATAACAAGAAAACATTTGAACGGAAACACTGGGTTCGCAACTTTATTCAATATGACCTGCATCAATCATTTTTTTATTACATTTTTACCACTGGTTGTACTCCCATATATATTTGTTATTATTTTAATTGCCTCTCTTTTGCTTTTTATTTTTTTTTTTGCCTTTACAGAAAATTCACTCATATTGTGGGATAAAAAATATGGTAAAACTACAACAATAACAATTACAAAACCACACTTTATCACTGACTGATCACAGCAAAAGACAAAATACCAAAAATCTCGATGATGTCTAAAAACTTATTTTTTGCATCGTTCTCATTTCTTCTAATTGTTTTCGCGGTCTCTGCGACTGCAGAAGAGAATAATTTTGTTTTTGTTCAATATGTCCATAACGGCACATGTGATTTTCGGCTGGTATTGTAAACAACAAACAATCTTCCAATTATATGTAAATTGTTATTGTAAAATTCAAACTATCTTCCAACTATCGTCTGGAAGAGACTAAAGCGAAACCCATTAGACGATGGACGATGAAAGAAACTTCCAAATGTTGGGAGGGTTCGTTCGCTATTAAGTGAGAGTTGTTTCGGGATGTAATATTGAAATACAGATTGTTGATTCCTGCGACCAAAAACGCACAAATTAGCGGTACTGTTCAAAATATTGATGTCCATACACAGAAAAAGTTCTTTGCTTATTGGATTTGTCTCTGAGTAAAATTGACGGTAACGTTCTGATGGAAATAACTACACTTTTTTTAATGATTCCGTTAAGTTGTACCAGGTCTTTTATTCCAGCGATCAAGCTCTTTTGCGCATTTGTTGTTTGCATCCCGCTTTTCTGTTATTCTGTTATGCTTTTTCCAATATCGGGGCTATCTGTTATTGGAAATAAAGAAAGGAACTAATTTGTGAACAAAATATCTAACATTACACTTAAAAAAAAACCGGCTGCATAAAAAACTCTTACTACAAGGCCGGTCTTAGTTTAGTTATAACATGTTTATGGGTGCAAAACTAACCTTTTGTTCTCTTCGTAAGCGAAGAAACTATGATTTAAGTTTCACTAACTGAATTTTACACGAACGATGACTCGAAAGACAAGTCGAAAGAAATCTTAACGAAATCGGTAACGTCTTCTTACAAAATACGGTTTCTCTATTTCGAACACTGCGAATGGAAATGCAAAATTCAAACACATAACTTGACAGACTTAAGTGCAGACGAACGAAAACGTTTGAGATAGTGAAATCTAAATTTAGGGCCCGGGTAAATACTTACCAAAAGTTCATTTTATTTCAGTGTCGGCGTAGGAATAGCCCTCTCATATATTGATTGTAAGTTTTTGACACTTATTCCAATGGTTTCTAGATTACCGGAAGTTCAAAAATACGCAGCGTAAGAAAAAAAGGTTCAGTGTGCCCGAGAATTTATTCAAAATTGAGTAACCATCATTCGTTCGCTCAGATTTTCTTTCGATATCGAGAAATAGGCTTTTAGTTTTTTGCTTGAAATAAACGTTTTGTTGTTTTGACATAAATGTTCACGACTATCATACAATAAACTCAGATTCAACTCCGGGTAAGAACATCGGACAATTTTGCAGTGGCAGGTTTTCCCTTCGTAAATGCCGACTACTTTACTAGTAAAAAATATATCTACAATCCTTGTAAAAACGTCTCTGTGAAATGTATCAGCCTTTCGGGGCTGGCGAAAACAGTAGGTTCCGGAAAATAAGTATAAGATTTATATCGTGCACAACTTACTAATTAAATAAAAAAACTCCCTTGCTCAATTAAGTAAGTAAGAAGCGTAAGAATAGTTCCACTTTAAATGTTTCGCCATTGTCTGAAAAATTGTTTAAAAGTTTTAATTTGTTCTTATCATCAAGATAATGTTTAAATGGTGCCATTTTATGCCATTTGTTTACCCTACACCAAAGGGTGAATGGTATATTAAATTCATTTATTCATGTTAATCCGTTTGCAACACCTCGATATATTAATCCCACGAATGTCGGTTTAATGTGCCGGATGGTCCCGAAACAAACACTCTTCTGCCAGGGGCAGTCACCTCAACAATATGTCGTTTTTGTTTGTCCATTTTTCGTCCTGGGAGCAGCACTTTCAGGAATGCCTACTCCAAATATTATCGGTCCGCTCCGGGATCGAATAAAACCCAGGACCTTGGATCTTTGTTTCCTCGTGCTGTATCAACGTAGCTCGAAGTAGGTATCTATGTTGTGTCATCATCGCAGTTTTCACTTTCATCGTCATCTGTATCATCATTCAACTGTGAGACTACCCCGCAGTCTCCCTCGCAACAGCATTAACATATACTGCATCTTACACTTCAGATTGTTGTTGCCAGCACTGAAAGTGCATCGATTTTGCAAATTATTTGCAATGGCCAAGGCAAAAAAATCAGTGAGGTAATAGAATTTATGAGTCGAAGAAACATCGTTGTCGCTGGGAACCAAGCTAAGCTGAATGTCACATGCAGCCTGCACATTTCTGACGGATACAACGTGCTATGTAAGGATCGCACCAGAAGTGGAGGTAGGGGACTTGCTTGTTGTTATACCATTCTGTGCAATACAGACCTACGTCGCCTAAGATTTACTCAGATACCCATAAATGGAATGTATGGGGTGGCAGTCAAGCCTGGGACTGCCGAGCTACAGTTGTATAACGTACAGATCCCTCGGTTGGTTGTTGTGCTCACGTTATTTGCCTGACATTATCAATCTTCTTCTAGGCAATACTCGCTTGGAGACTTTAATGCCCGTAATGAACTGTGGCATTATCTCCTAGATAAAGACGATAGGGCAAAGCTTTGGCAGAGCAAATTGATAGCTCTACGTTCTGAACAGTGAATGATCACGCCCCACGCCGATTATGGGCGATTTCTAGACATATCTGTGGCATCGTCTGGCTTGATCAACGACGTCACATGGCAACTCGTTAAGATCGGATCACCTTTCCATAATCCCATAATACTCTTAACAGACCATCTGACTTCATAATCTCTGAACGCCGGAAGTATCTTATTAAAGAAAAAGGATGATTGGGATGCCTTCGTAGCAGCCACCACCCGCAGCCGAGAAGAAGTTATAGTTATTCATCAAAGCAGCGGCCGCTCATGGTCGGCTATATTCATGCTGGTCGAATACCCATGATACGACCAGATACCCAGAGCGTTCATTCGTCGCACTAAACCTGCTGACTCTAAAATTAGGGATCAGTAGGTTGGTCAACGAATATAAGGAAAAACAAAGACTAGATTACTTTAAGCAGTGCAACTTATGTTCCGGATTTTTGTAAATTGTGGATAATGGTCAAATCGCAAAGGCTGATCGGACAGCCGTCATTGAGTACCTAGGGAGCGAAACGGCGAAAAGAAGAATATTGCGTCGTACCCGCGCTCTGAGATCTTATCTTATCTCATTATCTAGAGAGAAGGATACAAGGAGAGCCTTTGGATCATGTAAACTACTAGGCAGTAACATTCCCCGGAGATTTCACCAGAGCAGAAGACGCTACCTCGTCAGATGCGCGTTGTTTGGCTCAGCTACGATCTGGATGGTGCAGCCGCATAAATCTTTATTTATACGCTCCGCTTAAATACTTGTACCACTAATAGGCTGGTTAAATCATAAAACACCAGTGAAGCAAATGGGGGGTTTTTGGACTTAGCATGTATGCTTAGCTTATTGTTTTAAAAACTGGCTTTTAAATTTTAAAAGAGCTTTATGTTTGTTTACTTTTATTAACGTAAAGGGAAACTAGCCATAGCCATACAACCTTTGCAGAATTCAACTAAATACTTTACAAATCCGAAAAAATACGGAAAACGTCAAAAGCTATTGTAATTGTATAACTGGGGAATAAAAGTTTCCCTTTAAAAGAATAAATTTAAAAAAAAAACTGTGTATGTTGGTAATGACACTACAATTAAGCACTTTAATCTTGTACGTGTTTTTTTTCAGTCGTTATACCAAGAATCTTTTTAGCAACTTTTGTCGGAATGCTAATGGTTTGCCAAACATCAATCGAACTGAGATTTCTGAAACTATTAATATAATTATTATTTTTATAGTAAAAATGGTACTACGTCATGCATTCCGACGGCACAGTTAAAGCAGGGTTGACAATCGCAAAAGAAATATATGCTACGAACATAATTATTGAAGAAAAAAAGAACATACTCGTATCTTTAGCTTACAGTCCTTCAAACATAATAGTTTTGTTTTTATTCAACACGCAAAAGAATTGATATGATAACCTAAGACTTGAAAGCTTAACTTAAAACTAGATAATTATCCAATCTTATAATCGAGACTTAATCTAAGAGGCACTGCCATACTGTACCTTTTGAAATTTGACACATCAAGTTTATTATACTCTACACCACACTGTGGAACTGGGTATTATGACTTATTGTTGATGTTTGCAACATGTTAAGTATACCGATCTGTATGTTATATGGTATATATGTTATGAATACCGATCGTTTCAGAATTACTATCTGATTCCATTCCATCCACCTATAGTTGTAATCAATGTACAGGTCGTAATTATCCACCGATTTCGATTAAAATTGGTACAAGTTTGTACCAAGGACGATTGAAATTGATCCACGTCGGTCCATATTTTCATACCATACATAATTCTTTCTCAATTTCAAAACCTTCAGCCACATGTATCAGCCGATTTTGACCAAATTACATAGAGAGAATATGACAATTTCGTGCAGCCACGAAAATCAGTCACTTTGCCATTTTGTTAAAAACTTGTCTTCTATTTAAATATAGACATGAGAGGTCTTGAGCCGGTTGATCCCCGTTCAATGTAAAATAGCTCCATGTTTTTGAATACTCCCACACAATGGTCCCTCCTGATCTGAGGTCCTACAGCATAAGAAGCTTCAAATTACGTTACCAGCGACAATAAGTTAACTGTGGTAAAACTGAACCGCATAGCTCCATACTTTTAATAGCCCCCACGCAACTTTCCTTCCCGATTTCAGGCTCTGCATCTCAAATTTTGTATGACACGTTTTAAGCGACAAATAATTAACTCCGGACAGAGCTTCTTAATCCTCTGAATAGCAAATTGGTGTAGCTATACTAAAAAGTCTAAAAGTCGACGATTTCAGACTCTGCATCTCAAATTTTGTATGGCACGTTTTAAGCGACAAATAAAGAACTCTAGGCAGAGGTTCTTAATCCACTGAATAGCATATTGGTGTATGTATACTAAAAAGTCTAAAAGTCGACTTTTGAATTTTTGTAATAGTCAAAAAGTCAACTTTCAGTCTTAAGTAGATAACCCTAGGCTGCGACTTTCTGTCTCTAATAAATTCTACATATAACTGGCGCCCTCACATATGTTTTACGAACGTTTCAAACTAGGCAGAAGGGACGGTTCTGCAATGTACTCGAACAGAGTGCGTATTTGACCGTGTCGATGCTTGATGGTAATGTCTAGGGCTACGAGGACCATCCTGTCTTTCGGCTTGTTCTGATTAAGACCGCGACTTATACGAATGATGTTGACGTGTACAGCAGTTGTTGTACTGTACTACTTGCCATGCTGATGAACAGCACATGGTCATAAAAGCAATTGTCAAACCTGCTTCAGGCTGCCGTCAGGATACATGACGTAATACAATTTTTATATGAAATAATTAAAAAATAAGGGAGTTTCAGAGATCTCAGTTCGATAGAATAAGTGTGGTCGTTTCCTTGCAAATTTTTTACAAATTTGTGCAAATTTTTACTGGATCGTGTTCGTTTACACAAAAAGTCCAGTAAATGAGAGCCAGAGAGAGAAAATGTTGTCAGTTCGATGTTAGAGAGTTTGCAAATTTTGGTTTGAGCAATTTTAGCCAACCAAAATTTGCAAAATAGAACAGATGTTTGAAATCAGCTGTTTTATGAATGTAAAAATAAATGTACAAAGAATAGGTAAGTGGAAATTGGAATATTATTTTATTTTATTTAATATATACGCATATGTCCACTGAAAGTAGAAAGAAAAAAAGTTTTCCTTTGCTCATTTTTTTATTACCAATCTTAACACTTTCAAGTTCAAAATAAAATGAAATGTAATGTAAACAGTAAACAAAATCAGCTGTTCCATTGCAAATTTTTACAGGAAGCTGTTCGTTTACTTTTCTTGCAAATGTTAATAAAGAGATCAAAATTGGCCTTACGCTCTCAATAGTAGAAACTTGCAAATTTTTACTGGGAAAGTAAACGAACACATTTAATGTTTGGCAAACCATTAGCAAACCTATATGTGACGCGCAAAATAGAAAGGGACCTAAGGGTAAAAACCAGTTTTGAAGATTTAAATACGTGTATCTTTGGTGTACCATCACTTTCATAAAACGTGCATATCTCTGGGAGGGAACACTTTAGGGGCATGGGATCGGTCTCATCCAAAGCTCAGATGTTGTCCACATCAAAAAAAAAAAGTAAAAATTGATTTTTTTTTACCCTTAGGTCCATTTCTCTATGCGCTGTCAAATTCTTGGTATAACAACTTAAAACAGCACGTACAAGATTAAAATGCTTAAAACTTGCCCTGTGCCTACTAAGCTTGTTGTGTAAACCTTTGTAGTGCATTAGCTAAAGTATATGCATTAAAGGGTTTTGACTGCGAAAATCTTCTGTTAGATTCGGTTTACTGTGTGACACCCATACTCGTACAGTTCGTTGCAGTTAAGATGCAGGCTAATACACATAGATCTAAGATTCACCACCTGTAAAAATCGTCAACCTATATATATTGACAACCAGTAGAAGAGATATTTTTTAGGAGAGCAGAACTGTAAATTGGAATAAGAATTGGGTTACATAATTTCAAACTAAAATTAACAAAACTAACTGAGCACATTTGGGAATAGGCGTTGGCAAATCTGCCCAATTTGTAGCAGACAGCGATTTTGAAAGTAGTCATAGTAATACCCTAGACAGACTAATGCAAATTAAAATTTTATGGTGATTGGTTGTACATGGTACAGTATGTTTCATACAATATAAATTTAATTAACCTAAATAAATGCATTACACTTATTTGACGCGCACAATAGAAGAGACCTAAGGTTAAAAACCAGTTTTGTTCAGGAGAGCCATTTTAAAGATTAGGTCCCTTTCTATTTGCGCTTAGAATCGTCGACTTAACTTTCATAAAACGCGCATATCTCTGGGAGGGAACACTTTTGGGGCATGGGATTGGTCTCATGCGATGCTCAGATGTTGTCCACATCATAAAAAAGAAAAAATGAAAATTGATTTTTACCCTTAGGTCCCTTTCTCTATGCGCTATCACTTATGAGTAAGCACAAGCATATTATAACACATAACATCTCCACTTTACAATTTGAAATGGAGCTATCACAAATCTAGCCTTTTTGGCTGTCTCACAACCTTACCTCTTTGTGTTACATATTATTCAAGTTGATTTTTATTATGGGGATTTACATTTTATTCAACAATATCTTCACCCTTTTCAACGCCCCTTCATATTTATCAATAACCTCATCATCAATATTAATTTGTTGGTTTACATTGTTCTCAGTAGTTTTCCAAATGTGCTCCTGGTTTCTTCTAAAAAGTGATGATCCATTGTTATCTTACACTACGAATGATCTTGGTTCTTTACAAACTTCTACAATCCTTTCAGGAAACTAAACGCTTGTAGGAGTTCTTATAAATATAACTTTATCTTCCTCATTCACAATTTAAGTTTTTTCGATTTCCTGTTATAATACTCAGAGCATTTCATTAAATTTCACTGCACTATGTATTTATATTCCGTATCATTCACCAACTTTGGTTTAAAGTTAGCGACAACTGCTTTAGGTACATATGTACGCAATGATCGAGACATTAAAAATTCTGCTGGGCGTGGCAAATAACCCTTACGTGTAGTTCTGTAATGTAATAATGCTACGTATAGATCTGACCTACTATCTAATGATTTATTTAACATTTTTTTTAATTGTTTGGACTGTCCCTTGACAAAAAGTTTTAAATTCTTTGGAATTAAATGGCGGTCCGTTGTCAGATATAAAAAATACCAGGTATACCATGTCTTGCAAAAATCGACTTTAATCTTGCAATTACATGTGAACTACTATACCCACTATTAAGCAGTTCAATCTCCACATATTTCGAACAATAGTCTACGACTAAAAGGTACATTTTCCCCTTAAACTCAAAAAAGTCACAACCAAGTTTGTACCATGGTAAATCAATGATTTCGTTTGACATTAGTTCCGGTCTTGTATTTGAGATATGGTATCTTAAACAAATTTCTCAAATTAACACCACATTCTCATCTCATTAAAAATATTTGGCCAAAAAAACAGACTGCCGCGCCAGGTTCTGACATCTTAAGACTCCCATGTGACTCTCATGGATTTTATTTAGAATAATTTTGCGTAGACTTCTAGGAATAATATTTTGATGATTCTTCAGCAAAATATTATTTAAAACAAGTATTTCATCCTTTACCTTATAATATGGTAAAACGTCCTGTTCAATATCCTTTCTATTTTTTGGCCAGCCATTTTGTACATATTTTAAAATTTTTGAAAATGTTTCATCTTTCATACTGTGTTCCTTAACCAGTTCAATATTTGTGAATGGAATGGGCATGTGAGATGCAATGAAATTACAGTGGAGCGATATTTCTTTATCAAAATATGACAGAGCTGAATCTATAAGTGGAGCTCTAGAAAGTGTATCAACTATTTTTAATTTATTCCCAGGTCTATAAGTGACAGATAAATCATAACATTGCAAGGGCAACATAAAACGCTGAAGTCTAGGCAGTATTTTATAAAACGATTTACTAAAAAGACACTAATGGCTTGTGGTCTGTTTCAATCGTTACCTTAGATCCATAAACGTACTGATGAAATCTGGTACAACCAAATAGTATAGCAAAAAGCTCCTTTTCAATATGTGTCTGTCAAAGACACAGATGCATACGCAATTGGATGTCTCTCATGTAAAATTGCTGCTCCAAGAGCAAATTTCGAGGCATCCACGGTTAAAATCAATTCTTTAGTTGGATCGAAATATGTTAGCACTGAAGTCATTGTTACCATGTACTGACATCCAGTGCCATAGAATATAAAAGAGGTCCCTCAAATGTTTATTCTTTACAGATAAATGTTCAATAAATGGTTCTAGGTAATTTAGGTTTACTGAGAGAACTATCGAGTTTACCCACTCCGTTGGCTGATATACAGCCTCAAATACATACAATTTCAACATTCTGTCTAACTCTTTTCTTAAGCCATCATGTAGTTTAAAAGGAATTCTACGGGGAGGTTCCACCACTGGTACTGCGTTCTATCTAAGCATTAAATTGCATTCGTTATGCAGAGACCAAGACTACTTAACAGATCTGAATATTTTTTAATTATATTATATTATGCTAACAATAAAAAATGTTGTTTTATAAGATGTATTTTTATAGCAAACTTTTAAGTCTGCAATTCCTACTACTGAAATTTTTTCTCCACTAAACGTAAAAATTCTACATTGAGATTGTCTTAAATTATTTTTTATATTTAAAAACTCGGCAATCTCCTCTGACATGTTAGCCTGAGCTCCAGTATCAACTTGGCACATGATCTTACGATTCTCTACCATTACCTCAACATTCCATTTCTTTGTGTTTAGGGAATCTTGTTAACTGCGCCTGTAAACAAGTCATCGTCTTCTTCCTCCTCCTCTTTAGCTTACAATTGCTTTACAAATTTTGTTTTCAAAAAACTCTCACGACATTAACAATACCTTCTTTTTCTCCATCTTGTTCCAGCATTGCTGCGTCTTGCTTTGCAAATACATACCATATTTTTGGCAAAACCAACAGCTTTTTCCAAAGCAATATTTCCTTCGGTAAGCAATCTTTCCTTTATGTTTGCCATCTTATGTGACAGACCACATATAAAAATACCTCGTACCAAATCGTTTCGCAAATCTTTAAACTCACAGTTCAAACTGTAGTTTTTAAGAATAAGTTATTTAATTAGCACTTAAATTTAAGTAATTTAAGTGTTTGCAAGTAAAAATTTATGCCGTTCCATAACAATATTAACCTGCGGTGTAAAATGTGACGCCATCTTTTTCACCAAATTATCGTATTTCACCGTATCGACAACCATGTCAAAAGAGTTGAAGATTTTCAAGGAATAGCTTTCAAGGGGCGGTACGAACTAAGTCCCCAATGAACTAAGTCCCCAAAACGAAAATGAACTAACCCCCCAAAATTGGGGATTTATTTCATAATGAAATAAATCCCCAATTTAGAAAATGAAATAAACCCCCAATGAAATGAAATAAATCCCCAAAATAAAAATGAACTAACTCCCCATTTTCTGGGTAGTTAGTTCATAATGAATTTATTCCGCATTTTTAAAATGAAATAAGTCCCCATTTTTTTGATATATTTTATTAATATATTTTAACTGGGCAACAGGCACATATTCGATAATAACAAATTAAAAAAAAACAGTTCATATTAATATCTATCTAATTACGAGAAAAAAAAACTTAAACATATACTTGCATGGTGTCTTCCACTATTTGGCGGCAATATGGGCAACAATAATTTTGCAAACCTTTTGAAATTGAATCTGCCTGTAGTTTGAGAATGCAGTCATCGCAAATCTTTAGATGTTTGCAAGGAAGAAGGACAATGTTTGCAGTCTTAGCTTGACAAATAATGCATTCGGTGTCATTGTTGCGAGTTGGTTGTTCTTCAAGTTCTTCTGGCATTTCATCTTCGGATGACTCTTCAAAAATATTCAGCTTTGGGACCATATCCACACATATTTCATTTTTTTCATAAACCATTCGTGAAAGAAATGTGGCCACTGTTATTTTTCCTTCATCCAGAAGTAAAGTTGCCTCCCTAATTTTATTGTTCTTTTCCACACTGTCCTTTCTTTTCTTTTTCGCTAGGGATCCTCCACTTTCGCATTATATGGAAAAACGTCTGCTTTTGAAAAATACTTCTTCTTGAATTATGCGGACGAATTTAAAGAAGTGCCCATTTTTTCCAGCTGACCGACCAAGAATGCCATTATAAGCCTCGACGGCAGAGGTCGTTCTAGTAACCTGTTTATGCACTGAGAAATTTTTGCAGCCAATCTAATAAATGAAATGCATGCATTTTAAGATTATTAAAAAAAAATTTATACTATATATTACTACCTTGTTAATCCATTGGCTTTCAAAATACTTTAAAAATGGGAAAAATAAGCCATCGCTATCCATCAAAAATATTTGCGATTTTATTTCATTAAATGAACACCGTATTAAGTCTGCTGGTAATAACGGAAGGGCCAGAATTTTATGGTAAAGCAGGGACGCACTCTTTGATGATCTTATGTACTCCAATAACGTTTTATGCTTACACATATTCCGTCTAACAGCCTGGCAAAAATGGAACCTGAAAAAAATTAATATATAGTAAATTTAGTTGCCAATACTTTTAATACTTTTGTTTAACGAATTTAATTTATCATAACGTATTCCACTCAAACGGAATAGCTATTTATGCACCAGCATTTTATAGTTAATAAATTAATAGTTTTGGAGTCGAAAAAAATTTACACCAAAAAAAATTTTTTTCGACTCCAAAACTTTTTTCAGGTTCCATTTTTGCCAGGCTGTTAGACGGAATTTAAATTCTCGGAAAAAACTTAAAATAATTTCACATTTTTAATATATACATACGTACCAGCATCCAACTATCTTTGCTCGAGGAAAAACCAAGTTAACAGCTTTTCGTAATCCTTGTTCATAATCGGTTATGAATGTTGATGGATCTGAATCAAATATATTTTCTTTAAAATATATTAGCAATTTATTATAAATTTCATTGGTTTTTTTATCCATCAATACAAAAAAGACAGGAAAAATCTGAAAAATAAAAAAGTGTGAATACTACAGTTATGGATAATATAATAGCAATTTTATTACCTCTTCAAAATACTCTATATAAATAACTAAAAGCTGTTTAAAGCATCCGTGCGGAACAGTTTTAAATGTTGCGTCCACTAGGTAAGTTCTTCTTGCGGGTGGAATATTTTCCTTTATCAATTCAATTGTTTTCAATGATGAAAACAAACAGAACGAAAAATTGTCTTCTATAATGCACGAAGTAAAGAAGTACCTTGGGTTTGAGTCATCTTTTGTTAATCCAAAATCTGACCAAACATTTTCCAGGTTAAAGGCTTCTATCACTTTGAGCGCATTTGTTGGGGATGTTACCAAATTTTTGCAATCCCCTTTGTATTTTCGCAAACTCAATGTTTTTCGTTTCATCCTGATTGCTGAATTAAAATGTTAGTAAAAATTTAAAATTTTATCACTTTTTTACTTACCTTTCACAAGTCCTGCGAAATGCTCTTCTAATAGAACTTAAATTTGTCTTACTGCCTCCTAGAATCCCTGACATGTCCACACAATCCTTCTTAATTGTAGTTAAAGCCTTTAACTCTTTGTAGGCTTCCTCCTCATTTTCGTGGTTATGCTCCACAAATTTTTTTGCTGGAACCAAATTTCCATCAGGAAGTAGATTCATCCTAGCTTTGCAAGTTTTTTTTCGGCATTCATATTTAATTACATTTTTATACGTAGACTTTTTCATATATATCATTTTTTGATCGAAATGGTACAAAAGCTCACTATTTCTGCGATTTCCAGAGATAATTTCAAAACTCATCTTGTTTTTTTACTTTTAATGTTCACTCCACGACGTAATAGCACAAACTAATTATTTTTTTCAATGAATACACTATGTTCACAATCAAAGAAGAGAATGCGTACAGAAATTGTAACGGTTCTTATAATGGAATTTTTAATAACTTTGGTATTTAGTGAAAATGAACTAACGCCCCAAAAATAATTTTGGGGATTTATTTCGTTCCTTGGAATTGGGGAGTTGGTTCATTATGAACTAACTCCCTAAATTTGAAACTGAAATAAATCCCCAAATAATGAACTAAGTCCCCAAAAATCGATGTTGTTTCCTCCTGTATAATATTTTGGGGGGTTAGTTCATTTTCGTTTTGGGGACTTAGTTCATTGGGGACTTAGTTCGTACCGCCCTTTCAAGGTGATGTAACAGCAATGCCACCTTGTGTGAAAATAATCTTGCAACTGATTATACAAAAAACACTTCTGACACCATGTGTATTACTTATAATATAATGACTTCTGTTCTATTTCAGATGACAAGCAACTACCATTCTTTATCGTAGTTACATAGTTTATCATCTAGTTGGATGTATGTACATGTTACAGAATGTTTCATACAATATAAATTTACTTAACCTAAATAAATGCATTACGCTTATGAGTAAGCACAAGCATATTATAATACATAACAAAACTTACCTGTTTTATCACATACTTCAGTAGCTCCATTAGCTTTGTGCTTACTATTTATATGATTTTGTTGGGTGTTAAAAACTTTTTTGTTTTCCATAATCTGTAAATATAAAATATATTTATGTTGTTGGTTGTGTGTTGTTCACCTTTATTTTATATATTTTTTTGGTCTGAATTTTCTGGCTCGAGGTTTGGTCGCAAAAAAACCTGATGCGAAAAAGTTTAATGTTTTGTTTTAAATTTAATATTCTCCGTAAAGGTGAATCGTCGAAGACGATCGACACATTGGAAATAAATAAAAAACAAATTACCGGATAACACCAACACCTGGTTTTTGAATTTGTTAATGACCTCGGTCTAGACAATTCAGATCAAAAAATATATTTATATTTATGTATAAAACCGATGAGACGATTCTAAAAATAATTATAAATATGCACGACAAAATCCTTTCTTATGTTCGCATTAGCCACATAGGTACATTCCATAACAACTTATGTAAGACTAGAGTTCTCCTGGAATATCAGATATTTAATCTTACCAAACAAAATTCTTTCGTTATCTCGAGTATTTTTAACGGCGATTTACTTCAAAATTTCTTAATGGAAAAACATAAAAACTATGTGTATTTTTTAATAGATTTTGTAATTCGCAGGAGTTTTCAATTATTTTTTTAAAGTCGCAGCAAACATTAAAATTTTTGTAGCAATGTTTCCAAACGTTTAAAGGCCTATGTGGAAACACATTTGCTTGTGTGCAAACATAAATATGTTAATTCAAATTACATTTCATGCAATGAAACACTTTCACAAATACACACCAATGTTGTTTTCTTTTTAAATGCGATCTGTTCTACAACGTCTTATCACTTAAACGATAACTACTCCGAGAAAAAAATATATATATGCAAACAGTATATTTGTTGGGAACGTGCTACAAACATATATTTGTTTGTATACTAGCATACTAGTTTTACACAAACAACTTCTAGCATATTTTAATATCATTTGTTTATGGATCAATATAAATTCTGTGTTAAAAATGTTAGAAAAATCGTTTAACTTATAAGCAGAAAGCATTTAGAAAAAAGAACATTGGTGAGTATAAGCAGAAGTGTTTCAGTACATAAAATTGAGTTTGAATTAAATTGTAAGGATTAATAAAAAAAATTGATGATTTAAAAAAAAATTATTTATTTAGTATCAGGCAGAAAATATTGTTTTATGTTTGTACATTTATTAATGCCCTAATTTCAACAAGTATGTAGATATTTATACCTGTTAAGATTTCTGCAAACACATAAAGTTTTGCACACAAGCACAGGAATATTTGAGAACATTTCTGCAAATATATTAATGTTTAGGTGTAAACAAATATATGTTTTTACATAAACAAATGAATTTTTAGGAAACATTGCTACAAACATATTTATGGTTATGGTGACCCAAATATATATATATATATATATATATATATATATATATATATATATATATATATATATATATATATATATATATATATATATATATATATATATATATATATATATATATATATATATATATATATATATATATATATATATATATATATATATATATATATATATATATATATATATATATATATATGCAAGCTCAAACATATTTTTAACACATTTTATTTTCCTACGTGTAGCAACTATATAAATTCTGTTTTAAAAATGGTCTTACATTTACTAACACAGAATTTATGTTATTCCGCAAACATTTGATATTTCAATATGTTAGAATATATTCCCAGACATATAATATATTCGTGTAAACCAATTTTGCTGCAATAAAAACTCAAATATGTTTTAGCATTTCTCAAACATGTATAAGTATATGTTTGCATGCAAACATAGGTTTAACATTTTTTTCTCCGTGCAGCTAGTGTCCAATAGCAGCTAGTGTTATGAAGGCATTTTATACTGACGGCCTTCAAACCAGTCTGTTATGCAAACGGCGTTGTGATACTGCTAAGGGGTAGGCATCCCAACCTCTTATTGAAGAGAGAGCTTAACAAAAAGGCGCAACGGATTAAACATAACCCTGATGAAACAGATATGTGCCTAATTAAAAGAAAACAGATATATAATGAACCCAGCTTCCAGGACAGAAACATCAGTATATAAAGTATACTCGTAAGAGGATCAAAACTATAAAGGCATCATCATAAACAAGAAACTGACGTCGAAGCACTGCATCAACATTAGAACATAAAAGGCCCAAAGATGTTGGTCATCATGTAGAAGATCAATAGGATCAAAATAGGGCATAAGAGTTAAATCAAAACAAAAAAAAATATAAACCACACGAGAACTTCAGGGGTTTGCTTATTTGGCGAACCAGCGAATTAAAATTAGATTTCATGTTCTATTAAAGAGGTTTTTTTAATGGCTAGCGTCAACTGGAAAAGGTAGATCTATGCATCAATGGAAAAGGTTATAGGCAACATTTTACATAATCAATTTTATGAACAGGTTTGGATATTATATAGAACTGATAAAAGTAATTTAACTATCTTTATGATTTTTTTTTTCAAAAAATAAGTGTCAATTTTTACCCTATAACTCGTTATCTTACGATCGCTTTGACTTACCAAAAGCAATTTAAAAGAAAAAAACATTTTTTTCAAGAGATATTCGTTTTTGTAGCGGTTTTCGCCTAATCTTTGAAAAACATCGCCTAATCTTTGAAAAACATTGTATTATAGCCCATCAACATATTGCGATAGTTTTTTACTTACCATCAACAAAAAATTTTAAAACTTTACTTATTTTTTATCTTGTAAAATTATCTTTCGGCCTGAGGTCATTTACTTAAACTCGTTGTTTTATGTATTGTTTATTTTTATTTTTCCCAATATTTCGATTGACTTCGTCATCATATTCATATTACATTCAATAAACAAAATATTAACACAATATTTGAAAAATAATTACATGAGAAACAATGCCGTCCGTCTAATTATCGCTGTCAACTGATTTTTGCTCCTAGCCTGCGTCTGTGCTTATGCACCACATTTCTATATACGTGTGTGATCCCATCTGTGTCCGTTTTGTAATTAATTCTCCTCTCATTAGGTACGTTAATAATCATAAGCATTTCGAGACTATATCTTCTTCTATAATTTCTCTCTTGCGCTACAATTTTTACGTCGATAAAGTAAGGCTTATGTTCAGTCAATGTACAGTGGGCCGCAAGTGTGGTCTTTTGTTCTAATGGCCTATTTACGTCTTTTAGGTCAGATTTGCGGGACGAAATTCATGTCTTAAGTTTAGATTTAGTAGTGTCGACATAAACCTTTTGGCATATGTCGGACTTGTCACCTTAACACTTTATTTGGTATACAACGCCGAATTTATCTTCGTTATTTATTCAAGATTTTGTCCTGCTAAATAAACTGTTTACGTGCTGTGTGTCTTTAATGCATGTCGATATTTATATAAGTATGTTGGAATGGCTAAGCTATTCTGAAAAAGCCGGTAAATATGTTGTTGGTTTATATATTTTTGTTACAGGTTCTGCGACGACAGCTGAGTAATTGGATTTTGATTTCCTTTTGTTTAGAAGGTCCGTGATAGTTTTGGGTAGGAAGTCATTTTGCCTTAAAATAGTTTACTAAATTATGTTTGTGAAATTCTATGTCACTTATATCTAAAATTCTATTGATGAAGTTAGTCGTTGTGTTAATAGGATCATCTAGGATGCTTTGAACCTAAGTTAATAAGTCGGCCTGAAGCTGTAGGTTTTTGGTACCAATCTATTTTTAGTTGTTGTTGTAACAACAATATATTTATTTTAAAGTCTTGTTCGTCTATGGGGGATCTGCTTCGATATCCAAGTGGAGGAAACGCGCCATTTGAACTGGATACGTTCACAGAGACCAGGGGGTCAGCTGAGTGGGCTTGGCCGGACAATTGAAGAGGAGCCGCACATCATATGGCCCTTGATGGCAGGCGGGACAGATGTCCGGAAAGCTAGCATCAATTCGCGCCCAGTACGAATTGAGGTGGCTGCACCATCCAGATCTCAGCTGCGATAGAACTACGCGCGTCTGTCGAGGTAGTACCTTCTCCCCAGGTTAAATCTCCGGGGGGATGTTCTCCTAGCACTACATTCACACGGTAGCTGGATACTGCTGCTGCGACTTCATCGGCGTGAATGTTGTTCAGACCTGCCTGATAGTTTCGATGATCTAAAGGTTCTCTCTTATACCGCTGGACTTCTCTCTCTCTCGATCATGAAGATCGTACCTGATCTGCCTGGGCGGAGGCATCCTGTTCAAGAGATGGTGGTTAGGATGACTGCTGCGAAAACACCCTAGCAGGTATTGCTTAGACAACAGGAAATTGTGGCTGCGCACGGTAAGGACCTTCGTCTCTTCATGTAGATGGTCCTCAGAAGACATAAGAAGACACCCTGTTGATGTTCTGAGGGCGGCATTCTTGCAAGTCTGAATTTTCTTCCACTGCGTCGTACTCACGTTCGCCGACCATACAGGTGCTGCGCAGTTTGCTACAGACCGACCTATCGCTTTGTAAGAGGTCAACAAGGTTTCTTTGTCGGCTCCCAAGTACTGCCGGCGAGTGACTTGAGGACCTTGTTCCTACTTTTGAGTTTATCGCAGATAGCTGTAGCATGTGCAGAGGATCTAAAAAGGCTGTCCAATGTGACCCCAAGGATTTTGGGGTATTTGGTAGTCGGGATGTTGACGTCATCGACTTTATCATTGAGTGACAACAGCACCTCTGCGGTTCATGCAGTAAACAGTGTGGCTGATGATTTGGAGGCGAATATTTTCATATTCCTCGCAGTTAATAATCGTGCTAAGTCAGTGAGGTAACAGCTGATTATCTCGCAAATGTCATCCACTTTAGGTCCTGACGCCAGAATTGTGCAATCGTCAGCGTACGACACAATTTCAACGCCGTCTGGTGGTGCAGGAAGTTTAGAGAGGATATAACTCCACCCTGGGGAACTCGTTGTTTAACTCTACATATAGTTTACGACCCAACGTTTCAAACTGGGCGGAAGGGACGTTTCTTCAATGCCCTCGGACAGAGTGGCATAATTGAACGTGTCTTATTTTAGAAGTTGGCCTTGTCGACAATATAACTCGTATTGAACCTTTTTCCGTCCTGTTTCATCAATTTTCCGTCCTGTTCCATCTCCATTGTAATCTGTTTTTATCTGATAAATGAGTTTAGTACATCAAGAGTATTTTAATTCTTTTTTCTTAAAAATTCCAAAGAGATCGTCCACATATTTCGTTAATAATTTTGGTTTGTATGTCATCTTGTCTAGTGAGGTGTCTAGAAGCTCTTCCATAACTATGTCGGCTATTACTTGGGATGCCAATACAGTTTACAATGGAGATGGAACAGGACGGAAAATTACCATATTTAGATTCAATACAAGTTAGTTTGTCGACAAGGTCGACTACTAAAATCAGATTGGTGCCAAAAACCTACAGCTTCAGGCGACATAAAGTTTCATGAACATAATTTAGTAAAAATTAGAACTATTTTAAGGCAAAATGACTTCCTACACAAAACTATCACGGACCTACTAAACAAAAGGAAATCAAAACCCAATTCCTCAGCTGTCGTCGCAGAACCTGTAACAAAAATATATAAACCAACAACATATATACCGGGTTTTTTAGAAAGGCTTAGCCATTCCAACATATATAAAAGACAAATATCAACATGCATTAAAGACACATAGTACGTAAACAGTTTATGTAGCAGGACAAAATCTCGAATAAATAACAAAGATAAATTAGACGTTGTATACCAAATAAAGTGCAATGGAGACAAGTCCGACATATGCCAAAAGGTATATGTCGGCACTACTAAAACTAAACTTAAGACAAGAATTTCGTCCCACAAATCTGACCTAAAAGCCGTAAATAGGTCATTAGAACAAAAGACAGCACTTGCGGCCCACTATACATTGACTAACCATAAGCCTGACTTTATCGACGTAAAAATTGTAGTGCAAGAGAGAAATTATAGAAGATATAGTCTCGAAATGCTTAACATTATTAACGTACCTAATGAGAGGAGAAATAATTTTTTTTTGATATGGACAACATCTGAGCATCGAATGAGACCGATCCCATGCCCCAAAAGTGTTCCTTCCTAGAGATATGCGCGTTTTATAAAAGTGAAGTCGACGATTCTAAGCGCAAATAGAAAGGGGCCTAATCTTTAAAATGGCTCTCCTGAACAAAACTGGGGTTTAACCTTAGGTCCCTTTCTATTTTGCGCGTCACAAATAGAAATGTGGTGCATAAGCACAGACGCAAGCTAGGAACAAAAATCAATTGACAGCGATAATTAGACGGACGACATTATGTTCTTAATATAATTATTTTTAAAATATTGTGTTAATGTTTTGTTTATTGAGTGTAATAATGTTTTGTATTTTATCAGTGTTACAACCCCTGAAAATGATTGCCGAAGTCAATCGAAATATTGGGAAAAATAAAAACTAAACTTTACATAGAACAACGAGTTTAAATAAATACCTCAAGCCGAAAAATTATTATTTTTTTTCAATACGGCTCATTTTAAATTTCTCAGTTTGACAAAGTTTAAAAAAAAACATCTGATTGATTTCTTATACCTTCCATAGTAGGACAGATGGCATATTCACTTTGTCAATCAGATCGAAGTACTGATCGAACCCCATAAAATATCTATTTTGAATCGTTGTAAAATTCTAAGACGATCTATCCATGTCCGTTTGCTTGTCTGTGAAAAGCAAACTACAGGTCGCACTATTGAAGACAAGTCGCTGAAATTTTGCAGAAATATGCATTAATGGACTGAAACGGTTGTTATTGAAAGTTGTGAAATCGGTCAAGAGGTAAACATTTTCCCCACGCAAGGACTAGACCCCTAAAAAAATCAACAATCCTTAACTTAAAACCACCAAATCTCTTAAACTATTAGAGATATGACGTGATATTTGGAACTTATGTTGGTGGTATGGATCGAAACACGTTCTGGGGGAAATTTTAACAGAATGAAATCAATGACTACAAACATGTACTAACACTAAGCACACACAACACTGATCGTAAAAAATATCTCATAGAGATATGACGATGATATTTGAAACATATTTTGTTGTCATTGATCGAAACAATTCTTGGAAAAAAGTAGGCTGTGATGGCTAAAGATGACATGCTTGGTTGAAATACAGGAAGTTCTACATAAGCAGTCATATAGATTCTTATCATCTTATATCTAATGACATAGATATTGGCAATACCGTTTAAAATTTTAATTTCCCCTTAGAACAGGCGGAAAGAAAAAAACGCTACAAAATATTTGAATACGTACTAACACTAATAAGGAAATATAGCTCCATGTAAATGGGAAGAAGAGGAGAAAGTCAGTGGTTACGCAAACCACCTGGACCAGGTATTTCGGCCAAATCCTGCAAGTCGATTCCTTCCTACAGACGAAAACAATCTTGTAAATCTTAAATGATCATGAAACTTTCTTTTATTGTCGTGAAGTTCCTGCCTAGAGTATTTAATTCAATTTTGACACTACTTTCCTAAAACGTGAAAAATCAATCCCTTCCTAGCATACACCGAGCAGTTTACTTTCCTGCGTATCCAAAAAAAGAAAAGGTTATCCCCTCAAATTAAACCATTTCTTCCGGGAATGTCACAATAACAAGCAAATAGACATAATCAATAGAAAAATATTTTAACGGCGCTAGTATTGCTGCGACGTGTTTCTGGATGTTACTAAAGCATTTAACAAAGTCTGATGTTTTGGTTTGATCAGCACAATTTGTAAATACTTACCGGCGAATACGCAAGTTTTGTTAGAAACTTGCAGATTCAGAGTCAAATGTGCACGCAGAGAAAAAACATGGTTACTACATGGTTACTACATGGTCACGGCAATAATAATATGTTTTCCGCAATAAAAGTATGTTCGTCGCAACCATAGCATTGTTAACTGAATTTATTTTTGACAATAGTATAATTGCTGCAATATTAATATTGTTGAAATGTAACAATAGTATTATTGCCAAATTTAAAAATGAAAATATGGTTATAGCAACAATATTAATATGGTTGGTGCGACAAAAGTATTGTGTTTGGCGTTTTATGTTAACAATAATATGATTACGGCATTCATACTGTATGATTGTAATTTTTCTTCATTTAAATATGCTTTAAATATACAAGCTGCTTTGGCTTTGTTTAACTGATTTTTTTTTAATAAAAACGCTTACGTTCATTTAAACTTATTTTTTCTACTGTGAAATAAATCAATCCTATTATTTTGAATTTAATGTATTTTTGAAAAATTTTCATAGTTCAAATCTATTTGTAACCACTTGAACCAATTCTAATAAATAATATTGTCGACAACTTAAACAAATTCTAATAAATTATATTGGGGATCATAGTATAATTGTGTGTGATAATACTATGGTTGTAGGGATCATAACATGGTTGCGTGTGAATCATACTATGGTTTAGAGGATCATACTATGGTTGTATATGAAACATACTATGGTTGTAAGGATCATACTATGGTTGTGGAGATCATAGTATGGTTGAGTGTGAATAATACTATGGTTGTGGGGATCATAATATGGTTATGTGTGAGTCGTATTATTGTTGTGAGGATCATAGTATGGTTGTATTTGAATCATACTATTGTTGTGAGGATCATAATATTGTTGTACCACAACCATATACCCAACAATAGTATTATCCTCTTCGAATATTGTCACCACAACCATACTTTTTTTCTGCGTGTGGGCAATATATTACCGACGACTGCGAAATACTTGTGGGGAAAAGCTTGTGTCTCACAGGGTAGTGTCCTGGGGCCTACCCCTGTGTTCGCCGCAGATATACCTACAAGCTCCAACGTACTAAAGTCTGCTTTTGCCGACAATACTGCTATAATAAGCTTACACAAAAAGCTCTATATAGAACCCAAGAACCTAGATGTTCATCTAAGACTAGTGGAATCATGGCTATCTGACTGGAGGATAAAGGTCGAGACTAAATGCACACATGCAATTTTCACACTGAATTTCAGCACAACGATACAATGCAATACGATTCCAAAACAGAAGCTAGAACGACACGGCAACATATAAGCTAGGCGGTTACTATGTACTCCAAGCACGTCAAGACTTTGGAGGTAATCTCTCGTTTCAGCTTATTGCGAACGCACAATTTCAAAAGAATTTGTAAACTTCCCCATTCTACGTCACGAGGTTTAAACCAATCGCGGTTAAATACTCAAGTGATAGCGGTCAATGCTCTCTTTAGTGATCCTTACAACACTCAACGAACAAACCCCAAATGTTTGACTCAGACCCCATAACCTCTATTTCACGAGGCTTAAACAAATTCTGGTTTAAAATTCTCAGTTATGTGAACACCCAAAACCCAACAAATAGTACGTACAATACAGTATGAGTACATAAGAATAAAATCAAATCTACCCATCTAGAGTAACCCATTATAAAAAAGTACAGTTCTCCATTTTACAAGTCTAGAGTTTTTCACTCTACAAAAAAATATATTGCGAACACGTTGGTAAATGAATGAGAATGTACCATAGACTTTTATCACGCGGCCTAAGCCAAATTAAGCTTAAAGTTCTCAAGCGTGTGATATACACTTTTACTTGAATGTTAGAAAATTTACTCAGTACAAGAAAATTTTCCTTATTTTAAGGACAAAGTAAAAATGCATGTACAGTTGAGCATTGATTATGCAGGATGGTCGAGACCGGATGCGTTCCGGGTAATCGATTTTAACGGTTAATTGAGGCAATTTCATGTTTACATAAATGTTTGTTCTATTTATTCAATATGCGTACGTAATTACCTAAAAAAATCATTTAAGTGGTTTGTTTTTTTTGGCTTAACCTAAATGTTTTCTGCCAAAAACTTCTTGGGCGTGCGCATTTTTCTATAACAAACGGTATCCACTTTTCCTTTCCACAGCCCAAACTGTTTTCAGCGAAACACTCCCAAAAAAAGTTTGTTTGATCCCCATTGTAGATTTGTTCATTTGTAAGATTATCCGTTGATATGTACTCCTCCAAATCTTTCACAAAAATTGTGTCAGATACTCGTACATAATAGTCAGATGCCCTTTCTCCTTCAGCCTTGAGTTTGTGAATTCTACTATGTCTTTTTTAAAGTTGTGCAACCAGCCACGAGAATAATCACATCTCAAACCTGAACTTATATTTATTTTTGAATGGAAATATTTAGCCTTTTCCATGATCATTAAACTGGAAATTGGGGCCCCTTTAAAACATTCTTGGGAAACCATTCATGTGCTGCAAAATCAACTTTTGGATCTAGTGCACTTTTCAATGTTTTTGAAATGTTTTATAAAAGACAATAACTAAATCACTTTTTGCACAATATTTTAATATTTTGTCTTTATTTTTCACTAAGTCATAAACTGTTTGTTTTCCAATACCATATTTTTGTGATAATGTTTGAACAGAAACATTTCTTTTTAAATATTCGTGGACTAAATTATATTTTTCCTGAATCGTTAATAATTTTCTTAGCCTTTTATGTTAGAGTTGCTTACACATTTAAAGCAAATATTGCCAAAATAGATACATGTTTTGCAATTCCGGATAATTGTGGTAATCACGGTTAATCAATTGAACCAACTATACTTGAAATTGAGAATCAATTTTCCTTAAAATCATTTCCATTGCTAGAGTAAATATGTCCTATGTTCATTTAGTAAATCTGGCGTAAATTTTAGGAAAAAAATACTGCAAATTTTTCTATAAAGCTTTCTGAAGAGGGTTGTCACGGAAACGAAATCATGATGAAAGCAGTGTGCAGCGACGAAAATCAATGTAACTTTGCCATTTTGTTAAAAACTTGTCTTCTATTTAAATATAGAGGCAAGAGGTCTTGAGCCGGTTAATTCCTGTTCAATGAGAAAAAAAACAATTTAATACATTTTTACTAAAAAATATGAAAAATCCTTATATGTCGTTCAGATTCCTCCTTGATAGTAGTTTAAATTTACTTATTGTAAAACAATTGTTTTATTTATACTAGGCAACATATTTCGTTTCCATATAACATTCTTTTCTATTACTTTGTATTATGCTTTGAACAAGAGTAAAGTAAAATGCTCATACGATCGAATTAATTTTATAATACAGTTAAGTTAAAATATTTCCCTCAACCATTAAAATCTAATCTTAAATGTTCTTCGATTAAATGTTTTCTTGGGTTCGGAAAACTTTTTCTTGTAAGCTAATAAAATGATCATAAAAATTAGTAAATAGTTACTTTCTATGCAGAAGTTTTAGGATATCAGAGGAGAGAAATACTAGAAGGATGTTTCGAATAAACTCAATCTTATTCCATATATGTGACGCGCCAACTAGAAAGGGACCTAAGGTTAAAAACCAGTTTTGTTCAGGAGAGCCATTTTAAAGATTAGGTCCCTTTCTATTTGCGCTTAGAATCGTCGACTTCACTTTCATAAAACGCGCATATCTCTGGGAGAGAACACTTTTGGGGCATGGGATTCGATGCTCAGAGGTTGTCCACATCAAAAAAATGTGCTGTCACATATACAGAGCAAGAAAAAACAAACTACAGTTAAGTTCAAGCATACAAGTATAAGAATGAAAGCAATTTTCTTTTAATTTTGAGGAAAAAAAACAAAAGAATTTATCCGCCAGCGGCGCAGGTAACCAGTAACTCCAAGTGCGATCTCACGACAGTCGGTTCTATGCGCCGGATCGACCCAGAGAAGGAGTTCTTCGGCCAAGGGCTGTCAGCCTGGCACTATACGCCGCTACAACAACAAGTAACTCCAAGTAAGTTGGCAAGCTTGCTCCTCTCTACTTACATTACCGCACACGAGTATGCGAGTATATATAAGTATATATGATGTATGATGGATATGATGGAGTTTTTTTTTTGTTCGTCGCCTTTACGCTATTTGCAGAAAAAAACATACTTGCATGTACGGAAAAAGTTTCGTTATTCTTGTTGTAGCATATGATTCTTCAGGGCTGGTATGGAAAATGAGATTGATAAATTGGTACCAAACATATTTCTATTTGGATTTAAAATTATTATGTTCAATTTACAACTTTTCAATACCTAAATTGTTCCACAAAAGGGGTATTAAGTACTAATTTCTAAATATATTCTTATTAATGTTCTTTAAATTAACTATAAAAAAAAGTTTTTGAGAAACTGAAAAAGATAGCAAATGGTTCGCGGGTATACCACGGTACTTTTAAAAGATAAAAAAGTATCAGAAATAGTTTTAAAGTATCAACTTTATCATTCCTGATTGAAGCTGTTGCAGATTTTTATTTTTAAGCATCAGCCGTCATTAGAAGTTTAATAACGCAGTTTAAAACCAAGTGACAGAGACAAGGTGAAATGATTGAAAAAACGCTACTAAGTCGAAAAATAAAAAAATAAATAAAAATATATTGAAAAATTTAATAATATATATTTATAAATAACTCCTGAAAACAAACACGACATAATCTACAAATTCGTAATATTTAAAAAATTTAATATTCCATTTATTTAAAGATTAAAACCAAGCGGAAAATACTGCATCCAGCAGGGGTTTGCAAAAACTATTAAAATTTACTTTTCACAAACGTTATCATGGCGTACAAAAAAAGTTTGAAACACCGAAAAAACTTTTACGGTTAATTTATTGGTAAAAATTACTAAGATTGCGTAAAAAAATAATTAATAATAATAAAAAAAAACAGTTTGTTTGTTTCAGAATCAATAACTAACCGACTTATGCCAAGGGACTGCAGATGAGAAACTTCGAAAAGCCAATCAGTTTCAGAAAAAACGGGTGTTTAAGGCAAAATCAATTAAAAAAGCGAAGAAAATTTGTCATTTCAGAGAAAGAACTGGCCAACCAATCGGGGAAGAACAATGTTTCTGAATGTTTTCATTTTTTTATTATTATAATTATTTTTATTTCGTTAACTGAATTATTTTTTATTTAAAATCATAAAAGAAATCAGCATGATTTTGTTAATAAATATATACTAGTCATTATTAGAACCGTATAATGTGCTTCTAGTAATATGTTAGTAGCAAAATGACTTTTAAGAGGTGATGCCTCTGGTACCAACTGACTACCTTGGCATTCCATACTTAGTAGGGAAATAACTGGTGAGCAGTGATGCCTATGGTATAAATAGGCTACCTTGGCATATCTTACTCAAAAGGGAAATAACAGGTGAGCGCTGATGCCTGTGGTACCGAAAGACTACCTCCTACGACATCCCCGTGTTAAATTCACCTCTCAATTGCATTGCTGGTGGGTTGGCGGATAATAAGTACAGGTGGTTTCTGGTAAGTAGTCATATCAGCAATCATTTACTACTTACAACGACTGCTGGGAAGTAGTCAAATTAGCAATCATTCACTTCTTACAAAGACTGCTGGGTAGTTTAATATATTTTCTCAAACATTGCAACAATTTGCTTCAACAAAGCAAATGAATCAACAACGAATACAACTTCATTATTTCAAATCCTCTTCGAAGTACATACAAACATACATTTATTTGAATCTAGGCAAACATAAACTAAAATATTCTTAGCGAAAAAATTGAAATACAAAAGCAGGAAGTAGGCGTTGTTTTTATTTCGTTTTGATTTTGATGCTAATAAACACAACCAAAATATTATTTGTCAAACAATTTTGGGGTAACAACAACAGGTAAATAAAAAATAAGAGAATTTTTTCATAACAAAGCTAAAAATTAAAATTTTTGTCAAAGAGGAGCGTAGCCAGGGCTCCATAGGTGTTACGGAAATATCCAAGAAGAAATTTAAGGTTAGTGTAGTGAATTTTTAGTGAATTGATGCGCAAATTATGTGTTGTTGGTACATTCGATTGAGTCAGTTTTTTTGGTTTATCAATCAATTTCTTTTTTGTTGTTTTTAAAAACTTCCGTTGTAGCAATCCCTTGAGTCAAAAATCATTTTTGTGTCCACGAGTAATTCCCTCGTTCATAGAAGAGCTTTAAACTGATTTTGAATAGATAGAGATTCTTTAGCGATAGTTCTAAGAAATACGAGTATACATACGAAAAACAACATGTTCAAATTGTAGTAGCTTTTCTATGTTGTCGAAAATAGTCGACCCTGAAAATTAAGCAGATTTCTGAAATATCAATTGCATGTAATCTTGCTTGCATTCGATATTTCGAATTCTTGTATATTTTGAATATCAGCATTTTCAGTACAGCCCAATATATATGTTTGTGGATTTTAAGAGCTATTTACATGTTATTTCTGTTGTTGATACCATAAATAATCAAACAACTATAGATATTATTGGCGAATTCGAGCCTTATGGCGAATTGGAGCCTAATTGCGTACATGTTCAGACACATGGGATGCGGTTTTCGTTAATATAATAAATCAATACATCGTCATAATATCTCTTCTGGATTGGTTGATAGTAAAAATGAAACTTTAATCAATTAATCATTTTATATTTAACTGCATTTTTGATCAATTCGACACTAAGAAAATTTTACAAAAATAAAAATGGTATAACATGATGAATAATAGTTTTGTAAAATTTCAAAGCTTCAAATTGATCAAGAGTACAAATCGAAATTCACGTAAGATCAGCTTATTCACCTCTTGAATGAAGTCGTGGCATTTTTTGTGGAATTTACTCTTTAACTTTAATTGAGCACCTGTCAGAACGGTATTTGGTCATCACATTCGCATACCTTGGTATATGTTCGTATGACATAGTTGTCCAGACGTTACCAAGGTTGTTGTTGTTGTAACAACAATATATTTATTTTGAAGTCTTGTTCGTCTATGGGGGATCTGCTTCGATATCCAGGTGAAGGAAACGCGCCATTTGAACTGGATGCGTCCACAGAGACCTGGGGGTCAGCTGAGTGGGTTTGGCCGGACAATTGAAGAGGTGCAGTACATCATGTGGTCTCTGATGGCAGGCGGGACAGATGTCCGGAACGTTAGCATCAATTCGTGCCCGGTAAGAATTGAGGCGGCTGCACCATCCAGATCTCAGCTGCGCCAGAACCACGCGCGTCTGCCGAGGTAGTACATTCTCCTCAGGTGAAATCTCCAGGGGGATGTTCCCCTAGCACTACATTCACACGGTAGCTGGATACTGCTGCTGCGACATCATCGTCGTGAATGTTGTTCAAACCTGCCTGATAGTTTCGATGATCTAAAGGTTCTCTCTTATACCGCTGGACTTCTCTCTCTTGATTATAGAGATCTAGAGAGATCTTACCTGATCTGCCTGGGTGGAGGCATACTGTTCAAGAGATGGTGGTTAGGATGACTGCTGCAAAAACACCCTAGCAGGTATTGCTTAGACAACAGGAAATTGTGTCTGCGCACGGTAAGGACCTTCGTTTCCTCATGTAGATGGTCCTCAGAAGACATAAGAATACACCCTGTTGATGTTCTAAGGGCGGCATTCTGGCAAGTCTGAATTTTCTTCCACTGCGTCGTACTCACGTTCGCCGACCATACAGGTGCTGCGTAGTTTGCTACAGACCGACCTATCGCTTTGTAAGAGGTCAACAAGGTTTCTTTGTCGGCTCCCCAAGTACTGCCGGCAAGTGACTTGAGGACCTTGTTCCTACTTTTGAGTTTATCGCAAATAGCTGTAGCATGTGCAGATGATCTAAAAAGGGTGTCCAATGTGACCCCAAGGATTTTGGGGTAGTTGGTGGTCGAGATATTGACGTCATCGTCTTTCACATTGAGTTACAACCGCACCTCTGCGGTCCAAGCAGTAAACAGTGTGGCTGATGATTTGGAGGCGGATATTTTCATATTCCTCGCAGTGAAGAAACGTGCTAAGTCAGTGAGGAACAGTTGATTTTCTCGCAAATGTCATCCACTTTAGGTCCTGGCGCAAAAATTGTGGAATCGCCAGCGTACGACATAATTTCAACGCCGTCTGGTGGTGCAGCAATTTTAGAGAGGTAGAGGTTAAACAGAGCCGGGGATAAAACTCAACCCTGTGGAACTCCTTGTTTAACTCTACGGGGCTTCGACTTTCTGTCTCTAAATTCCACCTATAGTTTACGACCCAACTTTTCAAACTGGGCGGAAGGGACGTTTCTTCAATGTCCTCGAACAGAGTGTCATGATTGACCGTGTCGAAGGCTTTTGTAAGGTCAAGAGCCACGAGGACCGTCCTGTCGTTAGGCTTGTTCTGGTTAAGGCCGCGACTTATACGTGTGGTGATGGCGTGTAAAGCAGTTGTTGTGCTGTGCTGCTAGCGGAATCCATGCTGATGATCAGCACTAGGAAAGTGTTCGATCAGGCTGGGGAGGAGCAGTGCTTCAAGCGTCTTTGCTACTGGAGAAAGCAAGGAGATAGGCCTGTACGAATCTCATTTACTTGCGTCTTTGCCTGGCTTCAGTAGCGGGACCACTTTGCCAATTTTCCAGGCATCGGGAAATAAATGAGTGGCTAGCGACAGATTGAGCACTTTGGTCATGTGCTCTACTCCCGGGGTATCCAAGTGCTTTAACATCAGCACTGAGATTCCGTCCGGACCCAGCGCCTTTGATGACTTTGCGCTGCGGGTGACATGGGCAACTTCGCCAACGGTAAATTGTGGTGCAACGACGCAATATTCTCCTTTTCGCCTTATCACTCTCTGGGTGCTCAATAAAAAGCCGGTTAAAATAACACGCGCACCACTTCAAATCTGTCACTGTTCTATCACCGAACGTGACAGCTGTCCGATCATCCTTCCTTACAGGGTTAGAGAGTGATTTGACCCTTGTCCACAACTTACCAATTCCGGAACTCAAGTTGCACTGCTTTAAGTGGTCTAGCCATTTGTTCCGCTTATATTCGTTGACCAACCTACTGATCTCTGAGTTGAGATCCCTAATTATATTGTCAGTAGGGTTGGAGCTACGAATGTCATCACACTCGTCTGTGAGTCTTGCTGCCTCTGCTGGGAAGTTTGGTCGTACTTCAGGTATTTGACCAGCAGGGACATGAAGCAATAAACATAGATGGCGCATTCCTCTCTTCAAAAAAATTTTCTACTGCGCATGTACGTCATCAGAGCGCACAACTGCGTGTATGTTATGAAAACAGTATGAGATTTGTTGTGGTAATTAAAAAATGTTATGGTTATTTTTTATTTTGAATAAAATAAAACGAAAAATCATAGAATTTTGTTTTTTTTTATATTTAATTTATTATTTTTTTATATTTTCTTTTTCTCGAACTCGATCTGTCTATGATCTCCTGGTTTAATTTTCTTATTTTGAAATACATACGAGATCTAAAAAAAAAAGGGTTTTTACTTTTTTGTCACATTCAATATGATCTGCCTGTTGTACGTGAGACTTTATGAAGTTTTCTTTAATTAGCAAGCCTTGTCTATTGTTTTCTTCGAAAATATTTTCAAGTTCTTGCATGTGTTCCATAGTTTTTTGAGTCGGCTTTGATAGTCCGCCCTCAGACAAATGATCAACCCACGAATACGATGAAGAACATTTTTCGTTTTCTGATACGGCAATTTCTGGAACCACATCTTTTAATCTATGGCAAATATAGCCCGCGAGATTTTCTAGGCCATCGTATTGCATATCTGTCAACTCTTGCTCGACTTGTTCGTCGGTGTTTGCAGCAACATCTAAAACTGCAAATATTTTGCCTGCAATAAGAAATATTACAACACCAATAGACAAACTGTTAACAAAAATTGCATACATATTACCAGTTAGCGACTTTTCCGACATTTCTAAGTCTGGCGTATCGTCCTTTTCTAAATTTCCACCATCGGATATGATACCATCATTTCGTCCAAGAATATACGACCTTAAGCGATATTTAAATTCAATTTGATCGGGGTGATCGTGCAGACCTCCCTTGGCGCGAATCACTCCGAAAAAAATTTCTAAAACGTCCTGATTCAGGCGGTACGTTAGAATATATTTCAAATTGTATCGCGATACCATGTACACGGCTTTTTTCTGTTATTGTTACAACAATTTTTCACTGCACACCACATTTTAGTTTTTATTTTACACTATTTGTTTTTAACTTTAACGACTTTCTACCTTTCACAATATACCACGAATGTAAGATAACAAACCACAATGCCCTCTGTCTACGTCACTCAATCAGCTGAGTGAGAGCAACAGAACTAACGGACCTGCGCAATGCGTAATCTGTTCTTATTGATTCATGAGCAGGGATATGGCGAGCGGCTGCTGCGTTAATGATGGCCCGGAACTTTTTCTCGGCTACCCGAACGTCCGTCGGAATAGCTGCGGTTGGTGGCTTCTCTGAAGGCCTCCCAATCAGTCTTTTTTTGATTGAGAAACGTACGGCGTTCAGAGGTTATGAAATCGGGTGGTCTTTTTATGGAGAGAATTATGGGAAGGTGGTCCGATCCTAGTGAGATGACGGGTTGCCAGGTGACGTCGTTGATCAGGCCAGACGATGCCAAAGTGATGTCTGGCGAGCTATGGCAATCGCCTATAATCCGCGGGCACTGTGCAGAACATTGAGCTATCAATTTGCTCTGCCAAAGCTATGCCCCTGTGGTCGTTGTCTAGGAGAGAATGACACAGTTCGTGGTGAGCATTAAAGTCTCCTAGGACCAAGCGGTTATTGCCTTGTAGCAAATTGCTAATGTCTGGCAGAAAACGCGGGGCACAGCTACCAACCGGCGGGATGTATACGTTGTACAGCTCTATTTCGGCAGTTCCAGACTTGACTGCTACCCCCATACATTCCATGTATGGGTCTCTAGAGTCAAGCTCAGGCGAAATAGGTCTGTACTGCACAGAATGGTGTAACAGGTAAGCAAGTCCCCCACCTCTACTTCTGGTGCGATCCTTACGAAGCACGTTGTATCCGTCACAACTGTGCAGGCTGCAGGTGGCATTCAGCTTAGTTTCTTGGATCGCGGCGACCATGATGTTTCTCCGATTTATAAATTCTATGACCTCACTGATTATGTTGCGTAGGCCATTACAATTAAATTGCAAAATTGATGCACTGTCAGTAGTGGCAACAGCAATCTGTGGTGTTGATGCTGTTGCGAGGGCGACTGCAGGGGAGTCTCGTTGACGATGATAACACCAAATCCAGAGACCCACCGCTAACATCGTTGATACAGCATGAGGCAACAAAGTCTGCTTTGCTATACTCCCTGATGTGGTTCAGACCTGAACAGCTCCTGAGGTGCACCCACTCCATGCAACGATTACACCTTACAGACGTAGCACGATGGTGTATTCGGTTCTGACAAACCGAGCAGATCCAAGGTCCGTTTTGTTCGATCCCGGCTCGGACCAGCAGTATTCGGAGCAGGCATTCCGGGAAGTGCTGCTCCCACGACGAAAAAATGGACGAACAAAAAACATATATTGTTGAGGTGACTGCCCCTGGCCGAAGAGTTTCGGGTCAATCCGGTACATAGAATCGGCAGTCGCGGGATTTACGTTACAAAGGTAGCTTTGGTTGCTGAAGTTCCAAGATTAGAGCAAGGCTCTGTTTTACCTTAGTAAAGGACGACCACTATAGAAGCAGGGACACAATCAATTATTTAACTCATTGTCATGTGCGAACTCATGATGCTATAATTCGAAATATTCTTCCATTAAAACTTCTTTAATTTTTGGTATAAAGTATGGAATACATAATTATACTTTTAATTTATTGGTTTTGTATTTTATTGTATTTCATCTTTTTTTAACATTTGGAGTTTTTATTGTGACAATGCGGTTAGAAAATAAGGATGATAAGATGAATCCTTTTCTTAACCAAATTTCTGATTCTACACTTATAATTATGTTTTCGTAATTTTTCTCTCGGTAAATCACATTTAATTTTATTCGTTATATCCATTTTATAATTATTCAGTATTAGAAATGTAGGTTTTTGAAAGATGCTTCGTCAATTGGAAATAGCCCGAGCTTTATTCTGGTCGGTATTTATCAATTAACCTGTTGAACCGCTAGTGGGTCATCACATCCGCGTACCTTGGTATATGACCGTATGACATAGTTGTCCAGGCGTTACCAAGGAAGCTTTGGTTGCTGATGTTCCAAGATTACAGCAAGGCTCTATTGACTAAAGGATAACCACTAGAAAAGCAGGGATACATTCAAAATTTCACTCTGATCATATTTTTTATTTTCATGTGCAAAACATGTGCTATAATTGAAAATATTGTTCTATTGAAATATACCATTGCATTTCGATGGAATAGTATTTCTTCTTTTTTATGGTAATGTTGTAAGAAAACAGGGCGATTAGATGATACGGTTTTCAACAAAGATATGATTCCAACTTTGTATTTAAAATATGTGGATACTTTTCGTTAGAATGATTAAATTTGTTCTTCTTCGTCTATACATACCTATTTCTCCATAATCAATATTAAACCTGTAGTATTTTAAAAAATATTTTTCCCCTAGATTAATGAACCCATTTTCATGTGCACATTGCAGGTGCTATAATTGGAAATATTTTTGCATTAAATTGTTCCAAAAATTAATTCAGTTTCGATGCAGTAGTATTTCATATTTTTTTACACTTAGAGTTTTCATTTTACAATGGTGTTAGATAATCAGGATGATTTGTTCATATCCATTTCTGCATAATCAATATCAGATCTGCTAAATTTTGAATTTTTTTTTGTCCCCTTGCTTATTTAATACATTTTCATATGCAAACTCCAGTTGCTTTAATTGGAAATATTGTTCCATTGAATTCTACAAAATAATCATAGGATTTCGATGCAAATGTATTTTTTCTTTTTTCAACGCTTGAAGTTCTCATTATTCATTGGTGTAATAATCAGGGCGATAAGATGATAAGGGTTTTAACAAAGATATTATTCCAACTTTGTATTTAAAATATTGAAGGACGTTATTCTTCTTCTATACATATCTATTTCTGCATTATCAATATTGGATCTGTAAACTTTTAAAAAATATTTCGTCCCCTACATTATTTTACCCAATTTCATATGCAAACTCCAGTTGCTATAATTGGAAATATAGTTTCTTTGAACTCTACCCAATATTTATGGGATTTCGATGCAATTTTATTTCATATTTTTTCAACACTTGGAGTTCTCATTATGCAATGGTGTTAGATAATCAGAGTGATTAGAACAAATTTTGTTCAGAAAAGTATTAAACATTCTTCGCCCATATCCATTTCTGCATAATCAATATTAGATCTGTAGGATTCTAAAAAAAATTTCGTCCCCTAGATTATTTTACCCAATTTCATATGCAAACTCCAGGTGCATAATTGGAAATATAGTTCCATTGAACTCTACCCATTATTCATGGGATTTCGATGCAATTGTATTTCATCTTTTTTTAACATTTGGAGTTCTCATTATGCAATGATGTTACATAACAAGGATGATAAGATGAATTCTTTTCTTTAACAAATTTCTGATTCTGCACTTGTTTGCATAATTTTTCTCTTACATTAATTATTATTCTTTCATATTCATATCCTAATAATCAGTATTAAAAAAGTAGGGTTTTGAAAGATGCTTCGTCAATTAAATGTATCCCGAGCTTCATTCTGGTCGGTATTTATCGCTTAAGTCCAGCTTCCTGTTAAATCGCTATTAGGTCATCACATCCGCATACCTTGGTTATACTTAGTAGGGACATAAATACTGTTACAGCATTGAACACACCCATTTCAATAGTAGAACTGAACATACGCCGTTAATGTCATATGGGTTTTGAAAGCTAACCTCAATAGCGTTAGTCTGTAACGGGATTTTAAAATTGTTTCAACTTTCATCATGGAGTGGTCAGATAATGAGAACCGTATCGCTGTAATAGCGCTTTTTATGTACGAAAGGAAAAAAGCGATATTTTCAACGCTCCGGCCATTAGGGATTAGCCGCATGTTCGTCTACCGATGCATAAAACTGTTTGAGAAGACTGGAGATGCAAAAGACCGCCACCGGTTGGGCCGCCCACGCTCTGTTCGAACACCACATGTCATCAAAGCCGTTAAATCAAGAATTCACAGAAATCCGCTCCGAAAATAGAAAGTCATGGCCCGTGAGATGAATATCACGCAAAGTCCATGAGTCGAATCATTAAAAAAGACTTGGGACTTGGAGCTTTCAAACGACGTAACGGACATTTATTGACTGCAGCTTTAAAAAAAATAGAATTGAAAAATGCAAACGTCATTTGGTGAAGCACGCTGATAACTTCCACAGAAAATTTTGTTCACCGATGAAAAAATTTTTACCGTTCAGGAAAAATTTAACAAGCAAAATGATAGAGTGTAGGCGCGGTCATCTAAGGAAGCATCTGAGCTGATCCCTAGGGTGGAAAAGGGTCATCACCCAGCTTCAGTCATGGTTTGGTGGGGTGTCTCTTACGACGGGGTCACTGACCTGCATTTCTGCAAACAAGGAGTCAAAACATCGGCCAAAGTTTACCTAGAAACCGTTTTGGAAGCTGTCGTGAAGCCTCTTAACAATTCCCTGTTTCAAAACCAGCCATGGACTTTCCCTACATTGGATATCTTAAGACTGCTTTGGATCGAACTGTGGCCAATTTTCCAATGGACGATGTTCGTGCAGCTATTGACGCTTTGCCAGTGCGACTTGTAAAGGCAAAAGGCGGACATTTCGAATAAGTAGATACTTTTTGGATACAATATACATCAATAAATATATTAAAAAAATATTTGGTCCAAAAACATGCAGTTTTTTTATTTTACAGCATAAAACGTGTGTAACAGTATTTATGTCCCTACTAAGTATATCCATATTTGTAACGGCTTTAAATTTATTCGATTTCAATGCACTAGTAAGTTTAAGAAAATTTGTAATATTTTTCGCCTATAAAGACCCAATTCTACAAATAACTGAAAAGGACTATTTAATGTATGTTTGTCACAATGTGTTATAATATTTACCAAGAAGAATTAGAAAAAAGGTGAAGTGATTTGAGCTTGCTGTCATTGTTCTGGCTGGTTTGTTTTATTTATCGAGGCTTAAAAAAATTGAAGCTTTTATTAAAACGGAATTTTTACAAAAGTATAAGATTTAACCATCCAACTCAGAAATGCATGCATTCACTTTGAATGGACTAGCAGTATTCTGAAATCATTTTTATGGTGTTATATCTGGTTTTAAATTTCAGTTCCAATCACATGTGCAACTGGTGTACAGCATGGATGTATATTATTTAGTACTTTTCGCTATTTGAAAATGAACTTTTTCGATCCCACGGTACCAAAAACAAGAAAACATATAAATTTTTAATTTTATTGAAACAGAAATGTAAAACAATTTAAAGAATTTGAAGTCGTACGAGGCTGACTATAGGAGTAAAGAGTATAGGCAATATCAGATTTTCGACCGCAAGCAACGTGCCATAACGTGTTTGGTTTTTATTTCGAAAAATTATGATTACCAATCCGACTTTCAGTTAGAGATTTGAGGGTTATTCCAGCGAGTTTAGCAACTAGAATGGATAGTTTACTTCATTATTATAGGAAGTCGTCGTGTTTCTTGCAATTTTTCAGTGCTCCGCGCTACTAAATTTTAAATAATTAATTTAAAAAAGTTAAAGTACTATTTATCCGTGTTCAAATTAATAATAATCACTAGAAGTGTTTTTTACTTAGTTTGGTGATATAGTGTCCAGTGTTTTATCAAATATCATAATATTTGTGCTTTTTATTCTTGTTGAGTGCTGTTTTATTTTTACAACAACAACATTGTGATAATTTAAGCTGCAATTGTTGGTAGCTTATTTTTGTGCATTTTGCTTTGTCTTTAATATTCGTTTTGTGTTTCTTGACTTTGGTGTGTTGCCACTGTTTTCCCCTTTTTGTGTACTTCACAAATCCAATTTTAATTACTATATACATATATATTTTTTTTGTTATTTTATAATTTAATAAAAAAAAGAACATGACTTGCACTCTCATAGGTTGCAATTTGACATCCAACGGGAGAATGATTGGTTGCTGGATATGTGGTATGTTTGGTCTTACCAAATGTGCCGGTGTTTCTGCTCGTGCCGCTGATGCCATAGGTCAATATAATGGTATCAGATGGTGTTGCCCGCGGTGTAGAAGAATTGATATACAGTTTTACAAATTCTTCAAGGATACACTTGCGGAAGTATCCAAGATGGGATTGGAGTTATTAAGCATTCAGGAGAAATTTTCTAAATTCTCTAAAATGTTTGATGAATATCCGGATTTGGATAAGTTTGTCGTAACACAGACGACGACACCGACACCAAAACGAAAGAAATCGTCGTGGAAAAATTCTCCCAAGCTGACGGAAAGAACATCCGCGGTACCTGTAACGGAACAGGTTAACGATATGCCGATGGATGTGGGACCGTCTTCTGGCGGAGAAGTAATTGCTTGTGCAGTTGGACTAATGGATACTGCTGTTAAAAAACCGGAAGGAACACCGAACTCAATTTCAGCTTTGAGTGTGAACCTGCAGACACCGGTTTTAAAATGTCCTACTAATGTCAGTGAGGTGTTCATTGACGTTGAGGCCGGAGAGAGGCCGGTTGTTCAAACGGTTGATTTGGCTTGTTCGTCATGTAATAGCAGACCTAAAAAATTTTACAGTCATTCCAGCGAGAAGGACTGTCTTTATTTCTCGGTTTGCCCCTGACACCGAAATAGATGACATTAGTTATTATATAAAGTCGAAGTTGGAAGGTGACTTTGATTTGAATATTTTTAAATTTAACTCGTCTTCTAATCATTTATCCTCATTCAAGATAAATGTGTCAGAAGATATCTTCGATAAGATTGTTGACCCTAAATTTTGGCCTGACAGGGCGCTTGTCAAGGAGTTTGTTCAGAGAAGTAATAGAGGAGGGAGATCTAGGTTAGCGAAATTGCCAGCTAAGTCTACAAACTCTTCAAAAAACTAGATAAGGTATACACTATAGCTTACCAAAACGTAAGGGGTTTGAAAACTAAATTAAGTCGCTTATTTGTTGATAGCTATAACTTTGATTTTGATATTGTTGTTTTTTCTGAGACTTGGTTAAAAACTGATATTTTGAACTCTGAGGTTCTGTGTAATAATTATAAAATTTATAGAAAAGATAGAACAGAGAAAATCGGTGGTGGTGTCTTAATTGCGGTTTCCTGCTGTCTACCTTCTGAGCGTATTTTTTCTGATGAATTTAACAATTTGGAATTTATTCCAGTTTGTGTTGCATTGGGATCTTTTATTTACCTGAACTTTTTATTACCTGTTCCTACATTCCTCCTTCGACCGATTTTGATGTTTATAATGAACATTTGACTGCCGTTAGAAAAATAATTACAAGTATGAATGAGTCTGATATTATCCTAACTGGCATATGTTGCCTTATTCAGAAGCACTTACTCCTCTTACTAACAGTGATTGGACCACTGATGTTGCTGGCCTATTGGCAAAATGAATTTGTCTCAGATTAATAATATTCTTAACCAGAATGGAAGGATTCTTGATTTGATTTTGACCAATGAAATACGTTCATTTTAAGTTATGAGAATGCATCCTATTTCTACTCCGGAGGACAACCACTTGACAAGAGTTAGGGACAATTTTATAAAGACCCTAAATCATTTTATCGATTTGTTAACTTAAAACGTCGAACATCTTCTAAGCCATCGAGAATAAGATTTAATGAAGTTGAGTTCTCAAGCGATCAGTCTATTGCAAACTGTTTTGCTGACTTTTTCGAAAATACATATTCACTACGTTCGTTTAATCCTGCAATTCCGTACCCTTACAAAAATTCATCAGTAGGTCAAATAGTTCCTCCTTTTTTAGATTTTTCACTTATTGAATTAAACTTGCATCGTCTTAAACCCACTAGTACTTCTGGACCCAATGGCATTCCGAATGTTTTATTGAAAGGCTGCTCGGAATCCCTGGTCTTACTCTTATCCTTATTATTTAATTCATCATTACAATTGGGGTACTTTCCTGATTTATGGAAACGGTCATATTTGTTCCCACTTCACAAATCTGATAGTCTGTTGGATGCATCGAACTATAGAGGGATTGCTGAATCAAGCGCAATTCCTAAGTTATTTGAAAAAATTGTAACCAATTTTGTTTCACATAATGTGGCGCCCATACTCCATCCATGCATGGATGTCGTAAGGGTCACTCTACTATTACAAATCTACTTCAGTTTTCCTCTGAAGTTATAGATGCATTTATTTGTCGCAAGCAAACTGACGTTGTATATACTAATTTTAGAAATTCATTTGATAAAGTTAATCACAGACTATTACTAATCAAGTTAAACAAAATTGGGTTTAGTAATAATTTCATAAATTGGCTTTCTCCTACCTAATTGGGAGGGATCAAGTAGTTTTATTTGAAAAAAGTCTTTCCAGATCAATTTGTATTTCCTCTGGTGTCCCACAGGGCAGCCACCTTGGACCTATTCTCTTTACTATTCATTAACGACTTGTCCGACTCTATTATCAACTCTAATTTACTAATGTTTGCAGACGACGTTAAATTATGTTCTTCTCATGCTAGCTTTGCGGACAGTCACATACTGCAGGATGATTTGTACAGATTTAGTACTTGGTGTGAATTTAATTTTATGGAATTAAACCTTAAAAAGTGTAAGCATATGTGCTTTTCTAGACGTAGTTTGTTGGCTACTAAATTTAATTTATGTGGCTCTGAATTGGCATCGGTTGATTCATTTATTAATCTCGGTTTTATGATGGATAGAAAGTTGAATTTTAATAACCATATCATTACTATGGTAAATAAAGCGTATGGTGTCTTTTATTTTGTGAAACGCTGGGCAAAAGAGTTTACTGATCTATATACTACGAAACAGCTTTATATTTCCCTAGTTAGGCCAATTTTAGAATATAAATCAGTGGTTTGGGATCCCCAATATGATTACTATGTTAACAAAATTAAGTCCGTGCAGAAAAAATTTTTAATATTCTGCTTAAGAGGTCTTCACTGGAATACTGGTTATGAACTTCCTTCTTATAATGGCAGGTTAAATCTTATTAAATTGCCCTCATTGAAGAGTAGGCGAACTATGATTAATACGATGATGGTATATAAAATTATATGTGGGGTTGTGGCTTCTGAATACTTAATATCAAAAATTTCTACTAACGTCCCATTTAGACCTACTAGATACTATCAGTTCTTACACTTGGATTTTCAAAGGCACAATTATGCATGTGGTGACCCATTTCGTAGAATGTGTGCTGATTTTAATTCGTTATATCATTTAATTGATTTCTCCTTAGGTTTTGATTCATTAAAAACTGTAATATTTTTTTATTTAAACTCATTACACCAAGGCTCATTGTCTTCATAACAATTTAGGCTGCTATAAACAATTTTAGTAATTGTTATTATTCGTAAATACCTATGTATATTATGCTTTATATTATTTTTATTAGATTTTAATATTTTAATAAAGAAAGGTGGTGGTTATATTTTGATTTTGTATTGCATACTTCTAGTCATTCTCATACTTTGATTGGATTGTATTATTGTATTATTGTAAAGTACTAATTTGGTGTTTATATTTTCTAGTGATTATTATCAATATTTTTTTTGTACCGATTGGCTGTTGATAAATATCTGTAGCTAATTTACATGGATGACGTTTCTTGTCATCTCCATTATGCATCGGTCCATAATGTGTACGTTGTCCCTACGTCATGGGGGCGTGGCCTCCTCGGTCGGCAGGGGCGGATGTGAGTGGCGTGGGAATGTTCGTCTAAAAAAAAAATAAATATATAAAAAAAAAAGTAGCGGAATCCACCGATTTGTTCTTTACCAATACTCGAGTAATTTCACTTTGAATCTTACAATTAAATTCGTTGTTATCAATGTTTTTCGCAGCCAATACAGCACGTTCGCCCAACCAAACACAAATTTCAGAAAATTAAGAAAAATTATATACAGCCATTCAAAAGCAGTACAGGAAGTTTGCCGTTGTCTATGCCCAGCAATTGAAAATACATCGCCAGATTGGTCGTTCTGCAACGTGACTTGCTTGTTCGTTGTCAGTTTTACTTTCTTGTCTTTTTTCCACTAAACGGACGACTTTGAATATGCATTAAGTCCGTTGGTTGGCGTTGACCGTGGAATCACTGGCAATGTTTGCCGCAAATCACCTGGCATCAGAATCATCGCTCCACCAAACCGTCTTTGATTATTTCGTAAATCTTGAAAATTTTTGTCTTCTTCCTCCAAAATCACCCTGCGTCAGAATAATCGCTCCACCAAACCGTCTTAGATTATTCGGTAAATCTAGCACCATTGTGTATTATGCCTACAAAGACTGCGCCATAGCACACACATTCCAAATGGTTCTGGGTTCTGGGAAATGTTGCACGTTGCATTTTTATTGGATTCAGACAGTTCGACCGCCTTCCAATAATGTAGGTTCAAGTACTGATGAAGCAAGTGCAATATAATTATGCGAACATATCGTTGCAAAAAATCCTCACAGGTCCGTCACAACTTTCAACAGTGGAGCGTTCGTTCGAACAGATTCCTTCAAAGCATCGCATTCAAATGATTTTTTGCGTCGCAACTCTTGATTAAACACGTCGTTCATCGGACGAATGGGAGTAATCATGCCTAAGTCAGACAATACCTTGTTGGAGACTCGTTGTTTGATTCCTTGCTTAATTTTGAAACTTCTTCAGTGCCATAACGAACAAAATGAAGTAAACAAGCCGAATCGGCGCAATCATGCGATTACCCATGCAATTGCTCTATATTTAAATTCGTAGCAAAATTTGATTTATTCAGAGTACACATACTCGTATGTTCATATTGTACGTTTTGAGGTATATAGTGCGACCCAAGCAACAGTACTTTTGTTTGTCCGTCCACAAAAAAATATTGTTTGCTAGAAAGTGTACCTTTTAGCAACGTCCCTTTAGTCCCTTATGAGAAACTTTTTACACCCTGGGCCTATTTCGCCTGTTTACAATCCCAATCAGCTTATGCAAAATTTCAGGATCCTACGTTGATTCGTTTGATCGCTATCGCGCTTTCAACAGACGATGAATAATTTACGAGATCAATATTTCGTGGCGTTGCAAACGCAATGAAAAGTTTTATATACGGTGGAGGGTATAAAATTAAAAATATCGGTCCACTCGATCTCAAATAAATTTTTTTCCAAGTAATAAATAAAACCTTTTTATATAAAGAGTGATTTTTTTGAGGTTAGGATTTTCATGCATTAGTATTTGACAGATCACGTGGGATTTCAGACATGGTGTCAAAGAGAAAGATGCTCAGTATGCTTTGACATTTCATCATGAATAGACTTACTAACGAGTAACGCTTGCAAATCATTGAATTTTATTACCAAAATCAGTGTTCGGTTCGAAATGTGTTTATCGACAAATTTTGTTCAGCGATGAGGCTCATTTCTGGTTGAATGGCTACGTAAATAAACAAAATTGCCGCATTTGGAGTGAAGAGCAACCAGAAGCCGTTCAAGAACTGCCCATGCATCCCGAAAAATGCACTGTTTGGTGTGGTTTGTACGCTGGTGGAATCATTGGACCGTATTTTTTCAAAGATGCTGTTGGACGCAACGTTACGGTGAATGGCGATCGCTATCGTTCGATACTAACAAACTTTTTGTTGCCAAAAATGGAAGAACTGAACTTGGTTGACATGTGGTTTCAACAAGATGGCGCTACATGCCACACAGCTCGCGATTCTATGGCCATTTTGAGGGAAAACTTCGGAGAACAATTCATCTCAAGAAATGGACCGGTAAGTTGGCCACCAAGATCATGCGATTTGACGCCTTTAGACTATTTTTTGTGGGGCTACGTCAAGTCTAAAGTCTACAGAAATAAGCCAGCAACTATTCCAGCTTTGGAAGACAACATTTCCGAAGAAATTCGGGCTATTCTGGCCGAAATGCTCGAAAAAGTTGCCCAAAATTGGACTTTCCGAGTGGACCACCTAAGACGCAGCCGCGGTCAACATTTAAATGAAATTATCTTCAAAAAGTAAATGTCATGGACCAATCTAACGTTTCAAATAAAGAACCGATGAGATTTTGCAAATGCGTTTTTTTAAAAAAAAAAGTTATCAAGCTCTTAAAAAATCACCCGTTAAAACCAAAGGTTATTAGGATCATAACATAATGTGTTATCATCGGCAAAAATACACACTAGGGCGTGTCAATTTGTAGAGAGGTAAAAAATCCCTCAATTGACAAGGAAAATCGTATTCTAGGGATCAAAAATAAGAAAAATCCCTCTGTGACCCATTTAGAGTGCCCCAATCGAGCCCAAAAGAAATTTTTATTTGAAACAAAGAAATTTCGTCTTTGGAGCCAATTCAAAGATACCATCTTTGTTTTAACAAGGCATATTTTTTGTGTGTGATTAATTTTGTTGCTACTGTTTCTTGGATTGTTATGTTAATGTTATCAGGGTTTGAAATATGGATATTTCCCCGTTTTTTTTTATAAATTTTCCTTATTTTACAATGAATCCACCATTCTCTTCAACGAAAGATGAAGCAACAAAAACATCAAAAACTATCGAAAACCCAATGAGCCATATACCCAAGCATGATGTTACTGTTTTTGGTGTGTCTATTGATTTGACAGATCTTAATTTACCAACCCATCTGGATATCTTCAGATATTATTTTTACTTGAGCGAGCGTGCTTAAACAGAACGAACAAAGCTTTTCTATAAATCATTCAATATTCAAGTACAAGATAAGTTGATTGGAATTTGGGAAAAACTTGCATTGAATTGAATAGATTGTTTGACTAATATCAATACCATATCAAGAGCAAAAAGAAAAACCAAAAATTTCCAGACTTTGTGATTTTTTGAAATGTTTGTATAGGGAACCGCCAGGTGTGTCGGCCCTCCAAATACATACATTTGGACTCTTAATGGGTCAAAGTGGGATTTTTCGAAGTTTGACCCTACGGGTCAAAAGTAAAGACATCAGAATTCGTTTAAGATTGTCCTCGGAAAAGTTCCTTTTTTTGATCCCTAGAATACGATTTTCCTTGTCACTTGTGGGATTATTAAATCGACCCGCCCTAATACACACATAATTCTTAAACTTTCTTAAATACTTAGTAGGGACATAAATACTGTTACACACGTTTTATGCTGTTGTTAAGAGGCTTCACAACAGCTTCCAAAACGGCTTCTTGGTAAACTTTGGCCGATGTTTTGACTCCTTGTTCGCAGAAATGCAGGTCAGTGACCCCATCGTAAGAGACCCCCCACTAAACCATAACAGAAGCTGGGTGATGACCCTTTACCACCCTTGGGATCAGTTCAGATGCTTCCTTAGATGACCGCGCATACACTCTATCATTTTGTTTGTTAAATTTTTCCTGAACGGTAAAATTTTTTTTATCGGTGAACAAAATTTTTCTGTGCAAGATATCAGCGTGCTTCACCAAAAGACGTTTGCATTTTTCAATCCTATATTTTTTACAGCTGCAGTCAATAAACGTCCGGTACGTCGTTTGAAAGCCCCAAGTCTCTTTTAATGATTCGATTCATGGACTTTTGCGTGATATTCATCTCACGGGCCATGATTTTCTGTTTTCGGAGCGGATTTCTGTGAATTCTTGATTTAACGGCTTTGATGACATGTGGTGTTCGAACAGAGCGTGGGCGGCCCGACCGGTGGCATTCTTTTACATATACAGTCTCCTCAAACAGTTTTATGCATCGGTAGACGAACATGCGTCTATTTTCTAGTGGCCGGAGCGTTTTGAAAATATCGTTTTTTTTCATTTCACACGGTTCTCATTATCTGACCACTCCATGATGAAAGTTGAAACAATTTTAAAATCCCGTTACAGACTTGTGGTTAGCTTTCAAAACCCATATGACATTAACGGGGTATGTTCAGTTCTACTATCGAAAAGGATGTGTTAATGTTGTAACAGTATTTATGTCCCTACTAAGTATAGGAATTTGTCATCCTCCCACTGTGACAGGATGGTGTATTCCTAGGTCTTCAGGTGGTCACCTGACTGGACTTGGAAATCCACCAGAATATATAGCGGAAGGTGCTTTCACAGGAGCGCAATATTTCCAGGCCCCAAACTTATCAACCCCAACCACAACAACATATGACAAAAACAACAACAATAGAAATGATACAATTACGGTACAACAAAGACAGCAAAAGGTTCACATAGACCCGTGCGAGGACACCAACTGTCCTGTACAGATAAACGTTTTCTTTACTAAAACAGTCAATTGCACCTCTTTCGGAAAAGAACTGTAACGACGGACGAGGAGAAGAGAAAGGCAGGCTACAGACACTCGTTGTCATTCATTAGGGACATGGATCAAAAGAATTGGAAATTCCTAACGGGTCGGGACAAGCGTGATGCGCAAGCATGTAGGTGTACGTGAGTCTATGACGAATACGAGTACTACTGTCATTAGGAGAGGCCTCCCATCGGCCTCGGACCCAAGACCAGACACGGACTCCACAAATTGAAGGAAACGGAAACAATGCCCTTCCAGGACCAAAATGTAGCTCAAGTTTTGTGCAAAGCGTGCTGTTGCTCCAGGCCAATTTTAAGGACTGGGTGTGGTTATCCTGGACCTCTCAGGAAAGGATAATACCTTCTCGGCTAAGACCGAACCTGCGGCAACGCTCCAGTGACACTCGCCTGATGGCAATTCTGGATGAAGCATTCCAGAAGGACGTATGTCGGATAAGCGCTCGATGCAAGTCAAATAAAGAATACTTCAATCAGTAATAGAAGTCCTCCACCACAGTGAAAATGACTCCTTCGCCGATGATGTTGATGTTGCCAGATCGCCCCTGTCAATCAAATCCCTTACTGGACAATTGTGAGGGTATGGATTTCTCCTCCTATACTGGAAGATAATTAAGCAACACAACAAGGGCTTCCTCACTGGAAGATTGTACGGCGTCGTGCGAGGGACAGGGGTGACGGTAAAGATCTTTTGATCCGAGTGGCACAAGACACTTTCCGTCTTCTTCGTCTCGCGCAGTAGTCAAGTACGGGATAAACCAGCTTAGGATGGCGGTGCCGGAGGAGAACAAGTATGGTGAGAAGCGGAAAAGAAATGCAGCTGCTGTAGATTAATCTGCATTACTCCAAGGCAACATCGGAGGAGTTGCTGCGTTTTATGGGGAAGAAGTGCACCAACATAGCCTTAGTGCAGGAATCATGGAATTCGTAGTTGTATAGTAGCCAACGGAGACTTAAATCTTATGCCGATTTCTCATTACAGCAATGAAGACTCAACGGTGCTAGCCATGGAGTGCCCTAACAAACCAACCCAGCTAATTGACTCCATGTACGTACAAACACTAACAGGCCTGACAGACTGGTGCAAAGTCAAAGGGCATGACCTGGTCCTAGGGGGATGCCAACGCACACGACACCATATGGGGTAGCACGGACATAAATACACGAGGTAAGTCTTTTTATAATACATCATAACCACTGATTTGGTTGGTCGCAACAAGACAATAGGCCCCCGTTTTACAATATGATCAGGGAACAGGGGATAGACATTACTCTTGTAACAAACAGTGATTCGGTTAAAGTCTCAAATTCGGGAGTATTATTCTCAGATCACGTAAAAATTCACTTCAATGTGGAGCACGAGATCGATTGGGAAATACCCTACAGAAGTCTAATGAAAACAAATTGGGACAAGTTAAGCGATCTTCTGCAGCCACTGTCACCTGCAGAGGGGAGCTGTCAAAGGTGCACGACCTAGAAGGGCCAGTAGATCGCGCGACACAGGCTCTGAAGGATGCCCTGAACAAATCCTGTCCGTTCTGGACCCTTTCCTCCATAATGAAAGGAAATTTCATTGTTTTGGTAAAGTCAAATGAACATGTATGTGGGAGCTATATCTTTATCGGAACCGAGTTCCTTTAACTTTCTTGGTCCAAAAAACTAACGTGTGCAAAGTTTTATCAAAAATGGGCTGCTTCTAGATTAGCTCTAAAATACATAAAATCGGATAAACATATATGTTTGGGAGTTGTATCTAAATCTAAACCGATTTTCTTCAATTTCAACAACGTCCTTCCTTGGACCAACAAACGTGTGCAAAGTTTTATCAAAAATGGGCTGCTTCTAGATTAGCTCTAAAATACATAAAATCGGATAAACATATATGTTTGGGAGTTATATCTAAATCTAAACCGATTTTCTTCAATTTCAACAACGTCCTTCCTTGGACCAAAAATGTATCATCAATATTGGATGTTATACTCGTATGTGGCTTTTAGAGCTAAAGACATAACATCGGATAAATATATATGTATGTATGGGAGGTATATCTAAATCTGAACCGATTTTCTTCAATTTTATCATCGTCCTTCTTTGGCCCAAAAACTTACTCGAGCTTGCTTTCATCCCGTGCAGAGACTTTTGTAGAAGTTTCCAGGACGCAGAAAAGCGGAGTCAGTGGAGGATTTGCTATGTACATGCGCGGATCTTCTAGAATGGAGATCTACTCGGCGGTAGATACTTTGATGACCTAGCAGAAAACGCGGCTGTACCTCTTAAATCACTCTTAACATTTGTTTATCGGTCGGGCAGGTTCCGAACTACACCAACCAGTTGATAAACCATAATGGATAGCAAACTAAAACTGGATAACCGCCACACATCTCTGTCCCTCCTATAACTTTACTTTACTGTTTACCTCTGTTGTTGTCTCCCTTTCATCAGGGTTTTACAATGGTCATTTTTGGCCTCCGAGAGAACTCGCCTTTTGTTTTCTGGCGAGGTACCCTTTCAATCTAACTTAACATAAGTGTCTTCTATTCTATGTTATATTTCTTATTAACACTCCATGGACTAAGAAAAAATCGCGCGATAAAATTAAGAGTTTGTTCAGAATTTCATGTTCGTTCAGATCAAAAAATTAAATTTTTAAATAATTTTTGTTAATTAATAACAAATTAGTACTTCTGTGAGAAGCTATCAATGGAAGCTATTAAAGACAAATGCATTAGTCACAATAGTATTTAATCGTTTCAAATATTAAAAAAAAACAAGTGCAATCATTCACCTGGAAATGCGCCATTTGAACTGGATGCATCCACAGAGACCTAGGGTTCAGCTGAGTGGGCTTGGTCGGACAATTAAAGAGGTGCAGCACGACATGTGGTCCCTGATGGCAGGCGGGACAAATGTCCGGAACGTTAGCATCAATTCATGCCCAATATGAATTGAGGCGGCAGCACCATCCAGAGCTCAGCTGAGCCAGAACCACTCGTGTCTGCCGAGGTATGTATCTTACAGAAGATTGCATGTAATATTTCTTTTTTTTTAATAACCAACATGTGGGAGATATCTGAATCGTCTTTATTTTATTTTAACTAACTTCGGTGCTTGGTCTAAAAAACTAACTCGATCTAAACTTTACCATGATTAGATGTAACAGGTAGCTTCTAGACCTAAAAACAGAACAATCGAATCAATATTAAGTGGGATCTATATCTAAATCTAAGCCAATATTTCTCAATTCCTTGGTCCAAAAAACTAATGAGTCCCAAAATTCATAAAATTCGAACATTAACATCATTGTGACCTGTAGTTGATTAAAAGCTTTGGGTGGACAGACAGATATCGTTAAATCAGCTCAAATATATTTAGTAATTACAAAAATTTGCCATTAAACAAACTTATAATACCATGTTCCACAGAGTGGTGCAGGGTATAAATACCGATTCTCCCAAAAACAAATTGTTGTACCTTTCCGTGTGTTTTAATTTTATTTTATTACATGACAATGTGCGACTCCTGGCAGATGTGCGATTCCTGAGTATTAGAAGAGTACAATTTTTTTTAAAATTCTGGTAATTTTTCGTGATTCCGTTCAAGCATTGCATATGAATAATAAATAAGTAAAACAACTCTAATTTTTCAGTTTATGGCTGAGGTACAAAAACAAAACAAGTGCGAGAATGATTCTTCGAATACCGTAATTTTTATACTATAATATAATAGAATGAATGATATATTGACATAGTCAGTCTGATTGCTGAGTGTATTAATTGTTGATCATAGTCTTTCTGTGAAAGGACAGGACATACTCGTAATATTGAAGCTAGTTAGTCTAAAGCGTTAAGATATACATTTACCACTCACGAGGGCTGAATCCGCATATAAGAAATCAGTGTATTTAAGGTATTTTTGGCGGTTTTCTGCTTATCTGTAACCTCTATCAACGCCGATCACCATAGAGTTTTTACACTTTTATGTTATACCAGAAAAAGCTAATAGGCGATATCAGGTCATGATTTTTGTGAGATATGTACTGTCAGTATAGGACCCAAAAAGTAGATGATGCCACACCATTTTTTTTTAAATTCGTTATATTGTCTAAAATAATGTAATTTTGATTGCATAAATTTAATGCAATAAACTATAGTGAGCCATGATCGTATTTAAAAGGAAAATTCGTGCATATAGTGTTGGGACAGGAAGAAATACATTCTATAGGAACTGTGGGCTGTGTCACCCCCCATTGCAAAATCGTTAAGTTAAAAAGTTACGATTTTGATGTAGTACACTTAAAACTTTCAATAGGTTAAGGTATTGCAGCTCTAGAGGAAAAATGTTAAATCCAATATTAAAAATTGGAATGTTATGTTAAATATGTTCCTATCGTTTAGTTACTAAATGTAGCGAGGCCTTAAAATAGATTCATCTTTTTCATAGTTTGCAAGCTGCGATTATATTTCATTATCATTATTAAAACATTGGAAAATGCATTGATTTTTTACAATCACGAAGCGACAGATATTGTAAGATAAAAAAAGATCATGACATAGTATATACTTAGTAGGGACATTAATACTGGTACAACATAGAACTGGACATACCCCGTTAATGTCATATGGGTTTTGAAAGCTAACCTCAATAGCGTTAGTCTGTAACGGGATTTTAAAATTGTTTCAACTTTCATCATGGAGTGGTCAGATAATGAGTACCGTATCGCTGTAGTAGCGCTTTTCAAGTGTGAAATGAAAAAAACGATATTTTCAAAACGCTTCGGCCACTAGAAAATAGCCGCATGTCCGTCTACCGATGCATAAAACTGTTTGAGGAGACTGGAGATGTAAAAGACTGCCACCGGTCGGGCCGCCCACGCTCTGTTCGAACACCACATGTCATCAAAGCCGTTAAATCAAGAATTCACAGAAATCCGCTCCGAAAACAGAAAATCATGGCCCGTGAGATGAATATCACGCAAAAGTCCATGAGTCGAATCATTAAAAAAGACTTGGGGCTTTCAAACGACGTGCCGGATATTTATTGACTGCAGCTTTAAAAAAATAGGATTGAAAAATGCAAACGTCTTTTGGTGAAGCACGCTGATAACATGCACAGAAAAATTTTGTTCACCGATGAAAAAATTTTTACCGTTCAGGAAAAATTTAACAAGAAAAATGATAGAGTGTATGCTCGGTCATCTAAGGAAGCATCTGAACTGATCCCAAGGGTGGAAAAGGGTCATCACCCATGGTTTGGTGGGGTGTCTCTTACGATGAGGTCACTGACCTGCATTTCTGCGTACAAGAAACCAAGAAACCGTTTTGGAAGCTGTTGTGAAGCCTCTTAACAATTCCCTGTTCCAAAACCAGCCATGGACTTTCCAGCAGGATTCTACGCCGGACCATAAGGCTAAAATGTCCCAGGCCTGGCTTCGAAACAGTTTGCCAGCGTTTATTTTCTCTGAAGAATGGCCCTCAGGCAGTCCAGATTTGAACCAATTGGATTACAAATTGTGGACGGTTTTAGAGGAAATAAGGTTTGTCACAAAAGATACCCCAACATTGGATCTCTTAAGACTGCTTTGGTTCGAGCTGTGGCCAAATTTCCAATGGACGAGGTTCGTGCAGCTATTGACGATTGGCCAGTGCGACTTAATGCGTGTTTGTAAAGGCAAAAGGCGGAAATTTCGAATAAGTAGATTCTTTTTGGATACAATATACATCAATAAATATATTAAAAAATATTTGGTCCAAAAACATTCAGTACTTTTTATTTAACAGCATAAAACGTCTGTAACAGTATTTATGTCCCTACTAAGTAAGTTAACACGATACAAACGCGCTCACCCTAATATCATAATTCAGCGATCCACCCTAACATTCCAACAGAATGTTGCAATATTAGAAATATGATATTGTTGCCGATGTTGTGTTGGGAAATAACAAATGGAAAAATGACACTACACACGAGGCGTAGTGTCAGCAGTTTTTAATTTAATGCATAGCAATAAGAATATGTTTTAAATTCAGTTTTAAGTTAGTTAAGGAAGAGAACTCAAAAGAAACGGGTTCTAGTAGAGACACAAAACCAAAATATATCAACACCTTAATTAATTAATTGGCGCCCAACCAAATTAAAGTACCAACGCCCAATAAAAAACACATCCGAGTAAAAACGGAAGAATTAAAAAAAAAACTTTGATATTTGAACTAAAAGTAAACGTTTGTCACCGAGCAGCAAAGAAGGAAAAGGTCAAGAACGGCAGCATCAACAGCAAGGGACCACTAAGCACCATTGCTTAGCAACAACACGGAAGGAGTAATAAAAATTCAGTTATTATTGTAAGTAGACTGAAAATTCAAATTGTAAAATTGTTAATAGCGTACAAACTGAAGACTTAAATAAAACGCTTTTGTGAGAGAGTGATTGACAGAATTTTTGCGATTTAACGGGTAAATGTTTAAAATAGCCACAACGACTAAGTTGACTTTTTGGTAAAAGGCATTATTAGAATTTCCGTGAAACCGGACGAAATGGCAACGAAAGCTGAACACCTGCGGGTTCTAGTAGAGACAGCCTTTAAGACAGCTCTGGATACCCAAAGACAGACTTTCCAAAACCAACTCAAAGAACTTAAAACTAAGTTTAATGCAATTACGGTCTTGACCCCGAAAGTCGAAACCTACAAAGAAATAAAAATGATACCAGGACTTAAAGCGACGAGTCACTGGCCGATATGATGCTGTCCTCTATTGGAAAAGTTTTCAATTTTAAAGCCATTATAGCCCGACTCGATTTCACATATTCAGATAAGCGATCGATTTACCTTATACGTACGGAGCAAGAGTTATCCACCCTTCGTTGGGGGATATATAATGATCAGGTAGAAAAAAACTAACATTGCTCACAAATAAGACAATAATGACTTATGAAAAGACAGAATACTGAATGGATGCACTACGAGTGTTCATTTCAGGCAAAAAGAAAGAATTGAGAAACGTAATGTTTTCGACACGGCCATCTGATTTGCCTTTCATTGGCCCAAGAAGTAGAGTCTAATAGGGAGAGATATTTATTTGCTTCAAATTATGTTCGTTTTCGCGAAGATAAAGAAAAACAGAAAGATCAACAGAATGTACCCGAAACTTCTTCAAATGGGAAACACTCAAATAAGAACACTCACTATACTAGAAGACAAAAATTTGATAAAAAAAAAACAAGATCCGACAGAGGATGTAAACGATTCGGGGCGTTTCAGACAGTCAACAAGGCATTCTAATAATCTAGGTCCGCATCAGGTTCAGTATAGCAATGACCAACAGAGTCATTATTGTCAAGGTCAGTTAAATGGGCAACGGTGGTGGATGGAGTAGTGGTGAAATTGATGTTGCAGAAATACAAATAGCTATTTTTCCGTCCTCACATCCCTTTCCACATTTTATGGTACGAGGGCTGCTATATATATTTCTGACCTTATGATGAAAATGCGAATATTTATCATCAAAAACGGTTTTTTTGTTTTTCAAAGTATTCTCCAGCATGATTTATACACTTTTGCATGCGCTCAAACCAATTTTCGAAGCACTTTTCCACTCCGATTGAGACACCTTCAAAACATGATTTTTGAACGCTTCAACAGCTGTTTCTAGCGATGAAAACGTTGACCACGTATTTTTTTCTTGATGTGCGGGAATAAAAAGAAGTTATTGGGTGCCAAGTCAGGGCTGTACGGCGAATGACCCACCAATTCGACATTTGGCCGGTAAAAAGGCGCTGGTTTGAGCCTTTGTGTGAGAGCTCTCATTGTCATGGTCCACAAGACTTCAGGCAAACAAATTGTGTTGTACCACTCAGAATTGACCGTCCTACGTTGCTCAAGCGGAACAGTCGCCACATGACCAGTTTTTCCAAAGAAACCATTTGCTTTGAAGTGCTTCTTCCACGAACAACTTTCGTTAGATTCGGCTCGTCTTCGAAGACCCAGACGGTCGATTGCTGTTTTTTTCGGGCATAAACGCATAAATCCATGATTCGTCGACTGTGACGATCTTATAAACGTTCTATGAAGCACCGCGATCGTATTTTTTCAAAATTTCTTTGCACCAATCGACACGAGCCTTTTTTTGAGAGATTGTCAAATTGTGCGGTATCCATAGAGAACCAGGTGTTCATGCAATATCGAATGTATGCTGGTGGAAGAAATGTCCAAAGATGCCTCTATCTCACGGTATGTCACATGACGATCTAGCATTATCAGTTCACGCACGTCATCAATGTTCTCTGGCACAACGGCCGTTTTTGGACGACTTTCACGACCTTCGTCTTTAAGAAAGGCATTCTAGATCCCCTTATAACAACCCCATATGGGTTGTGGATAAGAAAGGACGGGACGAGTATGGAAACATTAGAAAACGTCTCGTAATAGATTTCAGAAAACTTAATAATGTGACAGTGGAGTATAAATATCCTATTCCTGTGTCGGTGATACTATCGAATCTAGGTAAAGCAAGGTTCTTTACTACATTCGACCAAAAAACGGGATTCCACCAAATCCTTCGTTCGGAACGAGAAATATGAATTTTGCAGACTTCCTTTTGGTCTGAAAAATGCCCCGAGTATTTTTCAAAGTGCCATAGATGACGTTTTAAGGGAACAAATAGGAAAAACATGTTACGTTTATGTTGACGATGTCATATTTTTTCTGAAAATGAAGCAGACCACGTAAATCATATAAAGTGGGTTTTGACTAGACTATTTATAGCCAACATGAGTTTCTCTTGAAAAATCTCATTTTTTGTAAAGAAAGTGTTGAATACCTTGTATTCATTGTGTCTAGAAGAGGCATCAAAACAAGTCCAGAAAAGGTTGAAGCGATTATGAGCAACCATCGACACTTTTTAATGTCAGGTCATTTTTGCTTCATTAAAGACTTTGCTACAATTGCAAAGCCTGTGACTGACATCCTAAAAGGCGATAATGGCAGAATCAGCGCCCCTCAGTCAAAAAAGGTTGAAGTAAATTTAAATGAACCCCAGCTCAGAGCATTTGAAAAATTGAAGAGATTCTTGCCTCTGTAAATGTAATGCTATTATACCCCGACATTAAAAACCCGTTTGATTTTTATTTTTTTTAACTGCAGTTGGACTTGGAGCGGTGTTGTCATAAGACGGCAGACCTATCACAAGGATTTCAAGGACTCTAAAGGATAGGGAGTTGAAATATGCGAAAAAACTAGCGCGAACTACTTGCTATAGTGTGGGCTCTCCAAAGTTAAGAAATTACCTTTACGGCATGTAGAATCTTCGTATTTAAACCGACCACCAACCACTTACGTTTTCAGTTTCAGATAAAAACCCAAACACTAAGATTAAACGTTGGATGGCATTTGTTGATGAAAATAATGCTAAAATATTTCATAAGCCAGGCAAGGAAAATTATGTTGCTGATGCATTATAACGACATAATATTCATTCCGTAGAAGAAAAATTGAATGAAGCTGCTAACGCACCTTCCAACCAAAATGTACATACCTTGGACATTGCAACGGTACATAGTGAATTATCTTTGACCCATACAATTGACACCACTGATAAACTTGTGAATTGCTTTAAAACTCAGATTGTACTTCAGGAAGCGAACTTTCCTCGAACGAGAATATCAAATCACCAAAGGATGCTAAACAACAACGAAATGGAAAAATTCTTATTCGGGATTTACGAAATACAAACGTACAATCATGGTAACAACGACGGACAAAGGAAGCAAAACAGTAGTTATGTACATAGACGAATATATGAAGAAAATGGAGAAACTATTGGAAGACAAGACAACGTATAAAAAAACGGGATAGGTCCAACAGAAAAACTACAGAAATTAAACAACACAATAGTAATAGATTTATTTAGGAGCAATTACATAACAAAATGGAAAAAAAGGAAACTTACCTGCATCGGGACAGAAGCACCAGAGCTCTATGGACTACCGAAAATACACAAGGAAAACTTACCATTGCGACCAATACAACAATAACTACTATAAGTTTGACAACACTGTATACTATCAGACGTATGGTATGCCAATGGGCAACCCCTTATCACCAACAATAGCAGATATAGTTCTAGACGCATTACTTGACAACGTGACAACAGAATTAAAATCAATAAACGTAGATATTAAACTACTATCGAAGTACGTAGATGACCTATTTGCTATCGATGACAAAATTAGCATAGATATAATACTAAAACCTTTTAATGCATTCCACAACAAGATTCAATTCACCACGGAAATAGAAGAGGAGAAAGAAATCGCATATTTAGACATGAAAATAATAAGAGACGGAACGGAAAACATGTAACAAATTGGCACACTAAAGAAACTACATCTAGGCGATGATAAACTATCATTGTACACAACCGAAAATCATGAAAATAAACACAGCATCAATCTTATTACAGAAGGTTTTAAACGTAAGCGACAAAAGATTTCACAACCAAAATTTGAACAAAGTTGCAAAAATACTAATAAAAAGAAATTACCTTAAATGCGCAATAAGCAGTTTAATGAAAAAAATACACAAAAGATAACAGAATAATGCAACCTTCACCAATGGATCAAAAAAAAATTCACAGTGTACCATACATACCAAGACTTACTGAGAACAGGTTGCTAAAGAGAGTAATAAGGGACAACAACACATCCATCGCATACAGATCTAATGAAACACTGAGAAACATTTTTACAAGAAGAACAACAAAAACAGACAAACTAAAGGAAAACAACGTTATGTACGAAATAAATGCAACGGGAATGAAGGGGAGCAGTGCAACAAAGTTTATTTTGGCACAACAAAACGAATGCTAAGTGTGCGAATAAGCGAGCATGATGCCGACATAAGAAAAGGAAAAGAAAACACTGCTTTGTCACAACACATTAAAGGAAACCAACACTCATCTGACCTAAAGAACGTGAAAATACTGGACAGAGAGAAAATTGAAAAGATACACTTTAGAAAGTTTAAGAATTCAACAGAGAATATCAAAATCAATAAACACCAAAAAAGACAAAGACAGCACAAAGCTCCAATACTCCGCAGCAATAAGTTGAACTAAAAAGAAGTGCGTTGCTGTGATATTAGTGTTAAGTTTTGCTGTGATTTTTACATTTTTTTTTTTATTTTTTTATTATTAAATTTTTTCGCGAAGTCCAGTTTTTTAAAAGTAGTAAGAAATTATGACGAATGAAATGTAAAACTAATTGTTAGTAAAACTAACATATAGAAAATTATAAATAACACATCACTTTTTGTCGACAGGATTTTAAAATAAACATCCCCTGAAGAAGTTAGAAAAAAGCTAACGAAACGTTGGGAAAACATGGAATGGTTTTATTTAATTCACGAAGGAAAACTGACAAATGAGCCCAGTCAAAAACGACATAAACAAATAAAATTCGCCATATAGTTGACTTCATTGACAGGAGCACTCTTATTAACGAAGTGATACTGCTGGTAAACCCGAACGTTGTAAACGCAATGTACTGTAATCTTTCAACTCTAGCATGCATTCAACATGAATTAGTGAGATACTTCCCCTTCCACTAAACTTTGGTACTGCAAAGATATGGTTCAAGATATATTCGACAAAGACAAACAAAGGGAAATAGTCATTGAACATAATCGTGTCCACAGAGCGGATCAGGAAAATATTAAGCAGATTCTTTCAGATTACTATTTTCCAAAGATGGCTAGGATAGCGAGTGGGGTGGTGTCTAGATGTACAATTTGTGCAAAATCAAAATAAGACAGCCATCTCAAGAAATAAGAAATGGGTACAACACCGCTACCATCTTGTGCGGGTGAGATGTTGCATAATGACATATTTTCCACAGGTAAGAAATACTTCTTAACTTGTGTTGACAAATTCTCAAAATTTGCTATAGTACAAGCAATACCATTTCGTACCATTCTTTATAGATTTAAAAGGTCCTATCATTCAATTAATGATTTTTTTTATACGAAGAATATTGGCATAGTAAATATTCTTCGTATTAAAAGAAAAGCTCTCATTAAAATCCGAAACGATCAAAACACTCTTGCGAAGGGGGCTCTCCATAGCACATCAAATGGTCAGGTTGAAAGGTTTCTCAGTACGTTCTCAGAGATCGCAAGATACCTCAAATTAGAGAAAAATATAGACAGTAATGATGAACTTATTTTACTAGCGACAGTGAAATATAATCGTACCATCCATTCCATAACACAGAAAAGAACAATAGACATAGACGTTGAAAAAAAAAATAACAAATAGACTAAGGGTTACCCAACAGAAAATGTTGGAAAGAAATAACAATACTAGACAACACAGGACGTTTAAAGTCGGAGAGTCTGTTATTGTAAAAAATAATAAAAGGTAAGGGAATAAACTAACCCCTTTGTACACAGAACTGATTTGGGAACCACCGTTCTTATTAAAGAAAGGGTGGCCCACAAGGACAATTTAAAATAAGCTAACTTCTCCGTTTTATTTTTTAGGATTTTAACAATGATACTATCTCGTATTCGACAAATTATGTCAAAATTAACAGACTACTCTAATACTGAGTATATTCCGATTACTGATAGCGACGTTATTATTTGGCAAGATTTCGACTATGTGCGACATACCACAAACCTTTATCACATATGGTCAAAATATTAGATTCTGATATAATGCGCATAAGGACTCTTTTGACATCTTTCCAAATTCATAACATACACTCAAGGAGTATTAACGTATTGGGAACTGCTCTCAAGGTAACCGCTGGGACACCGGACTTCGACGACTTCTATGTAAAATTTCCATAAACAGACAGATATCCATTAATACAAAAACACAAGAACAGATTAATAAATTAACGGAGGTCGTCAACAAGATTATCAGAAACGTGAAATCCAAAGAAATTGACACAGGCCACCTGTGAGACTCTACTCGCCAGAAATAGAATAATGATTGCAGAAATTGAACAAAGTTCTCTTAGATTCTAACGATTTGCAAACTGTATTAAAAATGTAGTAATACTTGTAAGGTCTTTCTAGACAATAAGCTAATACATTTTATAATTTAGTATCCAAAACCGGTATTAAAATGTAAGAAAGAAATGTTGTTGTTGACGATAGAATAATGATCCTCAATGATAATACTGCTGCGGTAAAAAATAATCAAGGTTTTGTAACAACAATAACCGGTACTTACCTCATTATATTTGAGGATGAAATTGACATAAACGGATCCATTTAAAAAAAAACACAAGGTCGTTTTTAAGAAAACATCTGTTCCGGCTTCAAATGTGATTCTTAACATCACAGATCATCAGAACATATTGAGTCTTCCATACCTACAAAGGCTCAATGCAGATAACTTCCACTACATTAATGAGGTGAAAGTAAATTCGATAATTAGTCCTGCAAGGATTAGTAACTACCATAATTTTTTGTGGCTTTCTCCTTATTATGAAAATACGCCAAAAAGGAATTGTAAAACACCATCAGGGGCAGTTATCAATAGCTACAAGAGGCCCGAGGACGCCCTTCATTTAAGTAGGGGAGAAGTTAACACGATATAACCGCGCTCACCCTAACATCATAATTCAGCCCCTAACATTCCAACAGAATGTTGCAATATCAGCACTATGATATTGTTGCCGATATTGTGTTGGGAAATAACAAATGGAAACATGACACTACAAACGAGGCGTAGTGTCAGCAGATTATAATTTTAAGATATAAGATATAAATTTAAGCAATAATAATTTGTTGTAAATTCAGTTTTAAATTGGTTTAGGAACAGAACACAAAAAACCGAAAATACCAACATCTCAATTTATTATTTTATACATGTATTGTTTCCCGTAACTCGCACTGGATAGGTCAAAAGTTACCATGGGGTTAAAAACTTAATAACTTTTTTGTTTATTATTTTTTTTTCTCAGAATATACTTTATAATATACAAAATATAAGTTTTTTAAACTAAGTATGAAAAATAATGTCACTAAAATGACCCCCGTTTTCAGCTTCGCAATGATTTCAAAATTTGTGGCTGTAGTGTTCGAATTTCTGCAACAATGTTGGCCTTGTGTTGAAGGATTGTCTCGGGCTTGTTCACGTTTACTCGCTCCTTCAAATATCCCCAAAAAAAATAGTCGGGTGCTGACAAATCTGGCGAACGCGCTGGCCAAATAATTTCCGAATTTCTAGAAATTATTCGCTCTCAAAAAATTTAAATTAAAAGTGCCATTGTGTATCGGACAGTGGCTCCGTCCTGCTGAAACCACATCTCAGGTCTGTTCAAGAGCAGGACGTACAAATTGTTCTATCATAAACCGATACCGCTCTCCATTTACGGTTACAGCACTTTTTGAGTCAATTCAATTTAATTTTATTTCTTGTAATATAACAATGTTTACATTTGACTTAAGAATTAAAGAGTTTAGGAATTTCATTCCTTTTCTACTTTGTAATTTTAATATATTTCTTAATATGATATATGCAAATTTATGTTGCTAATAGATATATGCAAATTTATGTTGCTAGTAGATAATAGAAGGAAAATTTTCAACAAAGCAATTCAAATGAAAATGAGCATCATAATTCATCACTTTGCTTTAATGATCGCTGATTTAAATCATGAATTTCTATTATCTGGTTCTTTGTTAAGTTGTGAATTTCTCCATTATTAATTCTCCAAGTGTTATTTGTATAATCTGAAAAAATATATATATAAACGATAAAGTTATTAAATCTTTAAACCCCATGGTAACTTTTGGCCCACCCTGTATAAGGAACAAAGGGCCCCACTTGTAAAACCTTAATAGTCTTTGGAAATTATGTTTTGCAAAAGCAAAACAGTGTATTTTTTGATGTAGTCTTTTCGTTTGTATAAGCCTGAGCAGATCGGAAATTTACCCTTTCTGCAATTAAGAAGCCTTTAGGCCGATAAAGGTAGTTTCAGTACACTACAGCCTAGATAGAATTATTCTAAAGAAACATTTTAAAGTATTGAAAAATGTAAGTTTAACAGTTACTAAAAAGCAGTAGTAGAAGAAAACATATACACGTTCATACACACAAAAAATTGCCTATAACTCAACTAACCATGATTTACGAACATTACTCGTATTGACACCAACAGTGCACGAATGGTAATTTATGCACTTCCAAAAAATAAAACAATGATCTTTAAAGAGCTCAGAGAAAGGGCGAATAAAACCGAGCACCGTCGACTGTTTTTTACAAGGCCCAAAGAGAGTAAAAAACGAATTACAATGTTCTTTTAAAGAATTATGCTTATACTATTTTTTTGTGAGTTTGTCACCGTCTTAGCAATGGCTTCAAATATGTGCTCCTCCCATTAATGGGAAAAGTAAAGACTTTTGTGATTTGAGCTTTTTTGGGAGTAAATTCAAACACTTCTTGAAAAATTAGCGATTACGACTATTTAATAAAGGCCTCATTGTGCATACGTCGTCGCTGTTTAACCATAACTTAACGTGCCATATGACCGTTGTTCCCAAGTCAACCCAAAATTATCGGCGGCGGGTGTTTTGCCGGCTGTTCCATCGAAAGGAGGCATTTAGGACGATTAATAGATGCTTTGAAATTCAGTGTTAAGCCAAGCACTAAGTTCGTTCATTTGATCACCACAGCACTAAGTTCGTTCATTTGCAGATGATTAATAGATGCTTTGAAGTTCATTGTTAAGCCAAGTACTAAGTTCGTTCATTTGATCACCAGAAACTGAGAAATGTTTAAACAATTGCTTGATGTGCCTCAGGTAAAAAAGGGTGCTCTAACCATAATGCACGATGTTAATTTTAATTGTAAGTCACAACTTAACATCGAGTTTTTTGCCCAACTTAATTTGACATTTTTTGTTATAGTGTTTGACAAATTCAACCGTGGTGTACACAATTTAGCAACGCGTTACAATTGCTAAAGCCTTTAATAAAAAATGGTTATTAGTAATTTTTGGGTCAGCATAATCGACCAAATGTGTCTTTAACAAGCAGAATTGCCGCATTTGGGCAAATGAGAATTCACGAGTGATTGTTGAAAAGCCGATGCATCCAAAAAGAGTGACTGTTTGGTGCGGTTTATGGGATGGCGGGGCCTGATGCCGCCTTCGCAAATGAGGTCGGCCAAGCAGTTACTGTGAATGGTGTTCGCTATCGCAAGATGATAACGGACTTCTTGTGTCTACAAATTGAGGATATGTACCTGGGCAATATGTGGTGCCAACTCTCTTGCCCGAGAAATTCAAAGGCCGCGTTTTATCACGTCGATGTTAATTGGCCGCCACGATCATGTGAGTGGACACCGTTGGACTTCTTTCTTTAGGGATATTTAAAAGAAAAAGTGTACGTCATTAAGCCAAAAACAATTCTAGGTCAAAATGATGAGATAATTCGGCGCATTTACGACATTGAATCTCAGACCAAAAATATGCAACCAAAAATATTTTGGTTTTGCAAAAATATGGACCATAGGATAGAGCTATGCCACCGAAGCCGTGCATTTGGGCGATATTTTGTTTCACACATAATTGTCATATTAAGATATTTCTCTAAAACATTTTATTTTATTTACAATTAACACAGTGCGTTTTAGTTGGAGCTCCTACCAAGTGCTATATTCATAGCCGTTTAACAAAATGTATTTTTCTCTACACAAGTTTGACACATTTCTAAATAAAAAGTTGATCTAAGCACTAGGCTAAATACTTTTTTGTAGAATCATTGAATATCTGTCCTGCTATTTCGTGATTAAAGATCACGAAATCATTTAACTTGTTTATACGACATTGAATACGGCTTCGGACAAATTAGTCTGACGGCAGCACTAATACAATGCAAGTGTTTATACACAAAAACAAACAAACACACTTCAAAACTTTTTGTTTTGTTTTAAATTTCATCAAGATTGGGTGAAATATGTGGCTTCTAGAGCTTAATACATAATGAACATATGCGTAGCTGCTATATCTAAAGCTGAACCAATGTCTCCAATTTTAATAGCGCCCGCATTTGCATTAAGAGAAATGTCAAAAAACTGTGCGTTGGTTGACTTTCACTTATTAAAGAATTTTATATATATTTTCAAGACACTTCTTAAAACGGCGGCGGCTCGACTCAAATGAAAATGGCGGCGACGGCTGCTGTTGTTTACATTGCAAAAAATAATTTTGTTTTTTCTCTACTTTCCTGTGGTCCAAGCTTGTTTTTAGCTTATCATCCATATCTTTAATTTTAAATGTATTTATTGTCATTTATAAGTAAATACGTATTGTCGTTTCTTTTGATTTACACAGAATATAAACGATCAGCTGACGCTTTAAGTAACGGTAACGTTATTAACTTTCTTGTTTTTAATGGACTGAAGATGGTCAATATTGTAAATAAAACTAATTAATTTTTTTAATTCTTTCTCAACGTTTTGTCGTATTTTTGCGGCATTAACAATTTTTTAACATTCCGTTTTATTACTTATGATTTTTAAAAACAGGACAAACGACACAATTAAATAATGATATAAATAATAAAACAATATAAAATTTTGTGATACTCTAAGTTTGTTCTCTTTTATCTCTCCATCTTATATAGTTACTTCCTCAAAGCCTACAGTGTGGCCTGTTTGTTTTATATGTAGGTCTATTGCCGGCGTTTCTTTCCCTTTGTTATTGTCTGCTACATTTTCTGACAGTTTTCCTCCAAGTTTTCTCTTTGTTGTTCTAACATACACTTTTTTGCACTCCTCCCCTTCTCGCACCTTGCATGTCAGTTTATACACGATGTATCTGCATGTAGCTTGTCTGTTTTTGTGTTCTCTTCCTTTGTTGATGACAATAATGTTCTACTATCGGTTAGACTGGGGATAAATGGTACATACTTTTGGTTTTTCTTTTTGTTCTATTGTTTTGTATTTTGTTGATAATTTATTTATGATGTGAAAGGGGAAACTTTTTTGTTATAATATGTTTTTTGCTTTGTTTTCTTTAAACTTGTCGCTAAAGTTATGAGCTGCTCTACCAAGTTTTTTGAGTTAAATTGATCATTCTTCCAGATGCAGTACTTTTAGTTTAGTTTGTTTAGTTATCTTTTGCTTTCAGAGTCAGATGTTAATGTTTCTCTCTTTGATTTCTATAATGAGTAATTTCAGTTGTAGGCTTTGCTGTAGTTTTTCTACTTCCCCTCTTGTTTGTGAATATGTTGTGTAAAGTTATAAATGTGCGTTGGAGGTACTCCTATTTGTCAGCATTTTTGTAAAAAATTCGATCTTTCCTTTTGTTTCGCCAAAAGGAAAGATCGAATTATTTTCGATGTACGAGTAGTGTGACTTGATTGCCGTATTTGTGTTTTATGCGCTGAAAGAAGTATGTCATTTGGTTGGCTTTTTGTCCATTCTCGGTATTCTCAAATTGTTCTTGGTTTCCTAATTTCGGCGGGAGCACTGATTGCATTTATTTTATTGTGTAATTTGTTAACGACCAATTTGATATTTAGTTTTTTGATTTTAATGGACGGGTGCAAAATGAGGGCTTAAATCACAACGTGAAAATAAAAAGCTTTTAGATACGTCGGATAATGAAAAACAAAATTATAGCGGATCTGTGCAAAAGGCCAAATTTCTAATAGCGAGAAGTTCAGAATAAAGTCTAGTTCTGCAACAGCACCAAGGTTATATGTATGAGCAAAAATAATTCAACCAAGAGGAGTATCTACGCTCATTGGCCTCAGGGTTGCTATTTATATTTCGGGTCCTGACAACACTAGTGTTTCCAGATGCAAACTGTAACTTCCATTGGAAACTTTGACATTTTTAGCACAACTTCATTCAGAACGTGTTGTCATTTGAGAGCGAATTGTTTTGATTACAGTGTGTTGAAAAATTTATCTCAGTCAAAGATTGGAATTATCCCGTGAACATTTTCGTGCGATGATTTTTTACGATTTTCGGCGTGGGTTATCGAGACAAGAGTGTTTAAATCAACTTTTTTCGACTTTTGGCGATGAAGCAGTATCAAAAACCACTGTTAATCGCTGGTACCAAGAGTTCAGTCTCGGACGGCGTTCGCTCCAGGATGAACTTCGTAAAGGACGTCCAACTTCGGTCATACTAGAAACCATCGATGCTGTGCGTGAACTGATTAAGCAAGACCGACATGTGGCATACCGTAAAATTGAGGCATTCTTAGGCATAAGTATGACAAGCATCAATAAGAAATTGCATGTTCATTTGGCCGTGAAAACAATTTTTTTTCGTTGGATCCCACATAATTTGACTCAAATGCTCAAAAAAAGGCTCGTATGAATTGGTGCATAGAGATGTTGAAAAAGTATAACTGCGGTAGCTCAAAGGCAGTGTATAACATTGCCACAGGTGACGAATTATGGATCTATGCATATGAACCCGAAAGAAAACAGAAATCGACCGAATGGGTCTTTCAAGACGAGCCAAACCCAACAAAAGTTGTTCGTGGAAGAAGTACATCGAAGCAAATGATTAGCGTTTTTGCATCACGACAATGCCAGCTCTCTCACATCAGCTGAAACGATGAACTTTTTGACCACTCAAGATGTCGAATTTATGGGCCATCCACCGTACAGCCCTGATTTGGCACCCAATGACATCTTATTATTCCCTAGCATCAAGAAAAAATGCGTGGTCAACGTTTTTCATCGCCCGAAGCAGCTGTTGAAGCGTTCAAAAATCACGTTTTGGAGGTGTCTCAATCGGAGTGGAAAAAGTGCTTCATTGGTTTATGCGCATGCAAAAGTGTATTAATCTTAAAGAATATTGTGAAAAACAATAAAACCATATCCATAAATAGCAACCTTTGTAATATCAAAAGTTTGATGGAACTAAAAAACAAGTCTGAAAACGTATTTATAGATGACGATGGCGTACTTATATCATTTGACGAACTATCGCTGTTTACAAAAATACCAATACACCTTGCCATACAAAATATTATGACACAGGGGGAAATCTTGCAATAAATTTACAAAAACATCTAGGACACAGTTCTTTAAACCACTTTAATTTTATCTTAACGATTACAAACATACTGTATACGGCGGAAAATTGTACAAACAAACATATGGAATGCCAATCGTAAACCCCTTATCGCCTACGATTGCAGATATAGTTCTAAATATGTACGTTATTAGAATGTGTTACTTAAGAGTTAAGAAAACGAAATATACACACTAAACTAATAGTCACATATGTAGACGACCTCTTTGCAATCATTAAACGAAAAGACAAATGACTAATAATGGGAGCATTTAAAGAATACCACAGCAAACTTAAAATCACAATTGAAAGAGAAGAAATCATTCAATCCCAAACCTTGATATAATGATCTAAAGGGAAAACGAAAAGATTCTAACAGATTGGTATGCAAAATCAATAGCTTCCAGACGTCTAATGAACTTTAATTTTACCCAATTATCAAAGCAAAAAATAAATATTGCAACCAACCTCATTAAGGTCTCATTTCTACAAGAAATTCATGCTAAGTATTTTGAACAAAACAAGGGACATTTTAACAAAAAATAGCTTCCTTAATAGTATTACCAACAACCTTATTAACAAAATCAAACATACGACAATGCCGATAGATAAAACCAAACAACACATCTTAAAACCCTAAATACATATCGTTCCATATATTTGACGCGCAAAATAAAAAGGGACCTAAGGCTAAAAAACAGTTTTGTTTAGGAGAGCCATTTTAAAGATTAGGTCCTTTTCTATTTGCGCTTAGAATCGTCGACTTCACTTTCATAAAACGCGCATATCTCTGGGAGGGAACACTTTTGGGGCATGGGATCGGTCTCATTCGATGCTCAGATGTTGTCCACACCAAAAAAAAAACGTGAAAAGTTGATGAAAAGTTTTGTTCAGGAGAGTCATTTTAAAGATTAGGTCCCTTTCTATTTGCGCTTAGAATCGTCGACTTCACTTTCATAAAACGCGCTTATCTCTGGGAGGGAACACTTTTGGGGCATGGGATCGGTCTCATTCGATGCTCAGATGTTGTCCACATCAAAAAAAAGTGAAAAGTTGATGAAAAGTTTTATTCAGGAGAGCCATTTTAAAGATAAGGTCCCTTTTTATTTGCGCATAGAATCGTCGACTTCACTTTCATAAAACGCGCATATCTCTGGGAGGGAACACTTTTGGGGCATGGGATCGGTCTCATTCGATGCTCAGATGTTGTCCACATAAAAAAAAAGAAAAAAAATGAAAATTGATTTTTTACCCTTAGGTCCCTTTCTCTATGCGCTGTCACTTATACCTAGACTTACCGAAAACCAAAAACTGCAAGAAATATTAGAAAATGATTAAATATCACAATCACACAAATCCAAAAAGACAATAGCTGCACTACTCACACAGATATAAACTAAAATAGATAAAAGAGAACAGAGCTATGTTGTTTACGAAATAACATGCATAGGAAAATCAAACGAGTCATGCGGTAAAGTAGCTTAGACACAAAAGTCAACAAACACGAAACAGCCATTAAAAAAAGAAAGGAAAAACAACAACAGCATTGGCACAACGCTGTGCTAATGCTGTCTGCAATTTTAGACAAAGAAAGAAGTGAAAATAAACGATATACATTAGAGACCCTAAGTATACAACAAAAAAGTGCAATAAACCGAAGACAAAAAAAAAACACAAATGCAAATTACATCGTAGCATTAGTTTAGTCGTATTCCAACTGTGATTTTAGCATAACTTAACTCTATATTTAATTTTTAAGTTGCAATTATTTAAACCATTTTGTGTTCTACGTGGCACTACTTAGACAGTACCACGTAGAACACAAAAGAACTAAACTAAAGATACAAATTTTTAGGAATTATCTATAATGGTGTTGAGAATTTTCCCATCCTCAATTTCAACAATTAAGGATGGTTTAATAGAAATCATAAAATATCGATTAATGCTTTACCCCGAGAAAGGAAAAAGCTTTTAAATTATAAACGTTTTAAAACTATCAGAGCACTATCTCACAAAAATTATATAAAAGAATAGGATAGAAGTCGAATAAATGCAATTTGCTCTTTGTGTCAGCAAACAATTTGTTTTACATTTCATTGAAAATGTTTTGTAATTTACCATGCGATGCGGGGGCTTAAGGGATCTTCTAGGAATTTGTCATCCTCTCAAAGGAAGCGATACAGCTGTATCTTTCATGATGTATATTAAGACCATCCCGACCAAAGGTTGTCCATGTACAATACATGATGATGATGATATAATAAGTAGTGCTTCGGCAGGTGAGCAATATCTTCAGGCCCTAAAGTCATCAACCCCAACCACAATAACACATAACATTAAAAACAACAACGATACGATTACATAGACCCGTGCGAGGTTACCAACGACGGTCTGTCGGGTATAGGTAAACTTTTCCTTTACAAAACCGTTGAATAGGATATCAGAATATCCTCCGAAATAGAGAACGGAAAGGGTCCTGTGCCCGATAGAACAGTCAAGTACACCTCTCCGGGAAAAGATCGGTAAGGATGGACGAGGAGAAGAGGGAGGCCGGCTTAATATTTCTTAGGAGTATGGACCAGAAGGATTTAAAATCCCTAACGGGCGTGACGAGCGCGACGCGCAAGCATACCTACCACGTAGGGAAGCATGAGTCAATGACAACTACTACCGTGGAGGTTAGGTCTTCCATCTCATCAGACTTGGACCTAAGACCACACAAAAACTGCACCTAAACAAAACTGTCTACAAAAACTACAAACCATAGCACACACAGTTCTCAGACGATTGTCTGGATTCAAGCATGCTCATTTTTTTGTTTTTTTTTTGCACAGCGCCATACGTAATGGCATTTTATGGCGAGATAGCAACGTTAAAATTCATATGTGTACATCAATATTCATCTACTAATTCAAATAATGATCATAGATTAAATTAATTTATAAACTTCCTTAACAAAAGAAGCAAAACTACGATAGAAGCGTTTCGATGCCATCAAGGATATAATATTAAATGGAATGTTTAAAACTAGCAATTCTTTCAACAGATTTCAAATCCACTGAAAGATTATTATAAGCAATTCCACTTTTCTTTGTTTGGTTCTTTCTAGTCTGCACCTAGGTACCCATAAGTTGCCTCCATTTCGTGTATCAAAATTTCTTTGATTTTGAGTGAATCTTGGTTTGTGATAACCAATATAGTGAATACATTTATATACATACATTAAAACCTTGTACCGATGAAGTCCTCATATTGGTAAAATTGTTTTGCCTATATCCCTATATAACAAAACAAATGAGTTGTTAGCTGGTAAACTATAAATTACTTTTAACGCCTTGTTCTGCAAACATTCGAGAGATTTTAGAGAGATATTTCTTGGATTATGAGCATATGTCAATGACATGCAATTCAAATGAGATTGAACTAAACATACTTATATATTAGTAAAGCATATATTAACTTTGAGGCAACATTCAATTTACGTTTCAACTTGAACACAATTCTAATCGCCGCTGCTAATTTTCTTCTGATATCCTTTATATGTAAATCCCAAGCTAAAAAATCTTGTAGTTATCCCAAGATATTTCACACACTTACTTTCAACAATGGACTTCCCATCAACATGCACACTGGAATCGCAACTGTTAGCAGGAAGTGGTCGGCATTGAACAATCTTAGTCTTGTCAGGATTAAGAAGCAACCAATTCAATCTAGCAAACTCAAATACCATTGCAACATCCTTCTCTATTCTCGCCTTCAAAACGAGATCATAGTTGTAGGGATAAAACAAACAAACATCATCAACTGACCGAATAGTTAAAGGTTCTGTATATCATTCAAATAAATTGAAAACAACAATGGCCCTAGTTCACTTCCCTGTGGAATCCCATACTCCACAGATTCCAATGAACTTCTTGAACCATTAATTTGTTTCCTGATAGACAAATAACTTTCAAGTTCCTTCCCTCTTAGACCATAGTATGCCATGGTAAAGTATAAAAATACTCCAGCAACTCCACTATAACCTTCATCCTGCCATTACATATATATTACATAAAATTAATTACAGCTTCTTCTGTATTGCACCCTTTTCTTAAGCCGAATTAAAAAACATGGATAAGATTATTCTCCTCAAGATATGCACTAAGTCTATCATAAAGCATTTTCTGGAGAATTTTGTCTATGGTATATAAAATTGCAATTGGACGATACTTATCCACATTCAAAGCATTCGCAACTTTATGTATTGATACTATTTTATGAACCTTTAAACCCTCTGGGTAAATGGACGAGATAATCATTCTATTAAAGATTGCCACCAAAATTGGTGGAAATACTTCGCTGCACTCATAAACAAATTTTGGAGAAATATTATCATACCCAGGACTCTTGTTTATTTTCATATTCAATATCACCCTATTAATAATAATAACATCAATGTCATCCAAATTAAAAAAAATTCCGCGACCATGTAGAGTGCGCAAAGAATTAAATGAATTCCCATGATAAACCAAACTGGCCGTTTTAGTTCCGCCACCGAATCAACAAAATATCTGTTTATACAATTAACTTTCACACAATCACTTGACACTCTTTGACCCTCTGAAACATTAATATTTATCACGTTTCCTTTCTGCCAAGTGTTTTGTTAAGAAAATCCCAACCTCTCTTCAGATCCTCTCCTACTCTCTGCATATTAGCAATGTAATAATTATCTCTACAATTATTATTAGCATTCCTTATCACCTTGCAAATCCGTTTCAACACCTCCTCCATATACTGGGTTCCAATCCCGCGACTGCCGTTTCTATGTACCGGATTGACCCGAAACTCTTCGGCCAGGGGCAGTCACCTCAACAATATATGTTTTTTGTTCGTCCATTTTTTCGTCGTGGGAGCAGCACTTCCCGGAATGCCTGCTCCGAATACTACTGGTCCGAGCCGGGATCGAACAAAACCCTGGACCTTGGATCTGCTCGGTTTGTCAGAACCGAATACACCATCGTGCTACGTCTGTAAGGTGTAATCGTTGCATGGAGTGGGTGCACTTCAGGAGCTGTTCAGGTCTGAACCACATCAGGGAGTATAGCGAAGCAGACTTTGTTGCCTCATTCTGTATCAACGAAGTTAGCAGTGGGTCTCTGGATTTGGTGTTATCATCGTCGTCTGCATTTTCGTCGTCGTCGTCATCATCATCATCATCTAACTACGAGACTCCCCCGCAGTCGCCCTCGCAACAGCATCAACACATACAGCATCTTACACCACAGATTGCTGTTGCCACTCCTGACAGTACACCAATCTTGCAATTTAATTGTAATGGCCTACGCAACAAAATCAGTGAGGTCATAGAATTTATGAATCGGAGAAACATCATGGTAAGCTGAATGCCACCTGCAGCCTGCACAGTTGTGACGGATCACACCAGAAGTGGAGGTGGGGGACTTGCTTTCCTGTTACACCATTCTGTGCAGTACAGACCTATTTCGCCTGAGCTTGACTCTAGAGACCCATACATGGAATGTATGGGGGTAGCAGTCAAGTCTGGAACTGCCGAAATAGAGCTGTACAACGTATACATCCCGCCGGTTGGTAGCTGTGCCCCGCGTTATCTGCCAGACATTAGCAATTTGCTACAAGGCAATAACCGCTTGGTCCTAGGAGACTTTAATGCTCACCACGAACTGTGGCATTCTCTCCTAGACAACGACCAGAGGGGCATAGCTTTGGCAGAGCAAATTGATAGCTCTACGTTCTGCACAGTGAATGAGGACGCCCCCACGCGGATTATGGGCGATTGCCATAGCTCGCCAGACATCACTTTGGCATCGCCTGGCCTGATCAACGACGTCACCTGGCAACCCGTCATCTCACTAGGATCGGACCACCTTCCCATAATTCTCTCCATTAATAGACCACCCGATTTCATAACCTCTGAACGCCGTACGTTTTTCAATCAAAAAAAGGCTGATTGGGAGGCCTTCAGAGAAGCCACCAACCGCAGCTTTAATAATCTAGCTATTCCGTCGGACGTTCGGGTAGCCGAAAAAAAGTTCCGGGCCATCATTAACGCAGCAGCCGCTCGCCATATCCCTGCTGGTCGAATACCCGAAGTACGACCAAACTTCCCAGCAGAGGCAGCAGGACTCGCAGACGAGCGTGATGACATTCGTCGCTCCAACCCTACTGACCCTAGAATTAGGGATCTCAACTCCGAGATCAGTAGGTTGGTCAACGAATATAAGCGGAACAAATGGCTAGACCACTTAAAGCAGTGCAACTTGAGTTCCGGAATTGGTAAGTTGTGGACAACGGTCAAATCACTCTCTAACCCTGTAAGGAAGGATGATCGGACAGCTGTCACTTAACCGGCTTTTTATTGAGCACCCAGAGAGTGATAAGGCGAAAAGGAGAGTATTGCGTCGTATCCGCGCTCTCCGAGTCGAAGAGGCACCACCACAATTTACCGTTGGCGAAGTTGCCCATGTCATCCGCAGCGCAAAGTCATCAAAGGCGCTGGGTCCGGACGGAATCTCAATGCTGATGTTAAAGCACTTGGATACTCCGGGAGTAGAGTACATGACCAAAGTGCTCAATCTGTCGCTAGCCACTCACGAAGTTCCCGATGCCTGGAAAATGGGCAGAGTGGTCCCGCTACTGAAGCCAGGCAAAGACGCAAGTAAAGGAGATTCGTACAGGCCGATCTCCTTGCTTTCTCCAGTAGCAAAGACGCTTGAAGCACTGCTCCTCCCCAGCCTGATCGAACACTTTCTTAGTGCTGATCATCATCATGGATTCCGCAAGCAGCACAGCACAACAACTGCTTTACACGCCATCACCACACGTATAAGTCGCGGCCTTAACCAGAACAAGCCTAACGACAGGACGGTCCTCGTGGCTCTTGACCTCACAAAAGCCTTCGACACGGTCAATCATGCCACTCTGTTCGAGGACATTAAAGAAACGTCCCTTCCGCCCAGTTTGAAACGTTGGGTCGTAAACTATATGTGTGGGCGTCAGTCATATGTAGAATTTAGAGACAGAAAGTCGAAGCCCCGTAGAGTTAAACAAGGAGTTCCCCAGGGTGGAGTTTTATCCCCGGCTCTGTTTAACCTCTACCTCTCTAAAATTCCTGCACCACCAGACGGCGTTGAAATTGTGTCGTACGCTGACGATTGCACAATTCTGGCGTCAGGATCTAAAGTGGATGACATTTGCGAGAAAATCAACTATTACCTCACTGACTTAGCACGTTTCTTCACTGCGAGAAAAATGAAAATATCCGCCTCCAAATCATCAGCCACACTGTTTACTGCTTGGACCGCAGAGGTGCGGTTGTCACTCAATGTGAAAGTCGATGACGTCAACATCCCGACCACCAACTACCCCAAAATCCTTGGGGCACATTGGACAGCCTTTTTAGATCCTCTGCACATGCTACAGCTATCTGCGATAAACTCAAAAGTAGGAACAAGGTCCTCAAGTCACTTGCCGGCAGTACTTGGGGAGCCGACAAAGAAACCTTGTTGAACTCTTACAAAGCGATAGGTCGGTCTGTAGCAAACTACGCAGCACCTGTATGGTCGGCGAACGTGAGTACGACGCAGTGGAAGAAAATTCAGACATGCCAGAATGCCGCCCTTAGAACATCAACAGGGTGTCTTCTTATGTCCTCTGAGGTCCTTACCGTGCGCAGACACAATTTCCTGTTGTCTAAGCAATACCTGCTAGGGTGTTTTCGCAGCAGTCATCCTAACCACCATCTCTTGAACAGGATGCCTCCACCCAGGCAGATCAGGAACGATCTTCATGATCTAGAGAGAGAGGTCCAGCGGTATAAGAGAGAACCTTTAGATCATCGAAACTATCAGGCAGGTTTGAACAACATTCACGCCGATGATGTCGCAGCAGCAGTATCCAGCTACCGTGTGAATGCAGTGCTAGGGGAACATCCCCCGGAGATTTCACCTGAGGAGAAGGTACTACCTCGGCAGACGCGCGTGGTTCTGGCGCAGCTGAGATCCGGATGGTGCAGCCGCCTCAATTCTTACTGGGCACGAATTGATGCTAACGTTCCGGACATGTCCCGCCTGCCATCAGGGACCACATGATGTACTGCACCTCTTCAATTGTCCGGCCAAGCCCACTCAGCTGACCCCCAGGTCTCTGTGGACGCATCCAGTTCAAATGGCGCGTTTCCTTCACCTGGATATCGAAGCAGATCCCCCATAGACGAACAAGACTTCAAAATAAATATATTGTTGTTACAACAACAACAACTGGGTTCTACCGGCCGTGCGCCTTTTTCTTAATCATTTCTGTTCCAATATTATATATTTATAGACTGATAATTTTTATTTATCCATGGCGTGAGCTTAAATCGTAAATGTTTTCTTTTACTTGTCGTAGTCGCATACTTTTTCGCATCCTTCATGCAAGATACCACCCTAGCAGTCAAGTCCGAAACATTCAAAGACTCATAATTTTGTGGTAACTTGTTCATAAAGCGATCCCTAGCCTTATTATAATCACAATGGGTCACACTATGTCAGTATCTTCCTTCCCCTGTGATCTGGCAACCATTTTGCAACAGATCATATTGTGATCCGGCACACTGCATTCAACCACATCTACCGAAATTCGTTTCTGGATATTACTATATACATGATATAAGCTCGATTCACTAACAGGTCTAGTTATCATATTGTGGGTACAATCGCAATAATAATTGTGAAATAGCGTAAGAAACTCAAAACAATGAGGATTTTGAAAAATATCTATAAGTATATTAGAATCGCCAAGAAAAATAATTGGGCTTTCAGCATGACTATACAGAACTAACTCCAGAGTATCCAACAACTGTTGAAGTGAACATTTATGTGATCGATAAAAGGACACAATTTTCATAAATTTTGAATCAACTCTGAAATTTTTAATGGTTATGGTTATATTTTTCACAAAGTTTTCACTCTCACAAATATCTACTGAGTAATGCAAATTCGGACGTATATATAAAGACGTACCACCGTATCCATCTTTTCTACTGCAGTGCACACTAGAATAACCAGGAATCGAATACATCTGAGTTATGTTCTTCTGAAACCATGTTTCTTGAACCGCTACTATAACCAGTAACATAGGAAAACTGGATAATACGAGGGCTGCTATATATTTCTGGCCTCATAATAAAAATGCGAATATATATCATCAAGAATGGTTTTATTGTTTTTCAAAGTATTCTCCAGCTTGATTTATACAATTGGTTTAAGCGCATGCAAAAATGCGCTTAAACCAATTGTCGAAGCACCTTTTCCACCCCGATTGAGACACCTTCAAAACATGATTTTTGAACGCTTCAACAGCTGCTTCTAGCAATGAAAAACGTTGACCACGTATTTTTTTCTTGATGTGCGGGAATAAAAAGAAGTTATTGGGTGCCAAGTCATGGCTGTACGGCGAATGACCCGCCAATTCGACGTTTTGGCCGGTAAAAAGGAGCTGGTTTGAGCCTATGTGTTAGAGCTCTCATTGTCATGGTGCACAAGACTTCAGGCAAACAAATTGTGGTGTACCACTCAGAATTGACCGTCATACGTTGCTCAACCGGAACGCCACATGACCAGTTTTTCCGAAGAAACAGGCGACCATTTGCTTCGAAGTGCTTCTTCCACGAACAACTTTCGTTAGATTCGGCTCGTCTTCGAAGACCCACACGGTCGATTGCTGTTTCTTTCGGGCATAAACGCATAAATCCATGATTCGTCACCTGCGACCTTTGAAGCACCGCGATCGTATTTTTTCAAAATTTCATTGCACCAATCCACACTAGCCTTATTTTGAGAGATTGTCAACTTGTGCGGTATCCAAAGAGATCAAACCTTCATGCAATATCGAATGTATGCTGGTGGAAGAAATGTCCAAGGATGCTACTATCTCACGGTATGTCACATGACGTTCTTGCATTATCAGTTCACGCACGGCATCAATGTTCTCTGGCACAACGGCCGCTTTTGGACGACCATCACGACCTCCGTCTTCGAGCGAGCGTCGGCCACGATTGAATTCATTAAACCAGTTTTTCACAGTGCTGTAGGATGGTGCTTCATCGCCACACAAAGATTTAAGTTCATCGATGCTCTCTTGTCGTGATAATCCACGTCGAAAGTTGTGAAAAATGATCCACGAAAATGTTCAAGAGTTAATTCCATTTTTTTGCCAAATTGATTTTTTCAAGTCACTGAAAACAACACAAATTATGGTCGTACGTCAAAACGTTCCGAGTACGTTTATGCTAAAAATGTCAAACTTTCCAATGGAAATGTCAGATGGCGCCAGGCAACAATAAGTGTTCCCTAGGCCAGAAATATATAGCAACCCTAGTGATGACTTAAATCGGTTAAATTTTTCAATGGACGAAACGCTTCTGATATTTATGCTTACAATATTTAAAAAGTTATACTTCAATTAACTAAGATACTTTTAAAAGAACAACAAATGTAAGGTAATAAGAAAGGCAAAACGGTGCCACTATTCTGCCAAGAATTGAAAAGAATGAGCACAGTTGCAAGACTACGCAATATGCTGTCAAATGAAGCAAGAATGCCGTGACTTATAGTAAAATCCAGCGGAGAAATAAAGAGACGATTAAATTACTTATGGAAACTCATTTCCGAGCTAACAGGTCGTGCATGGCGTTGCGGATTATTAAAGCGCTTCACTCACATCACACGCGTAGGAGTTGTTAGGTAAAGTCGTCGACGAAGACAAGTAAGCAGCGTGGACAGTACGTTCGTTTCAACCATACAAATCGGCAGGACCTGACGGCATCATTCCGGCGCAATTACAGGAATATTTCACATATACCGAAGGCATGGAGATAGGTAAAAATGTTATTTACCCCTTAAGGGGGAAATACCACAACACGACAAAGGATTAAAATCCCATTAGTCTCTTTTCGTTTCTTCTGAAAACCTTAAAAAGACTCTTGGACCTTCGTGATAGAGAACTTCTAAAACCGCACAACTTCAGTGAGGCACAACATTCCTATCTAAAAGACAGGCCAGTAGACACAGCCCTCAACAAAGTGATAAGCTTCGTAGAATACTTTCTACACCACAAGCAATACACGATGACAGCCTTCCTGGACGTCGAATATGCCTTCATCAGCGTAGAAATAACCTTGATTCTTGATGCTCTAAGGCGCATTAGGGTACAACTACAATAGACCTCCAACGCCTTCGAATTCGCCATTTCTTCCTGGTATGCTACCCTTACCTCCTTACCTAACCTCACCATATCAAGGTATAAAAGTGTAGAACTAAATCAAAAAGCGTTAGTTAATCTTGTTACTTAAGACATAGAAGAATGCAATAAGTAAATTCTATTACAATCTATCAACAGGCATTAGAAATATTCCATAATTAAAATAAACAAAACAAATTCCATGTGTTTACTTTGAAAAGTCATAAAAGTCAAATGGGTTTTTAATTTGGGTACTTAATTTTGATTTATATTTTTTTTCGCTTCCGTTTTTCTTGTGATTGATGCCCATTTGTGATAACCTCTGTAGAAAAAAGATAAAAAAAAACTCTTGTTTTTGAAGTATTTAATATACAAAAATTTTATAGTGATTTAAAAAACCAATAATTGCCAAATACTTAAGGTATGTTGTTATTATTTCCATTATAATGTTCGATCGACACAACATGAGCTTTACCATTTTTTAGAATTATTTTTTAACAAATCCTGCAGAGAATCCAGTTTTATTGTTTCAGTATAGTGTCAGTAAAATTAATATGAATCTTACGATTTGACGAGTAACCAAAACCTTTCACAAAGAATATAATCAACATTTTTAAATGCTTTGTTGGCTACAATTTGCTTGTTAATTCTCAATATTGTAGGGCATGGGTCTCATTGGAAATGATGGAAAATCGATTGCAACCTAAAAAAATGTGGTTGAAACTACCTTCAACTAACTTTTAACGCACTTTAATCTGACTATTTCACAATTAGTTGTGGTTGATGCTTCGATTACTTCAGCTAAATTTGGCTTTAAGTTGACGTTATTTAACTCAATTATTAGTTAGCTTTCTTAAAATATGCTACATATTTGTTTCCAGTCCTGTTATTTGTATAATTTACCAAATATATTCGCTTTTTATTAAAAGCTCTTTATTTCCTTCTTCTATGGAGTAATTAACTGCATGTTATGGAACTCGATTATCACAAAATTATTTGTTACTAAATCAATATTCCGTTTTCAAGGAAATCTTTTAGTTCGGAGACTATATCGCCTAGAAAACTAGCGATGTTACAGCGTTTACTCTTTCCATCGTAAACACCAATAGGAAAAATAGAAATAATAATAAAGTTAACAATTTTTACCAAAATTGGCGTTCTCGAGTTTTAAATAACGGTAGTCCGTCAATATCATTATTCTGTCGCAACCGTTTATGATGCTTGATATTCTTGATAGTTGCTTTTTTAAACCAAAATGACAATAGAAGCTCCCGTTTTCCAACAAATGAGTTTGCACTTAAATTTTCTTTACTAAAATATGCTATAAGTCTTCGAAACACTCGCGAGATGGCATATTTGACATTTAAAAAGATAATTCTAAGCATGAATGAGTCTGATATTATCCTAACATTGGGAGACTTCAACTTATCTTCTGTATCATGGCATATAGGTATTTCATTTTCAGTTATATTACCTTACCAATTACCATCTCCTAGTCCTGCTGGCGATTTTTCTAGATTTTGCTTCAAACGTTGTGAGTTTCATAGACTTAATTTCCTTTTATTATCTGTTGATTGGAATGCTATCTGCTGTTGTAGTACTATTGCGGAATTTGATGTTGCTGTTAAGAAATTTTATGACATACTAAATGAATTTGTATCTAAAACGGTGCCTATGGAACCCCAACGGTACAATATCGAGGCTCGTCGATGCTATAGGTCGTAATTGACAAGAGTTAGGGACAATTTGAAAAAGGACCCTAAATCATTTTATCGATTTGTTAATTTAAAACGTCGAACATCTTCTAAGCCATCGAGAATAAGATTTAATGGTGTTGAGTTCTCAAGCGATCAGTCTATTGCAAACTGTTTTGCTGACTTTTTCGAAAATACATATTCACTACGTGCGTTTAATCCTGCAATTCCGTACCCTTACAAAATTTCATCAGTAAATCAAATAGTTCCTCTTTTTTTAGATTTTTCACTTATTGAATTAAACTTGCATCGTCTTATACCCACTAGTACTTCTGGACCCGATGGCATTCCGAATGTATTATTGAAACGCTGCTCTGAATCCCTGGTCTTACCCTTATTCTTATTATTTAATTCATCATTACAATTGGGGTACTTTCCAGATTATTGGAAACGGTCTTACTTGTTTCCACTTCACAAATCTGGTAGTCTGTTGGATGTATCGAACTATAGAGGGATTGCTAAATTAAGCGCAATTCCTAAGTTATTTGAAAAAATTGTAACAAATTTTGTTTCACATAATGTGTCGCCCATACTCCATCCATGCCAACATGGATTTCGTAAGGGTCACTGTCGGAGCAGATCGCCATAATTTATTTTATGTTAGAATTAAGAGTTGTAAATGTATTAGTTTTTGTAATCGTTAAAATTATATTCAATTTTATGGTAAATTATATTAGTCATTTTTGTCGGACCACACTAATATATTTAATTGTCGGTCCACCCTAATATTTTTATGCCATAACAGAAACATACAAATAATATTGAATGTTTCCTTTTGTTATGATTTTCAAATTTTTGTTAGAAACGAAAGCAGCAACAATGCAACAGAAGTTCTTTTCTGTTGCTTTGTCGATCGTTGTGTATGTATGTACATTCATACATATCATTAACGCTCGCTGCTTTCGTCTCTCATTGTCATCTGTCTTCGATGTTTCTTGTGGAGATTTTGGGAGATCAAAACAACAACACGTATTGGTTTGACCATATGTACGTGTTGTTGTTGTATTATGTACTTGTAGTTGATCGGCAATAATGACATTTCGTGGTTTTAATTGAAATAAAGTATTTCTGTTTTCTGCGCAAACATTTTGGCGACCGTGACAGGACGGTCAGTTTTTAAAATTGTTATATCGCGTAATAAATTAATATTACAAATCGTGCAAAATTAAGTGGTTCATAAAAAAGCATTTTTCGTGGTACACAATTGATTGCAGTTGTCGTCGTTGAATAAACTTACATACACATTTATCAAAAACTATCGGTGTTTCAATTGTGTTGTGTTTTCGGTGCTTGTGCTACAGTTTTTTATTGGACAACGACTGTAATTGCTGCCGTCGTAATTTTAGAATTTCGAAAATGAATAATCAGACATTTCTCGTGATTCCTTTAGCAGAAGTAAAGTGATTTTGTTTCTCGAATTGTTGTGTTTCTCAATTTTATTTTGTAACAAATCAAAATAACATTTTTTGTTGGACATTTTGCTATACAAAACTTAACCTAAATGATTTTGAATTGTGTCATACACACATACATACATATTTTGTGTCGATACCGCTGCTGGAAAAAATATTAAATAAATCGGACATTTTGTTGGAAGTTGCGCGTTATATACAAACTTTGCCGCGTTCGAATAAATAAAGTACGTTATTTGTTGCTCTTTGTCTGGAGATTTGTGCTCTCTAATTTTGTGAAAATGATCAAAGACGGTAACGAAGACATCTCAGAAGAAGTGAATGCTAGTGGCTTGGAGTTAACAACGTAGCTCTTAAGCAACAACGTAGCTCTATGAAAAGAAATATTTCCAATATTCAAAAGAAAGTGGAAAAAGATGGCGGAAAAGTCGACTCAACAATTTTAGAATGCCGATTACAAATTTTGGAATCGTACTTCAAGCAATTGTGTCATATACAAGGACAAATTGAAAATGTACAACCAAGTGATAGTGCTAGAAGTGATTTAGAAGAAACATTTATCACAGCGAAAGCAAAAATTTTAGGCTCTCTTAATAAAACTCGTTGCTCGGTGGCTATGGAAAGCAGTTTTATGAATGTTTCTACAGCTGGTGCTCCCAATCATTCTCGTTTGCCCACATGAAAGTTACCCAGGTTCGATGGTAAATATGGCGATTATAAACGGTTCATCACCACTTTCAACAATCAACGACAATCAAATGATAACTCCTCTTGACAAATTCAATTATTTACTCAATTGTCTCTCTGGACCTGCCTTAGCCGTTGTGGAACCCTTTCAAGTGTCGGATGAAAATTATGTCAAGGCGTTAAAGCGGCTCGAGGACAGGTATGATAACAAGGTGCTAATATTCTTGGAACATATCAACACTTTATTCAATGTGTCGAGTATGTCAAAGGGTGATAGTGTTTCTTTGCGAAATCGTATCGATACAATTTCTGCAATTCGTGGCTCATTATTGTCTCTTGGTTCGGAGTTAGAAGTAATGAATGCAATTTTGGTGCATTTGGTGTTGACAAAAGTTGATGGAGATACGAAGGTAAATTATGACGAGAAGCAGGGAGCTACCTTCGTGGGACACCTGTTATGACGTTTTGAGTCGTCGATGTCAGTTTCTCGAGAGCCATGGAAAAAAGGTTGATGTTCCTGAAAAATCTAAATTCAACAAATCTAAACATAATTTCAATCGGTCTGCCCACACATTCATGAATTCGAACTCATCTTGTTCCTATTGCAAATCAGCTGAACATTCTATCGCTTTTTGCTCATCATTTTTTTCGCTTTTAGTTTCGGAACGTTTTAAGTTTGTAAAACGTAATGGACACTGTATCAACTGCCATCTCGTTTCGAAGTGTCCATCAAAATCTCGATGTAGAGTTTGTGACTCGCCTCATCATACAATTCTACATATTTTTAGTGGCCCTGAACAAAGTGGCCCATCAACATCGAATACTACAACAGTTCCACCAATGCATACAACATCAGTGAACAATAACAATCCTGTGGCATTAGTAGCTCGCTCATTCAAGAGAGCTATAATTCCAACTGCTGTGGTTCTAATCAAAGATTTTTATGGCACATTTTAACCGGTAAGAGCTGTTCTGGACTCGTGTTCCGAAATTAATTTTATTTCAGAAGAAACTGCGAAGAGGCTCAAGCTTAATTTCCGGCCATATTCTCAGGAAGTTTCTGGGATCGGTGAAGTTCGCACAAAAATAAAGTTCTCTGTCGAAGCCACAATACAGTCAAGAATTAGTTCGTTCCAGTGGTCCTCCAGTTTCGCAGTCACTAGGTCTATCTCTGCACAATAGCCAGGTGAGCATATCCAAATCCCTCAATCGATTGAACTAGCTGATCCATTGTTCTATAAGCCACAACGTATAGATCTTCTTCTAAGTACAGAAGTATTTTTCGATTTGTTGCTCGACGGTCGAATTTCACTGGGAAATGGTATGCCGTGCCTGACCAACACCGTTTTCGGCTGGATCGTTGGAGGTACAACAAATACAGCACCTCGTAATTCGTCGCTGACGTGCAATCTTGTCATTGGCACATCCGAGACCTATTTGGATAAAACCTTAAAACTGTTTTGGGAAATAGAAGAATATGTCTCAACTCCCAATAATTATTCGGAAGAAGAGCAATCCTGCGAAAAACATTTCGTCGAAATGTTTGTTTTAATTCTAATGGGCGAATTCAAGTTAGATTGCCGTTTAAAAAATTGCCAGAGTGTCTCGGTCAATCTTTTGAACTGGCTCGAAGACGTTTTATGTCACTCGAATGCCGCCTGCAACGTGATCCTACCTTGAAATCAATGTATATAGATTTCATGAACGAATATTTGTCTCTCGGTCATATGCCACTTCATACGTCGCCCTTAGATAAATCAACAGGACTTGATCACAACGCTTTTTTCGTTTCGCTTGAACAAATATGCCCTCACAGCTGATATTTCCAAAATGTATCGACAGTTTCTCGTTGACGAAAGAGATAGAAGATACCAGCTGATTCTCTGGAGGTCCAGTAGCCAAGACGTCAAGGTATATCAATTAAATACTGTAACATATGGACTTTTTGCCGATCCTTTTTTGGCGATTCGTAGTTTGTTTTTCATTTGAGACAAATATGTATCAACATTTCCTCGTGGCTCAGAAGTACTTCGAAATGATCTGTATGTTGATGACGTTCTCACTGGTGCAAACGATCTCGAATCCCTGAATCTGATAACAAAGGAATTGATGCACATTTTGAGCTTGCATGGCCTTGAGCTCGCTAAGTGCAATAGCAATGATTCTACTATTTTTTTAAGACCTGATGAAGAAATTGCAATCAAAACTTTGAACGATGACGTAGCAAAAACTTTGGGTATGTCTTGGGAACCACATGAAGATGTATTTACATATCGTTTCGAGTTGCCCGACGTCACAAGTCCTACAAAATATCAGTTTTGTCGCTTGTTTCGAAAATCTTCGATTTGCTTGGTATTTTGAGCCCGATTACCATTCGATGCAAAATATTTCAGCAAGAAATTTGGATACAAAATATTGGATGGGATGATCTTCTGAATGATCATCTCAAGACGCTTTGGATGCAAATAAAACAAGATTTGTCAAACATTCACAAAATAGAAGTTCCTCGATTCGTTCGTACATCTCCTGAAACATTGGGAGAAATTCATGGCTTCGCAGATGCCTCTCAACGAGCATATGGTTGTTGCCTTTATTATCGTGTAATGGTCCAAGGCACTTACAAATCAACATTGCTCATCGCTAAATCGAAAGTTGCTCCTATCAAAGCACAATCGTTACCTCGTCTTAAATTATGTGATGCTGTTTTACTCAGCAGAACGTGGCTCAAAATCGAAATAGAAAAATTCGTTTCATCCATTTACTTTTGGTCAGATTCAAAAATCGTCTTGCAGTGGCTGAAACTATATTCTTCGACTTTAAACTGCTTCTTCGCGAACCGTGTCAAGAACAAAGCAGAAACGTTATTTGGAGACACGTACCCTCAAACAGTAATCCGGCCGACATTGTATCTCAAGGTTGCAGCGCTGAAGACTTGCCAGAGACAATCCTTCAAGACGACGCTTCAAATTGGCCTGGAACAGACGAGCAGCCGAAAAGCTGCTGCGTTTAGGTACACACCTGCTCAATCCACCATAATTGACAAATTATCGATAAGCATTCGTCTTATAATAAAATTATTCGAATAATCGCTTATATTTTTCGTATTTTCAATAGATGCCCAGATAACAGGACAGGTAAAGAGCAGGAAATTACCCACATACGCCCAGTTGAGTCAGAAAATGTTTTCTGGAGAATCGTCTCCCCTATCCAGCACTCTACCTTTGCGGCCGACTTGCATGCTTTGTCCAATGGCAACTCTGTCCAGCCTTCGCTTCAAAAACTGACGCCGTTTTTACAAGTATTAAGTATTGGCAACAGCACGATACAAATAATGCGAGTTGGAGGCCGTTTGTCCAATGCACCTATTCCCTATGACGCTCGTTTTCCTGCATTGTTGGCTAAAGAGCATCGTTTCGTCTATCTGTACATCGAACATTTACATCGCATTCATTTACATACCGGTCCGAAGGTATTGTTGGGCATACTTCGCCAAAATATTTGGATTATTAACGCCAGAGACGTGGTTCGAAAGGTTGTTCGTGGCTGTGTTCATTGTTTCCACTACAAGCCAAAATTGATGCATCAAATTATGGGAAACTTACCAGCTGATCGTCTTCGAGCTCAAAGACCATTTTTAGTTACTGGCGTCGACTTTTGTGGCCCATTTCTGACGTCATATCGTATTCGAGGAAAGTTACCTTATAAAACGTATATTGCCGTTTTCGTATGTTTTGCCTCCAAGGCAATTCATTTGGAGCTTGTTTCGGACCTCTCGGCAAACAATTTTATTTTGTGTCTCAAACGTTTTGTTGGAAGACGAGGTTTACCTCAGCGGCAACGCTACAAATTTTGTGGGAGCTCACAATAAGTTTCGAGAACTCAAAGAAATATTTTTTTGCAGCGACGTCGTCTGCGAAATGAAATCTGTGTCTTCCCAGTTGGGATTCGAATTTTGTTTTATACCTCCTCGTGCCCCACACGTCGGTGGATTGTGGGAGGCAGCCGTCAAATCTACCAAAACGTTGCTCATTAAAAATATCGGACAATCGTATCTCACGTTCGAGGAACTGCAGACACTAATTGTCGAAATCGAAGCTATATTGAATTCTCGGCCAATCGCTCCGATTTCCGATGACCCTATTGATGAAGAAGCGCTCACCCCTGGTCATCTCTTAATTGGCTCTTCATTAATTTCAGTTCCAGACCAGTACTTCGATACAGCAAAGCCATCCGCTTTAAACCGATGGCAACGAATTTCTTATTTAAAACAACAATTTTGGCAAATGTGGTCTCGTGATTATTTATTGTCTCTCCAACAACGATCAAAATGGCTCAATCAACAATCTAACATCAAACAAGGTCAATTGGTCATCGTTCATGAAGACAACACGCCTCCCCAACAGTGGCTTTTGGCACGAGTAACAAAAACCATCGCTGGTCTTGATGGAAAAGTTCGAGTGGTAGAACTAAAATCAAAAAATGGTACATATCGTCGTCCTATCCATAAAGTGGCTCCTTTACCTTCCCATGATGATGTTTGAAAACTGGTCTTTCAACGGGGGGAGGATGTCGGAGCAGATCGCCATAATTTATTTTATGTTAGAATTAAGAGTTGTTAAATGTATTAGTTTTTGTAATCGTTAAAATTATATTCAATTTTATGGTAAATTATATTAGTCATTTTTTTCGGACCACACTAATATATTTAATTGTCGGTCCACCCTAATATTTGTATGCCATAACAGAAACCCTCTAAGAAAACCGGCACGAAAACGAAACGTTGGCGAAGTCATTTTTTCATACAAGACTACGAAAACGAACCGATTTTGCGATACGTAAATGCACCGTAAACGTTAATTTCGGAATAAGAGAATTAGAAAAAAAGTAGTAGTTTGAATGTATTGGTAGTACGCCAAGGCTTAGCTAAAGTAGTACTTTTACGTAACACTAAAGCGGTCCGTTTTCGTAATACCAGAGTGTTGCGTTTACGTAACACTGAAGCGGTACGTTTTTGTATCTGCAAAACGTACTGAATTTCTTTCTCTATCGAAATAATATAAGCTTTTTTATACTGAAGAATTAATGTTGCATATATTGTGAATGATTATGAATTCTTTGGCTATTACAAAATATAGATATGTAGATATAAATATACTACAAACGTTTTATAAATACCTATTATATTAACACTTACAAAAGCTGATTTTGTTTAACAACAATCAGATCATCACACTTCAAACATCAACTAAAACAATTAAAGTGTTCTGTCAACATGGCTGCCCGAATAAGAAAAAAACAGTTAATGCCGTTACCATTAAGAAAAAACAGTTCGTTTTCGTATCGCAAAAACGGCACGTAAACGGATTGTTTTAGGTACTTTTTGGTTTAAATACGTTCGTTTCCATTACGCAAAATCACTTCCATTTCGTACCGTAAAAAACGGCACGTTTACGAAGAGTTTTACGCAGAATTAATTTCGTCGTATTTTGACGTATGAAAAACTATGCAAGTGTTAGTGATATGGCGGTCCGTATGCAGTTCGTTTTCGCTCCGCAAAATGCGTTACGTTTATTTTTCTTGGAGGGAACATACAAATAATATTGCATGTTTCTTTTTGTTATGGTTTTCAAATTTTTGTTAGAAACGAAAGCAGCAACAATGCAACAGAAGTTTTTTTCTGTTGCTTTGTCGATCGTTGTGTATGTATGTACATACATGCATATCATTAACGTTCGCTGCTTTCGTCTCTCATTGTCATCTGTCTTCGATGTTTCTTGTGGAGATTTTGGGAGATCAAAACAACAACAACAACACATATTGGTTTGACCATACGTGTTGTTGTTGTATTATGTACTTGTCGTTTCGTTATTTTGTGGTCCATAGAAGAATATGTAATTATTGTAATTGAGTTAGTAGTTGATCGGCAATAAAGACATTTCGTGGTTTTAATTGAAATAGTCTTTCTGTTTTCTGCGCAAACAGTCACCCTACTATTACAAATCTACTTTAGTTTTCCTCTGAAGTTATAGATGCATTTATTCGTCGCAAGCAAACTGACGTTTTATATACTGATTTTAGTAAAGCATTTGATAAAGTAAATCACAGACTATTACTATTCAAGTTAAACAAAATTGGGTTTAATATTAATTTCATAAATTGGCTTTCCTCCTACCTAATTGGGAGGGAACAAGTAGTTTTATTTGAAAAAAAAAGTCTTTCCAGATCAATTCGTATCTCCTCTGGTGCCCCGCAGGGCAGCCACCTTGGACCTCTTTTTACTATTCATTAACGACTTGCCCGACTCTATTATCAACTCTAATTTACTAATGTTTGCAGACGACGTTAAATTATTTTCCTCTTATGCTAGCTTTGCGGACAGTCACATACTGCAGGGTTTTTTTTTCGGACCCGGCTCGGGCCAGTAATATTCGGAGCAGGCATTCCGGAAAGTGGTGCACTGCAAAAAATTGATGAACAAGAAACACATATTGTTCAGGTGACTGCCCCTGGCCGAAAAGTGTTTGCTTCGGGTCAATCCTGTACGTAGAACCGGCAGTCGCGGGATTGCTTCAGTGTTACTGGTGCTGGCATCACCTCAAAGACTTCCATACGTCCAGGTTGATTACTGTGCACTAAAGCAATACTTTGTATTCGAGATGAAGTTTGGAGTTTGAGTTAAGTATCCAGTGTAATTGAAGCATTTTTAGTTTTAACTGCGTTCTCTTCGGGTCAATGTGCCTACGCGATGTTAGTCTACGTTCTAAGTGGATACATAGATAGGTCACATCGGTTAGTAGTTGGATGGGGGTGGTATTCAGTTTGCGGAAGGAAACGTTTTCATATTGAATCAAAACTTTATTGACTATTTACATTTTGCGTTTTTTACCTTTATTCTCCAATTTGATAGCTTGTTTTTAATAAGTCGCAAATGATTATCAAGTATTGTATATGCGATCTAGTGATTTTGGGAATGCTTTAATAGCAGTGTCGTCAGCAAAGGCTGATGTTAGTATTGCTGTTCTGACTGGAAAATTAGATAGCAAAAGCGTAATATCCACATGGAAAATTTAAACGAACTTGTGAGTTATAGAGTTTTTAAGCATATATTAAGTTTTCGAATTCCTCTGTATATAAAGGGTGTCTTTTCTGTTGTTTGGTTTTCAAAAAGAAATAAAACGCGTATAATTAAATTTTATGCAGCACCGTCTATTTGGAACCAAAGGTCGTCCATATAAACATCCACGAATCCAGTCTCGAAAAAGTTATTAATCATGACTTTATAGCGTTCTCCATTGACTGTAACATTATGGCCGACTTCATTTTTGAAGAAATATGGACCAATGATTCCCTCTGCCCATAAAGCACAACAAACAGTTATTTTTTAAGGGTGTAATGACATCTCAACTATGGCTTGTGCATATTCATTACTCCAAATGCGACAATTTAGGTTATTAATGTACCCATTCAACCAAAAGTGAGCTTTAGCGCTGAACAATATTTTCTTGTAAAAATTATGATCGGTGGCCATCTCGTGTCAGGCCCATTCACCTTGATTTGCTGTCAAAAAGTCCAACTCCGAAAATAGTGTGGACAGATTGAAAACCACACGCCCAAAAAACACCCTATACTAAAGTCAATAATATCAGGTTGTGACCAATAAGTAGGTTGGTCGGGAGATATAAAGTCCAAGCCATGTTGTCGCTTTAAGAGACAGTTGTACAAGGAAGTTTTTGCCTAGACAATTGAAGAAAATTGTAAAACAATTCGTACATATGGAAAATCTTGGTAAAAAGTAATTTGAAGCAAAAGTTAGGGGACTATTACGAATTTGTATACGAATTGCAGTCGCTTGTATTACATTGTTCGAGAAGCCTTGTAAGACATCGTCTTCAGTCGTCGTCGTATACTTAGTAGGGACATAAATACTGTTACAACATTTAACACACCCATTTCAATTTTAGAACTGAACATACCCCGTTAATGTCATATGGGTTTTGAAAGCTAACCTTAATAGCGTTAGTCTGCAACGGGATTTTAAAATTGTTTCAACTTTCATCATGGAGTGGTCAGATAACACTGTGGAACATTTTTGGGGTTATTGTCTGGGGGGTGAGAAATTCCAAGTCAGGGTGATGGTACTAGGTCAGTATATTAAAACCCTGAAGTTACTTAATTGTAAATAAAAGCAGAACGCGTTAATCGATTTCTATGATCTATGTCGCATTTTGTTTATAGGTTAAGTGACTTTACGTGAAAGTTATAAGACTCTACACGTTTTTCCGTTTGGGATTTATATGTTTTTTGGCAAAATTTTCTTCATAAATTTATTTCTAATTGCAAAATGTTGATTTGGTAGAGAAACAGTATATTAATGGATTATAGAAAATGTAATTATTAATTTTTCTCAATTTATTTCAGCAAAATCAAACTAGTCGTTCTCGAGTTATGTCAAACTACGTTTTTGCCAACATTTTACAACTAAGCGAAAAAACATCAAGATAAGGAAAAAATGTAAAAGGTCATAAAAAAAACTGGCACATACGAACGCAAAACCCTTTGAGGGTTTTAATATACTGACCTAGTACCATCACCCTGACTTGGAATTTCTCACCCCCAGATTGGCTGTTGTACTGTGTAATGAGAACCGTATCGCTTAATAGCGGTCTTTAAGTGTGAAATGAAAAAAATGATATTTTCAAAACGCTCCAGCCACTAGGGTTTAGCCGCATGTTCGTCTACCGATGCTTAAAACTGTTTGAGGAGACTGGAGATGTAAAAGACCGCCACCGGTCGGGCCGCCCACGCTCTGTTCGAACACCGTATGTCATCAAAGCCGTTAAATCAAGAATTCACAGAAATCCGCTCCAAAAACAGAAAATCATGGCCCGTGGGATGAATATCACGGAAAGTCCACAAGTCGAATCATTAAAAAAGACTTGGGACTTGCGGCTTTCAAACGACGTACCGGACATTTATTGACTGCAGCTTTAAAAAAGGATTCAAAAATGCAAACGTCTTTTGGAGAAGCACGCTGATAACTGGCACAGAAAAAAATGTTGTTCACCGATGAAAAATTTTTTACCGTTCAGGAAAAATTTAACAAGCAAAATGATAGTGTATGCGCGGTCATCTAAGGAAGCATCTGAACTGACCCCAAGGGTGGAAAAGGGCCATCGCCCTGCTTCAGTCATGGTTTGGTGGGGTGTCTCTTACGATGGGGTCGCTGACCTGCATTTCTGCGAACAAGGAGTCAAAACATCGGACAAAGTTTACCAAGAAACCGTTTTGGAAGCTGTTTTGAAGCATCTTAACAATTTCCTGTTCCAAAACCAGGCTAAAACGTCCCAGGCCTGGCTTCGAAACAATTTGGCAGCGTTCATTTCCTCTGAAGAATGGCCCTCAGGCAGTCCAGATTTGAACCCATTGGACAATGTTTGTCACAAAAGATACCCCAACATTGGATCTCTTAAGACTGCTTTGGTTCGAGCTGTGGACAATTTTCCAATGGACGAGGTTCCTGCAGCTATTGACGATTGGCCAGTGCGACTTAATGGGTGTGTGTAAAGGCAAAAGGCGGACATTTCGAGAAAGTAGATTCTTTTTGGATACAATATACATCAATAAATATATTAAAAAATATTTGGTCCAAAAACATTAAACATAATTGGATTTAATAACAATTTTATAAATTGGCTTTCCTCTCATCTCATTGGAAGGAAACAAGTAGTTTTATTTGAGAAAAGTCTCTTCAGATCAATTCGTGTATTCGCTGGTGTCCCAGGGTAGCCACCTTGGACCCATTTTATTTTACTGTTCATTAACGACTTACCCCATTCTATTATCAACTTTTATTTACTTATGTTTACAGACGACGTGAAATTATTTTCTTCTTATGATAGCCTTGCGTACTCTCACACACTGCAGGATGATTTGGACAGATTTAATTCCTGGTGTGAATTTAATTTTATGGAATTGAACATAAAAAAGTGTAAGCATATGTGCTTCTCTAAAAGTAGATTGTTGGCTACTTAATTTAAATTATGTGGCTCTGAATTGATTCATTTATTGATCTTGGTTTTATTTATTTTTTTATTACTATGGTATGGTAAGCGTATGGTGTCTTTTATTTTAGTTAACTGAGTTTACTGATCCATATACTACGAAACAGCTTTATATTTCTCTAGTCAGGCCAATTTTAGAATATGGATCAGCGGTTTGGGATCCCCAATACGATTATTATGTGAACAAAATTGAATCCGTGCAGAAACAATTTTTACTGTTTTGCTTAAGAAGTTTACATTGAAATACGGGCTATGAAATAGTAGGCAAACTATGATGAATGCGATTATGGTGTATAAAATTATGAGTAGGGTGGGGGCATCTGAATATTTGATATCAATAATCTCTATTAACGTCCCATTTAGACCTTCTAGATACTATCAGTTTTTACACTTGGATTTCCAAAGGTACAATTATGTATGTGGTGATCCATTTCGTTGAATGTGTGCTGACTTTAACTCGTTATATCATTTAATTTACTTCTCCTTAAGTTTTGATGCATTAAAAACTATAATTATTTTTTATTTAAACTCATTGTCTTCATAACAATTTAGACTTGCAAAGTACAAATTTCCTAATTGTTTACTTATAGTGTTTCTTATAATTTTTAATTGTTTCTAATATTGTAAAAAGCAAATGTGGTGGTTATACTTTACGTTTGTTTCATGTACTTACAGTTTTTCTAATTTTTAACAGGTTTTGGTTTCTTATATTTCTTAAGTTAAGGTGGCGGTTATATTAAAGTTTGTGTACATTTTCTTGTGATTATTATAATTTTTTGTACTGATTGGCTGTTGATAAATATCTGTAGCTAATTCACATGTATGAGGTTTCCTGTCAACTCTCTATAATGTGTACGTTGTCGCTACGTCATGGGGACGTTCGGCAGGGGCGTGTGTGAGTGGTGGGGGAACGTTCGTCAAAAAAAATACAGAAGTACAGTTTGAAAATTATATATAAAAAAACTCTTCTAAATTAATTTCTCTTAAAATTAATGTTTCATGGCTTTAAGATCAACAACTTTTTATACGCTTTCAGCTATGGACTGTCCTAATCTAGGGACTCTAAGGCTTTCTGACATTAATCACTGATACATACGTTTTTGTAATATGCTTAATATCGAGCAAAACAAATACTAAATCTTCAATTGTTGGTAGCTTATTTTAAGCATTCTGTTTTATCTTTCTCATTTGTATTGTGGATATTGAATTGTTGCAACTGTTTTTCTTTTTTCCCTCTACCAATTTTATTTTGTAATCTCTTATGTATTACACAATACTCGTAATATCTTTTTCTCTAATTACACTGGCCAACAGCGTTTTTGAACAGAGTCGCGACCTTAAAATTCTGAAAGGGTATGTTGAGTAGATAATTTTTGTAGAATAAAACTTATAGTCCAGCTGGTCATCGTTTCGTTTTACAGTGGGTCAAAGTTTTCATTTTTTGGCCGGAGGGAGCATAATGTAAGATAAAAAAAAATGCAGTAAGAAAGAATTCTTATCGTCAGAAATTTTATGAGGATTATTTTTGTAGAAGATCTTAACCCTCTAAGTCCTCTCCTTAACCAAACCAAAAAAAATCTTTTAAAAAGGATATTTAAGGATCAAAATATTCTACAAAATTGTTTGCCGGAAAATTTCAGTAGGGTTCATTAAAGACACCAAAGTTGATATTTACCAAAGATATTTACGGCTAATTAGAAAATTCCTGTTTAGGAACAATTGTACAAAATAATAATGTTTGGGGACATTGCCCTAAACACAAAAAATAAAAACACAAAAAAACATAAGATACTTCTATCAAAATATGATCCCTTCATATGTTTTAGATCCCTTTTTTATGGGTGCAGTTACTGTAAAATTTTGAGTGATGTGTAACTGTAAAATAATTAAAATTGTATTATGATTGTAATCTAGTAATCTGTGACATACATGTCGGGTGTGATTTTTACTGAAATTAAAAAAAAAATAAAAGAAAAAGTCCAGCATAATTAGCCTGAGAATAAACATGGATTCTGTGTGCAAATTAAGAGATTAGTTTTGTTTTGTTTGTGGACATTTAACCAGCAGAAAAAAAATATTGCCTACAATTGAAGAACCCTATTTTTTCTTCTTTAGAATACGATTTTCACTAGGAGCTTGGATACCAAAAACTGTATGTACTACTTTCGGGCAATATACGAGGACGACCGCAAAACTAACTGGCCTGGCACATTTTCTGTTTTACTACTTTTTTTTTGTTTTTTAAAAGCAATCTTTTATAAGCCATCTGTCAAAATTTCCGAAATATTTAATGATTATTTTCTTTGTTACAGGTGATTGAAGTAAACAATTTTATAATTTTTGAAAAATGGAAAATAAAGAGTTTCGTGCGGTAATTAAACACTTTTATATGAAAGGTTATACGCCACAATTAATCAAAGATGAATTGGATTCTGTTCATGGTGATAATGCACCATCATACTCCACCATGAAATCCTGGGTTCAGCAATTTAAAATGGGTAATTCAAGTACGGAAGATGAACAACGCTCTGGAAGACCGAAAACTGCTACTACTATTGAAAACATTAGAAAAATATTTAATGAAGTGACTAAAGATAGACGAATAAAGCTCAGAGAACTTGCTGATATTGTTAAAATACACGAAAAACAAGTTTGGAGTATTTTACATGATGAACTCCACATTAAAAAGCTATCCGCAAGATGTTTGCCGTGTTTGTTTTATTTTCCCCTAAAAAATCGTCCGTTGGACCAATTCCGAGGAGCTTTTAGCGATTTATCAGCGTAATCCAATAGAGTTCTTGCGCCGATTCATAACTGTTGATGAAACATGGATCCATCACTACATCCCAGAATACAAAGAACAGTCAAAACAATGGATAGAAGCTGGTAAAAGTTGTCCCAAGAAGGCGAAAACAGTTAAGTCAACAGGAAAAGTAATGGCCACAGTATTTTGGGATGCAAGGGGTATAATATTTATTATCTTGAGAAAGGAAAAACTATAAATAGTGAATATTATTGTGCATTATTGGATCAGTTGAGTGAAGAAATCGAGATAAAACGACCGAATTTAGAAAAAAATGTTCTTTTTCATAAAGATAATGCTCCTTCACACACAGCATTTTTAACTCAACAAAAACTGGCCGAATTACGATTTGAAATTGGTCCGCATCCACCATATAGTCCAGAGGCATATTTTAAAGGTTTTGAAAAATCTTATTTTTCGGATGGAATTATAAAACTTGAAAAACGTTTGATGAAGTGTATTGAGTTGGAAGGAGATTACGTTGAAAAATATATAATAATAATTCCAAAAAAACGATTCTTTTTATGTTAGGCCAGTTACTTTTGCGGTCGCCCTCGTATTATACACCAATACAGAAATATCAATACAGAAATATCTTGGAAGAGAGATTCAAAAGGAAATCTGATATAATACTACAATTATTTTCTTTTTTAAATGTTTGCCTATTATTATAATAAAACAAGTAAGAAAGGTCTAAAGTCGGACAAGGCCTACTTTATGACATCCTACACCACTACTATATTCAAAACATTCGGTTTAGTAGTTTGAAACAACTTTCGATTAAGGTTTTATTGCAAGTGAATGCTAATGTGGTTTCTAGAGCGTCAGGACCTCAAATCGGCCAATATACTTGTATGGGGGCTATATCAAAATGTGCACCTATTGCGTCTCGCTCTGGAGCGAATGTTTATTGTTACCATAAAACTTCCTATGCAAACCCTAAAAAATCGGTTGACTTTTGAAGCTTTTATGTGCCGTTTGGCCGTTCTAAAAACCACATTTATTATCTTAAACCACCATAAATTGACATAATGTAGTTTTGATAGCATGCCAATAAATTGTAAATTATCAGGATCATATCGGGTTATCCTTTCATATAGCCGCCACACATTCCTGGTTTTAGGTCCTGACGCTATCGAAGCCACATTTATTATGCGATTTTGATGAAATTTGGCACAGAGTATTTTTTTGCGATGCATACGAACTCCTAAAGGCGTGGGTGATATAGGTCCATGGTTTCGCATGCCTCCCTGCCGAGTAATTTGGCTAAATAAGCATAAAGGGTTTTATTTACAACTTTGGAGTCTTTTTAAGGGCTTTTTTGGTTTTCTCGAAAAATGGATCAAATTAACCCATAAGGAGAAGACCCTGAAATGTTATGATCTTCTACAAAAATAATCCTCATAAAATTTCAATATAGGACTCTGACGATAAGAATTCTCTCAGACATTACCTTACTGCACTTTTTTCATCTAACATTATGCTCCCTCCGACCAAAAAATAAAAACTTTGACCCACTGTAAAACAAAACGATGACCAGCTGGACTATAAGTTTGTTCTACAAAAATGATTTACTCAACATGCTCTTTCAGAATTTTTAGGGTCGTGACTCTGTTCCAAAAAAAAGTCTCGATTTGTTGGACAGTGTTATAAAAAATATTTTGCTCAACAATTTTTTTTATAATGAGTTGCTCTCTTGTTGGACGCAATATTACATCAAACGAGAGAATAATTGCTTGGTGGGTGTTTGGTATGTTTGGTCATAACATATGTGCCGGCGTTTCTGTTCGTGCCGCAGATGCCCATGGCCAGAATAATAGCATCAAATGGTGTTGCCCGCGGTGTAGAAGAATTGGTATTTAGTTTTACAAATTCGCCAACGATGCATTAGCGGAAGTATCCAAGTGGGATAAGCTATTACATATTCAAAATAAATTTTCTAAATTAAGTTTCAACTTCAGCATTGAATGTGAACCCCCAAAATAGGTTTCTACATGTCCTTCTAATGTTAGTGAGATATTTATTGACATGGAGGCCAGAGACACATCGTTTATTTAAACGGCTAATTTGACCTATTCGTCAGTTGTTAGCGGACCGAGCACATTGACTGTCATTTCAGCAGAATTACTGGTTTTATTTCTCGGTTTGCCCCAGACACTACACATGACGAAATTTATTATTATATTAAGCCGAAGTTAGAATTAAAATATTTATATATATATAATTCATCTTCTAATCATTTATCATTATTTTAGATAAATGCGTCGAATGATATCTTCACTAAGGTCTCTGAACCTGAATTTTGGCGCGATAGGGCGCTACACGCAGAAAAAAGTTTGGTTGGGGTGACAATATTTGAAAAGCATCATACTATTGTTGGGTATATGGCTGTGACTCAACAATATTATGATCCTAACAACAATAGTATGCTTTACACACAATCATACTATGACCCCCACAACTAAACTATGATCTCCACAACCATATTGTAATACACACTTAACCATACTATGATTTTTAAAACCATATTACGATCTTTACAACCATAGCATGATCCCCAAATTTATTTATTAGGATTGGGTTATGTTTTTATTGAAAAATAAAGATTTTTATTAGGTAGATTATTGGAAATAACATTGTAAATAGGTCATCGTCAGATTTGTGACTGTATTTATTGAACATTTCACTTAAATGTGTTAATCAAAAGGCAGTCGAAAAGACTTCTAGTTGCAAGCAGAGGTGATGTAGTTCCGGCGAACGATACGTCACCATCCTTAGATCCCAAGCAACGAATGTGATTAAACCATAATCAAAAGCCATATACTTAATATATATTTGCAGTTCTAAATTTGGCAATAATGTTACTATTGGGTTTCTGTGTAATAGTTACACTAATTTTAGAAAACATATAAATGAGAAAATCGGTAGTGGAGCCTAAATTGCGCTTTCCTGTTGTCTTTAAAAATTTGGAATTTATTGCAGTTTGTGTTGCGTTGAGAACTAAAAAACTTTTTGTTAGCTGTTTTTACATTCCCCTTTTGGCCGATTATAATAAACATGTGCAGTCACATTGAAAAGATAATTCTTAGAATGAGTCTGATATTATCATAAAATTGGGAGACTTTTACTTATCTTATGTATCATGGCATTTGGTGCCTGATTCAGGAGCACTAACTCCTCTATTCAACAGAGATTGCTACACTTATGATGCTAGACTATTGGCATAAATGAATTTGTCTCAGATTAATAATATTCTCAACCTGAAAGGGAGGATTCTTGATTTCATTTTGACATGATACATGAATTCCATTTAAAAAAATGCATCCTATTTCCACTCTGGACAACCATCATCCTACTATACGTATTCATTTCAGATACATTACCTCAACAATCATCATCCTATTGTTGATTCTTTCAGATTTTCGGTGTGATTTTCGAAGACTAAATTCCCTTATATTAGCTTTTGATTAGAAGCCTATCTGCAGTTGTAATACTATTGCTGAAATTGCTTTTGCTGTCAAGAAATTGTATGACATACTAAATGAATTTGTATTGTAAACAGCCCCTAGGGAACCCTTGGATGTAGAAGAAGCAATACCTTGGACGTAGGAGTTGTGTAGATTAAAGAGCATGAAGAGTGAATCATTTAAAAGGTTCAAAAGAAAATGTCAAACTGCTGATTATGGTAGATTTATCTTGGCGATACAACGGTACAATATCGAGTTTGGTCGATGCTATAGTCAAACTTGTCAAAAGTAAGGAACAAATTTAAAAAGGACTCTTAAATCATTTTACTGATTTGTTAATTTAGTATCGAACTGCAGAGGGATTGCTAAGTTTTTCTAAGATACTCGTATTTGAAAAAATTGTAACGAATATTGTTTCTTATAATGTGGCTCTATACTCCATCCAAGCCAGCACCGATTTCGTGAGGGTCATTAATCATTAAGAACTTGCCCAATTCCAGACGACGTGAAAATATGTACTTCTTATGAAAGCTTTGCGGACTGTCACATGCTGCAGGGTGACTTGTACAGTTTAAGCATTTTATGGAATTGAACATAAAATGTGTAAGCATATATCGAGCCATAAGCGCTAACCTATCGTAAGTCAAATTTTTGGAAAAAAAATTTTATTGCTGAAAAATAATCGTTAGGACAAGCCTCATCGTTTTGTATTTTTAAAATGACAAAATTGTTAGTAAAACATCAAAAAAAAAGCTTTTGCATTTTATCGTAAATGATTGTTTAAATTTTATTGTGTAGCAATTTTATCGTAAGTCACACATCAAATTGCTGCAGCAATCGCAAATGTGTTCAGATTTTTTTTTTTTGTTTTTTGATACAGTTATATGAGTAGGTAGAAATCTTAAATTTTTGCATTAAAACATTTGCATTTTTAATAAAGTTGTTTGAAATAAATAATAAAAACCGTCTCCTGTAAAATTTGCATTTTTTCACTTACGATAGGTTAGCGCTTATGGCTCGATATGTTTCTAAGTAGAGTGCTGGCTAATATAAATTATGTGGCCCGAATTGACATAGGTTGATTCATTTATTGATCTTGGTTTTATGGACGACAAAAAGTTAAATTTTAATAATTATATCATTACTATGGTAAAAAAAGCGTATGGAGTCTTTTATTTTATTAAGCACTGGACAAAAGAGTTTACTGATCCATATACTGCAAAATGGCTTTATATTTCTCTAGTCAGACCAATTTAAAATATGGATCAGTGGTTTGGGATTCCCAATATGATTACTTTGTTAACCAAATTAAGTCCGTGCATTTAAATTTTTACTTTTCTGCTTACTATGTGTTTTTTGTTCGTCCATTTTTTCGTTGTGGAAGCAGCACTTCCCAGAATGCCTGCTCCGAATATTACTGGTCCGAAGCGAGATTGAACAAATCCCTGGACCTTGGATCTGCTTAGTTTGTCAGATCCGTATACACCATCGTGCTACGTCTGAAATGTGAAATCGTTGCATGGAGTGGGTGCACTTCAGGAGCCGCTCAGGTCTGAACAATATTATGGAGTATAGCGAAGCGGGCTTTGCTGCCTCGTGCTGTATCGACGAAGTTAGCAGCGGGTATCTGGATTTGGTGATTCATCGCCGTCTACATATTCGTCGTCGTCGTCATTGTACTCATCGTCCAACTATGTGAATCCCCCGCAGTCTCCCTCGCAACAGCATCAATATATGTGACAGCGCATAGAGAAAGGGACCTAAGGGTAAAAAAAATCAATTTTCACTTTTTTTTTGATGTGGACAACATCTGAGCATCGAATGAATCCCATGCCGCAAAAGTGTTCCCTCCCAGAGATATGAGTTTTATGAAAGTGATGGTACACCAAAGATACACATATTTAAATCTTTAAAATGGCTCTCCTGCACAAAACTGTTTTTACCCTTAGGTCCCTTTCTATTTTGCGAGTCACATATACAGCATCTTAAGGTAATAGAATTTATAAGTCGGAGAAAAATCATTGTCGCTGCGACCCAAGAAACTAAGCTGAATGACACCGGATACAACGTGCTACGTAAGGATCTCTCCAGAAGTGGAGGTGGGAGACTTGCTTTCCTTACCTATTCTGTGCAGTACAGACCCATTTTGCCTGAGCTTGACTCTATATACCCATACATGGAATTTATCGGCGTAGAGGTTAGGTACGACCAGGGGCATAACTTTGGCAGAACAAATTGATAGCTCTACGTTCAGCACAGTGAATGAGGACGACGCAGCGGGACTCGCAGACGAGCGTGACTGACCCTAGAATTAGGGATCTCAACTCTGAGATCGGTCGGTTGGTCATCGAATATAAGCGGAACAAACGGCTAGATCACTTAAGGCAGTGCAACTTAAGTTCCGGAATTGGTAAGTTGTGTACAACGGTCAAACCGCTCTCTAACCCTAGAAGAGTCGAAGAGACACCACCACAATTTACTGTTGGCAAAGTTGCCCATGTCATCCGCAGCGTAAAGTCATCAAAGGCGCTGGGTCCGGACGAAGTCTCAATGCTGAAGTTAATGCACTTGGATACCCAGGTAGTAGAGTACATGTGCTCAATCTGTCGCTAGCCACTCACTTAGTTCCCGATGCCTGAAAATGGACAGATTGGTACCGCTACTAAAGCCAGGCAAAGACGCAAGCAAAGGAGAATCGTACAGGCCGATCTCCTTACTTTCCCCAGTAGCATAGACGCTTGAAGTACGGCTCCTACCCAGCCTGACCGAATACCTTCCTTTTACTGATAATCACATGGGTTCCGCAAGCAGCACAGCACAACAGTTCTTTACACGCCATTACCACACGTATAAGTCGCGGCCTTAACCAGAACAAGTTTTTTTTTATTTTTTTAATTGGTTTCTTATATTTTAGTTAATAAGGGTGTTGGTTATATTTAAGTTTGTGTATATTTTTTAGTCATTATTATTAGTTTTTGTACCGATTGGATGTTAATAATGATCTGTAACTTATTAACATATATGGCGTTTCTTCCATTATTGATTGGTCCATAATGTGAACGTTGTCCCAACGGCACGGGGATGTGGCCCCCTAGTTCACCAGGGGGCGGGTGTGAGAGGCTTTGGGCCTCGTCTTTCGACACGGTCAATCATGACACTCTGTTCGAGGATATTGCAGAAACGTTCCATCCGCCTAGTTTGAAAAGTTCGTAAACTATATGTGTGGGCGCCAGTCATATGTAGAATTAAGGGACAGGAAGTCGAAGCCCCGTAGAGTTAAACAGGAAGTTCCCCTGGGTGGGGTGATATCTCCGACACTGTTTAACCTCTACCTCTCTAAAATTTCTGCACTACCAGACGACGTTGAAATTGTGTTATATATGATTGCATAATTGTAGATGACGATGAGTGGATGACGTATGCGAGAAAATCAACTTTACCTTACTGACTTAGCACGCTTTTTCGCTGCGAGGAATTTGAAAATATCCGTCTCCAAATCAACAGCCACACTGTTTACTGCATGTACCGTTGATGTCGATTACGTCAACTTTTCAAATACCGACTACCCCAAAATCCTTGAGTCACATTGGACAGCGATGCTCTGCACATACCACAGCTATCTGCGATAAGCTTAAAAAAAGAAACAATGTCCTCAAGTCACTAGCTGGCACTTGGGGAGCCGATAAAGAAAGCTAGTTGACCTCTTACTAAGCGATAGGGCGGTCTATAGCGAACTACGCAGCGCCGGTAATGTCGGCGAATGTGAGTACGATGCAGTTAAAGAAAATTCAGACTTGCCAGAATGTCGCCCTCAGAACAATGTCTCCTTATGTCTTCTGAGAACCATCTACACAAAGAGACGAATTCTTGTTGATTTCGACCAGGCAGATCATCACAATCTAGAGGATCTGTCTAGCTAGATTGCTAGACAATGAATACGGACGCTCCACGCAGATTATGGGCGATTGCCATAGCTCGCCAGATATTCCTTTGGCATCATCTAGCTTGATCAACGGCGTTAGCTGGCAACCCGTCATCTCACTATTATCGGACAACCTTCCCATAATTCTCTCCACAATAGACCATCCGATTTTATAAACTCTGAACGTCGTACGTATCTCGATCAAAAGAGGCTGATTGGGAGGCCTTCAGAGAAGCCACCAACCGCAGCTTTAATAATCCAGCTATTCCGTCGGATGTTCGGGTAGCCGAGAAAAAGGTACAGGCCATCATCAACGCAGCAGCCGCTCGCCATATCACTGCTGGTCGAATACCCGAAGTACGACCAAATTTCCCAGCAGAGGCAGCAGGGCTCACAGACGAGTGTGATGACATTCGTCGCTCCAACCCTACAGACCCTTAAATTAGGGATCTAAATTCTGAGATCAGTAGGTTGGTCAACGAATATAAGCGGAACAAATGGCTAGACCACTTGAAGCAGTGTAACTTAAGTTCCGGAATTGGTAAGTTGTGGACAACAGTCAAATCACTCTCTAACCCTGGAAGAATGGATGATCGGACAGCCGTCACGTTCGGTGATAGAACAGTGACAGATCCGAAGTGGTACGCGTATTATTATAACCAGCTTTTTATTGAGCACCCAAAGAGTGATAAGGCGAAAAGTAGAGTATTGCGTCATTTCCGCGCTTTCCGAGTCGAAGAGGCACCACCACAATTTACCGTTGACGAAGTTGCCCATGTCATCCGCAGCGCAAAGTCATCAAAGGCGCTGGGTCCGGACGGACTCTCAATGCTGATGTTAAAGCACTTGGATACCCCGGGAGTAGAGTACATGACCAAAGTGCTCAATCTATCGCTAGCCACTCACTTATTTCCCGATGCCAGGAAAATGGGCAAAGTGCTTCCGCTACTGAAGTTAGGCAAAGACGCATGTAAAGAAGAAACGTACAGGCCTAGCTTTCTCCAGTATCAAAGACGCTTGAAGCACTCCTCCTCCCTAGCCTGATCGTACACTTTTCTTTTGCTGATCATCAGCATGGGTTCCGCAAGCAGCACAGCACAACAGATGCTTTACACGCTATCACCACACGTATAAGTCGCGGCCTTAACCAGAACAAGCCAAACTACAGAACGGTCCTCGTGGCTCTTGACCTAACAAAAGACTTCGAAACGGTCAATTATGCCACTCTGTTCGAGAACTTTGAAGAAACGTCCTTACCGCCCAGTTTGAAACGTTGGGGCGAAAACTACATGTGTAGGCGCCATTCATATGTAGAAAAGACAAGAAGTCGAAGCCCCGTAGAGTTAAACAATGAGTTCCCCAGGGTGGAGTGATATCCCCGGCTCTGTTTAACCTCTACCTCTCTAGAATTCCTGCACCACCAGACGAAGTTGAAAATGCGTCGTACGCTGATGATTGCACAATTCTGGCGTCAGGACCTAAAGTGGATGACAAATGCGAGAAAATAAACTAATACCTCACCTCAAAATATACTATTACCTCACTTAGCACGTTTTTTCATTGCAAGGAATATGAAAATATCCGCCTCCAAATCATTAGCCACACTGTTTACTGCATGGACCGAATCGAGGTCTACCAACGGAGTAACTTTTTAATACAACCCTTTTTTTTCTTTTTTTTGTATGTAAATTAGATACAGATTTTTATCTACAGACAATCACTTAAAAAAAAATCTCTAAAAAATATACAAAAACTTAAAACCAATTAAAAAATTAGAAAGACTACAAACATGCAATACAAACCTAAAATATAACCATTGCTTATTACAAAATTAGAAACCAATTATTAAAATAAAAGATAAACTTTACTTATTAGTATACAAATTTGTACATTGCAAATACTTATAATTATTATAGTTTTTAATACATTAAAAACTAAGAAGTCAATTAAATGATATAACGATAATTGTGCCTTTGGAAATCCAAGTGTAAAAACTGATAGTATCAAGATCTTAATGGGAAGTTACTAGAGATTTTTGATAATAAATATTCAGAATCCACAACCCCACGTATAATTTTACATACCATCATCGTTTTTATCATAGTTCGTCCACTCTTTAATGAGGACAATTTAATAAGATTTAATAAGATTTAACCTGGTGTTGTAAGAAGGGAGTTCAAAGCCAGTATTCCTATGTAGATTTCTTAAGCAAAACAGTAAAAATTGTTTCTACACGGATTCAATTTTGTTTACATAAAAATCGAATTGGGGATCCCAAACCATTGATCCATATCCTAAAATTAGCCTGATTAGAGAAATATAAAGCTGTTTCGTAGTATATGGATCAGCAAACTCTTTTTACCAGAGTTTCATAAAATAAAGGACACCATACGCTTTATTTATTTTTTTCAGCTGAAGTGAGTTGGAACAGTGGATTAGATTAGGGTGATTCCAACGGAGCGGGTGTGACATTGTTACTGACTATCTTCTTTATTTTGGTATATTTAATTTATAACAACAATTCATAAAGAGTGATTTAAGTAGATATATTTAATTGTAGTCAACTGACATACAAGGAAATTTAATAATATTTTAAGTAAAAAAGATATGGCTCGTATATCACCGTATCGGGTGTGACCTTAAGTTTTCCTTAAATCTTGAACAGCAGCTTTCTGTATTGATTACTGTAAACAAAACATTTTTTTCATGGATTATGGATAGTATACTGCTTATTATAAGCTTTATTCCAAATCATTTCCATTATTATTTAGTTTGATATAAATATATTAATACGTAACGGGTGTGACATACCAATGTAACGGGTGTGACACAGTCTCAATCTAGATGTGTAATAAGTAAAACCAGACAATGCAGATGGCTTTTTCAAAAAAAAATATTTATTTTTATTCACAAAATCATATTCATACTTCAGTGTTACTTAAGCTTATTGAAGAAACTTCAAATAAAAGAATAAGAAAATAAAATTTCATTGACAAAAATATGTTTTTAAAACTTAAAAAATTGATATCACCTCTTCAGAAATTGCGTTACTTTTTGTTTCGGTATTATGCAAAGCCTTTGATAATTCCGAAGGAAGTATTTCAGAAGCGATTTCGAATAAAACAGCTTTCTTTTTCGATGGGCTCTGCGGTAAGCTTTTTTTACTTTAGTCACAGCTTTCTTCAGCGATCTTTTTGATTTATAAGATCCAATATGAGAATTCGAAGAGATTTTGCCCAGATCAATACTTCTCTTTTTTTCTCTGCACTTCTTCTGTCGCTCTCTATCTCTATTCCGTTTTTCTTCCAACGCGTCATTATCCATCACCTTTTTCTTGTTATCCCGACGTTTCTTATCTCATTCCCTTTCTTTTTCCAGATGTTTTTTTAATTTAGTTGGATCTTTTTTCAACTCAAACCGAAATTTTTGCATTCTATTTTTGAATTTCATATCTGAAATAATGATATTGATATTTTTAAATCAATTAAAAATTGATCACGATTTTTGTGTAACGGGTGTGACAGATCTTATAACGCAACTAATAGCTTAAATATTCAAATGATACTGAAACATTTTAATTAATTTTATACAGCTTAGCGCTGACCTAAATTGCACAAAATATATTATATACATACCTACATAAAATGTATAAAAATTAAACTTTTTATATATTTACCGTATCGGGTGTGACAAATGAGACCCTCCGTGTTACAGAGACGCTTATAGCCAATAAATATTTTCAAAAAGTTCCGAGTTTGCACTAAACAATACTTAAAAATATGTACTTTCATGTGGCCAAAAGTCAAATGCCATAAAAGGAAAAAATAGGTCGAAAAATAGTGTTGCCAATTTGCCAATAAATGTAGTGCAGCCAACAATTTCATGGTACCCCATGGAAATGTCTTCTTACGAAAAAAACTGTTCCTAAATTTTAACAACTCTTCATGGATATTTAAAATTAGATTGTTCGTGATATCCGTTATGGTATATATTTTTAAATGAGCTGGGGTCAGTTTACGTGGAATCACCCATTAGATGACCCTTACGAAATCTGTGTTGGCATAGATGGAGTATATAAAATTTGTTACAATCCTTTCAAATAACTTAGGAATTGCGCTTAATTTAGCAGTCCCTCTATAGTTCGATACATCCAACAGACTACCAGATTTATGAAGTGGATACAAGTAGGACCTTTTCCATTAATCAGGAAAGTATCCCAATTTTAATGATGAATTAAATAATAAGGATAAGCGTAAGACAAGGGATTCAGAGCAGCCTTTCAATAATATATTCGGAATACCATCGGGCCCTGAAGTACTAGTGGGTCTAAGACGATGCAAATTTAATTTAGTGAATGAAAAATCTAAAATAGGAAGAACTATCTGATTTACCGAAGAAATTCTGTAAGGGTACGGAATTGAACGTAAAGAATATGTATTTTCGAAAAAGTCAGCAAAACAATTTGCAATTGACTGATCGCTTGAGAACTCAACACCATTAACTATTCAGCCTTATTACGGTTGTCGAAGACGTAGTCGAATGTCGATTTTTTTGGAAAACGGTACTACGGTTGTCGAAAATGCACAATCTGTTACAATTTTCGTAACACGGAAGACGAAAACGACTGTCAAAGATGGCTAAAACAGTCGATCAATTTTTTCCATACGACTAGAGACGTCGCCGCATTCAATTGACAACAATTGTTAGCCGTTGGTTTCATCCGCTAACACGCCGTTAACTAATTTGAAATTTAACACATTTTTTTGACATTTTATATTCGACAATAAATAAATATAACAAAATTGTATAAAATAAATTATTTATCTATTTTCAACATTGGGTAAATTTGCGGTATTTTACCAAAAATCTTTTATCTGATGTCGACCGCTGATATAAAGTTTATGTCGCCGTCACTTGTTTTGTGTCAGTTGTCGCCAGTAAAAATGAACAAGCAGGCGTCGTTTTCTGAATATATTCACATTTGTTTACAAAGATGAGCTGCAAAATGTAAGTATTTGTTTTTTGTGAGAAAATTCATTTAATTAATTATTTATTTATTCCAGGAATAAAATAACCACGCAACAACAGTTTTCAAAAATGGTGGAATTGTTGGAGGCAAATCCAAATATTGCGCGTGCGTACCACAGGGGCAACATTGTTTTGACAGTATAGCACATCTTTTACTTTTCAATCTATTACAAAATCACAAGAGTCGAAAAAGTTACGTAATACCAAAAATAATCGAAATCGACAACGACTTCGACTGCTCTCGATTTTCGTCTTCGACAACCGTAATAAGGCTGATTATTATCGATGACTTAGATGTTCGACGTTTTAAATTAACAAAACTATAAAATGATTTAGGATCCTTTTTAAAGTTGTTCCTAACTTTAACAAGTACGACCTATGGCATCAGCGAGACTAAATATTGTACCGTTGTCTCGCCAAGGAATATCTACCATAATCAGGAGTTAGACCTGTTCTTTTGAATCTTTTAAATAATTTACTCTTCATGGCATAGTTTTTTCTACAACAATGGGTTCCATATGCACTTTTTTAGAAACAAATTCCTTTAATATGTCATGAAAATCAAATTCGGCAATAGTACTACATCTGCAGATAGCCTTCCAATCGACCGAAAAGAGAATTAAGTTTACGAAAGGCACAACATGTGAAGCAAAATCTAAAAAAATCACCAAAAGGACGTGGAGATGAAAATTGGTGAGGCAATGTTACTGAAAATGAAATACATATACATAGTAGGATGGTGGTTATCCTCCGGAGTAGAAATAGGATACATTCTCATAACATGAAATAAACGTATTTCATTGATCAAAATCAAATCAAGAATCCTCCCATTCTGGTTGAGAATATTATTAATCTGAGACAAATTTATTATTTCCAATAGTAGACCAATCGCTGTTAGTTAGAGGAGTAAGTGCTTCAGAATCCGGCAACATATGCCATGATACAGAAGAAAAGTTAAAGTCGCCCAATGTTAAAATAATATCAGGCTCATTCATGCTTAGAATTATCTTTTTAACGGCAGTCAAATGTTCATTACAAACATTAAAATCGGCGAAGGGGGATGTAAGAACAGGTAATAAAAAGTTTTTTAGTTCCCAATACAACACAAACAAAAACAAATCTCTCAATTCTATAATTCCTATAAATCATATAATTATTACAAAGAACCTCAGAGTAAAAAATATCACTTTTTAGCCACGTCTCTGAAGAAAAAATAATATCAAAATAATAGCTATCAACAAATAAGCGGCTTAGTTTAGTATTTAAACCTCTTACGTTTTGATAAGCTATGCTATATACCTTTTTTAGAAGATAAATGATTAGTAGATGATTTAAATTTAAAAACATTCAAGTAAAGGTCACCTTCCAACTTCGACTTTATATAATATTCACTTTTGTCAGTTGTGGTATCTGGGACAAAGCTAGAAATAAAGACCGTCTTTCTTGCTGGAATGACAAAAATGTCCCAGGTCCACCTTTACTTGACAAACAGGCCACATCAACCTTTTGAATAAACGGTCTGTCCCCGGTCTGAACATCAATTAACACTTCACTGACATTAGCAGGACAACTACACACCGGTGTGTGAAGCTTCACATTCAATGCTGAAATTGAATTCGGTGGTCCTTCCGGTAACTTCACTTAATTGTAAATAAAAGCAGAACGCGTTAATCGATTTCTATGATATATGTCGCATTTTGTTTATAGGTTATGTGACTTTACGTGAAAGTTATAAGACTCTACACGTTTTTCCGTTTGGGATTTATATGTTTTAAAAAAAAAAAAATTTTTTTTTTGGCAAAATTTTCTTCATAAATTTATTTCTAATTGCAAAAATGTTGATTTGACAGAGGAACAGTATATAAATGGATTAAAGAAAATGTAATTATTAATTTTTCTTAATTTATTTCAGCAAAATCGAACTGGTCGTTCTCGAGTTATGTCAAACTACGTTTTTGCCAACATTTTACAACTAAGCGAAAAAACATCAAGATAAGGAAAAAATGTAAAAGTTCTTAAAAAAAACTGGCACATACGAACGCAAAACCCTTTGAGGGTTTTAATATACTGACCTAGTACCATCACCCTGACTTGGAATTTCTCACCCCCCCAGATTGGCTGTTGTACTGTGTTATAGGAACCGCAGATAAAGTCCTACCAGAAGATGTAAATTCCGTCCAAACATACCTTAAACCTAGCAACCAATCATTCTCTTGTTTGATCTTAAATTACAACCGATGAGAGAGCAACGCATAATTAAAATGTTTTATGTGAAAGATATTTTTAATAATAGGAGAAAAAGATGTAATTTGTATATAGTAAGTACTACCCAAGAAGTTACAAACTTATATTAGTAGACGGGGAAAAACCAAAATAGTTTCAACACTCTAATATCCACAAAACAAATGGGGATGATGAAACAAAATGCTCTAAAAGAAGCTACCAACTATTGAAGCTTAAATTTACACCGACGTTGTTGTAAAAAAATACAGCACAAATTTAGCAATACAAATCACAAATATTAAGATATTTATAAAGCCACTAGATAGACCTATATCATTAAACTATGTAACAAACATTTTTAGTGATTATTATTGGATCGAAAATTTATATACACTTTTTTAAGTTATTTAAATGCCTTGAATACCAATGACACCCATACTGTTTAGTAATATTATATAACGGACCCCAAACTTTAAGGACCGCTATCTCGGGAAACATTCGTCACCGTCATTTTTTTCTTGTTATTTTAAATGATATGCTCTAGACATGTGTTTTTAAAGGCAATTGACCTAATCTAGATTTGTTCAGTTCATTTTTACCCCTGCTTGAATAGCATTTTAATATAAGCTAATATCGAGTATATTTTGAGAACATTATATTTTTGTAAAAGGGTCGCGTCCAAATTTTTTCCTTTTATTCAAATCATGGCATAATCAATGACAAAAAATTATTATGTTTTGAGACTTTAAACTTTACTTAATTTATGCCTTGTTTGGATCAAAATAGCATGAAGAAGATTTGTAAACCAAGTATGCAATTCGATAAATTTAGATCAATGTCACTGATCAAAATGTTACTTTCTTTGTTGCCAACACAAAAAAAGTTGTGAGTCACTGTACTTTATAAGTATGCGTGTGTAGATGCCACCAGCAAAGTAAATAAACTAAATGCCTCTGGAGTGCTGTAGCATCCAAACATTAATATTCCTTAGAAGTACTGCAAGAATTTCATATTAAATAAATACATTTCCAATTTTCATTACGTATACGCGAGCTTTCCCAATCAGCACTTAGAAAAAACGAAGCAGAATGTATGTAGTGTCTGTATAGCCTTTAATTGATCTATATTGTATATTGTATATATGTATGTATGTAAATTGTATATAAACACATTTACTTCTGGACATGTTTCATAAGCAAGACTATATATGTACTGGTAACTTATGAACATCTTGGAATTTGGAATGTACATACATGCGACGTATCGGGGTTTAAATTTTATGTGAAAGGCTCTACTAAATAGAGTACTTCTCACTTCTAATCTTGACAGATAGCACCATATTGACACGCATTCACGAACGAACGTATAAGTTAGATAAAGTAAACGAAAATTACCTCAACAGTGTTTAAAATAACGCTATAAATCCGTTGTTAGCACCGTTTTTCAGTTGTTACATGACAATAATTTGGCAATTTCCAGTATCAGTACGACCTTTGTCTTGTATCTTGATCAATTATGTTGAAATATTAAGATAAAGTACGTATTTAAACAAAATCAAAATGTCTTGAGACTGATCGATCGATTTTTCTTTCTTTATGTCAGCCGTCGCACCATATTGTCATCACTCACTTTATCACAAACAATTGAGTTTGTTCATTGTTGTTCTTTGCAAATTAATTTGCTGTTATCATATTTCGTGGTGAATAGTTTGACATCTGTATCGACCAGGGATGAAAATGGTATATTTAATGGTACGAAAAGTACGTTTTCAGATTATACGGCAGTAACATTCCTTTTTGTTTATAGTGCTACAAAATTAAAAACGCGTCAAGAGTTTGAAGCGCAACCGGCTAAAACCGGCGGCGCGCCGCCTCTTAAGTATATTTGATTTTCCCAGCCTCCACCGATTTAAACGACTCACAGTTGGACGAGATTAAAAAAATGGAAATAATTCAGCCGTTTCTAAACTAAACGTCGGATTTTGATGAATTTCGAGCTTAACCCATTAATGCCCAAAACTTTTATTTTGGAATTTTAATGCGAAATTTTGCTCATACTCATACTTTGTTGAGCAACTTTGAGAATAAAAGTGGGAAGGCTGCAGTTTTCGGCCGGCAACTTAAGATGCCACTGGGCAGATAGCCAACATATTAAAAACACATAGTTTAAACAGTAATAAAGAATTTTATTTATTTTTTGGATTATATAAAAATTAATGTGCTAAATTCATTTGCAGCTAAAAGAAAAGAAATATTGAACTACTTGTTATGAAACTCTGCGAAACAATTTTTTGGGTAAAGAGAAACATTTCATATTTTGCATACAAATACAATGAGCCCGTCACACTGTTTACAACGGTGATGTTTTAATTCATCTTTTACAATAATATGATCCTTTTTGTCCAAGCGTATATTGCGTTCTCATCTCTTTGACCAGAAAATGAAGGGCCGGCTTTTGCTCTAAACTCTAAATAAGCCGAACTGTACCCATCTCAGGAAATAGCAACCATCCCTGAGTTCAACAAATACATATCAATTTCACATGCAAAAATTTGCCACCACCATTTTTTACTTCGAATAGTTATGCGATAAGTTGATAAAAACTGATCGAACAAATCAACACCGCCCATACATTTATTATATTTTGTGATAGGGTATGGGATTATGACATTTATGCGGCTCCTTTGCTGTCGGGAATACTCGTATCGTGAAACGGTTCCAGAGGTGTACAGTTGGTTAGTACTGTTACAACAGCATTATCCACCCATCTTACCCTGAAAAGATCTCCTGTGCAAGTAATATCATAAGTACCTCGAGGTCGCAATGTTCCAAAGCTCCGATACCGCGCTTGTGTAACTCTTCAAGCAAACTTACGCTAGTGTAAAAGTGGTAAAAAAAACTGAGTTTAAACTGTTATTTTACTAAGTGAAACTAGGCCAAGTACAACATCACCACTTTTGCCAAATCCGAGAGGTGTTATATTTTTAGATGATCCACAATACGGTTCTGCATGAATCATGTAACCATTGTGATCCGCCAATATATTCTTATTTAGAATTTCAAAAATTGGACGAACTTTATTCGATCGATCGCTTGTAATGATTTTTGAATTGCCTGCACAATGTAAATTCCGTAAATTTCGAATTGAAGGCTTTTGGTTTTTCGGTGGAGGCCATTTCTTTTGCCCAGTGCCGACTTCAAAATCTTTCGATTTTTGTGCTTCAGTCCTCATAATTCGATGGGGCTATCTCTCTTGGTCCCCAACAACTCCAACATCAGAGTTATCACAATTAATATCTGTTTCTTCTTCTGCAGTTTCTACTGGTGGAATTATCACTTTATCAGTAGATTCTTCATTATTCAAAATTTCATCAAAAGTCAGTGCCCTATTATGTGATGACCTAAGATGTTAAAATTATATAAAATCATTTTCGGTAACAAAATCAACACACTACTGATGTTCACATAATTACTCTACAGAAAAAACACATACGAGGGCTGTTATATATATTTCTGGCCTAATAATAAAAATGCGAATATTTATCACCAAAAATGGTGTTATTGTTTTTCAAAGTATTCTCCAGCATGGTTTATACACTTTTGCATGTGCTCAAACCAATTGTCGAAGCACTTTTTCCACTCCGATTGAAACACCTCCAAAACATGTTTTTGTACGCTTCAACATCATCTTCTGGCGACGAAAATCGTTAATCACGTTTTTTTTCTTGATGTGCGAGAATAAAAAGAAGTCATTGGGTGCCAAGTCAGGGCTGTACGGCGGATGACCCATCAATAAGAAGTTTTGGCCGGTCAAAAAGGCACTGGTTTGAGCCGATGTGTGAGAGCTCGCATTATCATGGTGCACAATAATTGGTCTTCTCTTGTTCGTTTTTTGAATTTCTCCGAAGACTTCAGGCAAACAAATTGTGGTGTATCACTTAGAATTGATCGTCCTACGTTGCTGAAGCGGAACAGTCGCCACATGACCAGTTATGACGAAGAAACAGGCGACCATTTGCTTCTAAGTGCTTCTTCCGCGAACAACTTTCGTTGGGTTTGGCTTGTCTTTGAAGAACCACACGGTCGATTGCTGTTTTGTTTCGGGCTCATACGCATAGATCCATGATTCGTCACCTGTGAAGATCTTATAAACGTCCTTTGAAGCACCGCGGTCGTATTTTTCCAAACTTTCTTTGCACCAATCTACACGAGCCTTGTTTTGGCCGATTGTCAAATTGTTCGGGATTCAACGAGAACAAACATTTTTACGGCCAGTCAATATCGAATGTATGCTGTTGGAAGAAATGCCCAAGGATGCCTATATCACAGAATGTCACATGACGATCTTGCATTATCAGTTCACGGACGACCTTCGTCTTTGAGCGAGCGTCGGCCACGATTGAATTTATTAAACCAGTTTTTCACAGTCATATAGAATGGTGCTTCATCGCCATATAAAGATTTAAGTTCGTCGATGCATTCTTGTCGTGATAATCCACGTCGAAAGTTGTGAAAAATTATCGCACAAAAATATTCACGAGTTAATTCCATTTTTTTTGCCAAATTGATTTTTTCAAGTCATTGTAAACAACACAAATGATGGTCGTACGTCAAAACGTTCTGAGTATGTTTATGCTAAAAATGTCAAACTTTCCAATGGAAATGTCAGAAATATATATGTAACGCGCAAAATAGAAAGGGACGTAAGGGTAAAATCCAGTTTTGTTCAGGAGAGCCATTTTAAAGATTTAAATACGTATATTTTTGGTGCACCATCACTTTCATAAAACGCGTATATCTCTGGGAGGGAACACTTTTGGGGCATGGGATCGGTCTCATTCGACACTCAGATGTTGTCCTCATCAAAAATAATGTGAAAATTTTTTTACCCTTAGGTCCCTTTCTCTATGCGCTGTCACATATAGAAATATATATCGTAAAATTTGTTTCAATTGTAAACATAGTAGTATTTGTATAACGGCTTTGTAAGAGGTTCTAAAAAGAGCTGTTAACACGCCTCATACTAGAACCTCCCAAACAAATGCACCATTCAGCCTACTTTTGGTTTTCGAATAATATCTTTCATACTGCGCATGTGATACTGCTGAAAATTCTACTTTAAAAAAAAGATTTTGGATTTTATTTTGACGGTTTACCACTTTTTTATAGGCTTATGGCAACGCTGAATATAACCTCTCTTACATAAGACGCACTCCGCCTACTTTTAAAAACGTTTAATACTAAGGACGTTGTTTGGTGTCTACGCCAATGTTTTGCTCTAGGTCGCCATCTAGATTCGAAGGATGAATAGACAGTTTGAGATGTTTTTACTACGACAGGGAGCATATTTGGTTTCGTTACACATGTGTTACATATACAGTACGTCAATACAAATGAAAACTAGGTGTTAACATATTGAAGAAGATCTGGCAACAGTGAAATCGTCGTTGCTGGTGATTTCAATGTCCACAATTCCGCCTGGCTTTCGCATTCGAGCCAAACAACTCCGGAGGGCCAATACGATACAATATTCTTGACCTTTACTTAACTTCACACCCTGAAAAGTACGAAGTTAATGTCCTTCCACCTCTTGGTAATTCTGATCACTGCATTGTTTCAGCATCCTTTTCGTATTCCGCCCTTCGTGTCACTTCGATACCAGCCCCAAAGCGAACAGTTTTTATCTACGAAAAGGCACGTTGGGCTGAGCTCAACCATTTTTTTCAGCATTTTAATTGGAAACTGTGCTTTCTCGACAACGACGTAAATGCTGCTGCTGAAATGATCCAAAATATAATTTTATTTGGAATGAAGACATTTATTCCAAATAAAGTTATGTCGGCTAAACCAGCCAAAAACGGTTGGTTTAACCAGGCATGCAGGGATGCTGTCAGATCTAAAGAGGAGGCGTTCAGAAATTGGCGCCTAAACAAAAACGCCAATACTGAACTGCTGCGGAAACAGGCAAGAACTTCGTGTGCCAGAGTGCTTAGGCGTGAAAAACTTCTACACGAACAACGTCTACGTACAAAGGTTCTTGCTTCCCCCAGGGGAAGTAAGAGCTTTTGGTCATTTGTAAGAAGAGTAAAGGATAGTTCATCATCTATCCCAACTCTTGTTAAAGACGATCAGGCATTCACTGACCCGGTTGATAAAGCTAACCTATTGGCTGAAATGTTCGCAGGAAATTCTTCCTTGTCGGAAAGCAATTAACCACTCCCCGTGATCGAAAACGTATCTAGTTCCATTCCTCAGATATTTTTTCGAACACGTGGGGTTAAAGGGGTTCTTGCAAATCTCGACGTAAATAAGTCCCCGGGCCCGGATGGTATTTCGGCACTTGTCCTGTGTAAGTGCTCCTCGACGCTAGCCCGTCCATTACGCAACCTCTTCAACCTTGCTTATCGTGCGGGAGTCTTCCCAGCGTGTTGGAAGGTTGCGAACGTCCAACCAATCCCTTAAAAGGGTGAAGCTAATAACCCTGCAAATTATCGGCCTAAGGTAATGGAGAGCATGGTTAACCACCATCTTGTGAGCTATCTAGAGTCCAACTGCTTGCTTAGTGATCGACAGTACGGCTTCCGTAGAAATCGCTCTACGGGAGACCTGATGGCTTTCTTGACGGAGCGCTGGAGTCGGTCTATCCACCAGTTTGGTGAGAGTAAGGTTGTGGCTCCGGATATCTCCAAGGCCTTTGAAAGAGTCTGGCACGGTGCACTCTTGTCTAAGCTGATGGCTTTTGGCGTCGGTGATACTTTCGCTCGTTTTATATCGAGCTCTCTTAGAGATCGCACTTTAAGAGTTGTTGTAGATGGGTTCTCATCCAACAAACATAGGCTTACTGCAGGAGTACCACCGGGCTCTGTCCTTTCTCCCTCTTTATTTTTAGTTTTCATTGATGATCTGTTGGGTCAGACCGTGAATCCAATCTACTCCTTTGCGGATGACAGTAACCTATGTCATTCATATTCATTCGACCGTAGGCCGAGTCTTCAAGATATTGAAGACAAAAGGCGAATTATGGATGAGACACTTGGACGGGATTTACTGGCCATTTCCGAATGGGGTCGAGTGAATAGAGTAGATTTTAATGCGCGTAAGACACAGTGCTGCTTGTTGTCTCACAAGCGATTCGCTGACCCAACAATATCGTCAATTTCTATCGATGGTACGGATATTGAACAATCAGAAGCTCTTGATGTTCTGGGCATGAAAATACAATGTGACGCTCGTTGGGCGAGACATGTATTCGAAGTGTCGAAAGAAGCACTCAAGTGCATAGGCTTCTTAAAGCGGTGCAAGAAATATTTCACTCCTTCTGATCTTTACAATATCTATACAACTTACATCAGGCCGAAGATGGAATACAATTCCCATATATGGGCAGGTGCTCCAAAATCATCCTTAGAGCTACTTGACCGTGTTCAAAGGAGAGCGATGGTGCTGATAGGTGACAGTAAGGTATCCAACTCTATTGTTTCCCTTGATCATCGTCGGAATGTGGGTTGCGTGACGCTGTTCTATCGTTACTTTCAACTCCAACATCAGAGTTATCACAATTAATATCTGTTTCTTCTTCTGCAGTTTCTACTGGTGGAATTATCACTTTATCAGTAGATTCTTCATTATTCAAAATTTCATCAAAAGTCAGTGCCCTATTATGTGATGACCTAAGATGTTAAAATTATATAAAATCATTTTCGGTAACAACATCAACACACTACTGATGTTCACATAATTACTCTACAGAAAAAACACATACGAGGGCTGTTATATATATTTCTGGCCTAATAATAAAAATGCGAATATTTATCATCAAAAATGGTGTTATTGTTTTTCAAAGTATTCTCCAGCATGATTTATACACTTTTGCATGTGCTCAAACCAATTGTCGAAGCACTTTTTCCACTCCGATTGAAACACCTCCAAAACATGTTTTTGTACGCTTCAACATCATCTTCTGGCGACGAAAATCGTTAATCACGTTTTTTTCTTGATGTGCGGGAATAAAAAGAAGTCATTGGGTGCCAAGTCAGGGCTGTACGGCGGATGACCCATCAATAAGAAGTTTTGGCCGGTCAAAAAGGCACTGGTTTGAGCCGATGTGTGAGAGCTCGCATTATCATGGTGCACAATAATTCGTCTTCTCTTGTTCGTTTTTTGAATTTCTCCGAAGACTTCAGGCAAACAAATTGTGGTGTATCACTTAGAATTGATCGTCCTATGTTGCTGAAGCGGAACAGTCGCCACATGACCAGTTATGACGAAGAAACAGGCGACCATTTGCTTCTAAGTGCTTCTTCCACGAACAACTTTCGTTGGGTTTGGCTTGTCTTTGAAGAACCACACGGTCGATTGCTGTTTTGTTTCGGGCTCATACGCATAGATCCATGATTCGTCACCTGTGAAGATCTTATAAACGTCCTTTGAAGCACCGCGGTCGTATTTTTCCAAACTTTCTTTGCACCAATCTACACGAGCCTTGTTTTGGCCGATTGTCAAATTGTGCGGGATTCAACGAGAACAAACATTTTTACGGCCAGTCAATATCGAATGTATGCTGTTGGAAGAAATGCCCAAGGATGCCTATATCACAGAATGTCACATGACGATCTTGCATTATCAGTTCACGGACGACCTTCGTCTTTGAGCGAGCGTCGGCCACGATTGAATTTATTAAACCAGTTTTTCACAGTCATATAGAATGGTGCTTCATCGCCATATAAAGATTTAAGTTCGTCGATGCATTCTTGTCGTGATAATCCACGTCGAAAGTTGTGAAAAATTATCGCACAAAAATATTCACGAGTTAATTTCATTTTTTTTGCCAAATTGATTTTTTCAAGTCATTGTAAACAACACAAATGATGGTCGTACGTCAAAACGTTCTGAGTATGTTTATGCTAAAAATGTCAACCTTTCCAATGGAAATGTCAGAAATATATATGTAACGCGCAAAATAGAAAGGGACGTAAGGGTAAAATCCAGTTTTGTTCAGGAGAGCCATTTTAAAGATTTAAATACGTATATTTTAGGTGCACCATCACTTTCATAAAACGCGCATATCTCTGGGAGGGAACACTTTTGGGGCATGAGATCGGTCTCATTCGACACTCAGATGTTGTCCACATCAAAAATAATGTGAAAATTTTTTTACCCTTAGGTCCCTTTCTCTATGCGCTGTCACATATAGAAATATATATCGTAAAATTTGTTTAAATTGTAAACATAGTAGTATTTGTATAACGGCTTTGTAAGAGGTTCTAAAAAGAGCTGTTAACACGCCTCATACTAGAACCTCCCAAACAAATGCACCATTCAGCCTACTTTTGGTTTTCGAATAATATCTTTCATACTGCGCATGTGATACTGCTGAAAATTCTACTTTAAAAATAAGATTTTGGATTTTATTTTGACGGTTTACCACTTTTTTTATAGGCTTATGGCAACGCTGAATATAACCTCTCTTACATAAGACGCACTCCGCCTACTTTTAAAAACGTTTAATACTAAGGACGTTGTTTGGTGTCTACGCCAATGTTTTGCTCTAGGTCGCCATCTAGATTCAAAGGATGAATAGACAGTTTGAGATGTTTTTACTACGACAGGGAGCATATTTGGTTTCGTTACACATGTGTTACATATACAGTACGCTTAAGTCAATACAAATGAAAACTAGGTGTTAACATATTGAAGAAGATCTGGCAACAGTGAAATCGTCGTTGCTGGTGATTTCAATGTCCACAATTCCGCCTGGCTTTCGCATTCGAGCCAAACAACTCCGGAGGGCCAATACGCCGAGCTCTTCGCCGCGCAAAATGACTTAACGCAACTAGTGAATGAACCGACACATATTCCGTGTGTAGAAGGGCACCATCACAATATTCTTGACCTTTACTTAACTTCACACCCTGAAAAGTACGAAGTTAATGTCCTTCCACCTCTTGGTAATTCTGATCACTGCATTGTTTCAGCATCCTTTTCGTATTCCGCCCTTCGTGTCACTTCGATACCAGCCCCAAAGCGAACAGTTTTTATCTACGAAAAGGCACGTTGGGCTGAGCTCAACCATTTTTTTCAGCATTTTAATTGGAAACTGTGCTTTCTCGACAACGACGTAAATGCTGCTGCTGAAATGATCCAAAATATAATTTTATTTGGAATGAAGACATTTATTCCAAATAAAGTTATGTCGGCTAAACCAGCCAAAAACGGTTGGTTTAACCAGGCATGCAGGGATGCTGTCAGATCTAAAGAGGAGGCGTTCAGAAATTGGCGCCTAAACAAAAACGCCAATACTGAACTGCTGCGGAAACAGGCAAGAACTTCGTGTGCCAGAGTGCTTAGGCGTGAAAAACTTCTACACGAACAACGTCTACGTACAAAGGTTCTTGCTTCCCCCAGGGGAAGTAAGAGCTTTTGGTCATTTGTAAGAAGAGTAAAGGATAGTTCATCATCTATCCCAACTCTTGTTAAAGACGATCAGGCATTCACTGACCCGGTTGATAAAGCTAACCTATTGGCTGAAATGTTCGCAGGAAATTCTTCCTTGCCGGAAAGCAATCAACCACTCCCCGTGATCGAAAACGTATCTAGTTCCATGCCTCAGATATTTTTTCGAACACGTGGGGTTAAAAGGGTTCTTGCAAATCTCGACGTAAATAAGTCCCCGGGCCCGGATGGTATTTCGGCACTTGTCCTGTGTAAGTGCTCCTCGACGCTAGCCCGTCCATTACGCAACCTCTTCAACCTTGCTTATCATGCGGGAGTCTTCCCAGCGTGTTGGAAGGTTGCGAACGTCCAACCAATCCCTTAAAAGGGTGAAGCTAATAATCCTGCAAATTATCGGCCTAAGGTAATAGAGAGCATGGTTAACCACCATCTTGTGAGCTATCTAGAGTCCAACTGCTTGCTTAGTGATCGACAGTATGGCTTCCGTAGAAATCGCTCTAAGGGAGACCTGACGGCTTTCTTGACGGACCGACTCCAGTCTATCCACCAGTTTGGTGAGAGTAAGGTTGTGGCTCTGGATATCTCCAAGGCCTTTGATAGAGTCTGGCACGGTGCACTCTTGTCTAAGCTGATGGCTTTTGGCGTCGGTGATACTTTCGCTCGTTTTATATCGAGCTTTCTTAGAGATCGCACTATAAGAGTTGTTGTAGATGGGTTCTCATCCAACAAACATAGGCTTACTGCAGGAGTACCACCGGGCTCTGTCCTTTCTCCCTCTTTATTTTTAGTTTTCATTGATGATCTGTTGGGTCAGACCGTGAATCCAATCTACTCCTTTGCGGATGACAGTAACCTATGTCATTCATATTCATTCGACCGTAGGCCGAGTCTTCAAGATATTGAAGACAAAAGGCGAATTATGGATGAGACACTTGGCCGGGATTTACTGGCCATTTCCGAATGGGGTCGAGTGAATAGAGTAGATTTTAATGCGCGTAAGACACAGTGCTGCTTGTTGTCTCACAAGCGATTCGCTGACCCAACAATATCGTCAATTTCTATCGATGGTACGGATATTGAACAATCAGAAGCTCTTGATGTTCTGGGCATGATAATACAATGTGACGCTCGTTGGGCGAGACATGTATTCGAAGTGTCGAAAGAAACACTCAAGTGCATAGGCTTCTTAAAGCGGTGCAAGAAATATTTCACTCCTTCTGATCTTTACAATATCTATACAACTTACATCAGGCCGAAGATGGAATACAATTCCCATATATGGGCAGGTGCTCCAAAATCATCCTTAGAGCTACTTGACCGTGTTCAAAGGAGAGCGATGGTGCTGATAGGTGACAGTAGGGTATCCAACTCTATTGTTTCCCTTGATCATCGTCGGAATGTGGGTTGCGTGACGCTGTTCTATCGTTACTTTCATGGTGTGTGTTCATCAGACATCCGTCGCCTTATTCCTGACGTGAGGATGTTCGGCAGGGATACGCGACTTTCTAGGAATTCACACCCGTTTGTTATCGATTGGCCAGTTGACCGCACTATACGCTACAGATCAAATTCGTTTTTCGCTCGTACAGTCCGTATGTGGAATCGACTTCCACTAATTGCGACATCCAGAAGTTTAAGACAAGTGTCAATAAACATTATTCCCTCTTTCCCCCCTCCGATCCTTTACTTTCCACTCGCCAACGCAATGCACCGCATGTATAGGGGGCATCTCCTGAGTGTTGGTTATTTAAAAAAAAAAATAATATCAAAGCGAAGAGGCGCCTTTTTTGCCATACGTACATAACGCGTGATCTATTTCGAGGTTCCCTACTTTTTTAAAGAAAAAAACACAGAAAATTCAAATTAAATGGGGAATGTTTATTATCATTTAAAAGAACATTCTTTGGCATTTATTTTTTGAAGATTATGTCTATCAAATGTTGGCCGCGGCTATGTCTCAGATGATCCATCCGTTAAGTCCAATTTTCGATGACTCGTTCGAGCATTTCGACTGGTAACTGACGAATGACACGCGTGATGTTTTGCTCCAAGGCCTAAATCGAAGCGGGGTTTTCGCATAAACTTTAGACTTTACATATCCCCACAGGGAAAAATCTAACGGTGTGATATCACACGATCTTGGTGGCCAATCGTCCGGCCCAAAACGTGAAATTATCTGCTCACCGAAATGTTCTCTCAATTAATCCATTGATTGATGCGATGTGTGGGAAGTGGTGCCGTCCTGTTGAAACCAAATATCGCCGAGATCACGGGCTTCAATTTCAGGCATCAAATAGTCCGTTATCATAGCACGATAATGGCCGCAATTGACGGTTACGTTCTCACCGGCATCATTTTTGAAGAAATATAGACCGATGATTCTACCGGCCCACAAACCACACCAAACCGTTGTTTTTTCTGGATGAAGTGACTCTTGAACCTCTTTTGGTTTCTCTTGGTTCCAAATGCGGCAATTTGCTTGTTTACATACCCATTGAGCCAGAAATGGGACTCATCGCTGAACAATATTTGTCTCGAAAACGTCGGATCTTCTTGGAACTTTTCAAGAGCCCATAGAGATAAGCGATGTCGCTTGGGAACGACGGGCGGCTTCAGTTCTTGCACAAGCTGTTCTTTGCACGTGAAATGCGCCAAGTCGTTCCATACGTCAGTCCGAGTTGCAGCGAACGGCGCCGAATCGACTCTCCACGGTCTTGGTGTACACACTCAGCAACGGCCGCTACATTTTCTTCACTTCGTGCTGGACGTGGTCTGTTCGTTCGAATATTATCCAATATTGAATGCTGGTTCTCAAGATGGGCGATGGTGTTGCGAATAGTACGCTCAGTAGGCCGACTATGTTGACTATAAGTTGAACGAAGTGCACGAAACACATTCCTCAAAAAACGTGTATTCTAGTATCTCTACTTGAATCACCCATTACATACACGTAGACTTGTAATCGTCTGTTTGTTTATTGATCTCTGCAATGGCTCCAAGTATTCGAGTATAATGACAGCGCATAGAGAAAGGGAACTTACCCTTAGGTCCCTTTCTCTATGCGCTCTAAAATTAATTTTCACTTTTTTTTGATGTGGACAACATCTGAGCTTCGAACTTCGGACAACATCTGAGCATCGAACAGAGCGGAACTTCGGATCAACAAATCCTTGACATATATTTGTCAAAGTTGTAGCGATCATGCATTAACAAAAGCAACCTAAATGAATGCTTTACTGAGATTGGCGGAACTTTAAAAGAGAAACAACAACTAATGGCTGATATCAGTGTTTCCATCAAGGATCAGGTACGAGAAAAACAAAAGGAGCTTGAATTCCAAAATTAACGAGCTTGTCAGAGATTTGCGTAGTTAATTCAGTGGTCGAGTCAATGAATTAAGAATTAATGACTGACGAAAATTGATTCAAATGGACCAAGATATCCGGAAAAGGCTAGAGCTTTTAGAGAAACAAAGTGTACTTAGTAGGGAAATAAATACTGTTACAACATTGAACACACCCATTTCAATAGTAGAACTGAACATATGGGTTTTGAAAGCTAACCTCAATAGCGTTAGTCTGTAACGGTTTTTCCGATTGTTTCAACTTTAATCATGGAGTGGTCAGATAATGAGAACCGCTTCGCTGTAATAACGCTTTTCAAGTGTGAAATGAAAAAAACGATATTTTCAAAACGCTCTGGCCACTAGGGATTAGCCGCATGTTCGTCTACCGATGCATAAAACTGTTTGAGGAGACTTGAGATGTAAAAGACCGCCACAGGTCGGGCCGCCCACGCTCTGTTCGAAGACCGCATGTCATCAAAGCCTTTAAATCAAGAATTCACAGAAATCCGCTCTAAAAACAGAAAATCATGGCCCGTGAGATGAATAACACGCAAAAGTCCATGAGTCGAATCATTAAAAAAGACTTGGGACTTTCAAACGACGTACCGGACATTTATTGACATGATAGATAGCAAAATGCTAGAGTGTATGCGCGGTCATCTAAGGAAGCATCTGAACTAATCCCAAGGGTGGAAAAGGGTCATCACCCAGCTTCAGTCATGGTTTGGTAGGGTGTCTCTTACGATGGGGTCACTGACCTGCATTTCTGCATTTGGCTCATCTTCGATTGCTGTTTTATTTCGGGCGCTGTAGTGGCGCTCGTATGTGGCTGTGCAGATCAGAATTTTGTCTGTGTGTGCCGTCATCTCCGCTGTTAGTTCATTTTATGTCTGTTTTGAAGGATTTGACCTCCGCTGTTATCTTTGATATCTGTGGGTATGTGGGTTAACATCTTGATGTTGATTTAAAACTGGCAGCCTCAAAGTATGTCCAGAAATATCATCTCTAACTGTGGATTATGAATTTGGTTCGAAGTCTACCAAACCTGGTTTATTTCAGTGTTAACTGATTTCACTTGCTCTATTTTAATTTTCTTGGACATATTTTTTTCAACATCGTACTTTGTATGAAAATGTTTCATTTTTCTGCCTTGCAAGACAAATAATTAGAGTGAGTACAGCATATGTTAGGCGTTCGTTTGTTTGCCTGTGGTCGGACGGACACTATGGTGGTCTTAGTTTGTGGTAATGTCACTGATGGTGTTGCACGTATGTTTGTATTTGTATCGGACATCATGGTTCTGAAAATGTGTATAGTGTTGTTGGTGCATCGGCGTTGTTGCCAGTAAGGGCATTTAGGAATTGGCCGAGATCATAAAAGGGGTTGTGGAGAAGCCATTTTTTAATTCCCAGTCAGGATCGTGCGAGTGAACAACACTGTTGCTGTTAGGTGTCGAAGTTATTTTGATTTCAACGTCAAAAGATTTTTTTTAAATTTCTAAAATGTTTGTCAGCTTCTAAAAAATTGATTTCTTTTTTTTATTGATAATTACCACCCGGGATGTTTGTTTCCGATGGTATTATTCTTCTTCCTTCTCCATTTTTATGATCAAGTCATGGTAAGGAAAGTGCTAATTTTTGTACATTAACCAAAGTTCTAAAGACATGCTCGCTCTTCTGTAGGTTTGGACTCCAGTATGTTAAGGCGAGATAATTGTCATACTTGAGGTATGCTGCTGAAATTAAAGTGCGAAAAGAGGAATAAAAAGTGCATTAGTTGAAATTACGCCGCGCCTAAGATCAAAGACAAACCGAAAACCGCAGTAATCGCAATAAATATTTCATTTAAATAATAAAAAAATCGATCTGAAAGTGAACAAAGTGTATATAGTGCCAAGATAACGCCTCAAATCTGTGCGAAATACCGGCAGCTTTATCAATGCTGGTTTTCAAAAAAAAATAAGTTCAAAATTATTGTTAGATTTATGTTGGTTAGTTTTATTGTTTTCGCAAATTGGATTCCAAGTTAATTCTCTTTGTATGTGCTTATGTGTGTTGCCGTTGCAAAAATTCGGTTGTTCATGTATTTGAGAAAGTCAATATTGGTTTTTTGTGAAGGAAAAATTGTTGATTAAAATATCGAGTGTGGCAAGTTATAAAGGTGAAACCCACCTAGCAAGCAAAAAATATTGAAACTAAATTAACAAGAGAAAGTATTTTTTTCGTTGATTGTGTTATTTTTTTCTGGACACATACAAAACTGCACAGCCTCAGTCGTCTCCTCCCCCTCCATAAAGGCCTATAATCGTGGGATCACAAATATCAGAGAAAGTGCATATAATAATCATTCTTTTTTTTGATTTTCGAAAAAAGACTTCGTCCGCAGAGTGTAATTTGACACCGTTACTTCTCTGAGACCGAAATTTGTCTTAAATAATTGAAAAATAAATCCAGTGATTGTTGAAATTTTATTTATATTTTATTTCTAATTTAAACAAGTGGAATTGTATTTAAACTTAAATTACCTATGAGTTTATGAAGCAAAATGTTGGAAAAATTAAATTTTTTTAATGCTTTTTGAAAATATTTTCCACAAAACTATGTCTTTTTTGATTTCTGTTTGATCTATAATATGCTTCTCAGTTTCTTCGACAAATTTCATTTGAAAAGAAAACAATCATAATGTAAAACTTGCGTTTTCCAGCTTAATATTAATTTAATTCTCATTTTTTATGTATCAATTTTGTTCAGTGTTGGTTTTGGAGAAACATTGAAAAAGAAATTATAAAAATATGTAAAAAATATAATTTTAAAATGTTAGTTATGAAAAGTTTTAAGTAAAAAAAATTAATTAATGATTTGGCCAGTTGCCGTTTGGCAGGCGGCTGTGGACCAACATCACTGCTTTCTCTTATATCTTGGTCATCGTCATCATCATTAGAAAGGTCGATAATTTTGTCCAACAGATATTCTGGAATTTTATCTTTGTCTTCCACTTTTTCCTCGTCTTCCTCTTTTTCAAAGGTGTTTTTATACCACCAACAAATTTCAGCGAGTATTGCATCTGGAGATTTATTTCCTCTTTACCTGAAATGTAAATAGTTTTCAATCGTTAAAAAAAATCTAGGAATTCAAAATATGCACACTCTATAGTTACCTTATTTCAAATGGAAGCGCAGCTTGGTGATAACGTTCGCCTTGCTCATCTGATTCAGTTGGCAACTATTGAGCGAGTTGATCAAGATGCTGATGCAAGAGATGAATTTTGTACGACATATAAACCCCAATTTCATGGAATGCTGCCATAATGTTTGCAACAGATTGCCTATAGTTGTCTTTGCGTTCTTTACCCAAAAGTCCTTCAATGACTGCTTTCAATGCGAGCCATGCATTAATTCTCGGTCTGTCAGAACTTGGTCAAAACTCATTGACGACTCATTAGTTTCCGTATGCTAGGACCATTAACAACCCCTTCCTGAATATTGGCGTTACTTAGTCTTGGGAAAATGTCTTTTAAGCGGTTGAATACATTTGGTCTTTTTGCGATACATTTCAAAAAATTTTAAGCAATGCCAAGTGGAGCAACGGCAACAAAGTTTTCATTTCAGGAACAAGATTTTCGTGTAGCCTATTGTCTTTAGGCCATTTCTGTCCAACGCGACAATTCCAGTTATGCTGTTTGAACTGGTTTCTTCCTTTAATACCTTCTCCGTATCCTGAATCACAATCGCACAAAAAACACGGATATTTTTGATGGCCAGATGCTGTTTGGACGGCCAGATGTTTGGATGTCGCAGCAAATGCGCCACTGGTGTTCTTAATATTTGACTACTTCCAGAATGTGTTTCAAATTTTCGAAATTTTCACTGGTGTCAGTGCTATATGCAATCGGAACAGATGGCATTCTATTTGTCTTGTGCAAAAGCACAACTTTTAAGCTGATTAGTAAACTATCGATGAATAAACGTCAATCATCTTTTTTATAGGTTAACCCTATCGTCTCCATTAACTTTTCAATATCGTTGCAATAACTTTTATAACTCTTTTTGTCGTTTTCGATATGCTGTTACTTTGGTACCTTTCGCCAGCAAATTATTTCCTTTCAAAAATGACGCCAGTAGTTCTGATTTTTTCTGAGTCAAACACAAATTTGCAACAATTCCATCCAATTTGTTTTGTATAACTAGGATTGGGTCCTTTGCTGTTTCATAGGATGTACCTTCACCAGGGTCGTTATCTGAGAAGAAATGCATGGATGTATCAGCGGCGGTTGTAGTACTGATATCTGTTTGAAGATCAATGTTTCGGTACGTTGGTACTGGAACGAAATTACCGAGTGCGGTAATGGTAATTGGACACTTGGCACTGCTACATAAGTTTTATTCTTTGCTTTCCTTCTATTCAAAGTTTTATGGTAGTTGATACATCCGTAGCAATTTTCTTCTTGATGCGTGATGTTGTCTAACCACATCATTGGTATACCAAAAGGCACTGCCTTCTTCTTTTTACTTTTCTATTGCATAAGAGTTGAATAGCAATTAAAGCAAACTTTTCCAGGGGCATAATTTACGTCAATGATGAGCTCATGCGAGAAATATTGTTTATAGGCTTCCAAAAAAAGTCACTCGCATTGCCACATTTTTCATCGCTTGCTATAAAACTTCAACAAACATTGCAACCAAAATTACATTTTGGTTCCGACACTTTTAATACAATATATATTATATAATGATTTTTTGGTATTTTTATAAAACCGATGCACTTAACTAAAATCACTCACAAAATGAAATAAGTTCCAAAAAAATAATAGTGTATTTTGTTACGACCGAGCAAAAATTAAAAGGCATCAGCTTCGGCTGAGTTTTGAGTCTTAACTGAAACTTTATTTTTGAAATTAGTTCGCTTGTACGAAATAAAAAAAATCGCTACCAGTGCGGTGGTTGAAAACAAAAAAGTTGTTTTACTAATTCCTATTTCTTCCCTTTTTAATTACTTCTACCTCTTTTTCTTTTTCAATGTTTCTTCAAAACCAACACTGAACAAAATTGTTACATAAAAAATGAGAAGTAAATTAATATTAAGCTGGAAAACGCAAGTTTTGTATTATGATTGTTTTCTTTTCAAATGAAATTTATTAAATAAACTGAGAAGCATATTATACTAGAGTAGAAGTAGATCAAACAGAAATCAAAAAAGACTTAGTTTTGTGAAAAATATTTTCAAACAGCACGAAAAAAATAATTATTTAATAATTATTTAATTTTTCCAACATTTTGCTTCATAAGCACCACAAAAATTTTCTAAATTATTTTTTTAAAAAATTTTAATTGTTGGTCTCTAGTAATAATTTGGCTTTTAAAGATTGAAAAAATGTCAATTAGTCGACGTGTTATAGCCAAAAACCCATATAAGCAATATGCTGAAAATCGGAATTTGACTGCAAATTTCTAAGGTCGATTAAAAAAATTCGAACTAACCTAAAAAAACGCCGCGATACAGGTCTTCTAATTTTGCTTATATTTTCACCCCTCCCTCTCAGAATCGACCTAACTTTTCCTAACCTGAATTTGTTCCACAGTGTTATTATACCAGCCATTTAGCATCTCATATCGTTCAGAAATACTCCAAATTCGTCAACCTTAAGAATCATACCAATGTTATATTATTGCCGCGGAAGACTGTATGATCTTAAAAGCTTCTAAGAAAATAATGAAAAGCAGTTATTCACATTACAGCTGATTTATGCGCTTTACATACACCGGCGCATACATAAAAAATATTTCTTTTTGTTGGTCCATCACATTAAAATTCAATTTTGATTTCCAATTTGCGAATATATGTTTAGAGTCAGATAATTTGCTTTTCCTTTGTATAAAATATCCAGTGTGTTATCACAAAAATATATTATGCTCAATTAGGGTTTTATTTCCTTTTATTATTTTATTTCAATATTTTCTGTTGTATGCTTTAAACATTCTATTATTTTTAATTTTTTTTCATTGATGTTTATTTTTTTAGTTTTATGGAAGCTCATGTCATAGAAAGTAAGATCCCACCCCACCGACGAGCAATAAGGCTGCCAAACTTCGTGCTTCAGCCAACTAGCATTTGAATACTTCACAACACCCAAGTCTACTTAATGTTGTACTCGTATGCTACAATTATAAAATTAATGGCGCCTTAAAAAAAATTTGTCGAAATTTAACCACTTTGATATTTTGGATATCATCGCAGTTTCACTCAGCTCCAAATTCATATCAATCTTATTCAAAATATTTCTATTTTATTGGAATTTATATTTCCTGAAATGCAGATGTGCTGAGGGATATAACCGGATTTTGAAATGTTTTGCCTTAAAGCACCGTATGAGTGTCTTTTTGATATCGCGTTAGGCGAATTCAGTTCTTCGGATACCTGACTCTGGCATAAAAATACCTTAGACATTTCATACATCTCTTTTTTTACAATTTGGAATGGGAGATTGTTATGGATGACGTTCTCATCCAGTGTAAGATTATCCTTTTGTAATTCATTTTCCGCTTTTCTGTTTTCTATCTTTCCGACCCCTTCGAAAGCATGAATATATTTTTTTATTCCTCCCTTATCTTCTTCCACTTCAAACACTTGCATTAATAACATTTTCTTTTGTTATTTTCGTTTTCGATTTATATATTTTGCTTTCTAGTTATTCGATATTTTTTTCAATAGATTTTTTCTTTTGATTCAGCCTTTATTGATTTATTGCGGAACTTATTGCTTTTTTTTAATATAATCCTTTTTTTAGATTAATTCCTGATATTTATTTCTATAGTTAATTTCAATATTTTGCCGTTTCTTGCATTTGTTTTTCTAGTTTTTTTATTTTTATTTTATTTTAAAATATTTTTGTTTTTATATAGGTTCATATTTCTCTATTGGTATTGGTTATTTTGTGTAGATTTTGAGATTGTTTTTTTTTCGCTTGAGGCGAAAAATAGTTTTAATTTGTGTTTTTTGTTTTCGAACATTCAATCGTGTTTTTACAATGCCTGTTCAGCGAAGTACTGAGGACCTACTGTCCGCAGTGGATGCTTTTGAAGAAGAACGAATCTGTAAAATGTGCAATACTGTGATTGCTACGAAATTTGTTTCGACTGAAACCGTTCACAGACACTTGTTTCACAAGATATGCTTTTCAAATTATGTTCGCACTAATGTTAATTGTCCAGTTTTGGTGTAAAAGTCACAAAAGATCCAAATTCTTCTTAGCTCGCCTATGGTTACTAGATCAACTTCTAAAGCCAGAAGTTTTGATGCCAGTAGATCGCAAGTTCAACCTCAGTCTGAATTAGCTCAAGCAGGAAATTTTGTATCTGGAACAACTCTGCCGATATCGAGCGTTTCTATAGACAACATCAAGGACATTGTTTCATCAGTGGTGACTGCTCAGCAGGACCTTTTGTCGTCAATAACAAGCCAGATTTCAGCCATGGTACAAAAGAGCGTATAAATCAGTTTGTCTCGCTTGAATTTTAACAATCCTCCACCAAATCTTAATACTTCTTCGCACAGGAGGCTAAAGTAGATAATTTTATATACCGCGTAGAAACCTTAACAAACCAGACACTGAGCGGAAATTTTGTGTGGAAATGCCAGCACTTTATTTGAAAGAAAAGCTAGTGGTTGGTTTTGGAGATTCCACATGGTTTTGGAGATTCCATAGCAGTTTAAAAAACTTCCAGAAGCAGGCGCCAATGTGTGCTCCCTGAAACAGCAATTGTCAGAAAATGCCGGAAGCAAATTGAAGTTGCTCATACGTCCTGATTCAATGTTAAAATTAGACAAAAACAATACTTCTAACACAGAAATTTGATATAATAATAGCAAGGGTAATTTTTCCGGAAATAATTACCTATGTTCTGAACTACAATCACGATTGGATATTCTCCGTTTTGGTATATTTGGTATTGCGAATTCCGTTTGTGTAATTTTTACCATTGTACTAGTTAAGTAGGGACATAAATAATGTTACACACGTTTTATGCTGTAAAATAAAAAGTACTGAATGTTTTTGGACCAAATATTGTTTAATATATATATTGATGTATATTGTATCCAAAAAGAATCTACTTATTCGAAATGCTCGCCTTTTGCCTTTTCACACGCCTTAAGTCGCACTGGCCAATCGTCAATAGCTGCACGAACCTCGTCCATTGGGAAATTGGCCACAGTTCAAACCAAAGCAGTATTAAGAGATCCAATGTTGGGGTATCTTTTGTGACAAACCTTGTCCTCTAAACCGTCCACAATTTGTAATCCAATGGGTTCAAATCTGGACTGCCTGAGGGCCATTCTTCAGAGGAATGAATGATGGCAAATTGTTTTGAAGCCAGGCCTGGGACGTTTCAGCCTTACGGGCCGGCATAGAATCCTGCTGGAAAGTCCATGGCTGGTTTTGGAACAGGGAATTGTTTCTTGGTAAACTCTGGCCGATGTTTTCACTCCTTGTTCGCAGAAATGCAGTTCAGTGACCCCATTGTAAGAGACACACCACCAAACCATGACTGAAGCTGGGCGATGGCCCTTTTCCACCCTTGGGGTCAGTTCAGATGCTTCCTTAGATGACCGCGCATACACTCTATCATTTAGCTTGTTAAATTTTTCCTGAACGGTAAAATTTTTTTTCATCGGTGAAGAAAATTTTTCTGTGCAAGTTATCAGCGTGCTTCACCAAAAGACGTTTGCATTTTCAATCCTATTTTTTTTAAGCTGCAGTCAATAAATGTCCGGTACGTCGTTTTAAAGCCCCAAGTCCTTTTTAATGATTCGACTCAGGGACTTTTGCGTGATATTCATCTCACGGGCCATGATTTTCTGTTTTCGGAGCGGATTTCTGTGAATTCTTGATTTAACGGCTTTGATGACATGCGGTGTTCGAACAGAGCGTGGGCGGCCCGACCTGTGGCGGTCTTTTACATCTCCAGTCTCCTCAAACAGTTAAATGCATCGGTAGACGAAGATGCTGATAACCTCTACTGGCCGGAGTGTTTTGAAAATATCGCTGTTTTTCATTTCACGCATGAAAAGCGCCATTACAGCGATACGGTTCTCATTATCTGACCACTCCATGATGAAAGATGAAACAATTTTAAAATCCCGTTACAGACTAACGCCATTGAGGTAAGCTTTCAAAACCCATATGACATTAACGGGATATGTTCAGTTCTACTATTGAAATGGGTGTGTTCAATGTTGTAACAGTATTTATGACTTTACTAAGTAGTTATTCTGCACTACAATCGTAGCTACGTTTTTCTACGCTATGCAATTTGTGGCGTAAAGGCGATAAAATTTGTGAGCATAATAAACAATTAAAAATAATAAAAATGTATATAATGGAGTAGAGATTAATATTTTGTATTATTTTGTGAGTTATATTTAATTTTTTACATGTCGAAAACAACAACACCAGAGCAATATGAGAAGCTGTCAGTTTTTATGGCCACAAAGTGGAGGAATTTTGGCAAGAAGTGAGTTTGAAGCTATGTGTGTCATCAACACACATAGTGACCCCTGGGGAGCAGGCTTTCGCATAAAAGTCACGCTTCGCTTGCGTGACTAAGGTTTCGCTGCATGACACTGTGAACAAAGCTTTCGCTGCATGACATCCAGGAAAATGGTTAGCGACTTCGACACAGTGGATTGTGCCATACCAACGTTATAACCGGCACCAACTCCGTGTTGGTAGCTTCCTTCAGCGAAGAAGCTTATCGCCGCCATTACTCTGTTAAGCGGTGGTGTCGATCGGTGGTAACTTATTCGCCCGTGCTTCTTGTGCCAAAGTTTTTAGCATACACTTAAAGGCATCTTTGTTCAGTCGGTAATTTCTTTTGAATCTGTGAAAGTTAATTGATTATATCACATATCAATAGTTTTAAAATAAATTTCTTACCTTTGAACGGTCATCTCGAACGGATTGCAGTTGTCTCTTAGGTTCCGCTTATCAAGCCTTGCATCTACATTCTAAAGCACATTGTTCCACCTGAAGCATCATTTTCATTAACTTTTTACACAATGTTTACAAAATTGTTTAGTTTTCTGTTTCAAACAGCTTATTGGGAAAACATACTTATCTCCTTCGTATTATTTCGATTACGTTTTATGTTTGGATCCAAATTTTCGACCGATGCGTACCGTAATGCGGGAACGTAATTGTAGTGCAGAATACCTATTCTACCTTTCCTGCAGCAGGACTAGTCGTCATATGAGGGATTTTTGGCGATATGTTAAGCCGCTCAGACGAAACTTTTCGGTATCCGTTCTTAACAGGCCTGGAGATGTGCGCCCGTACGCCGGTTTACTGGATACGGGAGCTTCCTATCCTGTTTAGGTTCTAACGCTGCATTAGATTTTCTAGGCTCTAAAGTACCTTACAAGAAACTGCATACCACGGTTAGAGCAGCTGATGGTAAACCACAGAGTGTTGTTGGTGTTTCTACAACCGATGTTGAATTTAGGGGGAAAACTTTGCCAATCATTTTTTATGTTGTTCCGAATCTGTCCCAAAATCTGATTTTAAGCGTAGATTTTTGGATGTCACTCCACTTATTTCCATCTTCTCTTTTTACTGTTTTCTGCAATAGTAATATGCCTTCACAACTAGATGATATTTTTGGTCAAAAAGTTCTTTCTTCTGATCAACATTTTCAGTTGATGCATGTAATTAATCAGTTTCCTTCTTTTGCGAAAGAGGGACTGGGGAAATCATCTGTATTGAGTCATGTTATTGACACCGGTGAGACAGACAAAGCCTATTAATCAACGTCATTTCCCAGTCCCTCCGGCAATTGAGAAACTGATCTATGATGAGCTTGATCGTATGATTAAAATGGGGGTCATTGAAGAGTTTAGCAGTCCTTGGTCTTCGCAAGTGGTTTTGCATCGTAAGCTAGGAAAGAACAGGTTGTACTAATCTTCTCTTTTTACTGTTTTCTGCAATAGTAATATGCCTTCACAACTAGATGATATTTTTGGTCAAAAAGTTCTTTCTTCTGATCAACATTTTCAGTTGATGCATGTAATTAATCAGTTTCCTTCTTTTGCGAAAGAGGGACTGGGGAAATCCTCTGTATTGAGACTTGTTATTGACACCGGTGAGACAGACAAAGCCTATTAATCAACGTCATTTCCCAGTCCCTCCGGCAATTGAGAAACTGATCTATGATGAGTTTGATCGTATGATTAAAATGGGGGTCATTGAAGAGTTTAGCAGTCCTTGGTCTTCGCAAGTGGTTTTGCATCGTAAGCTAGGAAAGAACAGGTTGTACTAAGACAGCAGGAAACTAAATTCCGTAACCTTAGGTGATGCTTATCCGCTTCTTTAGATAGGCGACATACTGAGCCGTCTGCCGAAGGCTGCGTATATTAGCCGCCTGGATCTTAAGGACGCGTTTTGGCAGATACCTTTTTAATACCGGCCACTCTCACGCTACCTTTGAGCGTCATGTCGAGGTGCTAAAGAAAGTGGCTAAGTTTCTACGTGACTCAGGACTTACAATTAACGTAGAAAAAAGGAAATTTTGTGTGAGCGTCATGTCGAGGTGCTAAAGAAAGTGGCTAAGTGTCTACGTGACTCAGGACTTACATTTAACGTAGAAAAAAGGAAATTTTGTGTGACGGAAGTCCGTTATTTAGGACATGTAGTGGGAAACGGGGTAATTCAAACAGACCCAGATACAATTTCGGCCATCACAGAATTTCCGACGCCGAGGTCTGTTAAGCAAATCAGACGTTTTTTAGGTATGTCAGGTTGGTAACGGAGTTTATCAGGAATTACGCTGCCGTTAATACTCCCTTAACCGATTTGTTGAAAGCCAAACGCAAGTTTGTGTGGACCGACGAGGCCCAGAAAGCCTTTGAGGATTTGAAGACCATCTTGCGCTTATCTCCTGTTTTGCATAGCCCAAACTTTTCACAGCTTTTTTATATTCTCTGTGATGCTAGGAAAACAGGAATATGAAGTGTCTTGGTGCAGAAAAATGCGGAGGGTGAAGAGTTTCCGATAGCATGAATGTCGAAGAAACTCTACCAAGCCCAACGTAAATGTAATGTCACCGAAAAAGAATGCTTAGCAACAATGGAAATGAGTTTACTGTGATTACGGATCACTCCTCTTTAAAGTGGCTCATGTCCCAGAACGACTTAAATACTAAGCTGGCAAGATGGGCTTTGAAACTTCAAGGGTATCAGTTCAAGACTGAACATCGCAAGGGATCGCAGAATGTGGTACCTGATACAATTTCTCAAGTCAATTCTGATGACCTGTCCGAGGTCTTTGGTCTGTCCGAAATAGTGAATGACAGAGTGGTCTTTGTGGATTTAAATTCTACACAATTTATCTCAGACGACTACAAGGACTTATTAAAAAGGGTTGAAAATAATATTGATCGAACTCCTGACATAACTCACAGATGGATATTTGTACAGAAGGACTGAACACGCAACTGGAGACCAGACGACGGATGACATGGCATGGAAGCTTTGGATTCCGAAAGGATTAGTGCCTGAATTATTGAAGCATCATTACAACGGACCTTATCCTAGGTCACGATTAGGAAATATTGATATATTCCTAGCGTTAGACCAATTTTCAGAATTCCCTTTTATTCATCCTGTCAAAAAGTTTTCTGCCGATGTTGTGATCAAGTTCATGAAAGAACATTTGGGGTTCCTGAAATTGTAGTTTTAAACAATGGGACACAATTCAAAGCAAACAAATTTAATCAGCTGTTGCAAAAGTATGGTATATCTCATGTATATACTGCTGTATATACATGAGATCAGGCAAATGCATCCGAGAGAGTAAACAGATCCGTTATATCTGCTATTAAGGCATATGTGAAACCCGTTCAGAAAGATTGGGACGATAACCTGAGCAACATTTCTTGTGCTTTGCTATCAGCTGTTCACTCTTCTATAGGTACCTCTCCATATTTGATGATCTTTTGGTCAGCACATGGTGACCAATGGCTACACTTACTAATTGCTCAGAAGGCTAAGCATGAAGACCGTTCAGTGCAATTTAATACATCTGACTCCTTTGACATCGTTCGAGCTAAAGCTGAAATTAAAGAGCGGTCTCGCGAAGTTTTATTTGAGGAGGATCAAGAGGTGTTTCGTAGGAATTTCCGCCAAAGTAACTTCGAGCAGGGATTCAACGCTAAGTTTGCCCCTACCTTCGTCAAATCTCATGTACGAAAGAAACTGTGTAACTGCTATTACGAGCTTGAGGATCTTCAGGGTAGATCTATTGGCAAATATCATTCAAAGGACATAAGGCAATAATAAGCACATACCCGCGGTATCAACCCTCTGGTCCAATTCATTCCCTAAGTCTGATTTATGTGGGGGGAGGGTAAATGTAGTGGCGCTCGTATGTGGCTGTGCAGATCAGAATTTTGTCTGTGTGTGCCGTCACCTCCGCTGTTAATTCATTTTATGTCTGTGTTGAAGGATTTGACTTCCGCCGTTATCTTTGATATCTGTGGGTGTGTGGGTTAACATCTTGATGTTAATTTAAAACTGGTAGCCTCAAAGTATGCCTAGAAATATCATCTCTAACTGTGGATTATGAATTTGGTTCGAAGTCTTATTCAAACCTGGTTTATTTCTGTGTTAACTGATTTCACTTGCTCAATTTTAATTTTCTTGGACATATTTGTTTTTCAACATCGTACTTTGTATGAAAATGTTTTGCCTTGAAAGACATATAATCTGATGCTTTACTCAATTAGAATGAGTACAGGATATGTAAGGCATTCGTTTGTTTGGCAGTGGTTGGACGGACACTATGTTGGTCTTATGTGTGGCTATGTGTCTATGTTTTGCCTTGCAAGACATATAATGTGATGCTTTACTCAATTAAAGTGAGTACAGCATATGTAAGGCGTTCGTTTGTTTGCCTGTGGTCGGACGGACACTATGTTCAATTAGAGTGAGTACAGCATATGTAAGGCGTTCGTTTGTTTGCCTGTGGTCGTACGGACACTATGTTGGTCTTATGTGTGGCTATGTGTCTATGTTTTTCCTTGCAAGACATATAATGTGATGCTTTACTCAATTAGAGTGAGTACAACGGACACTATGTTGGTCTTAGTTTGTGGTAATGACACTGATGGTGTTGTAAGTATTTGTGTTTGCATCGAACATCATGGTTCTGAAAATGTGTGCAGTGTTGTTGGCGCGTCGGCGTTGTTGCCGTTAGGGCATTAAGGCCAAGATCATAAAAGGGGTTGTGGAGAAGCCATTTTTTTAATTCCCAGACAGAATCGTGCGAGTGTTAGGTGTCGATGTTTTATTTCAACGACAAAAGATTTTTTTTTCAATTTCTAAAATGTTTGTCAGTTTCTAAGAAATTGATTTCTTTTTTTATTGACAATAACACCCTGGATGTGGAAAAGCTTTTGTTTCCGATGGTATTATTCTTCTCCCTTCTCCATTTTTATGATCAAGTCATGGTTAGGAAAGTGCTAATTTTTGTACATTAACCAAAGTTCTAAAGGCGTGCTCGCTCTTTTGTAGGTTTGGACTCCAGTATTTTAAGGCGAGATAATTGTCATACTTGAGGTATGCTGCTGAAATAAAAGTGCGAAGAGAGGAATAAAAAGTGCATTAGTTGAAATTACGCCGCCCCTCAGATCGAACACAAACCGAAAACCGCAGTAATCGCAATAAATATTTCATTTAAATAATAAAAAAATCGATCTGAAAGTGAACAAAGTCTATAAAGTGCCAAGATTGCGCCTCAAATCTGTGCGAAATACCGGCAGCTTTATCAATGTTAGTTCAATAGTTCAAAATTATTGTTAGATTTATGTTGGTTAGTTTTATTGTTTTCGCAAATTGGATTCCAAGTTAATTCTCTTTGTATGTGCTTATGTGTGTTGCCGTTGCAAAAATTCGCTTGTTCGGGTATTTGAGAAAGTCATTATTGATTTTTGTTTTTGAAGTAAAAAATTGATTAAAATATCGAGTGTGGCAAGTTATTTTAGTTTTTAGTTTTTTTTACTTCTGTCCTGTTGTACTTCTAATATTCAACTAATGTATGTCTTTCCGCCGGTACTTATTAGCAATATGTCTGTATGTATGTGCACATCTATCCGTGTCAGTTTTAAAGTTCATTCTCTTAGATGTAGGAGCGTCGTTGATGTAAAGCATCTCCAAAGTGTATCTTCTCTTATAATTCCTCTCTTGTGCTAAAATTTCTACGTCGTTAAAGTTTGGCTTGTGTCCAGTCAAAGTACAGTGGTTCGCAAGGGCAGTCTTCTGCCTGATTGGTCTATCAATAGCTTTTAGGTCAGATTTGTGAGAAGAAAGTCTAGTCTTTAGTTTTGCCCCAGTAGTGCCAACATATAACTATTGGCATACGTTGGACTTGTCACCATCACATTTAATCTTATAAACTAAATTGGACTTTTCTTCACTGTCCACCTTCAATTTTGTCTTACTAAATAATTCGTTAACTGTCCTAAACCTTCGGGGCGCTAATAAAAATTTTTCATTATTATAAACGTCCGATTTGTTGAACCTTTCGGAGAAACCAGGTATGTACTTCATTGCCTTATAAGTTATTAATCTTTTTTCTTTAACTGTTTGGCCATAATTAGTTTTCTTCCGTCTAATTAAGTCCTCTATGGTTTTTATTGAAAAGTCATTTTTCTTTAATACGTTCTTAATCCGTCTTTCATTGTCACTATGGAAACTTTTGTCACTTATATTGAAAACTCTGTTAATAAAGTTTGTCGCTGTATTAATTACAATTCGTCGGGGATGTTTCGAGTGAAAGTTTATTAATCGTCCGGAAGATGTTGGTTTTTGATACCAATCCAATTTTAACAAATTGCCTTGTCGGTGAACTATAGAGTCAAGATAAGGAAGTTTTTGGTCACATTCTTTCTCCATTGTGAATTGTATTTGTCTATTAAGTATTGAATTAACTATTTGAAGAGTGTTGTCAATTTCACTTTTCTTTAAAATCACAAAAAGGTAGTCAACATATTTAGTCATAAGTCTGGGCTTTGTAGTCATTCTTTGTATTGTAACGTTCAGTAACTCTTCCATGATAATGTCGGCTATTACCGGCGATGCCGGAGAACCCATTGGCATCCCTTTCTTCTGTTCAAAAATTCTATCTTCATATTTGAAATATCTAGTGTCCTTTATACAAAAAGTCAGTAATTCAATAAACAAGTCTTTTGGGAGTCTGGTGAATTCTTCAATACTAGTCCATTTTTCCTCTATAGTCTTAATAGCTAGATTTACCGGTATGCTAGGGAATAAGGATACCACGTCAAATGAAATTAAAGCTTCGTCATCGTCAATATGTGTGTTATTAATCCTAGATTTAATGTCCCCTGCGTCCTTTACATTATATGGTGATTCTCTTGTCATGTTCTTTAAAATATTTATTAGGTATTTACTAAGTCCATACGCCGGTGAGTTTATGGAGGAACAAATCGGTCGTAGTGGTGTACCCTCTTTATGTCCGATTGGTCATCAACATCCAACTTTTGTCATCAAGTGCAAGCAGATTGGAATTATACCCACTTTTATTACCAACTCTACAAAAAACGTATATAACATTTTTAAAGTCAACAACATTATCCCGCCAAACTTGAAAAAAACTATTCAAAAACATAATTATAACTTCCATATGAAAATACTGAAGCTTCTAATACAACATAAGCACACACAAATACATAAAAACAGAGAGATGATAAAAGACGCACAAGAACTACTAAAGCAACTTTTATCTGGAGATGACAGCAATATTTTCTCTTGAATAACAGCACGAACAAAAATAAAGCATTAAAACAACGATACAACAAAGAACTTAACACAAAACAAAATGAAGATTGGTTTGTAAACAAGACGGAGAAAGACATACCAACAAATATACAGTGGCTTTTCTCGTTGGGTCCAAAACATGCATTGCCCACTACCAACGCAACATTCCCACTATTTAAAATACTAGCAGAGGGAGAGGAATGTGTGCAAACAATTGAGAACCGCGAACAACAGGAGATGGAGAGAACAAAATTAGTGTCACTAATAGAAGACCAAATTGGATGCATTCTCATAACTTGAAATGAACGTATTTCATTGGTTAAAATCAAATCAAGAATCCTTCCATTCTGGTTAAGAATATTATTAATCTGAGACAAATTCATTTTGCCAATAGGCCAGCAACATCAGTGGTCCAATCACTGTTAGTAAGAGGAGTAAGTGCTTCTGAATCAGGCAACATATGCCATGATACAGAAGATAAGTTGAAGTCTCTCAATGTTAGGATAATATCAGACTCATTCATACTTGTAATTATTTTTCCAACGGCAGTCAAATGTTCGTTATAAACATCAAAATCGGTCGAAGGAGGAATGTAGGAACAGGTAATAAAAAGTTTTGTAGATCCCAATGCAACACAAACTGCAATAAATTCCAAATTGTTAAATTCATTAGAAAAAATACGCTCAGAAGGTAGACAGCAGGAAACCGCAATTAAGACACCACCACCGATTTTCTCTGTTCTATCTTTTCTATAAATTTTATAATTATTACACAGAACCTCAGAGTTCAAATATCAGTTTTTAACCAAGTCTCAGAAAAAACAACAATATCAAATTCAAAGTTATAGCTATCAACAAATAAGTGACTTAATTTAGTTTTTAAACCTCTTACGTTTTGGTAAGCTATAGTGTATACCTTATCTAGTTTTTTGAAGAGTTTGTAGACTTAGCTGGCAATTTCGCTAACCTAGATCTCCCTCCTTTATTACTTCTTTGAACAAACTCATTGACGAGCGCCCTGTCCGACTAAAATTTTAGAAACTACAATGGCTTGAATGGCTTATCGTGGCGTTCTGAAAATAAGGTCAAATTGCATAGGGAATTTTAACTTTTCAACTATACCTCCGCCGATTCCTCGTATCTAAAAATTTCTGGGTTCAGTTGGAAGCATAAGGCTTTGTTGCAGTTTCTTTGATATAAATGTTTTCTTAGAGCCTTGGTCCAAGAAAGCCCGTGCTCTAAAGGTGTCTGCTCCATGAAAAATATGAACTATTGCGGTAGGTAATAGAGCATTATCTGTGGTTGCTGTGTTTTGGTTCGTAATAAAGTAAGAGCTGGTACGATATGGCGGTGTCTTTTGAGCTGATGTTGAGGGAGACTCATGATGTTGTTGATGCTGGCGATGTTGATCAACAAAACGACTGGGATTACAAAGTGAGAGATTATTTGCATTTGAGTGTAATGTGGAGTGATATCTTTTCTGACATTCCATACAGACGTTTTTGCTCTTACAATCTTTATAAGGATGTGTATATGAGAGACAATTAAAGCAAATTCTATTTTAAGAGACAAATTCCCTTCTAGCATTTGTGCTAAGTTGTCTGTATTCGGAGCAGAACTTGGGGTCATGATGTGCTTCACAAAGCTTACAGGGAAATTGTGGAGTACCTTCGGTTTTAAAAGTATTGACATCTGGATCAGCTTTTTTTCGTGAAACAGTTTTCATTCCGTGAATACTATTAAGGCGCATTACAACTTCATATCTATTATGGGATCCCAATCAGTGGTAGGGATGTTTTGCGCTTTTAAAGCGGACAAGCAATCGTTAATTGTTGTCTGAATATCTTGAAGGGATTCACTGCTCTCCGAGGCTTTAAATTTTAGGTTCAGTAGGATCTTTAGCTGGTTATCAACTAGAATTCTTCTATTTTCATATCGGGATCTAAGCGCTTCCCAAGCTAATGCAAAGTTTTCTTCACAAAGTTTGTATTGTTTAACAATTCCACCCACTTGGCCTCGAACTTTTAACTGCAGATGGTAAAGTTTTTGAACAGAAGACAGTTTAGGATAATCAATGTAGACAGCTGAGAACATGCCCCGAAGTGAGGGCCATTCTTCCTATCCTCGGTAAAAAATTTCTGTGTCGCATGTAGGGTCCTTTATGCAACTAAAGCTGTTTTCTTCGAAAATCGTGTGAAATTATCTGTGTGATGTTCAGCTGAGGCTGGTACTAAGGATTTCTGTAGATCAAATATCTTTGATTTGCAGGCTTAAGCTAATCTTTTTCAAATAGAGAGTTCGATATGATCTTTGTAATTGGGACCAACGATCATTAAGATCTTGAAGGGAACTTCAAGAATGAAATCAGAAACACCTTTCTTTAAAAGGGTATCAAACTTGCAACAGAATATGACAATATCGTCAGTATCGAAAGTAAAATCTTCCATTATGATTTAGAAAAATGTCAATGTGTAGCAATATTGATTTCAATGTCTTAAATATTTTCCGATAGATGCATATAAATATGAAACTGTGTATTTTTGGGCCCTCTTAAGACCTGGCACTAAGGTACTGGCACCCGTTGTCTGCTGGTCGACACTGTTTCAAAAGATACGTATTTCAGATACATTAACTATACTTATACGTGCACTTTTTGCTCTATTCATATAGTCGGATGTAAGAGGAAGAAAAAAAAGCAAATTTCTGAGATTGTAACAGATCACACTCTTGGTTCATAACAGAAAGTTATAATATTACCTTACTTCTAATTCTGTTAACTCTCTTATGAAGAATGTTGCTGGGTCTATTCTATTGCACTGTTAAGAAATCGATATGACTCGCTGCTTTACTATCAAAACAGAGTGTGTGTGTGTGCTACTGAGTGAGATACGTATTTCAGATACATTAACTATACTTATACGTGCACTTTTTGCTCTATTCATATAGTCGGATGTAAGAGGAAGAAAAAAAAGCAAATTTCTGAGATTGTAACAGATCACACTCTTGGTTCATAACAGAATGTTATAATATTACGTTACTTCTAATTCTGTTAACTCTCTTATGAAGAATGTTGCTGGGACTATTCTATTGCACTGTTAAGAAATCGATATGACTCGCTGCTTTACTATCAAAACAGAGTGTGTGTGTGTGCTACTGAGTGAGATAACAGTGATCTGTCCAACTTTTTCCTATCATGTGATATTTTTCTATTTATGTTAGATGTGGAGTAATTAGGGGTTCTCCCTTTAAATAACTCGATCATTTCAAGAAGGGTTTCACTGAGTTTAATAAGATTTTTATTGATATTTTGTTCATTGGAATTTTGTGATTTACGGTTTGCGTGACACTGTGTAAATTCTTTTTTCAATTGTTGAATAGTGTTGTTGTTGTTATTGTCTGCTTGCTCTGCTTGAAGAAAAATTTTCGAAATATGTTGCTAAATTTCACAGTTGGTGTCGTTGTCTTATGTTGTTGTACTTGCTGATTTTATTGATGAGAACCTTTCAGCATTGGTTCTACTTATATATAAGTATGACGGTTGTACTGGTGTGACCAATTGCTTACCACAGTTTCTATCTAGAAAAAAATGGAGTTAATGCAGTTGCCTGTGTAACCCGTAGTGTCTGATGTTATTTTTGGTGGAATTTTACGACGTATATACTCATGAATGTTACTACCTTAACTAAGAATATTAAGGAGTAACTAATTTTACTATTTGCCGTGGTATTCAAATGTTTTTGGCCATTGGAATCCTGTTGGTGGTATAAATTTGGGTTGAGATGATAGTCCGTTTTGCATTCCACTATTTGATGCCGAGCTTTTTTCTCTTCCTAATATATTTAAAGATGCACTTAGAATTTTTTTAAAATTAGTTTGTTTTGTGCAATGTTGGAATATGTTTGTTTTTTTCTTCTTTTTTTGCTTTTTATTTCTCGCTGCACTTAAAATACACTACTTTTAAATTAGTTTAGTTGTCACATCAGGTGGAGTCTCGCCTTTTTAATGCCTGTTGTCTGTCTGCGACGATACAACTGCATTTAAACCTTCTTCGCTCCGCTCTGACTCACTAATTTTGCAAGTGATACGTTGCGAAAGTTGGGAGAGAATCAAGGGGCATGTAAGTGCGTGCGCTTCTTACATTCGGAACGATAAACAAACGTTTTTTTTGTGCTGCTTTTGTTACACCGTACAGATAACCATCTGTTAATGCTTAAGGAAGTAAATTTTGCTGCTATTATAGTTTAATATAGAAATTAAATATGTACGCAATAAAGGGCGTAGGATTCTGTAACTCCTTTTAGGATCAAGGCAGGTTCGAAGGAATATGACGAATGATGCTGGGGCTGCAACATTAATTGGGGATAAATATGGTTATTGAGGTTTCGTATTTGCTGAGGATCCCTGTCCCATATATACTAAAGTCAACTGTAGAGAAGTGTAACTTTAAGTGCATACAAACAGATTTGAGTGCAAATACGCCTCTCACATTAAGCAATATTGCAAACAGAATTGTTATACGCGATATAACAATCTGAGTGATTGTTGAAATCCCGCCATACATATTTTATGCCTAATTTAAACAAGTGGATTTGCATTTAAAATTAAATTTCCTTTGAGTTTGAACGGAACCGGGATTTCAACAATCACTGTGACTAATGGCTCTAACAAACAATGAAGATCATTTCTAAGTGGAAGTGTTATGCAAAAAGAGGTCGAAGTTAAGCTTATCATCGCCATAAACCGAAAGCTTAAATTTCGAAGTTATAAATAATAGTTCGAAAGCCGTTATTACAGGTTTGGCTGAAAATATCATTACGTGCGTCATACTCTTTTTTCAAGAAATGTCCAATGATGCGGCTATCTCACGGTTTGTATCATTACGATCTTGCATTATCAGTTCACGCACGGCAACAATGTTCTCTGGCACAACGACGCCAGAAATATATGTAGCAACCCTCGTATCACTAAACAAGACATTCATGTCAGTGCCCATTGACATCTAAAGTAGCCATCAACATAAATCACCACATTACTCAGAAATGCACACAGTAAAATGACAAAATTATAATCAAAAACGCTAGCTTAGACTTTTTTCAGTGTGTCGGTTTCAGTAAAAAAATCGAACTTACTTGAATAACTTACATTTTAAATCAGCAACCTAAGTCAAAACTTGATTTCGAAATGTGCTTCAAAAAACAAACCACAAAAGCATATAAAGTTAAATAAAATGAAAAAGACGCGTGCTTTTGTTTACTAAAAATTAGAACCGTTATTTCTTTATAATTCACTTTTATTTCATTCTGAGAGTATACAAAAGTGAAAACATTCTACTGGCAACTTAAGTTGCCAATGGGCATTAATGGGTTACGTTTTGAGTTTGGTAGCCCACGATATGCAGGGGCGGAGCTACAGGTCCCCTTAAGTTTGGTACCACGTGTTTATACAATTTTAAAACGCATGTAACTTTTGTATTTGTAACCGATTTAGAATCCGCTAGTAGAGACATACAAAAAAGTTTGTTACACCTATGCATTATTTTGTGTAGTTTCTAAGATATACGTGTTTAAAAGATAATTTTGTTTTGCCCTACCTTGGTAATAACTGAGACAAATACCAACCGATTCATTTCATTTTTGTTTTAAAAACAATAAAAGAAACAATAAACAATATATAAAACAAAAAATTCCTATGTATAAAAAAATGGCGATTTTTTGCGAAAAAGTACTTGTCTTATTTTGAAGTTATTGCAAAAAGTTGAAAAGAAAACGTCTAAATTAAATATATTCATCTTAAAGGAAAGTTCTTGGAGAAAATATTCGAAAAAAATCTCAAAAATCTGTTTGTTGTTGGTGCTATTGCGTCTGAAATAATGCATTTTTTATGTAAAATCCAAAAGTAACCCCTAGTTTCTCCAATCGCAAAGCTGGGATCAATAATTGTATAGCATTTATAGATGGTCATAAGTGTTGTAAATCAAACTGCAAAAGGACTACACTTTTTCGCCGACAATGTGGCAAATATAGCACGAAAACTGAAAAATCCCAATTTTGGGGTTTTTTAAATATTCTTTGGTAATGTGGGATTGCCTTTCAGAAAATATTTTTTTTTATCTATTTCTTGTCTTCCTACTGTCATTACCTAAGTAACTGCAAAAACTCATTGTTATTTATTCATTATTACAAATTTTATGACGTAATCAGTTTTTTCCTTTATGGAAAATTCCATTTTTTCAGCAAAGCTGGGACCAATAATTGTATATTCATAGATGGTCATAAGTGTTGTTAATCGAACTGCAAAAGGATTGCACTTTTTCGCAGACAATGTGGCAAATATAGCACAAAAACTGAAAAATCCCAATTTTTGAATATTTTTTTTTTAAATATTCTTTGGAAATGTGGGATTGCCTTTAACAAATATATTTTTTTTATCTATTTCGTGTGTTCCCACTATCATTACCTAAGTAACTGCAAAATTTTATTGTTATATATTTATTATTAAAGATTTTATGACGTAATGAGTTTTTTCCTTTATGGAAAATCCCATTTTTTCCACCTCAAGGGTATTTATGCATTTAGTGAGTGTGGATTATTTTTTACAACCCTTCATTTGCTTTTTAAAAGATAATTCTAACCTAGCTCACCATTATTAATAAATATTTCCATATATCAATCAAAATGAATGTAAATATAGTTAAAAATACACATTTTATTTTTTATTTAAAATAGTAACTTTTATTGCTAAAGAAACGATGACAGAGGAGGAGGTGTAGCCATTCTTGTTAAAAAGAATATCAAACACAAATTGTTACCATTGAAATGCACTTCGGTTATTGGAGTTAAAGTATCTACAGACGTAGGCAGTATTAATGTCTATTCCTGTTATTTTCCTGGAGGGAGTCGTGGAAACGCCAATAAAAACAATTGTTTGCTTCTGAGCTAACTAACGAAAAGTTTATAATAGGAGGCGATTTAAATTGTAGACACATATTGGGGTTGTTTAAGAAATAATAGATGGGGTAATATTTTGCACGAGAAACTCCAATTTAATGATTTTCAAATAGAGTTTACATATGAAAGCACCCACATACCATCTGATTCTAGAAGACAGCCGTCAACTCTTTACTTCTTTTTAACAAATATTGTCGGGGACGTTATTCAAACAAACACAAACAACGATTTAAGTTCTGACCACCTTCAGATGCGATATCAACATGTTACTGCAAAATCTAGCTCACGAGATCTAGAATTAAACTCCCTTTGGGTTAAATTCAGGATTAAATTCAGGATTGGAACACACGTACTACATTTTGGGTTTATTTACAGAGGTCCAAATTCAGAAAGAGAGGCTTTTCTTAACGGCTTCGACGCCCTTTCTGATTCAATAAAGAAAGTTTTGGAGAGTTATCCGGACAGTAAAATTGTCGTTGCTGGGGATTTTAATGTCCATAATTCTGCGTGGCTTTCCCATTCAAGCCAAACAACTCCGGAGGGCCAATGCGCCAAGCTTTTCACAGCGCAAAACGACCTGACGTAATTAGTGAATGAACCGACGCATATTCCGTGAGTCGAAGGGAACCAAAACAATATTCTTGACCTCTTCTTAACTTCACACCCTGAATAGTACGAAGTTAATGTCCTTGCACCCCTTGACAATTCCGATCACTGTATTGTTTCAGCATCTATTTCATATTCCGCTCTTCGTGTCGCTTTGATACCAGCTCCAAAGCAGACAATTACAATATACGAAAATGCGCGTTAGGCTTAGCTAACAGACTTTTTCCAGCATTTAAAGTGGAAGCTATGCTTTCTCGGTAATCACATTAATGCTGCGGCGGAAATGATCGAATATAAATTTATTTGGAATGAAGACTAAATGCCTACATTATGTAAATTTAAATTATGTTGGTTAAACCAGCAAAAAAACAGTTGGTTTAATCAGATGCGGGGATGCTATCAGATCTAAAGAGGAGGCGTTCAGAAGTTGGAGTTTAAACAAAAACGCAAATACTGAACTGCTCCGTGTGCCAGAGTGCTTAGGCGTGAAAAGGTTCTTTATGAGCAACGTTTCCGCACAAAAGTTCTTACTTCTTGTAAGGAGTGTAAAGAATAGTTCATCAATCCCAACTCTTGTTAAAGACCCGGTTGACCCGGTTGATAAAGCTATCCTATTGGATGAAACCTAACCTATTGCAGGAAATTCTCTTATGTCAACCACTCCCCGAAATCGAAAACGTTTGTTGTTGCATACCTAAGATATTTTTCAACTCGTGGTGTTAAAAGACTTCTTGCAATCAACCACTCCCCGAGATCTAAAACGTTTCTTGTTCAATTCCTAAGACTTCTGGCCTATTTCGATGTTAGTAAATCCCCGGGCTCTGATGGTATTTCGGCACTTGTCCTATGTTAGTGCTCTTCAACATTAGGCCGTCCATTACGTGACCTTGCTTATCGTGCGGGAGTCTTACCAGCGTGTTGGAAGGTAGGGAACGTCCAGCCGATCCCTTAAAAGGGTGAAGCTAACATTCCTGCGAATTGTCGGCCCATCGGGATTTACTCTGCTCTCCAAGGTAATGGAGAGCATGGTTAACCACCATCTTGTGCGGTATCTGGAGTCCAAAGACCTACATAGTGATCGACAGTATGGCTTCTGTAAAAATCGCTCTACGGGAGACCTAATGGCTTTCTTATCAGAGCGTTGGCGTCGGTCTATCTACCAGTTTGATGAGAGCAAGGTCGTGTCTCTGGATATCTCCATGGCTTTTAATAGAGTCTGGCATGGTGCACTCATATCAAGGCTGATCGCATTTGGAGTTGGTAATATTTTTGCTTGATTTATATCTAGCTTTTTAGAGATCTCATTTAATAACCATAGGCTGACCATAGGTGCATTTCAGGGCTCTGTCCTTTCTCTCTCTTTATTTTTTATTTTCATTGACGATCTTTTGGGTCAGACGGTGAATCCAATCTACTCTTTTGTGGGTGACAGCAACCTATCATATTCATATATACACCGCAAATTGACACGTTTTCAGTACAATAAGAAATGTAGCATTTGATTTTTTAGTTGTAATATAACGGATCTAGTCAGCCAAAGAACAGGTAGCAAGAAGACTTACAGGGTTAACTTATTCTACAAAAATGAATACGAGTATGCTAGACAAATGCAAAATTTTTTTTAATAACCATTTAACATCAACAAAATTAATAAAAAAAAATCACAAAAATAACCAAACCACAACTCAAAAACAAAAAATCAAGATTTCATAATACAAACTCACAAGAACAGAAATAAATAAAATACACGAAACCAACAACAATAACATCAACAAAATATAATTACACATGAAACAAACAACATATAATCTCATACCATACACAAAAGTGAAAAAATAATCATTTCCAACCTTATCCATTTGTGTAGTGCAGTTGACTCTATTGCTCTTTTATCGTTGTCCGTCTAATGCTTAAGACATAAAACTAAGCATTGGCTGTATTAACAGCGACAGAGGGGCTGGTTTGTCTCCTGCACTTGCACAGCGTTTAAGAGCCCGCTCAAAAGATCTGGAATTAACCTCCCTTTGGGTTAAACTCAAGATTGGAACACACGTACTACATTTTGGGTTTATTTACAGAGGTCCAAATTCAGAAAGAGAGGCTTTTCTTAACGGCTTCGACACCCTTTCTGATTCAATAAAGAAAGTTTTGGAGAGTTATCCGGACAGTAAAATTGTCGTTGCTGGGGATTTTAATGTCCATAATTCTGCGTGGCTTTCCCATTCAAGCCAAACAACTCCGGAGGGCCAATGCGCCAAGCTTTTCGCAGCGCAAAACGATATGACGCAATTAGTGAATGAACCGACGCATATTCCGTGCGTCGAAGGGAACCAAAACAATATTCTTGACCTCTTCTTAACTTCACACCCTGAATAGTACGAAGTTAATGTCCTTGCACCTCTTGGCAATTCGGATCACTGTATTGTTTCAGCATCTATTTCATATTCCGCTCTTCGTGTCGCTTCGATACCAGTCCCAGTCAAGCGGACAACTTTTATATATGGAAATGCACGTTGGGCTGAGCTCAACGACTTTTTAGCATTTCATTTGGAAGCTATGCTTTCTCGGTAATAAAATTAATGCTGCGGCTGAAATTATCGAAAATTTAATTTTATTTAAAATGAAGACTAAATGCCTACATTATGTAAATTTAAATTATGTTGGTTGAACCAGCCAAAAACAGTTGGTTTAATCAGACATGCCGGGATGCTATCAGATCTGAGGAGGAGGCGTTCAGAAGTTGGAGTTTAAACAAAAACGCAAATACTGAACTGCTGCGTAAACAGGCAAGAACTCCGTGTGCCAGAGTGCTTACGCACAAAAGTTCTTACTTCTTGTGATCAACCACTCCCAGAGATCGAAAACACTTCTAGTTTCATGCCTAAGATATTTTTCGTACTCGTGGTGTTAAAAGACTTCTTGCGAATTACGATGTTAGTAAATCCCTGGGCTCTGATGGTATTTCGGCACTTGTCCTATGTTAGTGCTCTTTAATGCTAGGCCGTCCATTATGCAACCTTGCTTATCATGCAGGAGTCTTACCAGCGTGTTGGAAGATGGGAATGTACAGCCGATCCATAAAAAGGGTGAAGGTAATAATCCTGCGAATTGTCGGCCCATCGCAATTTACTCTGCGCTCCAAGGTAATGGAGAGCAAGGCTAACCACCATCTTGTGCGGTATCTGGAGTTCAGAGACCTACGTAGTGATCGACAGTATGGTTTCTGTAGAAATCGCTATACGGGAGACTTAATGGCTTTCTTTTCAGAGCGTTGGAGTCGGTCTATCTACCAGTTAAATGAGAGTAAGGTCGTGCCTCTGGATATCTCCAAGGCTTTTAATAGAGTCTGGCGCGGTACACTCATGTCAAATCTGATCGCATTTGGAGTTGGTAATATTTTTGCTCGAGCTATTTAAAGATCTCATTCAAACATAGGCTGACCATAGGTGCCCTTCCGGGCTCTGTCCTTTCTCTCTCTTTATTTCTTATTTTCATTGACGATCTTTTGGGTCAGACGGTGAATGCAAACTACTCTTTTGTTGGTGACAGCAACCTATCTCATTCATAATCATTCGACCGTAGGCCGAGTCTTTAAGATATTGAAGACAAAAGACACAGTGCTGCATGTTGTTTTAGAAACGATTTATTGTCCCATCAGTGTCGTCATTATCTATAGATTGTATGGATATCGAACAATCGGACTCTCTTGATGTTCTGGGCATTAAAATACTCTGTGATGTTGAGCGAGGCATGTATTCGAAAAGTCGAAAGAAGCACTCAAGTGTATAGGATTTCCGATCTCTTGGATATCTATACAACCTACAACCTATATACCGGCCAAAAATGGAATACAACTCCCATAAATTGACAGGTGCTCCAAAATTATCCTTGCAGCTACTTGATCGTGTTCAAAGGGGGGGGGGGGGGGGGGGCATGGCGTTGATAGGTGACAGTAGGGTATTCAACTCTAATGTCTCCATGCAGCTACGTCGAAATGTGGGTTGTGTGTGGCTGTTATATCGATAATTTCATGCTGTGTGTTCTTCAGACATTCTTCGTCTTGTTCCTGACGTGAGAATGTTCGCCAGGATACATGACTTTCCATGAATTCACACCCGTTTGTTATCGCTTGGCTGGTTGACCGCACTATACATTACAGATTAAATTCGTTCTTCGTCCGTACTGTCCATATGTGGAATCGACTTCCTGCGAATGTATTTTCCACCAACTACGACATCTTAATTTCAAGTCAAATGTCAATAAACATTACTCCCTCTTTTTCCCCTAAACTCCCTTACTTTCCACTCACCAACGCAATGCATTGCATTTATAGGGGAAAACAACTGAGTGCTTGTCAATTATCCAATGTAGTAAAAATACTTTCGATGGCAGCGTACAAAAGCAGACTAATTCCGTTTATTAATCACTGTTTACGAGCAACGTTAAATCGAGATATATTCAATTTTTGCACCACAACAATGCATCATATCATACTCAAGAAGAAAAGTTTGAAATAATTTCTTTTTAAATCGAACCATAAAATTTCGTCTCATCTTGGTGACGTAGTTACTAATTTGGAAGCAGAAACTGCCATCCGTCGTATTCGTTCAATTAACATACAACCGCAGGAAAAAAAACTTCACCACTGCTGAAAAAATTGATAAAATATTAAAACAATTAAAAAAAGAAAAAGTCCGGGTAGTGACGACATTAAAAAATTTTACCAAAAACTTTTATTGGAAAAAGTTGTCGTTCTTGATAGGCCTGGAGATGTGCGCCCGTACGCTGAAGTTCGAATGTTGGAAAGAGATATGGTAAGTTTACTGAATACGGGAGCTTCCGTATCCTGTTTAGGTTCTAGTGCTGCATTCGATTTTCTAGGCTCTAAAGTACCTTACAAAAAACTGCATACCACGGTTAGAACAGCTGATGGTAAACCACAGAGTGTTGTTGGTGTTTCTACAACCGATGTGGAATTTAGGGGGAAAACTTTGCCAATCATTTTTTATGTAGTTCAGAATCTGTCCCAAACTCAGATTTTAGACATAGATTTTTTGCAATAGTAATATGCCTCCACAACTCGATGAGATTTTTGGTCAAAAAGTTTTTTTCTTCTGATCAACATTTTCAGTTGAAGCGTGTAATAGATCAGTTTCCTTCTTTTGCGAAAGAGGGACTGGGGAAAACCTCTGTATTGAGTCATGTTATTGACACTGGTGAGACAGACAAAGTCTATTAAGTAACGTCATTTCCCAGTCACTCCGGCAAATGAGAAACTGATCTATGATGAGCTTGATCGTGTGATTAAAATGGAGGTCAATGAAGAGTCTAGCAGTCCCTGGTATTCGCCAGTGGTTTTGCTTCGTAAGCCAGTAAAGATGCTTATACGATTCCTCATAGACGGCATACTGAGCCATACTGCCGAAGGCTGACTATTTGCAGCCTGGATCTTAAGGACGCGTTTTGGCAGATACCTCTGGATCAATCGTCAAAAGAGAAGACAGCGTTTACGATACCTGGGAGACTGCTTTAGCATTTCAAAGTCGTGCCCTTTGGTCTGTGCAATGTGACACAAACCATGTGCAGACTTATTGACAGGGTAACACTGGCCACTCTCAGGACCGAAGTGTTTGTCTATCAGGATGATCTCCTGGTGGTATTTGCTACCTTTGAGCGTCATGTCGAGGTGTCGAAAGTGGCTAAGTGTCTACGTGACGCAGGACTTACAATTAATGTAGAAAAAAGTACATTTAGTGTGATGGAAGTCCATTATTTAGGTCATGTATTGGGAAAAGGGTAATTCAAAAAGACCCAGACAAAATTTCGGCCATCACAGAATTTCCGACGCCGAGGTCTGTTAAGCTAATCAGACGTTTTCTAGGTATGTCAGGTTGGTACCGGAAATTAATCGGGAATTACGCTGCCGTTTCTACTGGAAACTAATCGGGAATTACGCTGCCGTTTCTACTCCCTTAACCGATTTGTTGAAAGCCAACCGCAAGTTTATGTGGACCGATGATGCCCAGAAAGCCTTTGAGGATTTGAAGACCATCTTGAGCTTATCGCCTGTTTTGCATACCCCAGCCTTTTTATATTCACTGTTATGCTAGGAAAACAGCAATAGGAAGTGTCTTGGTGCAGAAAAATGCGGACGGTGAAGAGTTTCCGATAGCATTTATGTCGAAGAAACTCAACCAAGCCCAACGTAAATATAATGTCACCGAACAAAAATGCTTAGCAGCAATGAAAAACATTTAAAAATTCAGAGCTTATGTCGAGGGTCTTGGGTTCACCGTGATTACGGTCCCAGACCTACTTAAATGCTAGGCTGACAATGTGGGCTTGAAACTTCAAGGGTATCGGTTTTAGATTGGACGTCGCAAAGGATCGCAGAATGTGGTACCTGATAAAATTTCTTATGTCAATTTTGATGACCTTTCCGAGGTCTTTGGTCTGTCCGAAATGGAGAATGTAAATGTAGATTTAAATTCTTCACAATTTATCTCAGACGACTACAATGACTTATTGAAAGGGATTGAAAATAATATTGATCGAACTCCTGAATTAAAGATCATAGATGGATATTTGTACAGAAGGACTGAACACACTACTGTAGACCAAAAGAAGGACGCAAGTTTTGGATTCCGAAAGGAATAGTGCCTGAATTATTAAAGCGTCATTACAACGATCCCTTGCCTTCACACTCAGGCATAAATAAAATTCTAGAAAGGATCAGACGATATTATTTCTGGCCCAGTTTAGTGAATGATGTTAAACAATATATGTATATACATATGTGGATTTTTTAGGACCTTGATCATTATCAGGAAATATTGATATATTCGTAGCGTTAGACCACTTTTCGAAATTTCCTTTTATTCACCCTGTCAAAAAGTTTACTGCCGATGTTGTGATCAAGTTCATGAAAGAACATTTGGGGTTCCTGAAATTGTAGTTTTAAACAATGGGACACAATTCAAAGCAAACAAATTTAATCAGCTGTTGCAAAAGTATGGTATATACTGCTGTGTAGTAACATCATGCGAATGCATCCGAGAGAGTATACATTTCCGTTATATCTGCTATTAAGGCATATGTGAAACCCGTTCAGAAAGATTGGGACAATAACCTGAGCAATATTTCTTGTGCTTTGCGATCAGCTGTTCACTCTTCTATAGGTTCCTCTCCATATTTCATGGCTTTTGGTCAGCACATGGTGACCAATGGATGCCATGAGGAAACAATTTGACCGAAATTAAAGAGCTTATAATCACCGGTCACGAGAAGTTTTTTTTGAGGAATTTCAGAAGGTGTTTCGTAGGAATTTCCGCCAAAGTAACTTCGAGCAGGGATTCAACGCTATGCTTGCCCCTACCTTCGTCTAATATCATGTACGAAAGAAACTGGGTAACTGCTATTACGGGCTCAGGGTAGATCTACTAGCAAATATTATGCAAGGGACATCAGGCAATAATAAGCACACACTCGCGGTATCAACATTCTGGTCCAATTCATTCCTAAGTCTGATTTTGTGGGGGAGGGTAAATGTAGTGGCGCTCGTATGTGGCTGTGCAGATCAGAATTTTGTCTGTGTGTGCCGTCACCTCTGCTGTTAATTCATTTTATGTCTGTGTTGAAGGATTTGACTTCCGCTGTTATCTTTGATATCTGTGGGTGTGTGGGTTACCATCTTGATGTTAATTTAAAACTTGCAGCCTAAAAATATGCCCAGAAACATCATCGCTAAGTGTGGATTATGAATTCTCTTTGTATGCGTGAAGAATGTTGCTGGGGCTGCAACATTTATTGGGGATAAATATGGTTATTAAGGTTGAGGATCACTGTCCCATATGTACTAAAGTCAACTGTAGAGAAGTGTAACTTTAAGTGCATACAAACAGATGTGGGTGCAAATAAGCCTCTCACATTAAGCAATATTGCAAACAGAATTGTTATACGCGATATAACAATTCTGTAAGAAACAGAGAGAAAATGCAAATTAGAATAATAAGTGAAATTCAAATTTGCATTTGTGGTTATAAGGGAAACAGACTTTTTCTTTCTTATTTCTATATATAATATCTTACATTCTTTATTATAGGTGGGGGATTTGATGTCGACCGTGTTATCCGTGGCGATGGTGATGAAAGAGGCCGAGGCTTCGTTGGCAACCGCCAAGAAGAATCGGTAGCATCCACAAACGATGGAAATATAATTATAAAATATGGTTGCCAAAGGTCAACATAGAAGGTAAGGACACATTTTAGTACACATCGTTGCTTAAATATTACTAGTTTTAAAAATTCATTGACAATTTTATGTAATTCAGGTTAATAGTATTAGTAATTCTGTTCCTTACTCTAAGATATATAATACAAAATATTTATTTAAGTACGGGTACAATTTTCTTATTATTATGAAGGAACTACATTTAACATCCTGGCCCCCTTGGTCGACAAGGCCAAAAAATATGATTGTTTGAGCATCGTGCAGCTTTTGTGGGTCCTTTAATGCTACTTGCAATATTTGTTTGGGATTTACAGTTGGTCCTGCAGATTTTTGGCTTGACTTGTAGTTGTGTTGTCGATCATGCTGTTGTTTGTATCGCTGACGGGTGTCATCATGTCTTTGACCTGTACGCTGCAATACTGGTGAATGAAGGAGGGTGTGATGTTCACCATCACACTTTCGGCAAACATCTCCAGATGTACATTGAGCAGCTTGATGTGAACGTGCCAAACAGTTAATGCAATATTGATGTCTTCGAACAACTCTGCGACGTCCTTCTGGCTTCATGGCTAAGAATTTTTTGCAATATCTCAGTGGGTGAAATTTATTGTTACAAATTAAGCATTTATGAATCTTCGGATCTCTGGGAGCCATGTGAAACAAATAAATTTTATTAATTTGATATTCAGTGTGAGATTGGGAAATGTTAGATTGGGGAAATTGTTCTTTAATAAAAAGTTTGAAAAAGACAATATTCTTTATGCGGTTAAACTACGATTAGTTAAGTCTCTAATAGGTTAGGCGCAAAGTTTTACAATAGGTCTAATGACGGTACCCGTCTTGGTTTTTACTTCAGCCAATAGAACAAAATCATCGTGGCCTTGAATGGTCCGATTAACTCGACCAAGTCTCCATTCGCAAGCGGAAGCTAGATCGTCTTTTACGACGACCAACTGGCCTGCTTTTAAGTCTTCCTTTGGTTGCTGCCATTTGAATCTCTTCTGAAGCTCCTGGCGAATTGATGTTGGATTGCTTTCAGTTTATCCCAATGGTCATATGGTGATAAAGAATCGGGTTCAGGTTTTGGAAAATTTATTAAAGGCGCGCCTCTCAAAAAGTGTCCTGGAGTCAATGCAAGTAACTCGTGTGGGTCATCTGTCATAGGTGATACTGGGCGAGAGTTTAGAATAGCTTCAATTCGAGTCAGAAGTGTTTTGAACTCTTCGAATGTAAATTTGTGGTTCTGAGCATTTTGTGCATTTTGAAGGACTTAACCCCGGCTTCCCAAATTCCTCCCATATGAGGGTCATTTGGAGGAATGAATGACCATATTTTTCTGCTGCTTCCTTTGATGCTGTTTTGATGAATTTTTCGAAATCCCTTTTTAGTGCTCGTTCCTACGGAATTAACCTACGAAGTTAATTCTATTGTCCGACATGACCTTTTTTGGTAGACCGCATCGCCCAACAAACCTGGTGAAAGCTGCTTAAAATGAAACAGAAGACAAGTCCGAACATAGTTCAAGATGAATCGCTTTCGTGCAAATGCATACAAACAGACAGACATATCCTTTGTGGTAGGTGAACCTGTCGCAAAGCGGAAGCCTTTATGGGAAATGGTCCCGCAAAATCTATTCATGTAATTGTAAAAAGTAGCGTAAAATAACTTCTATCGGATGGTAAGGCCGACATCATTTGCGAATGTACTTTTTGCTTGTTGATAACACACGTTTTACAGCTTCGGATGCACTTTTTAATGGCAGATCTTAACCTGCATTTATAGTACTCATTTCTGATAGATCTCAGCATTGGATTGTGTTTTGCGTGCATCAATAGGTTGTGCGTGAATGAGATGAACAGTTCGCAGTACTTCGATTTGACTGAGCTTTTCTTGTTAACAGTTTTAGAAGAGTTCAAAGATGCATAATCTGTGTAATAATGTCTCTGCCGTGCTAGATTGATTAAACGATTCTTGACATGAAGGAACTCAGAGTAAGTTATTGACTGTGTGCTAAAGTAGACGTATTATTTTTTGAAATTCGAGAGTAGAAACGGAAAACATAAGCCATAACTCGAATGGCTTTATCCCTCTTCGCAAGTACAAAACACTTCGATTTTCTTCATTTCGGGGGTATTCTCGGGTATATGTAAAGACTTTGGCCATTCATCAGGGTGTTGGACATTCACCAGAGATTGCTATTGTTGAGATCCTGGGCACTAGAACCGTGAGATCCAAGATCCGCAGGGTTTTCATCGGAACGTATATGTCGCCAGGAACAATTTCCTATATTACGGATGATTTCCGCTGTCCAGTTTCCGACAAATGTTTTCCATGTGCATGGAGGTTTTTGTAACCAACGAAGTACAACGGAGGAATCGCACCATAAACACAATTCATAATTATAAATTGGTAAGTGGTTAAGGACATTTCTAATCAGCTTTGAGAGCAGAGCAGCTCCGCACAGTCCGAGACGAGGAAGACTTGGGAAGAAGATGTGAACGTATTTCTTTTTCGTTCTGTATACGAAGATATACTCTGGCACAATATGCCTTTTCAGAGCCGTCACAAAAGCCGTGTATTTGGGTCTTAGAGAAAGGAGAAAAGCTAACCCATCGTGAGATTTTAATGTGGGGTATATGCCTCAGAGTTTGAATGAAACTGTTCCACTGCAAAGTTTAATAATTCACACATTCATCCCATTGGATGCCTTCTAACCAAAGTTGTTGAAGCAGGATTTTTGCCTGTATGATAATGGAAGATAACCATCCCGCTGGGTCAAACAACTTTGAAGTTGTGGATAAAATTTGCCGCTTTGTGACAATATCGGAGGTCTAAATCGTGGTAACTTTATACGAAAAACAGTCTGACAATGCGTTTTATTGTATTCCAAGAGTTTTAGATTAGTAGTGCTAGTCTCTTGAAATTTTAAGAAATTGGAGTCAAGGATATTTTCTGGAGAGACAGATGCCAAGACATCGGTCGAGGTTGAAGTGATTTTCCTCAAGGGAAATCCGGCTGATTTGGGAAGTGTGATCAGTTGCGTCAGAGATTTCATTGCTGATTCTGGATCGTGGCTTCCTGTTAATATATCATCAACATACGTTTCTCTTTGAAGAATTTGTGAGGCCTGTGGGAATTGTTCCTTATAATCACGAGCTAACTGGATAAGAGTACGTATTGCCAGGTATGGAGTACAGTTCACTCCAAAAGTGACCGTTGTTAATGCATAATCATTAACGGGACTTGTTGTCGGAAAACAATACGTTGAAAGGGCACATCGTCTTTTCGAACTCGTATTTGGCGATACATTTTCTCAATATCACCACTGAATACGTATTGGTATAAGCGCCAATTCAAAATGAGATTGGTAAGATCAGCTTGTAGAGTGGGACCTACATAAAGAACATCAATAAGGGAATATCCTGAATATGTTCGTTTTGAGGCAACGTGGACAACCCTTAATTCTGTTGTGGTGCTCTCCGGTTTTACCACCGCATGGTGCGGCAGATAAAATGAGTTGTATGTGTCTCGCCTTGAGATTTCTTGGGAAGTCGTTGGTTCCATGTGGTCAAGAGCAATATACTCATTCAAGACATTATGGTAAGTTTCTGCCACTTCTGGTTTGCTTTTTAGAGATTGTTCCATACGTACATATGTATTGTATCAGCGCTGAAGTTCTGAAAGGGCCCAAGGGCGTGTTCTTTGGAAAACCTGCATTGAAAGGCTTTTTAACTACGCAGCGCCCACTGTGGTTTTAGTGAATAGATTTTCACAATACTCATCCATTTTTTCGTCGTGGGAGCAGCACTTCCCGGAATGCCTGCTCCGAATACTACTGGTTCGAGCCGGGATCAAACAAAACCACGGACCTTGGATCTGCTCGGTTTGTCAGAACCGAATACACCATCGTGCTACGTCTGTAAGGTGTAATCGTTGCATGGAGTGGGTGCACTTCAGGAGCTGTTCAGGCCTGAACCACATCTGGGAGTATAGTGAAGCAGACTTTGTTGCCTCATGCTGTATCAACGAAGTTAGTAGTGGGTCTCTGGATTTGGTGTTATCATCATCGATTGCACCACAGATTGCTGTTGCCAGTCCTGACAGTGCATCAAACTTGCAATTTAATTGTAATGGCCTACGCAACAAAATCAGTGAGGTCATAGAATTTATGAATCGGAGAAACATCATGGTCGCCGCGATCCAAGAAACTAAGCTGAATGCCACCTGCAGCCTGCACAGTTGTGACGGATACAACGTGCTACGTAAGGATCGCACCAGAAGTGGAGGTGGGGGACTTGCTTTCCTGTTACACCATTCTGTGCAGTACAGACCTATTTCGCCTGAGCTTGACTCTAGAGACCCATACATGGAATGTATGGGGGAAGCAGTCAAGTCTGGAACTGCCGAAATAGAGCTGTACAACGTATACATCCCGCCGGTTGGTAGCTGTGCCCCGCGTTATCTGCCAGACATTAGCAATTTGCTACAAGGTAATAACCGCTTGGTCCTAGGAGACTTTAATGCTCACCACGAACTGTGGCATTCTCTCCTAGACAACGACCAGAGGGGCATAGCTTTGGCAGAGCAAATTGATAGCTCTACGTTCTGCACAGTGAATGAGGACGCCCCTACGCGGATTATGGGCGATTGCCATAGCTCGCCAGACATCACTTTGGCATCGCCTGGCCTGATCAACGACGTCACCTGGCAACCCGTCATCTCACTAGGATCGGACCACCTTCCCATAATTCTCTCCATAAATAGACCACCTGCCATTTGAATCTCTTCTGAAGCTCCTGGCGAATTGATGTTGGATTGCTTTCAGTTTATCCCAATGGTCATATGGTGATAAAGAATCGGGTTCAGGTTTTGGAAAATTTATTAAAGGCGCGCCTCTCAAAAAGTGTCCTGGAGTCAATGCAAGTAACTCGTGTGGGTCATCTGACATAGGTGATACTGGGCGAGAGTTTAGAATAGCTTCAATTCGAGTCAGAAGTGTTGTGAACTCTTCGAATGTAAATTTGTGGTTCTGAGCATTTTGTGCATTTTGAAGGACTTAACCCCGGCTTCCCAAATTCCTCCCATATGAGGGTCATTTGGAGGAATTAATGACCATATTTTTCTGCTGCTTCCTTTGATGCTGTTTTGATGAATTTTTCGAAATCCCTTTTTAGTGCTCGTTCCTACGGAATTAACCTACGAAGTTAATTCCATTGTCCGACATGACCTTTTTTGGTAGACCGCATCGCCCAACAAACCTGGTGAAAGCTGCTTAAAATGAAACAGAAGACAAGTCCGAACATAGTTCAAGATGAATCGCTTTCGTGCAAATGCATACAAACAGACAGACATATCCTTTGTGGTAGGTGAACCTGTCGCGAAAGCGGAAGCCTTTATGGGAAATGGTCCCGCAAAATCTATTCATGTAATTGTAAAAAGTAGCGTAAAATAACTTCTATCGGATGGTAAGGCCGACATAATTTGCGAATGTACTTTTTGCTTGTTGATAACACACGTTTTACAGCTTCGGATGCACTTTTTAATGGCAGATCTTAACCTGCATATATAGTACTCATTTCTGATAGATCTCAGCATTGGATTGTGTTTTGCGTGCATCAATAGGTTGTGCGTGAATGAGATGAACAGTTCGCAGTACTTCGATTTGACTGAGCTTTTCTTGTTGACAGTTTTAGAAGAGTTCAAAGATGCATAATCTGTGTAATAATGTCTCTGCCGTGCTAGATTGATTAAACGATTCTTGACATGAAGGAACTCAGAGTAAGTTATTGACTGTGTGCTAAAGTAGACGTATTTTTTTTGAAATTCGAGAGTAGAAACGGAATACATAAGCCATAACTCGAATGGCTTTATCCCTCTTCGCAAGTACAAAACACTTCGATTTTCTTCATTTCGGGGGTATTCTCGGGTATATGTAAATACTTTGGCCATTCATCAGGGTGTTGGACATTCACCAGAAATTGCTATTGTTGAGATCCTGGGCACTAGAACCGCGAGATCCAAGATCCGCAGGGTTTTCATCGGAACGTATATGTCGCCAGGAACAATTTCCTATATTACGGATGATTTCCGCTGTCCAGTTTGCGACAAATGTTTTCCATGTGCATGGAGGTTTTTGTAACCAACGAAGTACAACGGAGGAATCGCACCATAAACACAATTCATAATTATAAATTGGTAAGTGGTTAAGGACATTTCTAATCAGCTTTGAGAGCAGAGCAGCTCCGCACAGTCCGAGACGAGGAAGACTTGGGAAGAAGATGTGACGTATTTCTTTTTCGTTCTGTATGCGAAGATATACTCTGGCACAATATGCCTTTTCAGAGCCGTCACAAAAGCCGTGTATTTGGGTCTTAGAGAAAGGAGAAAAGCTAACCCATCGTGAGATTTTAATGTGGGGTATATGCCTCAGAGTTTGAATGAAACTGTTCCACTGCAAAGTTTAATAATTCACACATTCATCCCATTGGATGCCTTCTAACCAAAGTTGTTGAAGCAGGATTTTTGCCTGTATGATAATGGAAGATAACCATCCCGCTGGATCAAACAACTTTGAAGTTGTGGATAAAATTTGCCGCTTTGTGACAATATCGGAGATCTAAATCGTGGTAACTTTATACGAAAAACAGTCTGACAATGCGTTCCATTGTATTCCAAGAGTTTTAGATTAGTAGTGCTAGTCTCTTGAAATTTTAAGAAATTGGAGTCAAGGATATTTTCTGGAGAGACAGATGCCAAGACATCGGTCGAGGTTGAAGTGATTTTCCTCAAGGGAAATCCGGCTGATTTGGGAAGTGTGATCAGTTGCGTCAGAGATTTCATTGCTGATTCTGGATCGTGGCTTCCTGTTAATATATCATCAACATACGTTTCTCTTTGAAGAATTTGTGAGGCCTGTGGGAATTGTTCCTTATAATCACGAGCTAACTGAATAAGAGTACGTATTGCCAGGTATGGAGTACAGTTCACTCCAAAAGTGACCGTTGTTAATGCATAATCATTAACGGGACTTGTTGTCGGAAAACAATACGTTGAAAGGGCACATCGTCTTTTCGAACTCGTATTTGGCGATACATTTTCTCAATATCACCACTGAATACGTATTGGTATAAGCGCCAATTCAAAATGAGATTGGTAAGATCAGCTTGTAGAGTGGGACCTACATAAAGAACATCAATAAGGGAATATCCTGAATATGTTCGTTTTGAGGCAACGTGGACAACCCTTAATTCTGTTGTGGTGCTCTCCGGTTTTACCACCGCATGGTGCGGCAGATAAAATGAGTTGTATGTGTCTCGCCTTGAGATTTCTTGGGAAGTCGTTGGTTCCATGTGGTCAAGAGCAATATACTCATTCAAGACATTATAGTAAGTTTCTGCCACTTCTGGTTTGCTTTTTAGAGATTGTTCCATACGTACATATGTATTGTATCAGCGCTGAAGTTCTGGAAGGGCCCAAGGGCGTGTTCTTTGGAAAACCTGCATTGAAAGGCTTTTTAACTACGCAGCGCCCACTGTGGTTTTAGTGAACAGATTTTCACAATACTCATCCATTTTTTCGTCGTGGGAGCAGCACTTCCCGGAATGCCTGCTCCGAATACTACTGGTTCGAGCCGGGATCGAACAAAACCCCGGACCTTGGATCTGCTCGGTTTGTCAGAACCGAATACACCATCGTGCTACGTCTGTAAGGTGTAATCGTTGCATGGAGTGGGTGCACTTCAGGAGCTGTTCAGGCCTGAACCACATCAGGGAGTATAGCGAAGCAGACTTTGTTGCCTCATGCTGTATCAACGAAGTTAGTAGTGGGTCTCTGGATTTGGTGTTATCATCATCGTCTGCATTTTCGCCGTCATCCAACTACGAGACTCCCCCGCAGTCGCCCTCGCAACAGCATCGACACATACAGCATCTTACACCACAGATTGCTGTTGCCACTCCTGACAGTGCATCAAACTTGCAATTTAATCGTAATGGCCTACGCAACAAAATCAGTGAGGTCATAGAATTTATGAATCGGAGAAACATCATGGTCGCCGCGATCCAAGAAACTAAGCTGAATGCCACCTGCAGCCTGCACAGTTGTGACGGATACAACGTGCTACGTAAGGATCGCACCAGAAGTGGAGGTGGGGGACTTGCTTTCCTGTTACACCATTCTGTGCAGTACAGACCTATTTCGCCTGAGCTTGACTCTAGAGACCCATACATGGAATGTATGGGGGTAGCAGTCAAGTCTGGAACTGCCGAAATAGAGCTGTACAACGTATACATCCCGCCGGTTGGTAGCTGTGCCCCGCGTTATCTGCAAGACATTAGCAATTTGCTACAAGGTAATAACCGCTTGGTCCTAGGAGACTTTAATGCTCACCACGAACTGTGGCATTCTCTCCTAGACAACGACCAGAGGGGCATAGCTTTGGCAGAGCAAATTGATAGCTCTACGTTCTGCACAGTGAATGAGGACGCCCCTACGCGGATTATGGGCGATTGCCATAGCTCGCCAGACATCACTTTGGCATCGCCTGGCCTGATTAACGACGTCACCTGTCAACCTGTCATCTCACTAGGATCGGACCACCTTCCCATAATTCTCTCCATAAATAGACCACCCGATTTCATAACCTCTGAACGCCGTACGTTTCTCAATCAAAAAAAGGCTGATTTCCGATGCCTGGAAAATGGGCAGAGTAGTCCCGCTACTGAAGCCAGACATAGACGCAAATAAATGAGATTCGTACAGGCCGATCTCCTTGCTTTCTCCAGTAGCAAAGACGCTTGAAGCACTGCTCCTCCCCAGCCTGATCGAACACTTTCCTAGTGCTGATCATCAGCATGGATTCCGCAAGCAACACAGCACAACAACTGCGTTACACGCCATCACCACACGTATAAGTCGCGGCCTTAACCAGAACAAGCCTAACGACAGGACGGTCCTCGTGGCTCTTGACCTCACAAAAGCCTTCGACACGGTCAATCATGCCACTCTGTTCGAGGACATTGAAGAAACGTCCGTTCCGCCCAGTTTGAAACGTTGGGTCGTAAACTATATGTGTGGGCGCCAGTCATATGTAGAATTTAGAGACAGAAAGTCGAAGCCCCGTAGAGTTAAACAAGGAGTTCCCCTGCTTGGACCGCAGAGGTGCGGTCGTCACTCAATGTGAAAGTCGATGACGTCAACATCCCGACCACCAACTACCCCAAAATCCTTGGGGTCACATTAGACTGCCTTTTTAGATCCTCTGCACATGCTACAGCTATCTGCCTGATGCTGAGATGCTGCAGCAAGCGAAGGTGCAAAGGGTAGAAAGTCACGTTATGCCATCAACCTAGTTGCCTCAACTTTGAAGAACGATGGTTTCATTTTATTAATGTGAATCGTACTATTCGAAGGTTAGAAACTACGACAGGTAAAGCGTTCTTCAACTAAAACGTTCACAACTCGCTTGGAACTTGTGGCGAACTTATTCCCAAAATTTGTAAGTAAATTCTTTCTTTAATACCTACTTTTTCCCCAGGAAAATTTTTCGTTGAGAATAAGAAAAAAGGGAATAGAGAGATATAACCAGGGGGAGTTTTTTTTTAATAGGGGGAACAGGGAATTAAAAAAAAAAATCCCAGGGAATTGTTATTCAGAATCATGGTGAATATTTTGCCAATTGTTATTCAGAATCAGGGTGAATATGTTGTCAACATTATAATCTATTATATTTGTTAGATAAAAAAGACCCACGTATAGATACTGCAATTGAAATCCTATATTTTTTAGTGTATGACAAAATTTGGGATGTTATAGGCTGGTCAACTAAAACGCACGATGTTAATTGTAAATAAAACAAAACGTTTTCAGAGAATTTTCTTAAAATTTTTTAATATGATAGAAAATTATGTGTGAAACAAAATATCTGCCGTATGTTCGACACAGTGGCATACCTCTATACGATGGTCCATATTTTCAATGACTTTGAGACATAATGGAGGTTCAATGTCATTTATGTGCCGAATTATCTCATCCATTAGCTTTTAAATTATTGGCGTACACTTTTTCTTTTTAACATCCCCACCTTCCAACGGTGTCAAATCACATGATCGTGGCGGCTATTAACATCGCCACGACGTGAGATAACACGGCTATAGAATTTATCGATCAAAAGGGCTATTGTTTCGTTGGCAGTGTGGCAAGTCCGTTATCATCTCGCGAGAGTGAACACCATTTGTTTAGCTCGTTTGTTTATTTAAACCGGCTCGAGACATTTTGCATCTACATTTCAATAGGAGACAAGTTTTTTCAAATGAACATTGATTTTCGTGGCTGCACACTGCTTTTATCGCGATGTCGGGTCCATGACGACCTTCATCATCGAGGGAGGCTTTTACCAATCTTAACGCGCTGCTCTTCATCAAATTTGCCAAACACTGAAACAAAGAAATGTTAAAATAAGTTGGGCACAAAAATTAGGGTTAGGTGTGATAACAACTTCACACTTCATCTCGAATTTCCTAATTCGCTCTTTGAATTACTCACGCGAATTAACCTGTTTACACTGCACGTACTTTATTCGATTTGACAGTTGGTTTTGTTTCGGCAATTAAAAGAAAAAAATTCTGTTTATTTACATCACAATTCCTCTTTTTTATTAAATCTATAGAATATGACAACTTTTTTTATTATTTCCTTTTTTGTTCTCATTACGGTTGTAATTATTTTATTAAAACATATTTCTTTTTCTCTTTGTTGTTTGTGTTTACATTTTTACTTTGACAGCAGTTTCGATATTTTCCGATACAAATTAGAGAAGGCAACGATTTGTTCGTTATTCAAAATGAATTACCATCAAACTAAGTAATTTGACTCACAATTAACATCGTGTATTACGGTTGAACCCAGTATCAGATTATTCGGTTAGACTTCCAAGACAAATATTAAGAAATTTAAAATAGTATTTAATAACTATTATAATAGTTATTAAATACTATAATGATTCAAAAGATCGAACATTATAGTATACAATGGTACGTATAAGTACAACTTCAACAATGGCGATAGTACGTCTACAATCTTTGGCTATCATGGAAACCTTACAAAATATAAAACAAAGTTCAAGATGTTTTTAATATAACTACAATTTATTTGAATGGTGGTTAATTAATATTTTCCCTAAAACATCGATCAAATTTTTTTATTAGAAATGATCTCATTTATTAGAAATTTGTATTCACATACTTTAGAACTCTGGGTTGGTATTGAGTTTATACTCGTTTTTTTTGCTGTATGTATATCATGCATATTTCATTTGTAGTCACTCCAAGCAAGCCACTACTTCTTAGCTTCAGCTAAAGTTGGAAAATATAAAACTAATAAAGTACAAGCTGGGTATCTTCCAAAGTACTACAGATCTTGACAAGACCCTGGAATTAAGAATTCATAGTAATTTTAAAATCCTATTATTTACGAAGAACTTTACAGCAAGTGATAAATAAAAGTAATGCAAATAAATCAAAGATGTTGGGAAAAATAATATCTAATATACCATTAGATATATAAGGGAGTCATAGACTAAGATACAACCAACTGCACATAACAGAATTTAAATCAAGTATGGCCTGTGTTGTATTATAACATCGGAGGCATATAATATTGCCATTTGTCAGAATTAATACATACAGTGAGCGAAATTTGCTTAGCCACGTGCTGTGCGAAAAGTTTTGTCAAATGTGCCGGAGAAAATAGCGTGCAAAGAAGTGGTATATATTAGAAGAACATTTAAATCCGGCTCCAAACGAAATTTTTAAAAACTACCGATTTCATTTGCGTAAGCAGGAAGAGGGAGAGATTTGTGCTGAATACATACATGTTGGCGCTTAAAAATGGCGGCAACGTGCAATTTTGATGATCACTTAACGCAACCAGTTTTTATTTGAATTGAAAAATAAACTTGTTTAAAGCAGACATTGCGGTGGGGGCAGAGATGGCGAAAAAGGAGGGAGTTAACTAATGTGCACAACACGGTAAATGTCATGAGAACTTTTAGAAGTAAAATCAAAGCTAAGACAAAAGAGAACCAAGGACAAAATATGCAGCGAAAGAGTTACAGATTTGGCAACTCCAATCAATCAAAAATCAGTAGACGATTTGTAGCCTTTTCAACGTAAAAGCGCATCTGAGGCGTGTTTGCATGAAGAAAAAGAAGAGATTGAACAGTGTAACATCAAAATAAATGGCTGAAGAAAGCTTGAAATGGGTGATCCAAGTAGATATACTTTTCTCAATAGCCTTTTTGTGACAGATCACGTGTGAGTCGCGTCATGCGACTTACACTTAAGTATTGTTTGGCATTTCATCATGGAAAGACTTACGCCTGAACAACGTTAATAAATCATTCAACTTGATTACGAAAATTCACGTTTGTGAGGAATGTGTTTCGTGCGTTTTCGAACCAAATTTTGTTCAGCATGAGGCCCAATTCTGGTTCAATGGGTATGTAAACAAGCAAAATTGCCGCATTTGCGACGAAGAGCAACCAGAAGAGGTTCAAGAGCTGTCACTTCATACAGAAAAAATAACGGTTTGGTGGGGTTTGTGAAATCTTCGGTCCATATTTCTTCAAAAACGTGCCATGATAACCGACTGTTTGATGCCTCAAGCTCCTGATCTCGTCGAAATTTGGTTTCAACAAGCCACTTCTCACACATCGCATCAATCAATGGATTTATTGAGAGAACACTTCGGTGAGCAGATAATTTTACGTTTTGTGCTGGTCAATTGGCCAACAAGATCGTGTGATATCACACCGTTTAACATTTTTCAGTGGGGATATGTAAAGTCTAAAGTTTATGCGGACAAACTCGCTTCGATTCAGGCCTTGGAGCAAAACATCACGCGTGACTTCGCCTGTTACCCGTCGAAATGCTCGAACGAGTCATCGAAAATTGGACTCAACGGATGGACCATCTGACACGTAGCCGCGGCCAATATTTGATAGATATAATCTTCAAAAAATAAATGCCAAAGAATGTTTTTTTAAATGACAATAAACATTCCCCATTCAATTTGAATTTTCTGTGTTTTTTCTTTAAAAATGAAGGAAACCTCGAAATGGATCACGCGTTATAATGGAAATTGATATAGAATTTTTACACGTGCTGTGCTTTGGGAAAACAAATAAAAAATGCATCGCTAAAATTACAAGAAGTATCACAAACCCAACAAATTAACTCAAAAGCACTAACAGCAATTGTGCGATTCGTAAATTCGGGCTTGCTCCATCGTAGATTTCGTTTCTGTATGGCTTGGTAGTAATGGGGAAGTGGCTGTTGAATGGTGTCGAAATTATCATTTTTTCGGGACAATTGGCCTTCGGGTTAATTACTCAAATGTAGCTAAATCGTCAAATTGATTTTATTTTCAGATTCGTGAGGAAGTTTAATTTTTTTATGTACCCGTGTTCAGGCCGATTTGTGGGTTCTTCGGAACCATAGATCCAGGCCCAGAGCTTTGTTAAATCCATGAATTTTTGACATTTGCAAAAAAAAATAAGAAAAGTTGTGAAGTCATTTTTGATGGCATTTAAATGAACATGATTTAAATAATGTAGCGAAAATTTCGCTATAGGTAAATTCTAGGCTTAAATATGCACATGATATCTAAAATATTAAATTTATATTGTACACGAATGCCTGCCACTGAACTGAACGACTCTGTAGCAACGCTACTACTTAGTAGGGACATAAATACTGATACACACGTTTTATGATGTAAAATAAAAAGTATTGAATGCTTTTGGACCAGTTTTTTTTAATATATTTATTGATGTATATTGTATGCAAAAAAGAATCTACTTACTCGAAATGTCCGCCTTTTGCCATTACACACACCTTAAGTCGCACTGGCCAATCGTCAATAGCTGCACGAACCTCATCCATTGGAAAATTTGCCACAGCTTGAACCAAAGCAGTCTTAAGAGATCCAATGTTCGGGTATCTTTTGTAAAAAATCTTGTCCTATCAAACCGCCCACAATTTGTTATCCATTGGGTTCAAAACTGGACTGCCTGAGGGTCATTCTTCAGAGGAAATGAACGCTGGCAAATTGTTTCGAACATCCTACCAAACCGTGACTGAAGTTGGGTGATGACCCTTTTCCACCCTTGGGATCAGTTTAGATGCTTCCTTAGATGACCGCGCATACACTCTGTCATTTTGCTTGCTAAATTTTTCGTGAACGGTAAAATTTTTGTCATCGGTAAACAAAATTTTTTTGTGCAAGTTATCAGCGTGCTTCACCAAAAGACGTATGCATTTTTCAATCCTATTTTTTTTGAAGCTGCAGTCAATAAATGTCCGATACGTCGTTTGAAAGCCCCAAGTCCCAAGTCTTTTTTGATGATTCGACTCATGGACTTTTGCGTGATATTCATCTCACGGGCCATGATTTTCTGTTTTCGGAGCGGATTTCTGTGAATTCTTGATTTAACGGCTTTGATGACATGCGGTGTTCGAACAGAGCGTGGGCGAAACGGTGGCAGTCTTTTACATCTCCAGTCTCCTCAAAAAGTTTTAAGCATCGGTAGACGAACATGTGGCTAATCCCTAGTGGCTGGAGCAGCGATACGGTTCTCATTATCTGACCACTCCATGATGAAAGTTGAAGCAATTTTTAAATTCCGTTACAGACTAACGCTATTGAGGTTAGCTTTCAAAACCCATATGACATTATCGGGGTATGTTCAGTTCTACTATTGAATTGGGTGTGTTCAATGTTGCAACAGTATTTATGGCCCTACTAAGTACTGCTTCAGGGTTACCGTTGAAAAATTTCAAAAAGTCGAACAAAAAGGTGATTATTTTTAAAAAAATTGGTACAAAAAGGGTATTTTAAAAAAAAAAGACGCAAACTTTTCGTTAGTTAATTTTATTACAACAATACATTTAAATTTAATAAGAAAAGTAATAAACATCACAGTAAAAACTAAGGTCCATGAAATCAGAGGTAAAATACATATTCAAACTAAAAAACAGTTCAATTTCTGATCCTCGCGTAAAACGTACGATAATAAAGCGAAAATAAATGTTGCAAAATTTGCTTTAATTTTAGTACCCATATGTCCATATTGACTTTTAATTGGCGGTTTTGACCTGAGCACAGCGTTTTAGCAGCATAGCTCTTTTTTGAGGTATTTAAAAAGTTAAAAACGTTTTCCCTCTGTGCCGATTTCGCCCATTTACAATCCCAAACATCTTGTGACCATAGCCTACATCATGCAAAATTATCGTGCTTTCTGAAAACACGCGGACGGACATGGCTAGATCGTCTCAGAATTTTACGACAATCAAGATTATATATACTTTATAGGGTCTGCGATCAATACTTTTATTTCGTGATGCTGCAAACGTAATGACAAATTAAATATTCTCTTGCGTGAAGGGTATAACAAAATCCAAACATCGGGCATGTCAGACTATATTATACCCTGCTCTGCTGGATGGGCAGAAGAGCCAACTGAAACTAGGCTTTTGAGCTCCTTGAAGTCATGAACCGGGTTCTTAATATATTAAGATTTTAAAAATAATTTCATATGGATTCGTTGGGTTTGGCGTAAAATTTTAAACCTTGTTACCCATATGTCCTTAAATGAATGGGCCGGATTTTCGACCACCTCAAATCAAGGTTGCGAAAGATGATACAATAGAACTTTTTTGATACATTTTCGGCATTGAAAGTACTGCTTATTTCACGTTTTGGACAGGTGAGTTGGCAGCCTAGATCGAGTGATATCACACCTTTAGATATTTTTCTTTGGGGTTACGTAAAGACCAAAGTCTATGCCGACAAACCAGCTACGATTCAGGTTTTGGAAGCCATCATTACGCTTGTCATTAAAGCCATACCGGTCGAAATGCTCGAACGAGTCAACCGAAATTGGACACTCAGAATGGAAACCCTGAGGCGTAGTTGCGGCCAACATTTGAAAGAAATTATATTCAAAAAATAAATGCCATAAAATGTCCTTTCAAATTACCAATTAAGATTCCACACTTGATTTGAATTTTTATATTTTTTTGCTCTGAAAAAATACCTCTAGATGGATCACCCTATATAATAACTTATGCCACGTCCACACTACATCACGAATTACCCAATTCGCTCTCTGAATAACTTTCGCGAATTACCGTTTACACTACACGTACTTAATTCGATTTGACAGTTGATTTTGTTTACATTACAATTCCTCTTTTTTATTCAATTTATAGAACTGAATTCCTCTTATTTTTAATTTTGCTATGAGCTCTAAAAATAAGTACAAAATGTATCAATATATCATAAATAAGGTGAATAGAAAAAGAGTGAGTAAATGGGAGCAGAGCAGTATTTTTATATTTTATTTTGACAGCAGCTTCGATAGTTTCCAATTAAAATTGGAGAAGACAGTGATTTCTTCGTAATTCAGAAGGTAATTTGAAATGAATTACCATCAAACAACGTAATTCGCTCTCAGAATTTTGTATGGTGAATTACGTAGTTCGCAATGTAATTGGAGGTTAAATTGCGAATGAGAGCGCGAATTACGAAAAATAACTGTTGTGTAAACGCCATATGACTCACAATTAACATCGTGCAGTATGGTTGGACCACCCTTTATTAGAGTATTCGGTTAGGCTTCCAACACAAATGTTAACAAATTAAAATTAGTATTTAGTAATTATTATATGTACATTTTTTTAAATACTACCTAGTAGGGACATACACCGCATGTCATCAAAGCCTTTAAATCAAGAAATCGCAGAAATCCGCTCCGAAAACAGAAAATCATGGCCCGTGAGATGAGCCGAATCATTAAAAAAGACTTGGGGCTTTCAATCGACGAAACGGACATTTATTGACTGCAGCTTTAAAAAATATAGGATTGAAAAATGCAAACGTCTTTTGGTGAAGCACGCTGATAACTTGTACAGAAAAATGTTGTTCACCGATGAAAAAATGTTTACTGTTCAGGAAAAATTTAACAAGCAAAATGATAGACTGTATGCGCGGTCATCTAAGGAAGCATCTGAACTAATCCCAAGGGTGGAAAAGGGTCATCGCCCAGCTTCAGTCATGGTTTGGTGGGGTGTCTCTTACGATGGGGTCACTGACCTGCATTTCTGCCAACAAGGAGTCAAAACATCGGCCAAAGTTTACCAAGAAACCGTTTTGGAATCTGTTGTGAAGCCTCTTAACAATTCCCTGTTCCAAAACCAGCTATGGACTTTCCAGCAGGATTCTGCGCCAGCCCATAAGGCTAAAGCGTCCCAGGCCTGGCTTCGAAACAATTTGCAAGCGTTCATTTCCTCTGAAGAATGGCCCTCAGGCAGTCCAGATTTGAACCCATAGGATTACAAATTGTGGACGGTTTTAGACGACAAGATACCCCAACATCTCTTAAGGCTGCTTTGATTCGAGCTGTGACCAATTTTCCAATGGACGAGGTTCGTGCAGCTATTGACGATTTGTCAGTGCGACTTAAGGCGTGTGTAAAGGCAAAAGGCGGGCATTTCGAATAAGTAGACTTTTGTTTGGATACAATATACATCAATAAATATATTAAAAAATATTTGGTTCAAAAACATTCAGTACTTTTTATTTTACAGCATAAAACGTGTGTAACAGTATTTATGTCTCTACTAAGTATACAATGGCACGTACAACTTTCACAACTTCAACAATGGTGACAGCACGTCTACGAGTACAATCTTTGGCTATCACGGAAACCTTTCTTATTAAATAAATAAATAATAAAACAAAGATCAAGATGTTTTTAAGATAAATACAATTTATTTGACTGGTGGTTAATTAATATTTTCTTTTAAAAATTTATCAATTTTTTTTTATTTTAAATGATTTTATTTTAACGTCAAACACATATTTCAGAACTCTGGGTTGGTATTGAGTTAATGCTCTTTTTTATTGCTGTATATCATGCAAATTTCATTTGTAGTAACTTCAAGCAAGCCACTACGGTATTAATCCTTTCCATTGTTAGCTTCAGCTAGAGTTGGAAAATATAGAAATAGTAAATGTGACAATTTTGTGTGTTTACGCTGTAAATAAAAGAAACAAAGTACACATTAATTATATGTGAAAGTTAAAAATAATAACGTTGGGTAACAAATTTGGCATCATTGTTCTCCTCGGTATCAAAAAAGTCGATGGATAAGAAGCTTCTGAATCTGCTAACAAGGACACTTTTATTTAATTTTTGAAGAAATATTAGTAAATATTCCTCTTTTTGGGAAGTAATTCGGAAAACAGATTTGAAGTCATGGATCAATAGAATCGGCATGGAGGAACTATATTTACAGATACCAGTTTACTCTATACAAACATATAAACATCAACAATATATCAAACAACATAATGACGGATCAAATTGTTAAATAGTAATTTCTTGGTTTAATTTAGAAATATTTTTTCACTCTGTTGATTATGAGATGTTTTCATGGAAAAATATATAGGTTTAATCACCAGTTGAATGCATTAAAAGCATTGCACGACCTGCTTTGTCGTTTCATCACACTTTTCGCTTCGCTCCTACTTTGACATGTTTCCGAGCGCTTTGCTTTGCTCAATATTATAGCACCGCGCACTCCAACATCAGCCTAAAATGTATACCAAAACTACAAGTCGCAAGTGTTCTGTATTAAATTGGCAGTAGTACCCCAAACGGCTAATACATTTTACAGAGAAATTGTTGAATGACCGGCGTTTTCGATGTGGAAAACCTACCCCTAACAACCCACGATCAAACAAAAACCAACTCACATGAAAATGATTGATTTCGATCTATGTTTTGTTATAATCTCATTCCAACGTTCCTAGGTATAACCGCTAGGAATTGAGACCTTGATCTCATTTTGCAACGTTTATTACAATGGACCAATTCTATCCACCATCTTTGTCACAAAGAGAACTATTCCCGAATCAGTGAGCTGTGCAGGCTATAATTATTATAATTGTCAACCGGGGCCAACTGCTTAACGCCAGCCCCGAACTGCTAATTCATTTTTTAGATATTGTTAGTGAGAATGTCGTAGTCGCCAGCATTTACGAGGAACACTTTCGGAGCATATGGGTACACCAATACCTTGTTATACACGTAAAAGTTGCATCCTTTCCGTATTCCGCTCTTCGTGCCGCTTCGATACCAGCCCCAAAAGCGGACAGTTTTTTTTTCTACGAAAAGGCACGTTGGGAGGAGCTCAACCACTTTTTCCAGCATTTCAATTGGAAACTTTGCTTTCTTGATAACGACGTAAATGCTGCGGCTAAAATGGTCCAAAACATAATTTTATCTGGAATAAAGGCTTTTGTTCTAAATAAAATTATGTCGGCTAAACCAACCAAAACAGTTGGTTTAACCAGGCATGCAGGGATGCTGTAAGATCAAAGGAGGAAGCGTTACGAAATTGGCGTTTGAACAAAAACTCCATTACTGAACTTCTGCGAAAACAGGCAAGAGCATCGTGTGCTAGAGTGCTAAGGCGTGAAAAATTTCTGCACGAACAACGTCTACGTACAAAGGTTCTTACTTCCCCCAGGGGAAGTAAGAGCTTTTGGTCGTTTGTAAGAAGAGTAAAGGATAGTTCTTCATCTATCCCAAGTCTTGTTAAAGACGACCATGCATACACTGACCCGGTTGATAAAGCTAACCTTTTGGCTGAAATATTTGCAGGAAATTCTTCCTTGCCGGAAAGCAATCTACCACTCCCGCGATCGAAAACGTATCAAGTTCCATGCCTTAGATATTTTTTTCGAACGCGTGGAGTTAAAAGGGTTCTTGCGAACCTCGATGTAAATAAATGCCCGGACCGGGATGGTATCTCGGCACTTGTCATATGTAAGTGCTCGTCGACGCTAGCCCGTCCATTACGCAACCTTTGCAAGCTTGCTTACCGTGCGGTATTTTCCCAGCGTGTTGGAAGGTTGCGAACGTGCAGCCGATCCCTAAAAGGGTGAAGCCAATAATCCTGCGAATTATCATGGGCATGAAAATACAATGTGACGCTCGTTGGGCGAGACATGTATTCGAAGTGTTGAATGAAGCACTCAAGCCTTTTTAAAGCGGTGCAAGAAATATTCACTCCTTCTGATCTGTTCAATATCTATACAACTTACATCAGGCAAAAGATGAAATACAACTCCCATATATGGGCAGGTGCTCCAAAATCATCCTTGGAGCTACTTGACCGTGTTCAAAAGAGAGCGATGGTGCTGATAGGTGACAGTAGGGTATCCAACTCTATTGTTTCCCTTGAGCATCGTCGGAGTGTGGGTTGCGTGGCGCTGTTCTATCGTTACTTTCATGGTGTGTGTTCATCAGACACCCGTCGCCATATATACGTGAGGATGTTTGGCAGGGATACGACTTTCTAGGAATTCACACACGTTTGGTATCGATTGGCCAGTTGACCGCACTATACACTACAGATCAAATTGGTTTTTCGCTCGCACAGTCCGTATGCGGAATCGACTTCCGGCAAATGTATTTCCCACTAATTGCGACATCTAGAAGTTCAAGGCAAGCGTCAATAATCATTACTCCCTTTTCCCGCCCTCCGATCCTTTACTTTCCACTTGCCAACGCAATGCACCGCATGTATAGGGGGCATCCCCTGAGTGTTGGTTATTTAAAAAAAACCTTCGATTAACAGCGAATATTGCCTCATTACATGGAAAAAAAACTGGGAATGTCGTTTTTCACAATGTTCAAAACGAAAAGTAACACATCACAACAATCCTTAATGTTTTGCGATGCTCGATTCGAAAATGGTGGAATTTTCAATGACTTTGGGTTGCTAACATTGTTGGTTGGTGGTACGTCTGGTGTAGACTTCATACTTAAACCATTGTTGGTCAATTCATACGAAACCCCGAGGGTTTTTAAAGGATAAGACAAAATGCAGTAGTCTGTTTTATGCAGTTTTGATGACTTAACATTTTTTTTGTGATTATACGAATCCTATTTTTGTGTATTTCTAAAAAAATAAGCTTTTATTCTAATCGAATTACAGGACACCCTTCTAACTAATCAGAAATATGCGAGAAACTACAAGCTGGGTATCTTCCAAAAGTAATACAGATCTTGTCAAGACCCTGGGATTAAAAATTCTAGTAATTTTTAAATCCTCTTATTTACGAAGCACTTTACAGCAAGTGATAAATAAAAGTAATATAAATAAATCAAAGATGTTGGGAAAAATAATATTGTACAATATACCATTAGAAACATAAGGGAGTTATGGACTAAGATACTACCAAGAACGTTGTCATTTGCGTAAGCAGGAAGAGGGAGTGATTTGTGCGACATGGTGGCTTTAATGAATGGCGACAACGTGCGATTTGGGTGATCACCTACCTTAACGCAACCAGTTTGTATTTGAATTGAAAAATAAACTTGTTTAAAGCAGATTGTTGAAGCAGACAAGTTTGACGTTAACACCCGCGGTAGAAATGGCGGAGGGGGCAGATATAGCGAAAAAGGAGGGAGTTAAATATTGGGCACAACACCGTAAATGTCAAGAGATTTTCAGAAGTAAAAGCAAATATCAGACAAAAGAGAACCAAGGAAAAAATATACAGAGAAAGAGTTACAGATGTGGCAGCTCTAATAAATTAAAATAAATTAAAAGGGCAGCCTTTTCAACGTAAACGGGCATCAGGGGCGTGTATGCATAAAGAAAAATACGAGATTGCACAGTCAAAACAAAGTATGACGAAATCTTGGATAATAGATATTGATATAGAATTTTTACACGTCCTGTGCCTTGGGAAAACAAATAAAAAATGCATCGCTCAAATTATAAGAAGTATCACAAAACCAAAAATTTAACTCAAAAGGACAAAGTAAGTGTGCGATTCGTTAGTTCAGGCGGGCCGAAGCCCCATCGTAGATTACGTTTCCGTATGGCTTGGTAGTATTGGGGAAATGACTGTTGTAGTATGTGTGTCGATGTTGAAAATTATCATATTTTCGGGGCAATTGACCTACGGGTCAACTACTCCAATCGTAAAATTGATTGATATTCTCAGATATGTGAGGAAGTTTAATTTTTTATATACCCGTTGTTGTTGTTGTAACAACAATATATTTATTTTGAAGTCTTGTGGTCCCTGATGGCAGGCGGGACAGATGTCCGGAACGTTAGCATCAATTCGTGCCCAGTAAGAATTGAGGCGGCTGCACGATCCAGATCTCAGCTGCGCCAGAACCACGCGAATCTGCCGAGGTAGTACCATCTCCTCAGGTAAAATATCCGGGGATGTTCCCCTAGCGCTACATTCACACGGTAGCTGGATACTGCTGCTGCGACATCATCGGTGTGAATGTTGTTCAGACCTGCCTGATAGTTTCGATGATCTAAAGGTTCTCTCTTGTATCGCTGGACCTCTCTCCCTAGATCATGAAGATCGTATCTGATCTGCCTGGGCGGAGGCATCCTGTTCAAGAGATGGCGGTTAGGATGTCTGCTGCGAAAACATAATAGCAGGTATTGCTTAGACAACAGGAAATTGTGTCTGCGCACGGTAAGGACCTTCGTCTCCTCATGTAGATGGTCCTCAGAAGACATAAGAAGACACCCTGTTGATGCTCTAAGGGCGGCATTCTGGTAAGTCTGAATTTTCTTCCACTGCGTCGTACTCACGTTCGCCGACCATACAGGTGCTGCGTAGTTTGCTACAGACCGACCCATCGCTTTGTAAGAGGTCAACAAGGTTTTTTTGTCGGCTCCCCAAGTACTGCCGGCAAGTGACTTGAGGATCGCAGATAGCTGTAGCATGTGCAGATGATCTAAAAAGGCTGTCCAATGTGACTCCAAGGATTTTGGGGTATTTGGTAGTCGGGATGTTGACGTCATCGGCTTTCACATTGAGTGACAACCGCACCTCTGTGGTCCATGCAATAAACAGTGTGGCTGATGATTTGGAGGCGGATATTTTCATATTCATCGCAGTGAAAAAACGTGCTAAGTCAGTGAGGTAACAGTTGATTTTCTCGCAAATGTCACCCACTTGAGGTCCTGACGCCAGAATTATGCAATCTTCAGGAAGTTTAGAGAGGTAGAGGTTAAACAGAGCCGGGGATAAAACTCCACCCTGGGGAACTCCTTGTTTAACTCTACGGAGCTTCGACTTTCTGTCTCTAAATTCTACATATGACTGGCGCCCACACATATACTTTACGACCCAACGTTTCAAACTGTACGGAAGGACCGTTTCTTCAATGTCCTCGAACAGAGTGGCATGATTGACCGTGTCGAAGGCTTCTGTAAGGTCAAGAGCCACGAGGACCGTCCTGTCGTTAGGCTTGTTCTGGTTAAGGCCGCGACTTATACGTGTGGTGATGGCGTGTAAAACAGTTGTTGTGCTGTGCTGCTTGCGGAATCCATGCTGATGATCAGCACTAGGAAAGTGTTCGATCAGGCTGGGGAGGAGCAGTGCTTCAAGCTACTGGAGAAAGCAAGGAGATCGGCCTGTACGAATCCCCTTTACTTGCATCTTTCCCTGGCTTCAGTAGCGGGACCACTGTGCCCATTTTCCAGGCATCGGGAACTTCGTGAGTGGCTAGCAAAAGATTAAGCACTTTGGTCATGTACTCCCAGGGTATCCAAGTGCTTTAACATCAGCATTGAGATTCCGTCCGGACCCAGCGCCTTTGATGACTGCGCTGCTGATGACATGTGCAACTTCGCCAACGGTAAATTGTGGTGGTGCCTCTTCGACTCGGAGAGCGCGGATACGACGCAATACTCTCCTTTTCGCCTTATTACTCTCTCGGTGCTCAATTAAAAGCCGGTTAAAATAAAATAACACACGCTTCGAATCTGTCACTGTTCTATCACCGAACGTGACAGCTGTCCGATCATCCTTCCTTACAGGTGTGACGCCGAAAGTCACAACGTTCGTTTTCGGTCACACCTAGTGACAACAGTAACAGGGATTTAATAAAATCAAAAATAAATATGAATTTAACCCCATTACTAAGTGTACCTCGTTGTTTTTTCCCGCCTGGCACATACGGGCCTCCTTGTTGTTTACCAACTAACTACCACGTACAGTTATCCTAATGCAACAACACGTGGTAATGATCGTTGTAAACAACAAGGAGACAAATTACATTAGAACATAACAAATGTACACACACACGCTGTATGTTAGATTGGGCTCTCGAACTTGGTTCGAATAGACAAACGAACATGTTGCGTATGAGGCAAAGGATCACGGCAGAACATATTTAAGGGCGAAGACAATAGAAAAGGGGATCAGTTGGTCAACAACACAGAGAGCAGCGAACCTCAGGACTTGGTGAGTAACAGAGTGGTGAAAGTGGAAAATGTAAAGTGCAGTGCCCTTACGCTAGATCGTGTGCTTGGAGTACTTACGCAGGTCTCCAAATCGTTTTCGCCCGCAGTATCCTTGCGTTAGATCGAGCCTCCTGGAGTACTTACGCAGGTCTCCAGACGCCGCCTATTCGCCAGACGCGTTCTTTTTGTTCATCCGTGAGCCTCCTGGAGTACTTACGCAGGTCTCCAGACGCCGCATATTCGCCAGACGCGTTCCTTTAGTCTATCCGTGAGCCTCCTGGAGTACTTACGCAGGTCTCCAGACGCCGCATATTCGCCAGACGCGTTCCTTTTGTCTATCCGTGAGCCTCCTGGAGTACTTACGCAGGTCTCCAGACGCCGCATATTCGCCAGACGCGCCTCTTTGTTTATCCGCGAGCCTCCTGGAGTACTTACGCAGGTCTCCAGACGCCGCATATTCGCCAGACGCGTTCCTTTTGTCTATCCGTGAGCCTCCTGGAGTACTTACGCAGCTCTCCAGACGCCGCATATTCGCCACACGCGTTCCTTTTGTCTATCCGTGAGCCTCCTGGAGTACTTACGCAGGTCTCCAGACGCCGCATATTCGCCAGACGCGTTCCTTTTGTCTATCCGTGAGCCTTCTGGAGTACTTACGCAGGTCTCCAGACGCCGCATATTCGCCAGACGCGCCCCTTTTGTTTATCCGTGAGCCTCCTGGAGTACTTACGCAGGTCTCCAGACGCCGCATATTCGCCAGACGCGTTCTTTTGTTTATCCGTGAGCCTCCTGGAGTACTTACGCAAGTCTCCAGACGCCGCATATTCGCCAGACGCCGCGTGTCTCCTAGTTTTCTCCAACTTAGGGATTAGGTGGTAGGACCCAGCATCGCCAGTTCTCACCCGTGAAATCGCTAAACACGGCCGAAGACGCCCTCGGAGTACTTACCCAGGTCTCCCTAGAGATAGCCCCGGAGTACTTATCCAGGTCTCCCTATAGACAGCGAGCGTAGAAGCAGTCCCGGAGTACTTACCCAGGTCTCCCCGAAGGTCGCGGGCACAGAAGTCGCCCGAAGTACCTTATTAGGTCGTCCCGAAGACAGAAGGCTAGGCGAAAGCCAACCGGAGCAAACAGACAGGTCTTACCGGAGACAAACCCTTATTTTAGTATTTTACACATAAGCGGAACCCTTCCTTTGAAATTCTACATAATAAAACCTGAAAGTATCTTAAAAACATACACAAACGCCTTTCTCTTACTCTCTGTCAGTAGAATCTATAAATTTCTGTACGAACCCTACCCCCGCGAGCTATACCCCAGCAACCGGAGGAAACTTGTCGTTACAGTGGCGCCCGAGCAGGGACAGAGAGTAGAGAACTTGGCTATTGGCGACCACAAAGTGGTAATAAAAAACCAGGTATTCAGGGTAAATTCAGGATAGAAGGGTCCCTTACTCACAATATTGCTAGACATCCCAGCGATATGGCAACCACACTGCGTGTATCTTGGGCGTACTGTCTACGCAAAGAGGACCTTGTTGCGTACCTCAGCGAGTTTGGCTGCGAGATTAGTGGTACAGTAGAGGAACTGCGAAAACGGTTCGCGCAGTTCCTGGCAGAGGACCATGAGCTCCGTTGCTTACAGCGGTTGATCCACCTACAGGATAAGCACGAGCAGTCAGGACTAGAAACTAAGCCCACACCCCGAAGAAAATACCCGCGATCATGATCACTGAGGCAGAGTGCAAGGGAGCCCACTCCTCCACGACAAGTCGACCAGAAGGGACCAGCTCATCGGTAGGAAAACTGGTACCCGCTGCAGCCCAGGACGTTTGTCCGGAACCCCCAACTACCAGGGATAGAGGGCCTAGGAGAGCCGTATCTTCAACCCTGGATGTTGGAGCGATCGCAGATCAAGTCCGGAAATGGAGCGTCAGCTTCAACGGCGAACATGAACCGCTAGAGCTCGTTGAACGTCTGGAGGAATTGGCCAACATGTACGCGATGCAGATTGACGTCCTACCTACGATGATGCCGGAGGTGTTGACCGGGAGAGCATTGCTGTGGTACCGGAACAACAACCGGTTTTGGACCAACAGGAAGTCCTTCAAGGCAGACTTCCTGAAATTTTTCCTGCAAACACGGTATTTTGAGCAGCTGGAGGATGAAATTCGCAAGAGGAAACAGCGACCAAGGGAGACATTTAAGAACTACTCTTTAGCCATGCAGAACTTCATGCGACACAGCCACGACACGGAGGAGCAGCAGCTGGAAAGGATATTTCGTAATGCGCTCCCGGAATACCAATGGTATATTCGACGAAAGGACTTCGCCACATTACCAGACCTTCTGGAGATGGCGGAAGACCTCGAAACCCTACCGCCAATAGCCACACCCTCAAGAGAGCAGCATAGGCGAATGGATCCCGGAGATAGCCAACGAATGCAGCTGCCCCGCAGCAACCCCCGAACAGCATGTAGGAGGTGCGGGCAGGATGGACATTTCGCTAGCAAATGCCAGAACGAGTCGATACTCTTTTGCTGGATTTGTGGAGCGCGGGATGTTCGCACGATCCAGTGCTGTCGCCAGCAACCGGGAAACGCCAATCGGACCCGTATCGAACGAGGGGTTACGGGTCCCCAGTAGGAAAATGCAACCCTCCACCAAATACAACTCTTCGGGTCGACCCTACACGGCTGGTGGCCACGATCCGGTTGAGGGGACGGATGGTCGACGCCACCATCGACACCGGAGCCACAAGTAGTTTCATCAGCGAGCCATTGGCCAACGCCATACAGGAAACAAATCCCCGAATACCCTACATATCTGAGGTAACGCTAGCGGATGGATCTAAGAGACAGGTCAAACATGCTGTAGAGACCTCCATAGAGCTGGGAGAGCGGCACATCCCGCTGCGGATGCTGGTGATGCCGGATGCCACAGAGGACATTATACTAGGGCTAGATTTTCTAACGAAAGGAGGCGCCCGTTTCACATGTGCAGGCCTCTCGTGTACTTTCCGGCGGGCTGTCACCAGTCTTCCCTCTCAACCGACCACCGATTACCATAGACATCTCTATGACGAGGTCGGAGATCGAGTGTTAGTCCGTCAGCACTCCCTATCAAAGGCGGATGGCGGTTTCGCCGCAAAGGTAGCACGACGGGCCGAATGAGGTCTTAAGTTTTACGTCACCGGTGATTGCGTGCATTCGCGGCTGTGAGAAGGGCGAGTTACGGACCGCCCACCTCAGTGATCTTAAACCGTCATTCTCTTCCACCACATCGGACAACCGATTGACTAACCCCTTAACCTATTCCGTTTACAAACCATCCTTTTCTCCCCCAGACTCTACCGTAACCTGCAAATTAACGAAGATGAGCAAGAACACTATGGGCATGCACACGAAGGCGTACTACAAGCAGCAGTGGCACAAACATCAGGCTTGCGACACTAGCCCCTCACCCGCCATCAAACCGTGTGTCGTCCGGCTCGAGCGGCTGCCGAAGTAGGGAACTCGGCAAGACGGGATAGGCACACACCAGCCAGCACAGACAAGAAGAGTACCGAGCCTGGAGTTGGAAACAATTTCTATTTCCAGTGACAGCGATGGGCATGTCACTCCACCCAGACCTCGGAGAAGACGTCAGTCTAATCCGATGACCCCTTCCCCAACGGTGTCCGCCTTCCTGGTGTCAGACGACTCTATGGACGGGCCTCCAGTCACCCCTGGTCGAAATTTGATGCGAGCAAATACGCCAGAGATATCCTCCATGTCGCCCGATCACGAGGAGAGCCATGCACGGCAGAACATCCGGCTAACCCGGACACGAGACACGACGCCGCCACCTCAAATTCCGCTTCGAGTGCAGAGCGTTATTGTGGTCCCGACCGAGACGCGAGAGGACCCTGCGACAGAGGAACAGCCGGGTTTCCAGTGCCATGATGAACTGTCCAGCGAGGTTAGACAGGGTTTGCAACCTCATATTGTGGCCGCCCTGGCTGCACACCGGGCTCCTACCCAATACAAACGGGTTGTGGAGGTGGCAGGGCGGAAATTCCGAATCCTGGTCGGCCGCAGGGGGCACGTCGTGGTTATGCCCCGCTGAACCGACTCGTATTGGAGGAGGGTAGTGTGACGCCGAAAGTCACAACGTTCGTTTTCGGTCACACCTAGTGACAACAGTAACAGGGATTTAATAAAATCAAAAATAAATATGAATTTAACCCCATTACTAAGTGTACCTCGTTGTTTTTTCCCGCCTGGCACATACGGGCCTCCTTGTTGTTTACCAACTAACTACCACGTACAGTTATCCTAATGCGACAACACGTGGTAATGATCGTTGTAAACAACAAGGAGACAAATTACATTAGAACATAACAAATGTACACACACACGCTGTATGTTAGATTGGGCTCTCGAACTTGGTTCGAATAGACAAACGAACATGTTGCGTATGAGGCAAAGGATCACGGCAGAACATATTTAAGGGCGAAGACAATAGAAAAGGGGATCAGTTGGTCAACAACACAGAGAGCAGCGAACCTCAGGACTTGGTGAGTAACAGAGTGGTGAAAGTGGAAAATATAAAGTGCAGTGCCCTTACGCTAGATCGTGTGCTTGGAGTACTTACGCAGGTCTCCAAATCGTTTTCGCCCGCAGTGTCCTTGCGTTAGATCGAGCCTCCTGGAGTACTTACGCAGGTCTCCAGACGCCGCCTATTCGCCAGACGCGTTCCTTTTGTCTATCCGTGAGCCTCCTGGAGTACTTACGCAGGTCTCCAGACGCCGCATATTCGCCAGACGCGCCTCTTTGTTTATCCGCGAGCCTCCTGGAGTACTTACGCAGGTCTCCAGACGCCGCATATTCGCCAGACGCGTTCCTTTTGTCTATCCGTGAGCCTCCTGGAGTACTTACGCAGGTCTCCAGACGCCGCGTATTCGCCAGACGCGTTCCTTTTGTCTATCCGTGAGCCTCCTGGAGTACTTACGCAGGTCTCCAGACGCCGCATATTCGCCAGACGCGTTCCTTTTGTCTATCCGTGAGCCTCCTGGAGTACTTACGCAGGTCTCCAGACGCCGCATATTCGCCAGACGCGCCTCTTTGTTTATCCGCGAGCCTCCTGGAGTACTTACGCAGGTCTCCAGACGCCGCATATTCGCCAGACGCGTTCCTTTTGTCTATCCGTGAGCCTCCTGGAGTACTTACGCAGCTCTCCAGACGCCGCATATTCGCCACACGCGTTCCTTTTGTCTATCCGTGAGCCTCCTGGAGTACTTACGCAGGTCTCCAGACGCCGCATATTCGCCAGACGCGTTCCTTTTGTCTATCCGTGAGCCTTCTGGAGTACTTACGCAGGTCTCCAGACGCCGCATATTCGCCAGACGCGCCCCTTTTGTTTATCCGTGAGCCTCCTGGAGTACTTACGCAGGTCTCCAGACGCCGCATATTCGCCAGACGCGTTCTTTTGTTTATCCGTGAGCCTCCTGGAGTACTTACGCAAGTCTCCAGACGCCGCATATTCGCCAGACGCCGCGTGTCTCCTAGTTTTCTCCAACTTAGGGATTAGGTGGTAGGACCCAGCATCGCCAGTTCTCACCCGTGAAATCGCTAAACACGGCCGAAGACGCCCTCGGAGTACTTACCCAGGTCTCCCTAGAGATAGCCCCGGAGTACTTATCCAGGTCTCCCTATAGACAGCGAGCGTAGAAGCAGTCCCGGAGTACTTACCCAGGTCTCCCCGAAGGTCGCGGGCACAGAAGTCGCCCGAAGTACCTTATTAGGTCGTCCCGAAGACAGAAGGCTAGGCGAAAGCCAACCGGAGCAAACAGACAGGTCTTACCGGAGACAAACCCTTATTTTAGTATTTTACACATAAGCGGAACCCTTCCTTTGAAATTCTACATAATAAAACCTGAAAGTATCTTAAAAACATACACAAACGCCTTTCTCTTACTCTCTGTCAGTAGAATCTATAAATTTCTGTACGAACCCTACCCCCGCGAGCTATACCCCAGCAACCGGAGGAAACTTGTCGTTACAGTGGCGCCCGAGCAGGGACAGAGAGTAGAGAACTTGGCTATTGGCGACCACAAAGTGGTAATAAAAAACCAGGTATTCAGGGTAAATTCAGGATAGAAGGGTCCCTTACTCACAATATTGCTAGACATCCCAGCGATATGGCAACCACACTGCGTGTATCTTGGGCGTACTGTCTACGCAAAGAGGACCTTGTTGCGTACCTCAGCGAGTTTGGCTGCGAGATTAGTGGTACAGTAGAGGAACTGCGAAAACGGTTCGCGCAGTTCCTGGCAGAGGACCATGAGCTCCGTTGCTTACAGCGGTTGATCCACCTACAGGATAAGCACGAGCAGTCAGGACTAGAAACTAAGCCCACACCCCGAAGAAAATACCCGCGATCATGATCACTGAGGCAGAGTGCAAGGGAGCCCACTCCTCCACGACAAGTCGACCAGAAGGGACCAGCTCATCGGTAGGAAAACTGGTACCCGCTGCAGCCCAGGACGTTTGTCCGGAACCCCCAACTACCAGGGATAGAGGGCCTAGGAGAGCCGTATCTTCAACCCTGGATGTTGGAGCGATCGCAGATCAAGTCCGGAAATGGAGCGTCAGCTTCAACGGCGAACATGAACCGCTAGAGCTCGTTGAACGTCTGGAGGAATTGGCCAACATGTACGCGATGCAGATTGACGTCCTACCTACGATGATGCCGGAGGTGTTGACCGGGAGAGCATTGCTGTGGTACCGGAACAACAACCGGTTTTGGACCAACAGGAAGTCCTTCAAGGCAGACTTCCTGAAATTTTTCCTGCAAACACGGTATTTTGAGCAGCTGGAGGATGAAATTCGCAAGAGGAAACAGCGACCAAGGGAGACATTTAAGAACTACTCTTTAGCCATGCAGAACTTCATGCGACACAGCCACGACACGGAGGAGCAGCAGCTGGAAAGGATATTTCGTAATGCGCTCCCGGAATACCAATGGTATATTCGACGAAAGGACTTCGCCACATTACCAGACCTTCTGGAGATGGCGGAAGACCTCGAAACCCTACCGCCAATAGCCACACCCTCAAGAGAGCAGCATAGGCGAATGGATCCCGGAGATAGCCAACGAATGCAGCTGCCCCGCAGCAACCCCCGAACAGCATGTAGGAGGTGCGGGCAGGATGGACATTTCGCTAGCAAATGCCAGAACGAGTCGATACTCTTTTGCTGGATTTGTGGAGCGCGGGATGTTCGCACGATCCAGTGCTGTCGCCAGCAACCGGGAAACGCCAATCGGACCCGTATCGAACGAGGGGTTACGGGTCCCCAGTAGGAAAATGCAACCCTCCACCAAATACAACTCTTCGGGTCGACCCTACACGGCTGGTGGCCACGATCCGGTTGAGGGGACGGATGGTCGACGCCACCATCGACACCGGAGCCACAAGTAGTTTCATCAGCGAGCCATTGGCCAACGCCATACAGGAAACAAATCCCCGAATACCCTACATATCTGAGGTAACGCTAGCGGATGGATCTAAGAGACAGGTCAAACATGCTGTAGAGACCTCCATAGAGCTGGGAGAGCGGCACATCCCGCTGCGGATGCTGGTGATGCCGGATGCCACAGAGGACATTATACTAGGGCTAGATTTTCTAACGAAAGGAGGCGCCCGTTTCACATGTGCAGGCCTCTCGTGTACTTTCCGGCGGGCTGTCACCAGTCTTCCCTCTCAACCGACCACCGATTACCATAGACATCTCTATGACGAGGTCGGAGATCGAGTGTTAGTCCGTCAGCACTCCCTATCAAAGGCGGATGGCGGTTTCGCCGCAAAGGTAGCACGACGGGCCGAATGAGGTCTTAAGTTTTACGTCACCGGTGATTGCGTGCATTCGCGGCTGTGAGAAGGGCGAGTTACGGACCGCCCACCTCAGTGATCTTAAACCGTCATTCTCTTCCACCACATCGGACAACCGATTGACTAACCCCTTAACCTATTCCGTTTACAAACCATCCTTTTCTCCCCCAGACTCTACCGTAACCTGCAAATTAACGAAGATGAGCAAGAACACTATGGGCATGCACACGAAGGCGTACTACAAGCAGCAGTGGCACAAACATCAGGCTTGCGACACTAGCCCCTCACCCGCCATCAAACCGTGTGTCGTCCGGCTCGAGCGGCTGCCGAAGTAGGGAACTCGGCAAGACGGGATAGGCACACACCAGCCAGCACAGACAAGAAGAGTACCGAGCCTGGAGTTGGAAACAATTTCTATTTCCAGTGACAGCGATGGGCATGTCACTCCACCCAGACCTCGGAGAAGACGTCAGTCTAATCCGATGACCCCTTCCCCAACGGTGTCCGCCTTCCTGGTGTCAGACGACTCTATGGACGGGCCTCCAGTCACCCCTGGTCGAAATTTGATGCGAGCAAATACGCCAGAGATATCCTCCATGTCGCCCGATCACGAGGAGAGCCATGCACGGCAGAACATCCGGCTAACCCGGACACGAGACACGACGCCGCCACCTCAAATTCCGCTTCGAGTGCAGAGCGTTATTGTGGTCCCGACCGAGACGCGAGAGGACCCTGCGACAGAGGAACAGCCGGGTTTCCAGTGCCATGATGAACTGTCCAGCGAGGTTAGACAGGGTTTGCAACCTCATATTGTGGCCGCCCTGGCTGCACACCGGGCTCCTACCCAATACAAACGGGTTGTGGAGGTGGCAGGGCGGAAATTCCGAATCCTGGTCGGCCGCAGGGGGCACGTCGTGGTTATGCCCCGCTGAACCGACTCGTATTGGAGGAGGGTAGTGTGACGCCGAAAGTCACAACGTTCGTTTTCGGTCACACCTAGTGACAACAGTAACAGGGATTTAATAAAATCAAAAATAAATATGAATTTAACCCCATTACTAAGTGTACCTCGTTGTTTTTTCCCGCCTGGCACATACGGGCCTCCTTGTTGTTTACCAACTAACTACCACGTACAGTTATCCTAATGCGACAACACGTGGTAATGATCGTTGTAAACAACAAGGAGACAAATTACATTAGAACATAACAAATGTACACACACACGCTGTATGTTAGATTGGGCTCTCGAACTTGGTTCGAATAGACAAACGAACATGTTGCGTATGAGGCAAAGGATCACGGCAGAACATATTTAAGGGCGAAGACAATAGAAAAGGGGATCAGTTGGTCAACAACACAGAGAGCAGCGAACCTCAGGACTTGGTGAGTAACAGAGTGGTGAAAGTGGAAAATATAAAGTGCAGTGCCCTTACGCTAGATCGTGTGCTTGGAGTACTTACGCAGGTCTCCAAATCGTTTTCGCCCGCAGTGTCCTTGCGTTAGATCGAGCCTCCTGGAGTACTTACGCAGAGCTGGGAGAGCGGCACATCCCGCTGCGGATGCTGGTGATGCCGGATGCCACCGAGGACATTATACTAGGGCTAGATTTTCTAACGAAAGGAGGCGCCCGTTTCACATGTGCAGGCCTCTCGTGTACTTTCCGGCGGGCTGTCACCAGTCTTCCCTCTCAACCGACCACCGATTACCATAGACATCTCTATGACGAGGTCGGAGATCGAGTGTTAGTCCGTCAGCACTCCCTATCAAAGGCGGATGGCGGTTTCGCCGCAAAGGTAGCACGACGGGCCGAATGAGGTCTTAAGTTTTACGTCACCGGTGATTGCGTGCATTCGCGGCTGTGAGAAGGGCGAGTTACGGACCGCCCACCTCAGTGATCTTAAACCGTCATTCTCTTCCACCACATCGGACAACCGATTGACTAACCCCTTAACCTATTCCGTTTACAAACCATCCTTTTCTCCCCCAGACTCTACCGTAACCTGCAAATTAACGAAGATGAGCAAGAACACTATGGGCATGCACACGAAGGCGTACTACAAGCAGCAGTGGCACAAACATCAGGCTTGCGACACTAGCCCCTCACCCGCCATCAAACCGTGTGTCGTCCGGCTCGAGCGGCTGCCGAAGTAGGGAACTCGGCAAGACGGGATAGGCACACACCAGCCAGCACAGACAAGAAGAGTACCGAGCCTGGAGTTGGAAACAATTTCTATTTCCAGTGACAGCGATGGGCATGTCACTCCACCCAGACCTCGGAGAAGACGTCAGTCTAATCCGATGACCCCTTCCCCAACGGTGTCCGCCTTCCTGGTGTCAGACGACTCTATGGACGGGCCTCCAGTCACCCCTGGTCGAAATTTGATGCGAGCAAATACGCCAGAGATATCCTCCATGTCGCCCGATCACGAGGAGAGCCATGCACGGCAGAACATCCGGCTAACCCGGACACGAGACACGACGCCGCCACCTCAAATTCCGCTTCGAGTGCAGAGCGTTATTGTGGTCCCGACCGAGACGCGAGAGGACCCTGCGACAGAGGAACAGCCGGGTTTCCAGTGCCATGATGAACTGTCCAGCGAGGTTAGACAGGGTTTGCAACCTCATATTGTGGCCGCCCTGGCTGCACACCGGGCTCCTACCCAATACAAACGGGTTGTGGAGGTGGCAGGGCGGAAATTCCGAATCCTGGTCGGCCGCAGGGGGCACGTCGTGGTTATGCCCCGCTGAACCGACTCGTATTGGAGGGGGGTAGTGTGACGCCGAAAGTCACAACGTTCGTTTTCGGTCACACCTAGTGACAACAGTAACAGGGATTTAATAAAATCAAAAATAAATATGAATTTAACCCCATTACTAAGTGTACCTCGTTGTTTTTTCCCGCCTGGCACATACGGGCCTCCTTGTTGTTTACCAACTAACTACCACGTACAGTTATCCTAATGCGACAACACGTGGTAATGATCGTTGTAAACAACAAGGAGACAAATTACATTAGAACATAACAAATGTACACACACACGCTGTATGTTAGATTGGGCTCTCGAACTTGGTTCGAATAGACAAACGAACATGTTGCGTATGAGGCAAAGGATCACGGCAGAACATATTTAAGGGCGAAGACAATAGAAAAGGGGATCAGTTGGTCAACAACACAGAGAGCAGCGAACCTCAGGACTTGGTGAGTAACAGAGTGGTGAAAGTGGAAAATATAAAGTGCAGTGCCCTTACGCTAGATCGTGTGCTTGGAGTACTTACGCAGGTCTCCAAATCGTTTTCGCCCGCAGTGTCCTTGCGTTAGATCGAGCCTCCTGGAGTACTTACGCAGGTCTCCAGACGCCGCCTATTCGCCAGACGCGTTCCTTTTGTCTATCCGTGAGCCTCCTGGAGTACTTACGCAGGTCTCCAGACGCCGCATATTCGCCAGACGCGCCTCTTTGTTTATCCGCGAGCCTCCTGGAGTACTTACGCAGGTCTCCAGACGCCGCATATTCGCTAGACGCGTTCCTTTTGTCTATCCGTGAGCCTCCTGGAGTACTTACGCAGGTCTCCAGACGCCGCGTATTCGCCAGACGCGTTCCTTTTGTCTATCCGTGAGCCTCCTGGAGTACTTACGCAGGTCTCCAGACGCCGCATATTCGCCAGACGCGTTCCTTTTGTCTATCCTGAGCCTCCTGGAGTACTTACGCAGGTCTCCAGACGCCGCATATTCGCCAGACGCGTTCCTTTTGTCTATCCGTGAGCCTCCTGGAGTACTTACGCAGGTCGCCAGACGCCGCATATTCGCCAGACGCGTTCCTTTTGTCTATCCGTGAGCCTCCTGGAGTACTTACGCAGGTCTCCAGACGCCGAACATTCGCCAGACGCGCCCCTTTTGTTTATCCGTGAGCCTCCTGGAGTACTTACGCAGGTCTCCAGACGCCGCATATTCGCCAGACGCGTTCTTTTGTTTATCCGTGAGCCTCCTGGAGTACTTACGCAGGTCTCCAGGCCGAAGACGCCCTCGGAGTACTTACCCAGGTCTCCCTAGAGATAGCCCCGGAGTACTTATCCAGGTCTCCCCATAGACAGCGAGCGTAGAAGCAGTCCCGGAGTACTTACCCAGGTCTCCCCGAAGGTCGCGGGCACAGAAGTCGCCCCGAAGTACCTTATTAGGTCGTCCCGAAGACAGAAGGCTAGACCAAAGCCAACCGGAGCAAACAGACAGGTCTCACCGGAGACAAACCCTTATTTTAGTATTTTACACATAAGCGGAACCCTTCCTTTGAAATTCTACATAATAAAACCTGAAAGTATCTTAAAAACATACACAAACGCCTTTCTCTTACTCTCTGTCAGTAGAATCTATAAATTTCTGTACGAACCCTACCCCCGCGAGCTATACCCCAGCAACCGGAGGAAACTTGTCGTTACACAGGGTTAGAGAGTGATTTGACCATTGTCCACAACTTACCAATTCCGGAACTCAAGTTGCACTGCTTTAAGTGGTCTAGCCATTTGTTCCGCTTATATTCGTTGACCAACCTACTGATCTCGGAGTTGAGATCCCTAATTCTAGGGTCAGTAGGATTGGAGCGACGAATGTCATTACGCTCGTCTGCGAGTCCCGCTTATATACCCGTGTTCATTCTTGAAGGCCGATTTTTAGGAACCAGAGATCGAGGCACGAAATTTGTCAATTCGTAAATTTTTGACATTTGGAAAAAAAACAAATGTGTTGATGTCATTTTTGATGGTATTTAAATGAACATGATTAAAATAATTTAGCGAAAATTTCGTTTTAGGCAATTCTAGGCTTAAATATGCACATGATATCTGAAACATTAAATTTATATTGTACACGAATGTGTCTAGGTGCCACTGAGATGAACGACTCTGTTTGTAGCAACGTCACTAACAAGCAATTTATTGACATGTTTGTCTTGTACAGGGCGTCCGCCGGGAAGGTATAATACTTTGTTTTGCCGCCATTTTGGTAAACATTAGCCTTGACAGTTCATATTTGGCAGTCGTGAAGTAGATACGTGGCAAATTTATCAAATTCGAAAAATATTCGATAAACCATAGTGTTTTAATCGTTAAAACATTTTATCAAAATCAATCATCGACTACTGTGACGATGAGAAAGTTTCATGAAATTTTTGGGAGAAACAACGTGCCAACAAAACGCACTATTTATCGCGTAGTAAATGATTTCGAAAAATAGGGTCTGTAGATGATAGGCCCAAGCATGGACCACAACATACTGTCGAGATCGGCTGACAACAAATCTGCTGCTTAAGAAAGTGTTCAAAACAATCCATCAATCTTAATTCGACGCCGTGCTCAGGAGCTTGGTCTTCAAAAAACAACTTTGGTCACAATTTTGCACAAGGATTTGCATTTGTTTACATTTAATATTCAGCTGACACACGACCTTCTTCCACAAGACCATTTACGCCGCCCATGACAACCCCGATTTTTATGAAAACATCATAATGAGAGACGAGGCACATTTTCATTTAAATTGATATGTGAATAAACAGAATAGTCGGTTCTGGGTAATGAAAAACCCGCAAAGTATTCATCAGTCACCTTTGCAACCATTAAAAGTGATAGTCTGGTGTGCAATTTGGTCAGGAGGAATCATTGGACCTTACTTCTATGAAAATGCAAACGGCGTAACGGTAACTGTCAATGGAGAGCGATATCGTGATATGATTTAAAACTTTTTAACGCAAGAACTGCATGCTTTTGGCTTGATTAACATGTGGTATTAACAAGACAGTGCCACGTCGCATATTAATTCAAGAAATGGTGATGTTGATTGGCATGCACGGTCGCCAGATTTTACCTTTAAAATAAGGTATAAAACTTTAAAATCCATTGACTAGTTTTAGAAAAACATCAAAAAGTTGTCATTTCAGATGACTTTTCACGATTTTGCCTTTTGCATATAACTTTTTTAAAAAAATGTTTCATTTTATTAAAATTTTGAAAGACATCGGAGACATCAATGTCAATTTTAAGCAAAATCGTACGTTCTGACGTGGAATAACTCATATGCGGTCGCGTCGGTCCAGAACAGGAATCATTGTGAAATTCTACATAGATTCGGTGACAATGCGTATATAACGTAGAAAGTTTTTTTTTTTTTGAATAAGCTCATCTTCGAGAGCTTTCGTAAAATCGATAAACTTGACTGACATTGCTGGTCTGCGAATTCGCTAACCAATAAGGTCTACAATCAGGATAAAAACTAACATTTCGGTGTGATGAGATACTGTCGATTACCCAGCAATTAACATGGAAATAAAGATGGAGCCACTGAAAGAACAGATTTATCACTCGATGGTTCAATTAATCAGTACATATGTAAACAACAGCCAGTCAAATGTTGATGACATAAAGGAACGTATTCAGGAATTTAAACAATCACAAAGTATAATTTATGTTATGTCCACACTACATCATTTATTGCCCAATTCGCTCTCTGAATTACTTAAGCGAATAAACCTGTTTACATACACTACACGTACTTAATTTGATTTGACAGTTGCTTTTGCTTCGGTATTCCAAAGAAATAAAATGATTTTTTTTACATTATAATTCCACTTTTTTATTCAAAATATAGAACTGAATTCCTCTTTTTTTTTAATTTGGCTATGAGCACTAAAGGTAAGTACAAACTTTATCAATATATCATAAATATACTTTATAGTGTGGACATGGCATAATTCGCTCTCAGAATTTTGTATGGTGAATAATTTTGTATAATTGGGGGTTAAATTACGAATGAAAGCGCGAATTTCAAAAAATCGACTGTAGTGTAAACGCCGTATTACAAGATGAGATGGATGCATATGAGCAGTAGATTCAGACGGAAAATGATACAGAAGAAAAATTGAGGAGGTATATTTTACAACGAATTATGTACGGTCAGCTTTTAATAAAGAGAATTTAAATCGTACAGTAGTGAAGGCTGAAAGTATAGATTACAAGTCTGAATTTAACAATTATATACGTACTACAGCCCAACATTAATCCAATACTGCGACTGTACTTGCAACAGTCACGGCTGATTCATTATGCGATGGTAGACTCTTGGACTAATTTATCGAACGTGGAGAAACTTGAATATCTACAGTCAAAATTAAAAGACAAACAACCTTCAATGATAAAACATTTAACAGCGACAAAAGACAATTATAAGGCTGTGTGGGGAGTAATTGTGAAAATATAATGGACTCGAGAGAATCTAACAACCTTTTTACGACTGAATGTTCGTACGACATACTGAGGTTAAGTGCTACCATGCGATGAAAGCTTTAAACGGGGCCATTTAGAAGAAATAAGATACAGTCTAATGAAGTTCCAACATTTAAATATCTCCTAGAGTTTGTGGATAGACGGGCTTATAAGCTCGCAAATTTACAGAATTACAATGACATCGACGACTGACTCAATCTTATCTAATTTGCGAAAGTAATCACTTCTTATAAAACTCCCCAAAGTTCTTGTGAATCTTATTTTGAATATAAACGAACGCCATGATACGGTAAGAAAAAATGATTTGAGTGTCTGAAACATTTGTCAAGAGATTGCAATACATTGCTTTATTATGGAAGCGAATTCCAGAACGTGCAACACCAGAGTAACTATGCAGAAACATCAACATCTGTTAGTGTCAATTCCCACCAACAAATAAATGCACCGATAATACTCCTTTCCCTGTTGTAATAGTGAAACACAAAGTTACAACCTTGCCGCACCTTGATTGATTCTGGAGCACTATCAACGCTAAGTTCTAAAGCTTGTGCAAAACGTCTGCAATTGAAAAGAACGCACGACAGAATTTTGCGATGTTGCGATCCAAGTTGTACAACGGGGAAAATTAGATTAAAATAACTTGCAAAACGCACCAATAATTATAATCAATAAAATTTCAATCAAACTGCCTGTCCAATTTAAAACAAGAAATTCTGTCACAAACCGTAATAGGCCGAAATATAGGTAACTTCAATACCAGTCAACTCGCAGAACCCTCATACAACACGAAAAACATAATCGACAATATGTTAGGTGCAGATGTGTTTGCGCATTGTGTGCTTCCAGATAAAATTGCACATCCATTAGGGTCTCCTACGGCGATCAGCACAATATTTGGTTGGATAATCCGCCAACAGTCATGAAAAACGGTCATGCGTTTTATCTGTAGAGATTCTGCAATACACATAGGAAGCATTTAAGTCCAGATCAGGACATGGCAGAACAGCATTACAGAAACGATGTTACGAGACAGGAAGATGGCCGATATGTTGTTAGGTTCCCACTTAAGTCTGAAAATATTAAACTTGGAGAGTCTGGAACAGTGGGTTTAAAACTACTACTACAATCTGTGAAACTGAAATTTCCGGAATTTCATAAATTAATGGCTGAATACATCGATTTACGTCACATAGAGAAGTCTAAATACAATTCTTTGACGTTTGGGAATAAGGTCTTAAGTCAAAAAAATGCATTTTGAGTTTTTGATTGGGTTTAACTACATTTTTTTTCTGTTTCGTTTGGTATCAATAACTTAATTCTAGCAGAACTGCATCCAATCGTAATCATTTGCTCTTTAGGCTATAAGTCAGAAAAATTCATATTTTGTTTGGTATTAAGGTCTTAAGTTGACTTAAGTCTTTGTGACCGAAACCTTTGAAACATTTAATATTCTTCTAAGGGCATAAGTTGACTTAAGTCTTTGTGTCAACAAACGAAACAACAAAGAAAAGAAATCGGTTATTTCATCGCCTGTCTAATCTAGTTACCTAGCGTTTATACTTCATATGAATCGCAATACTCAATTTAGCGAATGAATTTGCATTTCTCTGAATTGGATTCAAATTATTTAATAACAGTTTACAACAGTTCCATCGCTATTTTCGGCTATGCCAAACATTTTTGATTCCGAAGATAGCGTTATGGATAAGGATTTTTTCCCAGAAGAAGAAGCCAGTGAAAGCGAAAAAATGGAGTTGCAACTAGTCCAAACATTTTCGATTCCGATGATAGCGTTATGGATAAGGATATACTCCCCGAAGAAGAAGCCAGTGAAAGCGAAAAAATGGAGTTGCAACTAGTCCATCAGCTCAAGTAAGTGAGGACGTAGTAGTTGATAACATGAGAAATAATGGTAAGAAGTATTCGAGGCGCATAAGGAAAGAAAGAACTAAAAATATTCATAGCGGCAAAAGTTATGTAAGTGTCAGCGGAAAAGTAATTAAGGCAAGGCAATTACAACATTTAAAACAATGCAGGAAAAAATGCAATTCTTTTCTTAAAGAAGAAATTATGAAAACGATTTTTGACGAATACTGGTCGCTTGGGAATCACGATAAAAGAGTAACTTTCATTGCTAACCTCATAAATGTTAAAGAAAAAGAGGTTTCTCGCAAAAGAAAAGCTGACAGTTTAAAAACTAGGGAAGTAACCTACGAATATTCCCTAGAAGTAAATGGCACAAGAGTTTCTGTGTGCAAGGGTTGTTTCAGTAGAACTTTAGACGAAAGAGAAAAGTTTATATCAAATGCCATTAAAAATAAAATGTTTAACACATCCGGCATTACTAACGATGATCAAAGAGGAAAAAAATTTTCGAAAAACAAAAAGTCTCAGGAGGAAATTAATGACATAACATCATTTCCAAGCTATGAAAGTCATTACACCAGACGTACAAATAACAAGAACTTTTTACCTTCCTATTTAAATTTGCGCATTATGTACGACTTATACAAAGAAGGACGAGAAAATTTCAATCTATGAGAGGGAATTTCACAATTTAAAACTCGCCTTTAAAAAACCAAAAGTGGACACCTGTTATAAGTGCGACACCCTTCAAATGCGCGTTGAAGTTACTGCCACTCAAGAAAAAAAACAAGAAGCAGAAAATGACCTCCAAATCCACCAAGAGCAGACTACTGCAGCGTATGATGCCAAAAAAGCAGATAAGCTTGCGACACAAGACAATGCTCTAAAGAAATGCTTCAGTTTTGATCTACAGCAATGCCTGCCAACCCCATTTGTTGGATCGTCGGTAGCATTTTATAAAAGGCAGTTGTGGACCTTTAACTTAACAGTTCACGATAATGCTACAGGATAGTCAACACACTATATGTGGCATGAAGCTCTAGCAGCTAGAGGGGGAAACGAAATAGCGTCCTGCTTATACGCTCATTTGAAGAAGCTACCTGGTAGCGTTTCTGAGGTGACATTTTACTCAGACACATGTAGGGGACAAAACATAAACAGTCACGTGGCAGCAATGTTTTTAATGGCTCAGGCTAAGTTCCCCAATTTAACCATAAACCACAAGTTCCTTGTTCCGGGACATACGCATATGGAATGCGACGTGGATCATTCCATGATTGAAAAACAAAAAAAGAAAACAAAAACACCAGTTTATCACCCCCATGATTGGTACCAGTTGGTAAGAACAACAGGCCTTAAAAAGAAGTTCCACGTACACAAAATGCAGCAAGAAGAATTTTTAGATTTTGCAGCTTTGTTGAAGACAGTTTTTGTATGCAGGAAAAAAAATACTTTATTGAACACTTCTCTTGGCATAGTGCACAATGGCTTCAATACAAGCAGAACGGCTTAGTGAGTTACAAAAACAGTTTGAACGATTCCGAAGATTTCAAGATTTTAAGCTTCCATAGGAGAGGAAAAAATAAAAATCTAAAAAATTATACACTCCAAAGAAAATATAAAACTTTGGTCCCGATATCTGAGGAGAAAAAAAGGGATTTGTGTTATCTTTTAAGCTTGATACCACCTGTGTTGCACAGTTTTTATATAAATTTACCTACTTCCTACACCGCTGTAAATGATGATCCTGATTGGGTACATGAAGAGGAGGAAGCAGAGACAACTTAAATTTTTTTTCTTGGTTTTTATTATTAACTTTATAATTATTAAATTACTTTTATTGTTTATTATAATAATTTTTCAAGCTTTTGAATAAATGAGTTAATCAATTCCTATTTTTAACTAAATAACAACGTTTTATTTCCTGACTTAATTCTTACAAAAAAGCAAAACTTTTAGAAATGATACAAAATTTGTGGATCCTAAGGACTTAAGTCATCTAAAAAACGGTAAATACTAACAAATTTTAAAAAATGTGTTAATATTACTATAGGTTATCATATCCATGCTTGTTTCCGATCAGTTCCTTTTCAAACAAATTTTATCCTGATTTGCAAACAATTAAATAAATTTCAATTTAACATTACGAAAAACTACAATTTCTGACTTAAGACCTTATTCCCAAACGTCAAAGAATTAATTCCAGAGAAAAAGAATACAATTCCAAAGAAAAGAGATACAATTCCAGAGAAAAGAGATACCTTTAACTTATACATAGTGTTTAGTGGGATTTATGTGTTCTTTCGAATGGTATAGAAACAGGTATTTGTTGCGAAATAATTGCTTACAAAGTTATGTGACGCACGCAAAAGTAACTTTGAAAGTTGAAGTGTACGAACATCGTAATGTGTTTAATGCACTTGTTGCATTTATTCCTAATACAAACTTCTCTGACTTTTTTTCAAACGTCGCCAAGATGGGAAAAGACAATTCAGATGATTGAATCGAAACCAAATTCACCGTTCATGATAATGGTCTCCAATCTGTATCAACAAAGTATACAAACGTGTTGTAGATTTGCTCATTGTTGTAGACGAATAATAGAGGTAAGCAGCTAATCGTGACGCATGCTACAAAAATTAATATTCCAATTTTTTTTAATTAAAGAATATTAATTTTTTTGTTTACTTAAAAGCAAGATTAGAAACTGCCTGAAAATTATGGGCGACTTACCAAAAAAAATATTAATGCTACTCACAACATAAAAAACTTAATTTTTCGCGACGCACGGTACAGCCCATTGACCTGACATTTCATACATAATTTCAATTATTTTTTTTTTACCAAAATTTAAGAGAATAGTATGAATCAAAATGTGGCATTGAACACTTTCTTCATTTGAATTAAAATTTTTTCCGCCGTAAAATTCTAGCGCAAGAGAGAAATTATAGAAGATACACTCTCGAAATGCTTAACATTATTGACGTACCTAATGAGAGGAGAATTATAACAAAACTCACATAGATGGGATCGCACACATATATAGAAATGTGATGCATAAGCACAGGCGCAAGCTAAGGCGTAACACAAAAATCAGTTAACAGCGATAATAAGACGGACGACATTGTTTTGTTAATGTAATTATTTTCAAATATTGTGTTAATGTTTTGTTTATTAAATGAAATCATGTTTTGTTTTTTGTCAGTGACAACCCCTGAGATGATTGACGAAGTCAATCGAAATATTGGGATAAATAAAAATTAAACAACACATAGAACAACGAGTTTAAATAAATGACCTCAAGCCGAAAAATAATTTTATAAAATAACAACACCAAAGGTCAACTATTCACTTACAACATTTTTTTCATAACATTAAGAGACCTGTGGTACTTTTGTATTAATGATCATCGAAATACATTTTTTATATATTTATAACATTAAATATATGTTCTAATGTTCCATTACAAAAAAATAAAATTAGATTAATTAAAAAAAATTTGATTGGTGGACTGTTTCTGGGTCTTGCCATATGATAACTATTCAGCCTATGAAACGAGTGTTTGAAAAGGGTACCACGCCGTACTTGCTTACTTATGTATTTATTTGAGGAAAAAACATTTAAAAAAAAATTCTTTTACCTTTAGTTTTTAGTTTTTTTTCTTAAGGTTTTTAAAATTGAAAAAAATTAAATTTACTTTTTAAATTATCTGTAAAATATTTATCACAATTCCTAAGATATATCTAAAAGACTAATCATTTCTTTACTATAAGTATAATTATTTTCTAACTTCATTTGTGACTTCACACGCCGCAGGTAGGAAATAAGTGGATCGGAAGATGCTGCCAACATGTAAAGGAGGTTCTCATTTTGCCTCACCCTTAATGCTTTGAAAGTGTTCTGCAACCTATATTTTTTATACAATTTTTTAAGAGACTCCTGTGCTTTTCAGAAAGCTCTCCAGTTGTCATAGACTGGTATAGGGTAGCTGATGAAAGCAGCTACCAAAAAAAATTTAATAACTGTTTTCAACTTAATGAATCTGGTTAATTTTTTATTTTGCATGCAATGGATTGTCCGCCGCTATCACGCACTGGGGTCCGTATAGGCACACGTTTGGCGGCAATCCTCCGAGCAGATGGACCTTAATAAGACTTGTTAACAATTTTGTCGAGCATGGGATAGTCAACAGAAGACCTTTCCATCGAACCCCTTCAGTTCGGACGGAGGAAACAATAGCTGCTGTAGCTGATGCCATACAAAACAATCCAAGAGTGTCGACAAGAAGATTATCTGCTTAAATGGGTATAAGCAGACACTCATTGCAGTCGATTATGCACAAAGATTTGGACTTATTCTAATATACAATTTAAATGGCCAACAAACTGAAAGCAGCAGACTTCCAGATTCGCTTGGAATTATGCCACAAGATACTAAAAATAGTGAAGGAGGAAGAAAACATGTTGAGCTGCCCCTTCATGTATGGATAGGCCTATTTCGATTTAAACGGCATCATAAACAAATAAAATTGCCGTATATGGAGTGCTTCCAATCCAAAGATATCCGCTCCGAAAACAGAAAATCATAGCCCGTGAGATGAGTCGAACCATAAAAAAGACTTGGGGCTTTCAACCGACGTAACGGACATTTATTGACTGCAGCTTTAAAAAAATAGGATTGAAAAATGCAGACGTCTTTTGGTGAAGCACGCTGATAACTTGCACAGAAAAATGTTGTTCACCGATGAAAAAATTTTTACTGTTCAGGAAAAATTTAACAAGCAAAATGATAGACTGTATGCGCGGTCATCTAAGGAAGCATCTGAACTAATCCCAAGGGTGGAAAAGGGTCATCACCCAGCTTCAGTCATGGTTTGGTGGGGTGTCTCTTACGATGGGGTCACTGACCTGCATTTCTGCCAACAAGGAGTCAAAACATCGGCCAAAGTTTACCAAGAAACCGTTGGAACCGTTGGAATCTGTTGTGAAGCCTCTTGACAATTCCCTGTTCCAAAACCAGCTATGGACTTTCCAGCAGGATTCTGCGCCAGCCCATAAGGCTAAAGCGTCCCAGGCCTGGCTTCGAAACAATTTGCCAGCGTTCATTTCCTCTAAAAAATGGCCCTCAGGCAGTCCAGATTTGAACCCATTGGATTACAAATTGTGGACGGTTTTAGAGGACAAGATACCCCAACATCTCTTAAGGCTGCTTTGGTTCGAGCTGTGGCCAATTTTTCAATGGACGAGGTTCGTGCAGCTATTGACGATTTGTCAGTGCGACTTAAGGCGTGTTTAAGGCAAAATGCGGGCATTTCGAATAAGTAGACTTTTGGATACAATATACATCAATAAATATATTAAAAAAATATTTGGTTCAAAAACATTCAGTACTTTTTATTTTACAGCATAAAACGTGCGTAACTGTATATATGTCTCTACTAAGTATACAATGGCACGTACAACTTTCACAACTTCAACAATGGTGACAGCACGTCTACGAGTACAATCTTTGGCTATCACGGAAACCTTTCTTATTAAATAAATAAATAATAAAACAAAGATCAAGATGTTTTTAAGATAAATACAATTTATTTGACTGGTGGTTAATTAATATTTTCTTTTAAAAATTTATCAAATTTTTTTTATTTTAAATGATTTTATTTTAACGTCAAATTCACATATTTCAGAACTCTGGGTTGGTATTGAGTTAATGCTCTTTTTTATTGCTGTGTATCATGCAAATTTCATTTGTAGTAACTTCAAGCAAGTCACTACGGTATTAATCCTTTCCATTGTTAGCTTCAGCTAGAGTTGGAAAATATAGAAATAGTAAATGTGACAATTTTGTGTGTTTACGCTGTAAATAAAAGAAACAAAGTACACATTAATTATATGTGAAAGTTAAAAATAATAACGTTGGGTAACAAATTTGGCATCATTGTTCTCCTCGGTATCAAAAAAGTCGATGGATAAGAAGCTTCTGAATCTGCTAACAAGGACACTTATTTAATTTTTGAAGAAATATTAGTAAATATTCCTCTTTTTGGGAAGTAATTCGGAAAACAGATTTGAAGTCATGGATCAATAGAATCGGCATGGAGGAACTATATTTACAGATACCAGTTTACTCTATACAAACATATAAACATTAACAATATATCAAACAACATAATGACGGATCAAATTGTTAAATAGTAATTTCTTGGTTTAATTTAGAAATATTTTTTCACTTTGTTGATTATGAGATGTTTTCATGGAAAAATTTATAGGTTTAATCACCAGTTGAATGCATTAAAAGCATTGCACGACCTGCTTTGTCGTTTCATCACACTTTTCGCTTCGCTCCTACTTTGACATGTTTCCGAGCGCTTTGCTTTGCTCAATATTATACCGCGCACTCCAACATCAGCCTAAAATGTATACCAAAACTACAAGTCGCAAGTGTTCTGTATTAAATTGGCAGTAGTACCCCAAACGGCTAATATATTTTACAGAGAAATTGTTGAATGACCGGCGTTTTCGATGTGGAAAACCTACCCCTAACAACCCACGATCAAACAAAAACCAACTCACATGAAAATGATTGATTTCGATCTATGTTTTGTTATAATCTCATTCCAACGTTCCTAGGTATAACCGCTAGGAATTGAGACCTTGATCTCATTTTGCAACGTTTATTACAATGGACCAATTCTATCCACCATCTTTGTCACAAAGAGAACTATTCCCGAATCAGTGAGCTGTGCAGGCTATAATTATTATAATTGTCAACCGGGGCCAACTGCTTAACGCCAGCCCCGAACTGCTAATTCATTTTTTAGATATTGTTAGTGAGAATGTCGTAGTCGCCAGCATTTACGAGGAACACTTTCGGAGCATATGGGTACACCAATACCTTGTTATACACGTAAAAGTTGCATCCTTTCCGTATTCCGCTCTTCGTGCCGCTTCGATACCAGCCCCAAAAGCGGACAGTTTTTTTTTTCTACGAAAAGGCACGTTGGGAGGAGCTCAACCACTTTTTCCAGCATTTCAATTGGAAACTTTGCTTTCTTGATAACGACGTAAATGCTGCGGCTAAAATGGTCCAAAAACATAATTTTATCTGGAATAAAGACTTTTGTTCTAAATAAAATTATGTCGGCTAAACCAACCAAAACAGTTGGTTTAACCAGGCATGCAGGGATGCTGTAAGATCAAAGGAGGAAGCGTTACGAAATTTTCGTTTGAACAAAAACTCATTACTGAACTTCTGCGAAAACAGGCAAGAGCATCGTGTGCTAGAGTGCTAAGGCGTGAAAAATTTCTGCACGAACAACGTCTACGTACAAAGGTTCTTACTTCCCCCAGGGGAAGTAAGAGCTTTTGGTCGTTTGTAAGAAGAGTAAAGGATAGTTCTTCATCTATCCCAAGTCTTGTTAAAGACGACCATGCATACACTGACCCGGTTGATAAAGCTAACCTTTTGGCTGAAATATTTGCAGAAATTCTTCCTTGCCGGAAAGCAATCTACCACTCCCGCGATCGAAAACGTATCAAGTTCCATGCTTAGATATTTTTTTCGAACGCGTGGAGTTAAAAGGGTTCTTGCGAACCTCGATGTAAATAAATCCCCGGACCGGGATGGTATCTCGGCACTTGTCATATGTAAGTGCTCGTCGACGCTAGCCCGTCCCTTACGCAACCTTTGCAACCTCGCTTACCGTGCGGTATTTTCCCAGCGTGTTGGAAGGTTGCGAACGTGCAGCCGATCCCTAGAAAGGGTGAAGCCAATAATCCTGCGAATTATCATGGGCATGAAATACAATGTGACGCTCGTTGGCGAGACATGTATTCGAAGTGTCGCATGAAGCACTCAAGCCTTTTTAAAGCGGTGCAAGAAATATTCACTCCTTCTGATCTGTTCAATATCTATACAACTTACATCAGGCAAAAGATGAAATACAACTCCCATATATGGGCAGGTGCTCCAAAATCATCATTGGAGCTACTTGACCGTGTTCAAAGAGAGCGATGGTGCTGATAGGTGACAGTAGGGTATCCAACTCTATTGTTTCCCTTGAGCATCGTCGGAGTGTGGGTTGCGTGACGCTGTTCTATCGTTACTTTCATGGTGTGTGTTCATCAGACACCCGTCGCCATATATACGTGAGGATGTTTGGCAGGGATACGACTTTCTAGGAATTCACACACGTTTGTTATCGATTGGCCAGTTGACCGCACTATACACTACAGATCAAATTGGTTTTTCGCTCGCACAGTCCGTATGCGGAATCGACTTCCGGCAAATGTATTTCCCACTAATTGCGACATCTAGAAGTTCAAGGCAAGCGTCAATAATCATTACTCCCTTTTCCCCGCCCTCCGATCCTTTACTTTCCACTTGCCAACGCAATGCACCGCATGTATAGGGGGCATCCCCTGAGTGTTGGTTATTTAAAAAAAACCTTCGATTAACAGCGAATATTGCCTCATTACATGGAAAAAAAACTGGATTGTCGTTTTTCACAATGTTCAAAACGAAAAGTAACACATCACAACAATCCTTAATGTTTTGCGATGCTCGATTCGAAATGGTGGAATTTTCAATGACTTTGGGTTGCTAACATTGTTGGTTGGTGGTACGTCTGGTGTAGACTTCATACTTAAACCATTGTTGGTCAATTCATACGAAACCCCGAGGGTTTTTAAAGGATAAGACAAAATGCAGTAGTCTGTTTTATGCAGTTTTGATGACTTAACATTATTTTTGTGATTATACGAATCCTATTTTTGTGTATTTCTAAAAAAATAAGCTTTTATTCTAATCGAATTACAGGACACCCTTCTAACTAATCAGAAATATGCGAGAAACTACAAGCTGGGTATCTTCCAAAAGTAATACAGATCTTGTCAAGACCCTGGGATTAAAAATTCTAGTAATTTTTAAATCCTATTATTTACGAAGCACTTTACAGCAAGTAATAAATAAAAGTAATATAAATAAATCAAAAATGTTGGGAAAACTAATATTGTACAATATACCATTAGAAA